>JAMXBD010000035.1:0-683192 GCA_024138025.1 Combretum micranthum | reverse complement strand
GTTATGCTTTAGCAGCTCTCTTGTGGGAGAACCAAAACTGCATCTCGAGTTTCACAAAACAAGTCTTCTGAGCTCATATATATTTTCAAGGAACCTGTATATGTGCATTCCAAATAGCAATTGCAAATCTGAGGGTATAAAAATTGAATAGATCAAATAATTATAGATTCAGGATTTGGTCACAATGAATTATGATGGAAAGACGCAGTGTTCATGCCTCGATGAAAGTAATGCAAAAGATTATTTAGCTCTTAGAGGTGAGCTGATGAGATACATATGGTTTCTATAAATGCTTCTTAATATGCTATATATATGTGCATATATCCGGGAATTTACGTATTACTGGGGGGAACTTGATGGAATATTGCAAAAAGAATCTGACATAAACAACCCCAGAGTATTCGGAAAAAAAAAAAAAACCATAAACGACTTAAATAAAGTTTTCTCAAACTGTTTATGCTTTATTTCTTTTTCTTTTTTTTTTTTCAATGCCATGTGTTAGCATTTTGATTTATTACGATGATAGAATGGCAAAAAAGAACTGAAGAAAAAAATAAAAAATGTTATTAAATCATCCTTTTTTTTTTTGGTCGTCTGTTAAATCATCTTATTTGATAAATCACTGTTAATTGAAATTTTTTTAAAAGAATAAAAATTACATCATACGTAAGCATGCATATATATTTTAAAGAATAAATAATATCATGAAGTTATATGTAGTTGAGTTAGTTAAACTTATATAGAGAGCTTTTATAGTCTTGTTTAGGCGACTGCATAGCCATAATCTGTTAAAATAAATATATATAGTAACTCAAATATTAATAATTTTTTTATCGAGAAATATTAATTATTTTAGTAGTTCAATAACGATTAATTATGATATGAGCCATTGGAAAGTCAATAGGACTAGTCTTGTCAAAATTAATGATAGGATCATAGAATTTTCTATCCTATATGTTGTCAATTAGGGAATTATAGGTTCAATTCTCATTAGCATTATTTGAATGAATCAAAATAGTCATTTTGCTTGATGTACATCTTTTGTTTTATTCAAAACTTAATATGATAAGTGGAATGGATATACTAAATAACCAATACATTATTGCTGAAAAGTCTTTATAATTAAAAAAGAAAAAAACTAACTTACTAGTAAACTCTTACATTCTCTTCTTTATGTACGCTTATCACTCTCATCTTTGAAATTGTACATTTAGTATCTTAAAAAAATGTTCTTTACATTTTACTTTAAAAATGTTTTAAAGGTGATTTTAATATTTGTTTTCATTTTATTCAATAGCAAAATAGTTAAATATAGTCCAAAAACGTGTAAATATTTTTACTATTGAAGGATTTATACTCAATCTCAAAGATAATGGCTTAAGTGCACATAGAACAAATAAGATATGAATCATTTACAATTTATCTTGAATAAAATTGTAGAATACTTGTAACTTTTTGTCTAAAAATTTTTTGTCATATATTTTTCTTAGTAATAAATCTCATATAAATTTTATGTATCAATTGCATTTTTAGACAAGTTGATAGTTAAATTTCAATTAATATACATGACATAATGAAGAAATAAAAGGTCTGTCCTTTTTAAAATTTTCACGAAGTACACCGATTGCCTATAATTTTTTTGGTAGAAAGGTTTAATTTTATATATTTATATATTTTATGCATAACATGCACCGTAATTGCAAGATGAAGTACTTTTCCCTTTTTGGCAATTTATAATACTAAATTAAAGACGGCAAGTTCGCCCCCCAAATATATAACTTCGCATCCGTTCCTGAAATTATGTTTTTTTTTTAATAAGATTTATAATAATAGTTTGACAAAAGAAATAAATATATTTATGTATTTATATGAATCCTATTTAGGGGCTATCCTCCGGTCAATCAATGCTCTGGATACATACAATTTGCGACATCGGCAGGAATAATAATGCTGGGTCCGACGATTTTTCCAACTACTATGTTTTCGAGGAGGCCGGCTATTGGTAACGCATGGGGTCGGCTATTGATTTCGCATACAAAGCAGAAGAACCACGAATGATGCATTTTGTACTATAGTTTTGAAGAGGAGCCACGTCTCAAAACATTAGTCTCTTGCTAAAAACGTTCGAGATATTTCCACTTTGAGCGCTCGCAATTGCCCAACCTTAATTTGCCGTTTCACACGTCTTTTCATGGATGGTCGGAAATAGAATCAATGGAGTTGGAAAGAAATCTAAGAACGTGGAGAATGGAAATAGGCTGAAATGAAAAAGTTAGTCGAATTTTATGATCTTTTTTCCCTTATCTCAGGCCGATGTAATCAAGTTTTTCGTTTTATAAAAGACAAATGCCGTAAGTGTTGCCGGGTCAAGACACAAGACCGTTAAGTTTGACCATTACGTGTGACTCTGGTTTGCTTTTGGTCAGCATGTACGTCATCGACTTGTGTCTCTTGGCGTCTCACTCCTCTATGTAAAGTAAACTGATCCCTGACCATTGCATCCACTGCTATTATTCTCCACACACGTCTCAAAAAGATCAATTTATTAACGCATCGTCCTCTTCTGAAAGAAAAGAACTCACGTTGTATTCGACTCTCACTTCCATATTCATATACAAGTAATGGCAATGTCACCAGAGAAAGAGCATCCTGTCAAATAAGGCCGTTAAGTCCATGAACAGTAGGATACAAAATGCTATACGAAATTTTCATCCCACAATTCAACTTCTAATTTCAACCCAAGCATCATTCTAAAGCTTTGATAGAGACTTAACTATTATTGTATCTTGAAAGATTCTATTATATACATATATGACTCAATATCATGTATGATTCATAGGTGTTGATAAATCTATTTCCTCATGTGTTTAGATAATGTTTAATAGGATGTATAAGATACTATTTTTCTTAACTTTGTCTCTACCAAGTGCATCGTGTGTATGTGCAATACCTACAAGCTATTGTCATAAATATTATGAGATGAACTATCTATACGTATATTCTTAATGATATGATACCAATAATTCTTTTAGAAAACTTTTTCTTTGCAAAACTTTTAAAATTACTAGACTTAAGAAAACTAGTTCTATTTCTTGCAAGATCACACTTGCTTTTATTAAAACTCAATCTTGATGACCTATATGCGTAACACCTTCATTATTTTAATAAGATTCTTCATTTTAGAGTTAGAAAATAGATGTTTTCATAGGTGGTCTACCTAATTACGAATTTTGCAAGATTTTAAGGAATAAAAATATTACTTAATTTATACTTTGAAATCTTTCCTTGTTTTAGGATTATACTTGAATAAATTTCATTTATCTTTGTCAAAATTTGGTCTTTATCACATGTATCTCCTAGACTTCCATTTTTCCATAAAAATCCTCATTTTGGCATTTGGAAATAGGTGTTTAAATAGAGGTTATTTTCAAATCCGAATTTTGAAATTCATATTTGGGGTTGTTTCTTTTGTAAAACTCATTTAATCTTTCTAAAACTAATTCCTCATCAAACATACTCCTTAAGGTTTCCATTTCTTTAATAAAAATCTTATTTTGGGATTGAAAAATAAGTTTTCATATATCAAGCTTCCTTTATTACGAATTTTGAGTTTATTATTGGGATTGAAACATAACTTTTGTAAACTTTCCTTGTTTTGAAAATATCTCTTAGTGGATCTAAGCTTTACTCATCAAGATCACTCATTTATGATACTTATTCCCTAAGCCTTTCATTTTTAATGTAAAATCCTCATTTTGAAGTTGAAAAAATAGCTTTTATAAATAGGGTTACAATATTTATTTATATTGCTCCCAGTTACTCTCTGACTGATCTTCTGAGTTCAATGTTCAGTAGAACTTAAATTTCCAGTTACTCTCTGACTGGTCTTCTGAGTTTATAATGCAGCAAGAATAAACAATAAAATATGCACGAAATTAAAAAGATAAGGTAGAAAGAGATTGCAAGATCGATTTATAGAGGTTCCGCCTCGAGCGTCAATCCTCTCTTCCAGCTCCAAGCCGGGGACCCGGTATTCCACACCGGTATGTTCCACTATTCCAAAAGAAATGAGAATACAAGCTTGTTCTTCAACAAAGAACTTCAAACACTCTGCTCAGCCTATCTAGCTTCACTCAAGCTATTTACTGATCTACAGAGACTAAATGTAACTCTCACTTCTACACAAATCTCATTCAAGATATACAATGCTTTGAAACAAAAGAATAAACGTTTCTAAAATTTCAGCTCAAGGAAAATTTCGAATGACAGTAATTTTGCAAGAGATTCTCAAAGGCTTTTGATTATTCTCGTCTTTTTCACACTCTGTCTTCATGTCTTCGAGATATTTAAATTTAAAATTCTCCTTCTTCTTCGGTTGAAAACGGTTAGTGAATTCGAATTCAAAACAATTGGATAGATGATAATCTCCAGTAGTTCCTGATTTTGTGCTTGATATACTTCTGTGATTATCCAAATCTTATCTTGCTGTTGATAACGTTGATGTTTATCCATATCATTGTTTGACCATCTTGAAGATAGACTTCTCGTGAAATATCTTCTAAATCCCAAAAGAATAGGATAGAATCTTTCCTTCTTGATCTGACTGTCAAACTTGATAACAAAACGAATTCTATAACATCATTGAATATAAACCCAAGCCATAAATACAGACATAATCTGATCTTTGATTAATTTAATTTTTCTGTCATAAGCTTTTGAGTTTTTATACGTTGAAAAAAAATCGAATCCCCTTGGATATAATAACCAACTTTGTGGAACATTTGAATGTATTACCCAAATACACTCAACTTTGGAGCTGGGTCTTCAAAATAATAAAATAATTTTGAAAGATTCGAACTGTGATCTTTTTGTGCGAATCCTGTTCTTGTTCCCAGTTTACCTTCTGAGTTACCTTCTGAGTAGTTTTGTTTGTCGCTCAGCCGTTTCACTCTCTGAGTTTCCTTCTGAATATTTTGTCTTTCTATTTTGTCTCTGAACTACTTTCTGATTTATCTTTAAATTTTCATAACTTCTTGCTTAGCTCTTGAAAACTCTTACTTCACTTATCACATTAAATTGAGATTTCTGCATACTCAAAAATTCATTAGTAATACTTAATCTTTTTGTTATCATCAAAACATCAAAAGAGAAATACTAACATTCTCCCCCTTTTTGATGATAACAAAACCCATCTATTAAAACAAAAAAATTTTCAAGATAACTCCATTCATTTGCATAATCTGCATAATAATTTGTACTAACATAATATAACCTTATATAACCTGCACAAAACTTGCATCGCACATAAATTCATTAATCATTATTTTGCATGATTATCTTTGTTTTAATATCTTCTCCCCCTTTTTGTTATCAGCAAGTAGAATAAATACCATAAAAGAGAATAAATAGTCTGAAAGAAATGCATTGAATTAAAAGGATCATAACAACTGAGTTCTTAAAAAAATAACAGACTAAAAAAACAGAAAAGAAAATTAGCGCTTCTTTTTGGGCTTGACTGACTTCCTAGCTGTGGTCTTCTTCCGTCCAGAATATTAACGATAGGAAGAGTTGAGCTTTCAGGAGGTGGAAGAATTAAATGCTGGATTGAATGATTGCAGATACTCTATCAGAACATCAGAAAGAATGATTTGAGGAGTTGTTGTGGTTCGGATGTTGAAGAGGGTTGAGAGAAAGGAATCAACTGAAATGATTGAACATCTGGTTCCACTGTCGGTGGAGGTGGTGAAACTTCCTTGTCAGGATGTGAAGCTTCAGACTTCTCAGGAGGATCAACATCCATGTCAGCTTCAAAAACTGGTGGAGAAGGAACAGAATCATGTTGCGGAGGTGGAGATGAAACAGAGCCATGAGTAGGATCTGTAAACATGTCCTCGAACATGTGTGCTACTTCAGCCTTCATTTCTGTAAATCTTTTCTCCATCAGATCAAGAATAGCTTTCTTAAAACTTGATTTTGATGTTTCTCCTGGACCCTTAACAGAGATGCCCTCTGAGTCACTATCTGAGTCAGTGTCCAGATGTTTTCCTTCTCCTTCCTTAATTTCAAACTTCCCTCCAGTCATGATTGCAGGTTTCTTCCTTTTCTTTTCCTTCATAACCTCTTTCCTGCTCTTCGCATTGGAGGTTTCTTTTTATCCTTCTTTTGGGTATCACCTTCTGACCACTGTCTGCTTAGTAAGTGCTCCCCCTCAACTGCAGACTTAATTTTCTCCCAATCAAAAATTCTTTTGCTGAACTTAGGATGAACATACCAAGCTCCATCCTTAGCAAACCAGAATTTGTGCTTAACATTAATATTCATTCTCATAAGCACTATTTCCCCAATTCTTTTCAGATTTGAGGAAACTTAGCATTTTCTGGCAGCTTTACTTTCTTAAACCTCAGCAACTTCATCAACATGCTTCCATAAGGCATATTAAACTTAGTTTTCCACAGATGCTTCAGAATCAAAGATGGTAGATCAAGCTTTAAATTTCTTTTTATTGCCAGAATGACAATAGCTTCGGTTTTATTAATCGTAGTAGAACTACCATTCTTTGGAAGCAAACAGTCTACAACTATCTTGTGTAGCAGCCTTATCAACAAGCTAAACTCAGTATTAAACACATCTTTTTCAGAATATGTTCCCACTCCATCATTTATTGCACGAAACAGATCATTTTTCTTAATGGACACAAAGAAGTCATCATCTTTCTCATCTTTCATATCAAAACATGAAATAAGATCTTTCCTAGTTATCTTAACTTTTTGCCCAGCTATTTCAGACTTCAACTTCAGTCCATCCAACAATGTCAAGTTATCATAAAATTCCTTGATAACTTCTCCAGCAACTTCACTAGACAAATTACACAGATTTCTACATCCTATATTATCGAGCCAATGGTTCCAATAGAACCCATTTTTCTTAAAGAAAGAAAAATCTATGAACGAATTATCAAGAATCTTGATATTCCCATACCTTTTCTTAGAAGAACTTCCTTCTTCTTTTTTGCTTCTGACATTTTCTTTGGGGATCTTGAAGACAGTTTCCTCTTTTTGAACTCGCTTTCTTTTGTGGTGACTTAGATATTTCTTCCTTAGAACTTTCTGATCACCGTCTGAGTCACCGTCTGGTTTAGGGTTTGAACCCTCCTTAGTCTTTCCTTCAGATTCTGGGGTAGTAACATCTAAAGATTCATAAGAAGACGAATCTTTTTCCTTTTCTTGCTCTGTCTCAGGGGTTGTTTTCAACTTCGACAGATTCATTTTTCTTTTTCGTTCTTCTCTCTACCTTCTTGAAGTTCAGAGAGTGTTCGTGTTGAATCAGAAGATTCATCACGAATCTCTATCGTTCCTTTAACAACTTTCCCTTTAGGACCTTTTGAGGCTAGTCTTGATGATTTTCGTGGTGCCATGTTAGGGTTTGGAAGAGCAAAGGAGAGCGCGAAATGAGAGAAATTTTGAAGTTTGTTTAGAAAAAGAAGGACGTTGGATGACGAATAGCAGCAGCACAGGGAAATGGAAGAGTCACGTCTTGGCCGTTTGAAATGCGTGGGAAAATGGAGACGTGATTAATGATTCACTTGTCTTGCACGTTTTCCATAATCTTTTGAATTCAAAATCGCAAACACAGAATTTATTAATTTATTTACTATTCTTATTATTATATATATTTTTTAAGAGAAAAACATATGAATAAAATATTAAAAAGGATAGCACATTCCAATCTCATTTCTCAAAAATTCAAATCTGGTTTTATCAAGGGGTTTAGTAAATATATCTGCAAGTTGATTTTCAGTTGGAACAAAATCAATACACACATTTCCATTAACTACATGATCTCGTATAAAATGATGTCTAATTTCAATGTGTTTTGATCGTGAATGATGAACTGGATTTTTGTCAAATTAATTGCACTTGTATTATCACATTTAATCGAAATAAATTTATTTTCAACACCATAGTCTTGCATTTGTTGTTTAATCCAAAGAACTTGAGCACAACAATTTCCAAGAGATACGTATTCAGCTTCTGCTGTAGATAAAGCAACTGAGTTTTGTTTCTTTGAAGACCATGAAATCAATTTATCTCCTAAAAATTGGCAAGTTCCAGATGTACTTTTTCTATCTATTTTACAACCAGCATAATCAGCATCAGAAAAACCAATCAATTCAAAATTTTGATTCTTTGGATACCAAATTCCTAATTTTGCAGTACATGCAATATATTTGAATATCCTTTTAACAGCTTTTAGATGATTTTCAGTTGGATTACTTTGGAATCTAGCACATATACACACAGCAAGCAAAATATCTGGCCTTGAAGCAGTAAGATATAACAAAGATCCAATAAGGCTTCTATAAAGTTTTTCATTGATTTTCTTACCTTCTGAGTCAGCATCTAACCTGATTGAAGTACTCATTGGTGTAGTCACTTGTTTGTTGTTTTCATAACCAAACTTTTTCAGAATTTGCCTTGTATATTTCTCTTGATGAAGAAAGATTCCTTCTTTAGTTTGTTTGATTTGTAGACCCAAGAAGAAATTAATTCTCCCATCATAGACATTTCAAATTCAGCCTGCATAAGCTTTGCAAAATCTTGACAATATTTCTCATTAGTAGATCCAAAAATTATATCATCAACATAAATTTGTACAATCAATATATCTTTTCATAATGTTTCAAAAATAAGGTTGTATCAACATTACCTCTTTGAAATCCACTTGTGATGAGAAAATCACTAAGTCTCTCATACCATGCCCTTGGGGCTTGTTTGAGTCCATATAAAGCTTTTCTTAATTTATATACATATTCAGGCTTGAAAGGATCTTCAAATCCTGGTGGTTGCTCAACATACACTTCCTCTTTAATATAACCATTTAAAAATGCACTCTTTACATCCATTTGGAATAAATTAAAATTCTTAAAACATGCATAAGCAAGTAGCAAACGTATGGCTTCTAACCTAGCAACAGGTGCATAAGTTTCATCATAATCTATTCCTTCTTCTTGAGAATAACCTTTTGCTACAAGTCTAGCTTTGTTTCTTACTATTTTGCCATTTTCATCTAATTTATTTTTAAATACCCATTTAGTACCTATAATAGATTTATTTAAAGGTCTAGGCACTAAATCCATACATTATTTCTTTGAAATTGATTTAATTCATCTTGCATGGCATTTATCCAATTATCATCAATCAAAGCAGATTCAACACAATTTGGTTCAATTTCTGATAATAAAGCAAAGTGACTTTCAAATCTTTTAGTTTTGATCTAGTTCTAACACCAGTATCTATTTTACCAATTATTAATTCAGGTGGATGTGCCGTTTTATATCTCCAAGCATTCGAGTTATCTGGTGTATTAGCACTAGCATCTGTATTACCTTCTGTTTGACCTTCTGATCTAGCTTCTGAGTAATCAGGTGTTTCTTTATGATTTTTCTTTGGGTGATTCTGATAGTAGCATCATTAGTAGCATTTTTCAAAAACACAGTTGTATTATCATCATCACAATCATTTTTAATTTCTTCAACAAAACGCACATTTATTGATTCTTCAATAACTTTGGATGTTTTATTGAAAATCCGATATGCTTTACTATTCAATGAATATCCTAAAAATATTGCTTCATCGGAACGTTCATCAAATTTACCAAGATTATGAATGTTCTTTTTCACAAAGCATTTGCACCAAACACATGAAAATAAGAAACATTTGGTTTTCTTCCTCGAAAAATTTCATATGCTGTTTTTGATGTGAAAGGTCTAATATAAACTCTATTTATGATATAACATGCTGTTGCAGCAGCTTCAGCCCATAAATTCTTTGCAACACCGCTTTCATTAAGCATTGAACGTGTCATCTCTTGTATTATTCTATTTTTTCTTTCAACAACACCATTTTGTTGTGGTGTGTAAGGAGCAGAGAAATTATGACTTATACCAAATTCATCACAAAAGGAAATAAATTGAGCATTATCAAATTCTGTACCATGATCTGATCTTATAGATATAATTGAAAAACCTTTTTCATTTTGAATTTGTTTTGCAAAAATTTGAAAGGCATCAAAAGTATCGGTCTTACTTTTCAAAAACAGTACCCAAGTATATCTTGAGAAGTCATCAACTATAACAAGTCCATATTTGCTTCCTCCAATACTTGAAACTCTTGTTGGACCAAAGAGATCCATATGTAACAATTCTAAAGGTCTTTTGGTAGATATTACATTTTTACTTTTATGAGGAGCTGATACCATTTTATTTTTAAGACATGTATCACATTTAATATCTTGTTTAAAAATCATTTTTGGTAATCCAGCAACAAGATTCTTTTTGGATAACTTTTCGAGTTGATAAAAATTTACATGTCCAAGTCTTTTATGCCATAAATGCACATTATCAGATATAGAAAGAAAACAACACTCAATATCCATATCAGATGGTTTAATTAGTAAATATTTTTCTTTCTAAATCCTTCAAACATTTTAATACCTTTATCATCATATGCATAGCATTTACTTTTCTCAAAAATCATTTTATATCCTTGTCACATAATTGACTTATGCTTAGCAAATTATGTTTTAGTCCTTTTACAAGTGAAACATTTTCTATAGCATGTGGTGGATAACCAATCATACCTGTGGCTATAATCTTACCTCTATTATTATCTCCAAATCTTACATAACCATTTTCTTTCCATACTAAATTTGTAAACAAGGAAACATCACCTGTCATATGACTTGAGCACCCACTGTCTAGGTACCAAGTTCCTTTTATTTTTGCTCCTTGTTCCTGCAATTAATCATAAAAGGCTATCAAACCCTTTTAGGAACCCAGACAAGCTTGGGTCCTTGATAAGATAAGCTCATTTTCTCCTTATTATTTACTTGATTCGAATTGAGCTTGTTCTTTTTATAAAAGCAATACTTTTCAATGTGTCCTACTTTATTGCAGAAGAAACAAGTATAGGTAGGTCTTATATTATATCTTGCATTTACCTGGTTCCATCTATTTTGTCTAGGATACCTTGGAGTGTATCGCTGACTGGACCTTCTGAGGTTGCCTCTGACTTGATATCTTTGTTCAGGGCACACTCTGAGGTACCTTCTGTTATTGTTTATGGGTCTATTCATTGTTTCCCTTCTGATAACAGGTTGTTGATTACATGCAACTTCCTTTGCTTTCACAAATACAGTCTTTTTCATATGGTTAGAACTACTTCCAATTTCATATCCAAGTCCATATTTATTGTTTCCAATTCTTTGACTAGAAAGTAGCATATTTAATTTTTTATCACTCTCATCAAACTTATTGAAGGTGCTTGTAATGGTTTTTGACAGATCTTCAAATCTTACTTTTAGATCTTTAATTTCATCCTTCAAAACACCATTTTCTTTTCTTAGATTACCAGAATTTACATGCAATTTTTCATTGTCAATTTTCAGTGTCATTTTCATCAATAAGCAATTTGTTTGTTTGTTTCAAGACATCTTTCTCATTTTTTAAAGCCTTATTTTCAATGTCTAACTTAGATATGCTTACATTAGCCTTTTTGAGAGCCTTTAACAATTTGTTCATTTCTACATATCTCACTATCTGTATATCAGCATCAGACTCAGAGTTTACCTCGGATGCTGCCATTAAACACAAGTTGGCTTCTTCTTCATCTTCACTTGCAGCTTCTGATTCAGCTTCTGACTCATCCAAGTCGCTCCAGGTTGCCATCATCGCTTTGTTCTTCTTTTTGAACTTCTTCATTTTTTCAATGAGAGATGGACATTCATACTTTATATGTCCTGGCTTCTTACATTCATAGCAAATGATTTCCTTCTTCTCTTTTCTTTGTTCTTTTTCTCTATATAGTTCACCTGCATCACCTTTGTAAGTTTTTCTTTTAGTAAATTTGAACTTTTTACCTCTTTTATTCCTGAGCATTTTATTGAGCCTTCGTGCCAGCAAAGTAATGTCTTCATCATCACTGTCATCATCATCTTCGGTTTCTGCTTCACTGACTTTCTTAGCTTTGAAAGCTATGGCTTTCGTGCTTGTTTCAGCTTCTTCCGTGGTGTCCAAGTGAGATTCATATGCCATGAGTTTTTCTTTCAGCTGACTAAGAGTCAATCTCTTCAAGTCTTGAGCTCCTCAATAGCAGTTTTTTTCGCATCCACGTTCTAGGAAGAATTCTGAGTATTTTCCTCACCAATCTGGTTCAGGGATTTTTCTTACCAAGTGATGTCAGTTCATTAGATATGGCAGTGAATCTATCAAATGCATCCTTTATTTTCTCATTAGATTTGAACTTAAAAAGCTCATATTTCTGAAGTAATGCATTGATCTTAGTATCTTTTTATAGTTTCAGTTCTTCATATGTCATGCATAACGTGTCCCATATTTCTTTTGCAGTTTCACAACATGATATCACATAAAATTCAGATGATGCAATAGTCATGAGTAAGAGATTCTTAGCCTTGGAATTCGTCTCAATCAGCCTCTTCTCTGGTAGAGTCAACACTTCATCATCAGAGATCGTTACAGTATGATCACCATGTGAGATAACCTGCAAAAAATCAAAGTCGTTAGCTTTAATGTATGTGGACATCCGCATTTTCCAATATCAAAATTCGTGCCATCAAAGAAAGGAGCCTTGTTCATTGCAATGTTGTTTCAGCCATTTTCAAAGATCACTCAATTAATCAAAGAGAACCGCTCTGATACCAATTGTTGGTCCCGAAAAGAATAACCAAGAGGGGGGTGAATTGGTTATTTAATAAAATTTAACCTTTTCAAATTCAACCAAATTCACTTCGCTTAGTTACTCAAATTAAATGGCTTCTAAACTCTATTTTAAATATATTGATAAATTTTGAATAATATCAGACAAGATCAAGTTTGCAAATAATTAAAAAAAAATATGTTAATAAAAATTTATTTTGCTCCCAGTTACTCTCTGACTGATCTTCTGAGTTCAATGTTCAGTGAACTTAAATTTCCAGTTACTCTCTGACTGGTCTTTTGAGTTTATATGCAGCAAGAATAAACAATAAAATATGCACGAAATTAAAAAGATAAGGTAGAGAAGAGATTGCAAGATCGATTTATAGAGGTTCCGCCTCGAGCGTCAATCCTCTCTTCCAGCTCCAAGCCGGGGACCCGGTATTCCACACCGGTATGTTCCACTATTTCCAAAGAAATGAGAATACAAGCTTGTTCTTCAACAAAGAACTTCAAACACTCTGCTCACCTATCTAGCTTCACTCAAGCTATTTACTGATCTACAGAGACTAAATGTAACTCCACTTCTACACAAATCTCATTCAAGATATACAATGCTTTGAAACAAAAGAATAAACGTTTCTAAAATTTCAGCTCAAGGAAAATTTCGAATGACAGTAATTTTGCAAGAGATTCTTAAAGGCTTTTGATTATTCTCGTCTTTTTCACACTCCTCTGTCTTCATGTCTTCGAGATATTTAAATTTAAAATTCTCCTTCTTCTTCGGTTGAAAACGGTTAGTGAATTCGAATTCAAAACAATTGGATAGATGATAATCTCCAGTAGTTCCTGATTTTGTGCTTGATATACTTCTGTGATTATCCAAATCTTATCTTGCTGTTGATAACGTTGATGTTTATCCATATCATTGTTTGACCATCTTGAAGATAGACTTTCTCGTGAAATATCTTCTAAATCCCAAAAGAATAGGATAGAATCTTTCCTTCTTGATCTGACTGTCAAACTTGATAACAAAACGAATTCTATAACATCATTGAATATAAACCCAAGCCATAAATAACAGACATAATCTGATCTTTGATTAAATTAATTTTTCTGTCATAAGCTTTTGAGTTTTTATACGTTGATTAAAAAAAATCGAATCCCCTTGGATATAATAACCAACTTTGTGGAACATTTGAATGTATTACCCAAATACACTCAACTTTGGAGCTGGGTCTTCAAAATAATAAAATAATTTTGAAAGATTCGAACTGTGATCTTTTTGTGCGAATCCTGTTCTTGTTCCCATTTTACCTTCTGAGTTACCTTCTGAGCAGTTTTGTTTTTCGCTCAGCCGTTTCACTCTCTGAGTTTCCTTCTGAATTCTATTTTGTCTTTCTATTTTGTCTCTGAACTACTTTCTGATTTATCTTTAAATTTTCATAACTTCTTGCTTAGCTCTTGAAAACTCTTACTTCACTTATCACATTAAATGTGAGATTTCTGCATACTCAAAAATTCATTAGTAATACTTAATCTTTTTGTTATCATCAAAACATCAAAAGAGAAATACTAACAAATAAGTAATCTAAGTAGTAAAATTGTATTGGAAGAGTAAATTGTAAAAAAAATGATGAAATATTGTAAGAATAGGTTGTAAGGATATATGAAATAGGTTATGGGTAGTTGTACTTAATGGATAGTTGATCAGAAATCAAAAAGTAGATTAGATAATTAAAGTACCAGTAGTAATTAAACACGATAAAAGGCTATAACTTAACTTTTATAACTCGAAAAATTTTATAACTAATATATTTGGAAATCTTATGAAATTACGAGTCTAACGGTACTAATATCATATTTTTAATATCTCGAGCCCCAAGACATGCTTTTCAAAGCCTGTATCTGATCGGGCTAGAACTAGATCGAAAATTCGCTAATATAATATTCTTAAGTACTCTAATATTATCACGTATCAAACTATACTCTTCATTCAAATTTCGACGTCTTAACTTAGGAACACGAGGTTGTCGGATCTAACTGCTAGAGTTTCCTAAGAATATTTAGCTTAAGGTTTCCGAGTTGATTTTCTGGTTTAGGGTTTAAGCTCAAATTTACCTTAAAAAATTTGGGGTTTACATTATATATAAGTTATAAGTTATACGTATATATAAGTTATATATATAGTAAAATGCCTAAAAAATATAAGTAAATAATATATGTATTATATATGTTATATATATGACAAATAAATAGGGTATTGATAAAATATAAGATAACTTGCACGAGCACCTCTTGAAAACTTTTAAAATTGCACGGAATCCCTACTTTTAAAAAATGCAGCACTTGGACCCTCTGTAGTTTTAATGTATCCCACTTTTTAATATGCTGAGCATTGACGTGTGTCGACATAGAATTAAAAAGTGACTATATAAATGTTATGTTTATTTATTTGTTGACGTCTCCTTTTCAAGTAATAAATTGGATCCATGAAAATACCCACCCAAACAATTTAAAAGGAAAAAAATAAAATAAAGTTGCAGGTTGTAAAAATCCTAATCTCAACCCTAGCCTATAAAAATTGTGATTTCAATCCCTGTGACATAGCACAACTTGAATCCTCAATTATTCCAATCTTTTTACTTAATAATAATATACAAGATATTAAATCACAATTAAAATATCCAAAATCAAATACTATGATAGGAAATCTCTTAACAATTGTAATATGGCATGGTTAAATAGAAGAACAAAATGAAAAAACCACAAGGTAAATAGTGTTTCATTATTTTATATTTTCTTATGTTTTATTGTTATTAAAACAGTGTAAATAAATATTTAAACCTGGAATGATTATACTACAATACTTTTTTATTGGATGTGTTCTTTTGCATAAAGTGTTTGCCTCTAAAAATAAATATATTAATAAAGGGACCCACAAATATTTTAAGATCTAAGTGTTGGGTTTTCTATAACTAGGTTTCTAATTTCAAAATTTTCTAAGAAAGATACAGTAGACGTCGTCACGGTTCGGTTCGGGTCTAGAATCGGACCCGAACCGCCGGTTTCCGGTTCCAAAAGTAGTGGAACCAGACCCGTGGGAGCCAGTCCGGTTCCCGGTTCTTAGGAACCGTCGGTTCCTACGGTTCGGTTCCGGTTCTAGAGGAACCGGGAACCATGAAAAAAATAAAAAATCAATTAAATAATTTACTTCATTTAATTAAGAAAAAATGCAAAATAAATTTTTAACTTGAAATAACATTGAGCCTAACAGTAATTGTTCATAGCACTAGTTAAAAGAAATTCTATAATTATGTATTTATTTATATAAAATCACTTGCACTTTTTAGTTGTTATATTAGCAATGTGACACTATAAAATATTCAAAGATATAAATAATTCTCAATAACAAAAAACGAATCACACATTGTTAAGAAAAAAAGTCTACTTTCATTAGAAGTCTACATAAATTTAACAATATATGATTTCAAATGTATCTATTACTTGTGTTGTTAATAATAACACATTAAATATTGTGAATAAGAAATAAATTTTTTATTATTTATGCAAAAATAGTTTTAAATATTTACTTTATAATTACAATTTTTTATAATTTTCTTTTCTTTTTTCTTACTTTTTTATAATTTTTATGGGTGTAGAACCGCCGGTTCTACCGGTTCTTGAATCGACTGTTCCAAAACCACCGAGTCATGCGGTTTTTAGGGATGGAACCGTAAGGACCCGTCAGAACCGACGGGTCTTTTACCGATTCAGAATCGCCATTGCCGGGCCGATTCTCGATTCAGGAACAGCCGGTGACGGGTTAGGTCGGTTTCCGGTTTGGAACCGACCCATGATGATGTCTAGGATACAGGCACTTTACCCATATTATTTTAACATCACCATTTATTCTTGTTATTTTTATTATTATTATTTCTTTTTAAAAATAACTAAATCAAAAGAAAAGAGAGAAAGGGAATTAGCTGGTGATGGAGCTTGTCTGCGGAGGAAGTTCAGTTCGTGATTGGAAGACCACAACCAGAAGCTCACCACTTCAAAAACTTTGCTGCAGTAATCGATTTATTTGAATTGCCACTCAAGCCAAAAGCTTCTATAGAGAAGTTCAAAACCCAACCTAGAGAGAGAGGATTTGAATGTTATTATGTAAGCAGATTTGAGAGCTGTTGATGGTCCTGGCTGACTCTTAGGGTGTGTATTTATAGTGCTTTAGCTCCGAAACGAACTGGAAAAGTGTTGATTCTGGTAAAAATCGGATCTTTGATACGAGGGATTTTGGACGATTTAATGATGATTTGATCATGATTTTAATGAAAACGCGTCCCAAATCCCAATCTCACTTAAATGGAAGCCCAGAAAAGGTAAATTTCGATTACAGCTTGGATTGGTGTCAATTTACATTAAATTGCTTGGATCCCGCTTAAACTCTGCTAATATGTTCGGCTGACTTCTTTATTCTTCCAATTTCATTGATTATTTTAGTTGTCCTTTCATCAAATTTTCAATGAGATCTGGTGTCCATTTCATTACATGATTGGCGCCTTGTCCAAATGTACAATTATTTTGATGATTGAACGCAAAAAACCATGTTAAAAATGATCTCACAATAATCAAGCAAGTTGGCATATGATAAAACAGATACTGCACCGTGCTTGATTGCATGGAGGAAGAAGACGTTGACTGAGTGAATGGTCAATGACGTGTTGATCAATAACTAAATGCCACATGGAGTTTACTTGGAGAAAAAAAAAAAAAAAGGAACAATAGATTAAAGTAAAGAAAAAGGAAAAAAAAAAAAGTGCTGCTCCGCACCTTGAGCCCATGCATCCTGACAACGACTTCAATATGCACGCCAAAAAAAAAAAAAAAAATGTTTTGATATTATTCTTCCTTTTTTTTTTTTTTTCTTTTCTAAATGCTTTGATATTCAATTGGTGAATAGAAAAAGAAAAAGAAAAAGAAAAAAAAACCTACCTAGATCAATAATTGGTCAACGCAGTACTTAATCACAAGGTGATTTTTCCCTGGAATAAAGCTAAATTGCATTTGCGGCCAAATAATTAAAATATATATTTGATTAAATTACGAGTAGTGTTACCTCTTTGCATCCAAAAGTTTAAAGAGTTGTAAAATAAACATACTAAATCAAAACTACCACCGATTAAAATTTTGTACCATTTTGGGATATTGGATAAATTATACCAAGTCTAAAAGTTATCTCTTTATATGCTAAGAATATGACATAAACGCCAAATTAAGCCTCTCTATTGTGGTATTATAAATGCTGCAAAGAAGTTTCAAGGGCTTGCTGCGGAGTTATAATCTTTTACGTATAACTACAGAAAGGAAGCAACAGGTAGAGACATTTGCTATCTCAAGCCTGGGACGTTTTGAATATAATCTTATTGCTAAATGATTTTATCTAATTCTATATTCTATTGTAAGAGTACAAACACTCGCGTAAATAGAGTGAAGTTTATCCTCCCAAGTTCTCTTTGGGTTAAGATAATATAGCATTAATGATTTTCTTCTTAGATTATGTACCAAACAGGCAGACCAGCTTTTAGATGTTCTTCTGCTGTTTGTGTGTTTCCTTTTTCTTTTTGTTACTTTACATCTTCTTTGCATATATAGAGCTTCTCAATTCATCTATCATTCTTCAACATATAAAAACCGCATCAACAATGTTTATGCTTGACAAAAGTTGTTTTTTTGAAGCAGGGAAATTTGCAGTTTTCAGCAGTCACTGGAGGAGAGAACTGCAGGAATTGAATATTTGCTACTTCTTGATGACAGCAGGGTTCCTGAAGAGCTGAATGGGCTTTTAGCTTCCACTGTTTGCATTAATTCTTTAGTCATGAGGAAACTTTCGGGGATCGAATCTATTGAGGCAATCGCTTTAATGAAGTTTCCCATGTCATTTCATAGTGTTAATGATGCAAAAAAGGATGGTAATAGTCAGAGATGGTTTCCATCAATGCATAGGATTCAGTTCTTGATGGGATCTAGGTAATTGATGCACTTATGTTGAGTAATTTAATGATGTAACTGCTGCTAACTATACTTTCATTTCTACCTCACTAAGTTGCAGTATTCTGCTCCTTATGCATTAAACACATTTAAAAGCTTGTTTTATGTCTTTAGCATGGACTGATGCATGCTGCTTATCATAGGACCCAGTGGCTCGCATTTTCATGTCAAGAGATATATGTACACAACGGGAGATTGTTGTTATGCATCAATGTGCAAGTTGCAAGGTTTTTTGTATAGTTTTTCCTAGAAAAGAAAATGTTTTGGGCTTGAGTAATGGAGTATTAACCTATTAGGAATTAAGGTTGTGGACTTCTCAGAAAGAACTCTTCAGTCTCATAAACACTGAACTGCTGCTAATTTTGGCTAATTTGAGAGATGGATTCTTTTTCCTTCTTTTCCAAAAATACCAGTAGTGAATTTGTACCATTTGCAAAAATATAAAAGGAGGCAACTATCAAACTGGAAACAAAGTCCTCAAGCCCACATAAACTATAGTGGACTTCTAAAATCATCCATTCAGAACTTTTTGGCGAGGATGGCCGACTTCAACATGTAGAGCTTCTTACACAGCTATCCTAGAGGGGATGTTCCGTTCATAGTTGAAGCATAGATTCCAAGCACACACAGCCATCTGCACACTAAGATTAGGAGAAGATGCTGGTTGTTTCTTACTGATTATATCAAAGTTAGCACTACTAATCAGCATTTGTTTCTCATATCTCTTTGCCGAACTTACAGTATTTTCAAGATGTGGTGGCTTTCAAACGTCCTCATCTATCACAATAGGCTACGAAAATTCAGTAGTCCCCAAAATAGGTCAGGTTGTATACTAAGAGATTGTGCATTCTATGCTACTCAAAACATGCCTTGAATAATAGGTTAGGCTCATGTTGTTGAGGGATTGTCCGTCCTGTTAGCATACAATGTCTGGAGCCACCAAGTGATATGCCCCTTGAGTTGTGCCTATTTATTTGGAAGTGGGTTGCATGAAAAGCTAGGCATGCGTTAGTTGCAGACATGGTCATTTGGACTTGGTCCGCTTGCCACGGATGGTATACATGCGATTCATATGCCATGGATGAGATCAAGTTCCTCTAGACATGGAGTTTCTGGGGATGTATTTGGTATCTCGAGAAGGTGCATGTAAGTCATTGTGGCAAACTCATCTGCTCGTGGATTTGAATTCTAGGGAGCAGGCATTTGGATCATGGTGACTTGCTTGACTCTCTCCTTTTTTGCACCACTGCCAGTGCCACTAGTATTCCTACTGATGCTGGTGGATTACAGCTCTGGCCTCAGCTCCAAGATTTGTCTCCGGCATAGCACCAAACCGTTTTTTCTTTGTCTTTCCTCTCTTTTTAGCATTTCGCTTCTTCTCTTTCCTTCTGTTCCCAACATGCTTCTTCATTCCTTTCTCTTTTAGTTGTATTACCAACTTCTTGAGCTCTTCCTGATACCGTGCTGTTAATATTATGCAACTAGGTAATGGGCAGTCACTGGGCTATTGATAGCAAAGCTGTTTGTGTGAAATTAAATTAAGTTTCTTGGAGGAACGTATTGGCAGTTAGGGCTAAGAGCTTGTTACAATGGATACTCCAAATCTCAGGAACACTAGTTACTTCTAATTTAGATTGATTTTAGATAATACTTTCTAAATGTTTTATAATCGATCGTAATGATCACAAATTGTATGACCGTTGGCAATAGAAAAACAATGAAAGTAGGACAAAAAAAAGAGGAACAAAATAAGTAAAAGACTCTAGTAGGGTCCTTACGCTTTTGAAAATGACCCTTTCCACCATAAATGCTAAAGAAGTATGTTAGCTTCTTTTATGCTGCACCATATGCTTCTAATGTACTTTCCCATCTAAAGGACACTATCAAACTTTGCTTTATGTAGGCATTTCGTGCTTGTCTGTAGCTTGACTTATTTTCCACTATTTGATGCAGGACCCTGACAACCTTGGAACGCTATTAAGATTTGTAATAGCATTTAATTGGGTAAGGACTAATTATATATTCTGACTTAGATTTCTACCCCTCGATAATTATTCTTTTTACACATTCAATTATTTTTAATTTGTTTCATCTTCAATGTTTTGGTTATAACCAAACACTCACTTACAGTAATTCTTTTAAGTAGAATTTGTTGACCAAATAATTCCTTTCATTGCAACGAACCGGTTATTTGTTGTATTCATTTTACTAAATTGGAACATATAGTTTCTTAAATGTATATATATAAATTTATACTCTTTTAAGGTTTAGAATGCCACAAATATGTTGATCTCTTGCTCTCCCCAATAGTCCAACTTCAGCATACCTTTTTTTTTTTTTTTTTAAATAAACATAACCACTTTGTAAAGCCATATTCTAGTTAGTCCATTTCACAAAGGATGATGCTGGATAAAGGCCTGATCGGGTGGTTTTTTTCTACTCCCAGGCTGCTGTGATCCATTCAATGAGAAGGCCCTACGAGCTAGTCAAGGTGCCTCTTTCCATCTTCCAGTGGTAATGGAAAATTTGAATCATCTTGAAGGACTAAAAGAAGAGTTTTAGATGAAAGTAATAGCTGCCATCCAAATATGGGAGGTGGTCAAAATCGAGTTTCCCATCTTTCTCAAACGCTAGTAGACTCTTTGGCGGATGTGCCACTTTTATTGGTTTTGGGCAGTGAAGGTAGAGGCCTCTCAGAAAAGTCTCAGTTGATGTGTGAGCTCTTGAGTATTCAAACGGCGGGAAATTTTGATTCTTTAAATGTTTCTGTTTATGCTACAATCTATAAAGAACAGAACTTTCTGATTTTAAACGATTCTACATATGCCTATTGAAAAGTGCTCTTACAACCATATTGATGTTGATACTGAGGGGGTGTAACTTTGTTATGAGATTGGTCTTTTCTTCATTAAAATGGGATTGGTAGGTTAGTTGAATGAAGGTTGAGGCGGATGCTGTTGTTTTTCTTTCCTCCTCTTTCTTTTCTTTCTTTTTTTTTTTTTTTTTGTATTTTGGTTGGGTATGCACCGTGCACTCTTTGTTGGGTAATCTATAGCTTGTTCAGTGCCACCATTGTTCCTGTCAACCCATGGCTTTTGCATCAGTTCCATCGATCTCTTCCCTATGTAGCTCAAGAATCTACCTTACACTTGCTACAAAAAATGCCCATATTTCCACATATCTTGTTGCTGTTTTGGTCAGGGTTGAATTTACTGATGACATATCTTACATTTAAAAATCGTCAATATAAAGGTGGTACCTCAACTTTTATTTCATGAATAAGCCAAAAAGTTGGTGCTTTGTTTATATGTAAAATGTTGATATGATGTCTGTTATTTAAATAATTCTACAGAGAAATAAGTCAATGCATAATCTGAGATGGCGAATTTCTTTCCTACTACTAATGCCTAAGAAAGACTCTACCTAGGCAAAATGTTATTAAAGCTACCAGGCGTGAAGTGCAACCTTATCAGTGGAATGATTTGTTTTATTGTTGCCAATAAAAAATCTATGGCATGTTTGCTCTGTGTGACATGTTGTGATGATTTCCAATATTGTCAAGGCATGAAACCATAATGATTGTGCATTTTATCACCAAAACATTTCAATTAGTTCATCATTAGTTGACTATAAGAAAATAGTTCCTTGAAAGCTAATCTGCTTTTGCTTTAAATTCAAACTAAGTGAGAATATAAATATGGAGAAAGGCTTCCGCATATAGGTTACCCACTTCTCTTGAAGCATAAATTAATTTAATCTTCAACTGCCTTAACTCATCTAGAATTGATACTAAAGAGATTCTTTACTCAGAATTGACTTGAGTAAAAATGATGTAAAATTGAATTCGAACTTGCACTTAATTCTAATTTTTAAGAGCATTGCCTACAACACCTGGACATATGTCTCCATTTAGTGGCATTTGAAACGACAAAGATACATAAATGAAATGGAACAAAAGCTAACTATGAATATAAATTCATGTTTCAACCCTGAATTAGAAGACAGTCCAACCATAATTGGAATATTTCACAAATAGGAACTTGATTTTTTTTTTTAAATCATATGTCTATTGCCTATGATCAATTGTGCTTGCACGTCCTTCAACAAACTCTAAGATGTGATTTTTAATGTGTTTCCAATATCAAATTCATGAATTTTCCAAGGGCATTCTAGGTAAACTTGTGCTGATTTTACTATTGTTGTGTATAGATCCAACACATATGGGTCTATATCCAAGGGTATCCTAACTATGTAGTTTATACTTAGAAGAAATAGTGTGTAACTCAAGGAAATTGATGAAATCTAGTCACACACGGAATGGATCGTGCCAGCTTTGATAAAGAAAGCCACTAGTCTTCAATATGTGAAGAATTGTCGAAGATCATCCAAGGCTGGTCGAAGGCCACCGGCCTAGAATTGTACGCTCCTGGCATAGGCATTCAAGGCTGCCAGCCTTGAGCCGGCGTAAGTCCTTATGGAGGAATTTAAAAGGTTAGCCTTTATAGGCCGGCTTACCCTAGTATATATCTATATATATTAGACATTTTTCCTTTGAAAGAATATAGAGAGAGGAGAGAGAGAGAAACATAATTTTATATTTTCCAAAACCTAAAGAGAGATCTAGAGAGTGAATTATTGTAAATCCATCGGTTTGTGGTGAGATTGTGTGATCCACTAGTGGGACTAGTGAAGATTGTGTTGTATCCCATTATTTCAGATAGTGGAGGATTTTAGTTTGGCAGTGGTCTCGTGGTTTTTTCCTACATTGAGGTTTTCCACATTAAATCCTGGTGTTAATTGTTTTATCTTTGTTTGAATTATTTGTTAATCGCTTCGGCAAGAGGAAAAGAATCAAGCTTTTCCTAATAACTGTTAACTCTTAAATAAAATTCATGTAAAAGATGGCAAATGCACCTCTAACGATTATATAACTAGCATCAATATTTAAAAAATATAACGTGTATGATATCTTTGGATAAGATGATAATGATTTTTGCTTGTATGGTTTGTTGTGTTATGAGTCAATGAAAGTCTTGAATACATTCAAATGATAAACATCAGAATGCTTTTGATTATGGATGGCTACGAAACAATGGAACTAATCCATGGATTCCAGGCCTGGGATATAGAGCTAGCTTAAGGGATTGTCCGTGGTTGGAATCAGTTGCTTCCACTTTAACAGGGACTGAATAAAACTTTTCATTTTAGCTCATTTTAAGGATTAAAGAATTATACCGAAATTTTGTGAAAAAATCCATATTATTCCTATCTCTTTACAGGTCTTCCAAATCATAGAAATAGAAAATACTGGCCCAAGTACAGTGCATGACTTGTCCTCGGCTTTAGTAAAGTTTACACTCATTTTAAATCCAGTCACATAGTGGTCTTGCGAAAAATCTCTTTTCAATCTGATGGACAATAATGCTGTTCCAAATCTTCTTTACCATAAGAAATCCAAGCTAGGTGCAGAATGAATGAAGGTATTTTTGATGCTGCCAATGTCCCAATCTTATGAATTACTCAATATGAAACATTTTATTTATTATTTATCATTTTATGAAACGAGATACATAGACATCACTTACCGTACCTTACTACCTATATAGAGTTCTCGATAATACAACCTTACAAATAACAAACCACGAAAGAAGAATAGAAACTACATCCTAATGATTTATTTTGAATCATTAATAATGTTTGCTTCAAATATTCATTTATTGCATCCCTCGAAAGATTTAAAAGGTGGTCTTTAAGGTGTTTCCTATATCGATGACAAAACGGTATTTGACATCTGCTTTCTGAAGACGCTCCATAGCTATGTTCACATAGTCCATTGGAATGATCTCTATATCTGCTAGGATATTGTGTTTGGCAGCAAAGTCAATCATCTCTTGTGTCTCTTGCATCCCACCAATGATGCTTCCACCGATAATCTTCCTTCCTGTCATTTTCATTTTTAAGATATTAGTATCCTAAGATTATTAATCAGTGTTCTAGAAAACACTTTTTAATAATATAGTTGCTTTTCTATAGAATATATAATCAGTATTATAAAACTTGAAAATTTTTCTTTTTATACCTTAACTATAACCTTAGTAAACCACTTAAAAATCATATAATACGTTGAAACATTGAGAACTCTTTAGATGCTATTAGTAAATGTGCTTTCATGTTTCTAGTTTGTGTATAGCTGAGGACATAATGGATACACACACACACGTATATGCAAATATGAAAATTTATTGGCCAGGTGCTTGTGATTTAATATATACATACCGAATAGCAATGGAAAGGCAGGTACTTCCAAGGGTTTGTCCGGTGCACCAACCAAAACAAGTTTTCCTTGTAGCTTTAAGAGGCCAAGTAAAGGTTGAAGAGGATGCACGGCTGAGACGGTATCTATAATCCCATCCATTGTGCCTAGTGCAGCCTGTATTGTAAAATTTATTATACCACATGATCTATGATTAATATTACTTAATTTTGTTGATTGTATGACAAGTGATGTAAAATAAAAGCGTTGATTTTATTTTATTAATGACGATGAGGTTGTACATGACAATAATGAAAAGTCATTCTAGAATGGCCTTATTTTTATGCACATATGTCATAGTAAAAGTGATACTAGCCTAATAGATCGAGTCTAATAAGAATTTAATCGGGCTCATGCATATTAGCAGAAAAAATTCCACATATTTGAAATGCATAATTTGTTTAGTTAGTTATATTTTATGATAGGAACTTATATATTAAGAAGTACCGACTTAACATAATTATGGTATAAAAAGAGTCTTTACCTGCATCTGTTTTGCATCATGGCTCACCAAGAAGCCATCAGCACCAAGTCGCTCAATAGCTTCCTTCTTTTTGTTAGGAGAGGTGCTAATTATGGTAACCTTCACTCCAAATGCCTTTGCAAACTTAACAGCCATATGACCAAGCCCACCTAGTCCGACCACACCAATGTGCAATCCTTGCTTATCAAGGCCATAATGTCTCAATGGACTGTACACGGTGATCCCAGCACAAAGCAAAGGAGCGCAACCATCTAGCCGCATGTTGTTTGGAATTCGAACCACAAAGTGCTCATCAACAACCATGATGTCAGAGTAGCCACCATAAGTGATTGTTCCATCGTAGAACTTGCCCTTGTAGGTGGTTATCATTTTGGGACAGTAGTTTTCAAGATTCTCCGCGCAGCTTGGACACGAGTGGCACGATCCAACCATGCACCCAACTCCAACCTTGTCTCCAACATTGAATTTTGTGACCTTTTTCCCCACCTCTGTCACCTCCCCCACTATTTCATGTCTACATTGGTCAACATGGAGAACATGGGTTAGCAATAATTAATATATAAATAACATAACATATGAACCATATATAGAATTAAGATTTTAATTAAAATGAATTATTATTATTTTCTATAAAAGAAGGTAGTGATACAAAATCAAAAAGATGATACATACCCAGGTACCATAGGATAAAATGAAGTGCCCCAATCATTTTTTATATTATGAAGGTCAGAGTGACAAATCCCACAATATAATATTTTGAAAGTCACATCTTTGTCTCCAGTAGCCCTGCAACAAGACAACATATCTACCTTCATTAACATAACATAATAAATGAAACGATTTAAATTTATAGGATAAAACAAAAAGGGTAAAAAAAAAAAAAAAAGAAACAGAAATAACAAAATGTACCTTCTTGAGAATTTGAAGGGAGATAAGTGTCCGGATGCGTCTCTAGCTGCCCAACCAAATGCCTTCACTGGATGTTCCGTCTCTGTTGTTTGTGCCATTTTATATTTCCTTTGGGGGTCTAACACACCAATATTACTGTTGTATACGTTCTTCGGGCTTTACCGTTGAAGACAAATGGAGTTGTGATGTGGAGTTGGCGCATGGTTTCGGTATATATAGGTGTTACTCTGCGGAGCGATGACGACTTGGTGGTAGACTAAAGCGATGGTGTGACATACATGGTGATTCAATCACTGAACAGTACAACTGGATTGGTCAAACAATACATTTTAATTTTATTTTCACAACTAGCTATATTTCAATTGCAGCCATTTGACTTGTAGTTTCTTTGCCCGTTGGATAGCTAATGAATAATATTTATATTAATTACATGTCAGCTGTACAATTTGCTTCATTTGTGTTTTATAAATGTGATTCTACAGAGAGTTGATTGCTTTTAACTTGGCAGAAAGCTTTTGTTATGCTTTAGCAGCTCTCTTGCGGGAGAACCAAAACTGCATCTCGAGTTTCACAAAACAAGTCTTCTAAGCACAAATATTTTTTCAAGGAACATGTATATGTGCATTTCAAATAATAATTGCAAATCTGAGGGTATAAAAATTGAATAGATCTAATAATTATAGATTCAGGATTTGGTCACAATGAATCATGATGGAAGGACGCAGTGTTCATGCCTCGATGAAAGTATTGCATATATCCGGGAATTACCTATTGATTATTGGGGGGAACTTGATGGAATATTGCAAAAAGAATCTGACATAAACAACCCCAGAATATTCGGGAAAAAAAAACCATAAACGACTTAAATAAAGTTTACTCAAACTGTTTATGCATTATTTCTTTTCTTTTTTTTTTTCAATGCCATGTGCTAGCATTTTGATTTATTACGATGATAGAATGGCAAAAAAGAAATGAAGAAAAAAATAAAAAATGTTATTAAATCATCCCCCCTTTTTTTTTCTTGGTCGTCTGTTAAATCATCTTATTTGATAAATCACTGTTCATTGAAATTTATTAAAAAAATATAAAAATTATATCATACGTACTCATGCATATATTTATTTTAAAGAATAAATATTATCATGAAGTTATATGTAGTCAAGTTGGTGAAACTTATATAGAGAGCTTTTACAGTCCCGTTTATATGACCGCCTAGTTAATAATCTGTTAAAATAAATATATGTAGTAACTCAAATATTAATAAATTTTTTTGTAAATAAATATTAATTATTTTAGTGGTTCAATAACGATTAACTATAATATGAGCAATTAAAAAATTAATAGGACTAATCTTATCAAAATTAATAATAGAATCATAAAATTTTGTTACCTATTTGGATACATACAATTTGCGACATCGGCAAGAATAATAATGCTGGGTCCGACGATTTTTCCAACTACTATGTTTTCGAGGAGGCCGGCTATTGGTAACGCATCGGGTCGGCTATTGATTTCGCGTACAAAGCAGAAGAACCACGAATCATGCATTTTGGACTATAGTTTTGAAGAGGAGCCACGTCTCAAAACATTAGTCTCTTGCTAAAAACGTTGGAGATATTTTCCACTTTGAGCGCTCACAATTGCCCACCTTAATTTGTCGTTTCACACGTTTTTTCATGGGTGGTCGGAAATAGAATCAATGGAGTTGGAAAGAAATCTAAGAACGTGGAGAATGGAAATAGGCTGAAATGAAAAAGTTAGTCGAATTTTTAGAATTTTTTTTTTTAAATTTATATCATCTTTTTTCCTTATCTCTGGCCGAGGCAATCAGTTTTTCGTTATGTAAAAGACAAATGCATTTAGTGTTGCCGGGTCAAGACACAAGACCTTTAAGGTTGACCATTACGTGTGACTCTGGTTTGCTTTTGGTCAGCATGTACGTCATCGACTTGTGTCTCTTGGCGTCTCACTCCTCTATATAAAGTAAACCGATCCCTGACCATTGCATCCTACTGCTATTATTATCCACACACGTCTCAAAAAGATCAATTTATTAACGCATCGTCCTCTTCGGGAAAGAACTCACATCGTATTCGACTTTCATTTCTATATTCATATACAAGTAATGGCAATGTCACCAGAGAAAGAGCATCCTGTCAAGGCCTTTGGTTGGGCTGCCAGAGATTCTTCTGGACATCTCTCTCCATTCCATTTTTCCAGAAGGTCATTATATATCTATGTCATATATGTATATGTTCACGCAATTTAACGTAATTTTAGGAAAAACTCATCAAAGTTTATTGAGAAATTCACAATAAATGTTTTTTTTTATTTAAATTTATTTACAGGGCAACTAGGGAGAAAGATGTTGCATTCAAAGTATTATACTGTGGGATTTGCCACTCTGATCTTCATTCCGTGAAAAATGAATGGGGAAATTCTTCTTACCCCATGGTTCCTGGGTACGTGATATATTACAATGTCCGATCTTACACCATTTTCTTTTCGTTTAATTTTCTGATTAAATGAACTCATATATGCTATTTGAGAACCTTTGTTTTTTACAAGAAAGGAATCACATTATATTTTTCCTTTTCCAGGCATGAACTAGTGGGGGTAGTGACCGAAGTGGGAAATAAAGTGACCAAATTCAAAGTTGGTGACAAGGTAGGAGTTGGATGCCTGGTGGGATCATGCCGTTCGTGCCAAAACTGTGGTGACAACCTTGAAAATTACTGCTCAAAAATGATCCTAACCTACAATAGCAAGTACTATGATGGAACCATGACCTACGGTGGTTATTCCGACACCATGGTCTCGGATGAACACTTTGTGGTCCGTATCCCTGAGAATTTGCCACTAGATGGGGCTGCTCCACTGCTTTGCGCTGGCATCACTGTGTATAGCCCCTTGAGATTTTACGGGCTTGATCAATCTGGGTTGCACCTAGGCGTGGTTGGCCTTGGTGGGCTCGGCCATATGGCTGTTAAGTTTGGAAAAGCTTTGGATCTCAAGATTACGGTGATTAGCACCTCCCCTAATAAAAAGCAAGAAGCAATTGAGCGTCTTGGTGCTGATTCTTTCTTGATTAGCAAAGATCCTCAAGAAATGAAGGTAGTCGTCGTTATATCGTGTGTATTATTTTCTATTTAATTTTTTAATAAGCATACCTTCTTTAATATTAAGACAGCAAAAAAAAAAAAAAAAAAAAAAATGTTAACGGACATCCCGTTCAGTAATCATATTTTAACATACAATGCTTGGTTTATAGAATAACTTAATTAAAAAATATTGATAATTATTTATCTCGTGTGTATACACACACACATAATATATAATTAGTATTCTAATTGATAGTTTTCCATGTGTGGATCATAGGCTGCTCTAGGGACAATGGATGGTATCATAGATACGGTCTCGGCATTGCATGCTCTTCAACCTTTGCTTGGTCTCTTGAAGAGCAACGGGAAGCTGGTTTTGGTAGGCGCACCGGAGAAACCCCTTGAGGTGCCTGCATTTTCTTTGATAGCAGGTGAGTATTTCTTTTTCTTAATAACCTACCAATTTATATTGTTTCTTTCTATTATTATTTTTTTATGTAAAATAATTAATTTACAAGATCTACAATGCTGCTTTGGATTTATTTCATGAATTCCACTAGTAATTCTCTTCGAGGTTGATGCATCATCTATTTTAGGGTATGCATTTTCACTTTGTTAATATTTTATTACTTCACACAGATCAAATTGGGCGGTAAATCTATTTCAAAGAATATTTGTAATAATATAACAATAGAAATAATTAATATGATATTAATTGGGTAAAAATATTTTTTCGAATTAATAATTTTTAATGTTATATCTCTGGCAATTGGAATTTTTTTTTTTTTTTACTATAATACTATATCTATTTCTTTTCTAATAAATGTTATTTGTTATATATTTAAAAAAATTTTAGTCTTTTTCCCTAAATTCAAGTTGAAATACGGATGCAGGTAGGAAAGTTGTAGGAGGAAGCTGCATTGGTGGGATAAAAGAGACTCAAGAAATGCTTGACTTTGCTGCAAAGCACAACATCACATCGGACATTGAAGTTATTCCCATGGACTACGTAAATACCGCCATGGAACGCCTTCAAAAAGCGGATGTCAAATATCGGTTTGTTATCGACATTGGGAAAACATTAAATTCCTCAATGTAAACCTATGTATCATGGTGTGCGATCTAGCTTCTAGAAGGCATCGGGATGCTAAGAGAATGCTGTTCATCTCCCCTTTTGGCGTTTTTAGTTGACTGGGCGTGACAAATACCATATAGTTTTAATATAGTGTTAGGTTGCAGATGAAAATAACCCTCCACGTCGAAAGGATATTTGTACACGTTTATTTTCTTTTTCGCTTTGTCCATCATTTTAAAGTGTGCATCACCGTACTTGAGATTGATTGAATCTCTTGGATTTATCATCTAGAAATAAATTATGTATTAGTCTTCGATAATAAATAAGTTTGTGTTTTTTGGTTATTATTTAAATGCAGTAGATATAAACTCGTTATGTATATATACATACAGACTAACAAAAGTTGCTCTCGCACTGCGTATGCAAATATGATAAAGTAAAATACATATATTGTTTGATTGTTTCTTTTTAATGAAATATAATAAACAGCTATATGAATTTTAATGTTTGATATTGCAAATAAGGAAAAATACATAAAATAGTGTATTAAGGCGTAATAGCCTTTACCTCTCAAGACGTGCCTAAAAAGAGTATATAATATTTTTTCGTATTTAAAATATCACAATGACAATGCATTTTATAGCTTCTAGTAAAGAATTTTAATAATTAAGTTTAAGACATTCTAAGATAGGATTTTTTGTATTTATCATTTGACCTTACAAAAATCTTTAAGTAAAAAAAAAAAAAAACGAATTAGAGAACTTAAAAAAGTTAATGCATATGGTTTGTAAATCAATTTAATAATAATTTGTGGTAAAAAAAATTAACAATTAATAGTGTAACGCTCTAAAATTTAATCAAGGCAGCCATGTATAAATTTATGTATTACATGCTTAGGCTTCTTTAAAAGAATTTGTTTATATTGAACATTTCTAGCCGGTTTAAATTTTTTAAATCTTTTATTTAGATTCTAGAGAAAATTGGATTTATAACGAAAAAACAAACTTTATGAAAAAATTTCTCACTTACACTCATTCAGGAGTGTATCAACTGTCCCAAAAGAAATCTTTATAAGCTTATTACAAATATGGGCTTCTTCACTAAGCCCTTAAAGAAAACAACAAACTTTTAAAGATATAAATCTAGTTCTTCTAACAAAATGAAATAAAAACAAATACAAATAATCCATTGACCCTATCTCACTTCACTTCTCCTCTCAAACCTCCAGGATTACCCATAACCGAATCAACATCATCAAATCATTAACATCCCCATCATCATCAAAACAATACCTAGATAGAAAATAGCAACAATAATAATGAGTCGAAGCTCGTTACATAGTAATAGAATCACACACGAAGTGATACACGAGTTTAACTAAATGCAATACAACAACAACAGTTAATTATCTTTAAATAAAATTAAACAAATCAACACTGGAGTACTTATACTCCAAAACAATCTCTTGGAATCTATGAGTCCTAAGTAACAACAGTTGCTTAGGGGGTTGATATAGGCAACTTGAATACCTATACCTCCTACATAACATTATAAGAAAATAGTTTCATCTAGGGTTTACAGCTATTGCACATACTCTATCCATCACAGTCCATAATAGGGCTCAATCATTCCCATAAACGTAAGTCCTACCATTTACTTCTCACCAATTAAGATAGATGTTGTGCTGTAATCATTTGTCTCATCAGCTACCCGCTGAGCCACTTATAAATGTCATTGCACTATGACTAGGGGGGCCTAAGCGCCTAAACTACCATGCCTATCTTGGATAAGGTTACTACTCCCCGGACCGGATTTAATGACACATGCATAAGCAACACTCGATTATAAAGGCCATCTTTAAGTTTTTAATTTATTTTAGACGCCTATCTTAGTATACAACACACAAGTTACTACGTACCTTATTTGAATATTTCAAACAGAGACAAAAGGTAGGTCAGAAGCTATCTCAAAATATAGGTAAGAGGGTTGGTTCAGGGGCAAAATTTATTCAAGAAATTAAATTCATATAAGATATCGAATAAACCATTCCTTTACATCAAGCTCATTTTATAAACCTATTTGATTAGAAACTAAGTAGGAACCCCTCCATAGCTGTGAGATTCGCCCTGCCAAGCTACGAATAGTTCTCTATTGTCTGTCAAAGTATTCATTTTCTCTTTGTTTATACTCATTTATTATAAAAGCATCATTACATCATTCATGTTTAAAAATACTTATTTCCCAAGCAAATACACATTTTATAATGCCCCGATTTTTTATTTAGCCTATGAAATTTAACCTAAAAGTAATATAAGGATGTTCATATGAACTAAAATAAAATAGAATATATATAATAATATTAAGAATATGATCCTTCTAAAAGAAATCAAAAGAAATTATATAGAAATATAAGAATTTAGAATCCAAATGAAAAATAAATTCCTTGACTATATAAATAATAACAAAGGTAGATAGTGAATAATTAAGGTTAATAGTAAATAGTGAAATGAATAGTAATTCATGAAATAGTAAATTGTAATTAAGTAAAAGTAAGAATGAAAAGTAAGTTAAGGTAAAATTAGATATAGTCAAATCAATGAATAGTATAAAAGTTGGCTGAATTTGTCTAATAAAACCAAAATTAAAGTAGTAAAAAGACTAAAATACCCTCAAATTAACCTAAATATCTCTAAAAACCCCTATAAAACTCCAAAAAATGGGAAACAAGAATTGCTCAGCTCCTAAGAATGTCATAATCATTCTGAAACCATAAGAACTCTAAACTTTGGAAAAATTGAAGGAAAATTCCTAAAAAGCAACAATTTACCCAAAAAGTAACAAATTAACCAAACAAATTACCAAATAGAGATATAAACATCAATCAAGACTCTGAAAAAAAATCAGAAAAATTAGGAAAATTCGTGGGAACAGATGACAAATTTTTTTACAATTAAATAAAAACAAAATAATTATGCATGTACCTAAATTAGGTGTCAAAATTCGGAGAAAATATCAAACAAATGTCAAAAATTACTGTAGCTTACAGAATGGACGTGTAAAATATAGGGATTACGTGGTAATTTTTGCATGAAAAATTTTTGACATCTGGTAATTTTTACCGATTTTAGAAAATCCCAAAATACGCTATAAATACCGCCTAGAAGTTCCAAAATTCACCAAACTCACACCCGAAATCAGAAAAGCACCAAACTTCACAGTTAGAATCCTAAAATTTCCCCCAAGCCGTCCGACAACTCTAGGAGGAGCAATTCCGCCGCTAAGTGGTGGCGCCGGCGAACCCCAGCCGATCTCCGTCGAGAAATAGTTACTACATCAAAACTTGTTCGTTCGGCTCCAAACTTTTACAGTAAGTACAATATAATATTAGTTACAACATATAAAATTTTCAGAATTTTTCGTGAAGTTTTGATATTTTTAAAAATTACATGATTTTCATTACGATTATATAAGAAATAGTGCAATCCGAACTTTTAAATTAAATACCTAAAACGATTCCTAAAAATAAAAAAATATTATACTATTACTCCAAGATATTTATACTAACATTTCTGATACTTACAAATTTTGTCGCAATTATTTGATATATGCACTAATTTATTAATTATAGCTAGTAAATATCAACTATAGCTAGGGAATATTAAATTATAGTTAGTAAATAAAGAAATTATGAGAATTTTACTAAATCATTCCTAACCCCTTTACACTTTACTTTATATATACTAGTTCCTATAATGACATACATACCTCAATAAAGGAATTACTAAATATATGTAATAGTAAAAATTTAAAGCCTAGCAACCAATAACCTTGAGATTATAAACTATAAATCATATACCATATAAATTAGAAATACTTTTCTAAACCAAGTAAGCTCATTAACTTCTTTTACTAACTTACCATCCTTTAATAAAGTTATTTCATTCCTTAAGCCAACCTTATCATCATACTACAACTAAAACAAAATTTAGTATCATAACACTAATTCATTATTTTATCAAAATCATTCTTATAGGTGAAATCCACATCGATCTATTCCACAAACAAAGCCCATTTTGGTAAGTGGTTCATTTATATGGTAATTGTGAAAAGGGATATTATTTACATTATAATTGTTTGTGCTTGTAAATTAGCTATAAAACGTGTGTGGTTGATTGATTTTGTTTGATATTGGATGTTTACTTATCCTATTGTTTTGGTGTGGGATACTGTTGATCACCGAAGAATGTATTATTAAGAATATAGTGAAAATAATAACCGATCATGCATAGCATAACACATTTCGCATCCTTGCATCCATAAAACCGACCGTCCAGGTGAGAATGGATTTCTTCTTTTAACCTTTATTGAACTAAGTGACAAGAGAGGAGGTCGCAGTAAAGGTTACAAGCTATCCGAGGGATAGTCCTGAACGGTTTTTGGGAGGACAGGAGACCCATTGCACATTCCCGGTTTTATGGAAAATGAATTTGTGTTAACTCCTCGAAACCCAAATTAGAGTGGGGTTAATTTCTCTAATCTCGTAATGAACCGTCAACATTATGCGGATGGCATCCCGATTGACTGCATAATTCACTCTAATAACAATGATTGTGATTTGTCTTATAATGTTTATAATTACCCTTTTTATATCCACTTACTGAGCACGTGGAATTATGCTCACCACCCTACAGCTTCTTTTGCAAGGAAGCCATAAGCAATTAAAGAAAATGCCTGGAATAATACCCGTAAGTACCAAAGACTTAACTTTCATTTCTGTAAATATCTTTTAAGTGTGGTATCATTTAGAGAGCCTAGTAATTATCAGATGTTTATGGACCATGGGTTGATCATAGACCTTTGATAATTACGGCGGGACTGTACGGGATGTGACACATTTAAAACAAAATATTCCCTTTGTTATTCATGGTTTATCTTAACTTATTTTTCTAAGACAATTATAACTTATTAAGCCTATATGATGGGAATCAAGCCATTTCAACTACAAGACTGATTACTCGTGCTCAAGCTAAAGGTTTACAAAATCTCACTTTTAGAGTATTGAGTGGTCACTTGGAATCAAATGAAGATCACAGCATTTAGACTTAACAAATTCAATATGACTTTGAGTTCAATTTGAAGAGTATTTGTGTGTTAACCAATGAAGCATTGAAAGCCTTAACAGATCTCACACAGGAGACAAACACCGATTCAACATCACCAGCGTAAGATTCTACACAGCCGGTGTTGTTGGAAAAGCTACTGGCATTTGGTCGGCTTTGAACAGCCACAGATTTGAAACTCTTCAGGTCGGCTTCAACACTGCCAACCTTCGTATTATATACCATCGGCATATCCTTTTAGGCCGCCGGCGTACAGCAAGTGTTTAATGTGCCCAAAATCAAGAATTTTAATGTTGATAGCTACACTGCTGGCATACAACTTCCAGTAGCCAACGTTCTTTTTTACAAAACTTATTATTTTCTTTTGTCTTTTGGTTTTCCTTTACTTTAGTTTATATAAACTCTTGTTCCTATGAAAGAAACAGTTTTAGACACTTTGGATATATCAAGATTGAGTTTTTTCTCTCAGTTTCTTACTCTTATCAATCCTTGGATTGTGGCGAGTAACAACTTGGTGTTGTTGTGCGTAATATCAATAGCATTTTACTAAGACTATTCTTTTGCTGGTGTGTTATATCTAGTAAGAGTCTAGGGTTTTGTTACCTTACTTGTTTGATTATGATATTTGATTGGAGATTTGTAAATCTTTTTTCTTGAAATCGATTTGTCTGTGAGATCTTTATCATAGGTACATCATAATTTTGGTATCAGAGCGAAGGTTTCGAATTAAGGTTTCTGTGTTCTTGTGTTGTTGTGGTTCAGAGGAAGATAATCGATCACATCAAATGATAGTGTGAATGCTGCGGGTGGAAATGAAGGAAATAGCCTGGTTGGAGGAAATCAGGAGCATCATGCTAGTTGTGGTAAGGGATCGTTAGAAAAATAATTACAAGATCTAACCACCATTGTTACCAACATGGCAACACATATGAATCAAATAGCTTTAGGCCAACATCTAGTAATAATCCCCAAGCTCTACCACCAGTGAATAATCCTTAGGCAGCACATTTAGGTGTGGTTCACAATGTGAGAAGAGAAGGAGTAGGAGGAGAAATTTGAGGCAGACGATATGGAGGCCATGATTATGCTTACCGTGAAGGAAGAGGAGATAATTTTGAAGAAGATTATGATATTAACGATGAGTTTTGACCACCTAGAGGCTTAGAATATGTGAAGATGTAGATGCCATCCTTTGCTAGTGCAGGATCTGTTTATGATTATGTTAATTGGGAGGACAAGGTCGAAGGATTTCTTGAATGTTATGAAATCAATGACCACACCGGGTTCAATTAGCAGTTGTGGAATTCACAGATTATGTTGCATTATAGTGGAAGATCACACTTATGGCAGGAGATGAAGCAAGTTTTGAGATGAGAATTTGTTCCAAAACATTATAGGTACGATTTGTTCATGCGTTTGTAGACACTGAGGTAGGGTGGTAAGACTATTGATGAATATGTGCCGGAATTTGTAACCTTGATGATATGATGTGGAGTTATAGAGCCCCCTGAGTGGACACTAGCTAGGTTTATATCTGGTTTGAAATATGAGATCGCCTGCATTGTTGATTTATAGTGATATAGCACCTTTAAAGAAGCCATCCAATTGGCTGTGAAAGTTGAACGGCAAAGACACTCAAATCCTTATAGAGCGGCATCTAATAGGTATGGTGCTTCAAATAGATCATATAATTCAGATGGTAGGCATGTAGAGAAAGGAGGGTCTGTTAAGATTATTGAGTAGAATGTGTCTATTATGGATACGAAGGTGGAGAGGAGTTTTACTAATAAGGGGAAAGGAGTTTATAGTACTGAAAATAAAAAAGGAGATTGGTGGATCCTCAAGTGGGAAGTCTTGCCAGATTAAATGTTTTAAATGTTTAGGTTATGGACATGTGGCTGCTTAGTGTCCTAACTGATGGGTAATGACTACTATGGAGATGGAGAGTGAAGATAAGGAGGAAGAGTTAGGTGAGACGAAAGATTTTTTAATGATGCTGGATGAATATTATAGGGATGCTGATTCCGATGTGCATGGAGATAGGGGTGATGACCATTACATGTCAATTAATGCATTACGATGGATTATGGCTACTATTCCTTCTATTGAGGAGGAACAAAGGAAAAATCTTTTCCATATTTCTTATAGGGTTAACGGCAACTTGTGTGCTCTCATTAATGATGAAGGAAGCTGTAGCAATGTGGTGGCTGCATCCTTGGTTGACAAGTTACAATTGACTACGACTCCTCATCCTAAGCCATATAAGCTGCATTGGCTAAGTGAGCAAGGAATTTACATGTGACTCAGTGAGTGACAATATCATTCAGTATTGGGGAAAAGTATCATGATGAGATCGTTTGTGATATTTTGCCCATGTGTGCATTACACATAATATTAGAAAGACCTTGGTTGTTTGACAGGAGAGTACTACATGATGGGTTTAGGAATACGTACTTGTTCTAGAAGGATGGTAAGAATTTTGTTCTAAATCCAATGACACTAGCTAAGGTACAGAAAGTGTAGAGGCAGATTAATAGTACCAATAAGAAGATGACTTTATTTATGGGATAGAAGGAAATTGAGAAGGCTATTCAGGAGGAGAAGCCATTGTATTTGCTACATGTCAGATATATGTTGGAGGTTAATAAGAAGAAGTAGGTGCCCATAGTTGTGAGACAATTGCTGGAGGATTTTATTGATGTGTCCTTAAGGAATTGCTTAAGGGATTACCACTACAGAGAGGTATTGAGCATACCATTGATCTACAGCTCGGAGCAGTTCTACCAAAGAAACCTGTTTATCGTATGAATCCTGAAAAGGCTAAAGAGTTAAAGCGACAAGCGGATGAATTAATAGACCGTAGGTTTGTTAGAGAGAGCACTAGTCCTTGTGCTGTTTCTGCACTCTTAGTGTCTAAGAAGGATGGTACATGGCGTATGTGTATTGACAGCCGTACTATTAACGATATCACCACCAAGTATAGGTACCCTATACCTAGACTAGATGATATGCTAAATGAACTGAATGGAGCATAGATATTCTCCAAGGTTGATCTTAAGATTGGTTATCACCAAATCTGGATGAGAGTGGGGGATGAATGGAAGATTGCTTTGAAGACATACCATGGATTATATGAATGGATGGTTATGCCGTTTACCTTGACCAACGCACCCAGCACCTTCATGTGACGTATGAATCATGTTTTGAAGAACTTCTTGAGCAGGTTTTTTGTCGTTTTTTTTATGATATATTGCTATACAGTCAATACCGCTTTTAAGACACACTATGGATTACATGAATGGATGGTTATGTCGTTTAGCTTGACCAATGCACCCAACACCTTCATGTGACTTATGAATCATGTTCTGAAGAACTTCTTGAGTAGGTTTGTTGTTGTTTATTTTGATGATATATTGGTATACAATCAAGATTTAGATAGTCATGTTAATCATCTACGAGCTGTATTTTCTGTGTTACGAGATCAAAGGCTGTATGGTAATTTCAAGAAGTGTTTGTTCTATCAATATGAAGAGATTTTCTTAGGGTTTGTGTGTCTGGTTCTGGTGTTAAAGTGAATGAAGAGAAGATTAAGGCCATAGTGGATTGGCTTACACCATGGTCAACAGCTGATGTAGGAGCTTTCATGTCTCAACTTCTTCCTATAGGAGATTTGTTAGGAATTTTAGCAGCATTGTCAGTTCTTTGATTGAATTGACTAAGAGAATGTCTCCTTTATGTGGGAGAGCGGGATTAGAAATGTTTGAGGAGATTAAAGATCGATTAACTAGTGTTCCAGTTTTAGCTCTTCTAGACTTTGAGAAAACATTTTAATTGGAGTGTGATGCATAAAGACGAGATTAGAGCTGTATTGACGCAGGATAGGCATCCTATCACCTACAATAGTGAAAAATTGAGTGGCGCTTCACTAAAATACTCTATATATGATAAGGAGTTCTATTCCTTAGTGCAAGCATTGGTGACTCGACAACACTATCTTCTTCCTAAGGAATTTATCATATGTACTGATCATGAGTCCTTGAAACATTTCAAGGGTCAGTAGAGACTGTCTAAGTGTCAAGCAAAGTGGGTGGAATTCTTGGAAAGCTTTGCCTATGTCATTAAGTATAAGTTAGACTCTGAGAAGAGACCAGTCGAGGATGGAGGATAACCCTGAAAAAGCTATAGGGGTATGAGCATAAACCACGGCTTAGTGAATAACTAGAACATACCACATATCAAGCAAGTTATTAGCAATCATATGTAATGTAATAGTCAAACATATGCTCAAATATAAACATGGATAACTCGAAATCCAAACAGGATGGAGATGTATACCCTCTCATCGGGGTTGAAGGAACAAGACACAATGACCCGCTTACTTAGGAGAAACTAAGTATATAGGAATGATAACCACACTTACATTAATTATCTCTTTATTTTAATGGTATTTTAACACTCATTTCCTATTTCATGCCTTAAAAACTCCATTAAGTGTTAGTCTTTTCAAATCGATACCATAGGTAGTATCCTTCATTTACCAGTAGTTCTTATGGAACCAAAGGAGCAAAGGTAATGTTGTATTTACATATCATTCATACACCATGCATTACCAATAAAACCAACTCAATGAATTTCAAAACAAGTGATAGAAAGTCTTCACCCACCCTCTCTCATGATATTTAGGATCGACTTCATTAGTAGCCATAGAATCTATTCCAAAGAATGACCTTTCAGCCTATTCAATTGAAATCAAACATGAATCTAACTCGTGCACCATGTAATTAGACCCACAAAGTTAAACTCAAGCTACTAATTATAAACACCCAGTCAATATTGAATTGAAAGTGCATTTGAAATCACATCAATTAGGATTTGGATTTACAAATCGTAAGCTATAGGAGATTATTTCTCCATGGATTTAGAAATTATGAACATGATATGAAGAAATAATATGAAATTAATTGAAGAATATTACAATTCAGTACATAGTCTTACAGAAATTACAAACAGTGGGTTAAAATTATTATACCCAAAAAACTTTGAGATTTTCTAAAGTAAGAAGAAACATAATTCTTTTGCTCTAGAAATTCTCTCTTTAGAATATGTTATACTATTCTATTGTATGCATACTGTACATCGTACTTATTACAATGTTGTACACGCTTATTTATAAAATGAGCACACATAAAGAACATAAAGAAAATGATGATATATTGCAGACATGAAGATTCTTTATAACAAAAATGCAAATTCCTTATGTACGCACATGTCTGTATCGCTGCTCAAACAATTGGTCATCGAGGGGTAAGTCGAGTGCTGAAGTGCTGCATTAAAGATAATGCTTGACTTGAGCAGATAAAATGCTGTCATTCCTATCCATTCTTCCATTGAGGGCTAACTTTGAGACTATTCGAGGGCTCGATGCTTGATGATTCGAGGTGTGATACTAGTCAGACAAAGGTCTTATCTTCATTGAGCAACTATTGCGAGTCAGATTTGGGGCTCGACATTGAGGTACGATAGAAACTTTCTTCAAGATTAGGTTCGATCTCCTCAGAACAAGTGTCGAGGGTCATGTCAAGAGCTAAATTTAGGGCACGATAGACCAATTTTTGCTTGTTATGCCTAACATGTTGGCCTCAATCAGTATTATTCAGGGCGTGACAGTTCTATTCTTCACTTTTGCTACTATTTTTGCTCCAAATCTGATTAAAAACACTTTAATTCTTCTTCTTTTAATTAAAGGCACTGAAAAGCAAAAATTTAATGTTAAAAGCACTAGATTCATAGGAATTTAATTAAAAACTCATCAAAATAAGCTTGAATTCCTATAAAAGAAGAGTAAAATTAACTTATCAATGAGATAAAAGGGTAAATTTGACTTTAAAGATTAAAACACTATATATAACTACTAGATAATAGCAATACTAATCTAGATAAACAACTCCAACAATTTGCTACCCTTCTCATCAATGCTTACTATTCGAAGGAGTTCATAACTTAGATCTAATAAGATCAAAACATATTTCTTAGATACCAATTAAGTTATAACTCTCTAAATTGAAGGCATTATAACCCGCTCTGTATCCTTACTAGGGATGGATACGCTAAGGCTATTAATCCACTAATCCACAATCATAATTATAACATCAAAGTCTCATATGAAGGGGGTACCTGTGTAAAACAATTTTATCATAACAAAACTTCTGAATAACTTAGTTGGCATAAACCAAAGCTAACATAGATCAAAATTAAAACATCATAAAGAAAATCTCATAGAATTTCAAATCCATAGAGGAAAATATAAAACTTCACATGGTCTTCAAATAGCTATCTTTAATCCAAAGCAAATGTAACAATCAGTAGGATAATCAAATATACTATCGTCCTTCCCATAATCTACGAACATGTCATAGCCAAATAAATCAAACACTACTTGATCATCACTTGTTCCTGAAAGAGATGAAGAATGAGCATTAAAGCCCATTACGTCATATCACAAACACATGCACATGAACAAGTATTATATAATTTCACATACAACCTAATAATTAATGCAGTAAATAACATAGTTTAGAACCATTCATAACTAATCCTGAATCTGGAGTAACTCATGAACTCGTAAAAATAACCATATGGAAAATAGTAATATATACATATATTGGTGTTGGGGACTCCTACTCACCTTGGGTACTGTACTTATACCACTCCTAGACTACCAGAATCATCTTTGTGCATAACTCCACTTGGGACAATGCCACACACATATCATTAGGGTATTGTCCTAGTAGCAATGGTCCTCCTAATTTACTAGACCCATCCATAGACAAGCAACAAATCAAATTTATAAATCAGATAGTAATAAATCAATTTATAGTTACTAATCCTATAATCACAAGCAGCAAGCAAGGTAATGTCGTACTTAAATTCACTTCAGGAACAAGAACCCTAATTTCACCAAAATACCTTATCATAATAAGCAAAACTAATTTAAAACTTGTTTTCACGAAATAATCATATTCTTATTATCATCTAAACTCTAATATGAAAAGAACGATAAATCTAGGTTTGTACACACTTTCCTCCTTTGATCACCAAAATCTTGCATACCACAAATTAAGGTTTTCCTCTAAATTCCTTCAAGAACTTGATTCCCTTTTTAAAATTCATTAAGAAATTTAGGAAAAGATTATATTTTTAAATCTCCAAAAGAATAGAAAATATTCAAATTACCTATTTCTTTGATTCTTATTCTTCCTTGATTGTAGAACACCAATTTTCCAATAAGGCTTAAGGTTTTTCTCCAAAACTCCCTTTGAAACCAAAAGAAAACTTTAGGGAAGATATCACTCTTTAGATTGCTAAAGAATTGAAGACAACCAATTCACCTTGATCTTGATTCTCGGTTCCCCTTTATGCAAAGATCATGATTAGAGAGATTTTGAGAGAATTCGATAGCTTGGGAATGATTTTGGAGAAGAAGGAATAGGTTAGGTTATAAAGGAAACTTGAAAGCTCTTCAAATTTTGTGCCTATACATTGGCATAAAAGCTGGTGGCTTAGGGAGAAGGTTGCCAACATAAACTTGTAAAATCAAATATGTGGCCATGTAGGCTGTGTAAACCCCTGAAATTTTCATAATTCTTATAAAATAATCCTAGAAGTCTAATACCAAAACCAAAACCGTGAAAATCAACCCAATTAAAACGAAATTCTAAATAAGGTCAAACACGAGAATTCTTACTCTTGAGAAAAAGAGAACCCTCAAAATCAAATAGAATATCCAACTATCGGTCGAGTCAATATCCATACACCAATCAAATCATCTATTCGATTCCTAAAACGCAAATCAAGACGATATATTCAAATAACATTCACAACGAAATACTAAAAACCTTAAATCATTCAGTGAATCTTAGAATAAAAATTTTCAATTTTACCAAAAGTCAAACAGAGTCAACTCATAACTCTAGACTCGGTTAAATGATCTTGAGAACTGAAAAATATTAAATAATCACAAATAAAATAAAATAAACCATATATATCGAACTAAAATATAATATAGAAAAATCCCAAAATTTTATGATCTTATGAATAGAATCAACAAGCTAGAAGTCAAACCGAAACCCTAAAGTCAACAAAACTTACAAATAATCCTAGCGTTTAAGATCCCACAATCCCGTGCTCATAAACCCTAAAACAACAAAATGGAAATAATTTTTGATAATAGTTCGTAATAATATAAGGAAGCTTAAAAATATAATATTCGCAAAATTCTAATGTCCTTCGGATCCGAACGGGATCAGTTTTCAAAAACCGTGCCCCTATACACCAGATGACAAAAATATTTCGTTAATACCAATAGACTCATAAAAATATAAGTGACAAAGCCATATTTTACTCAAATTTTCATTAATCAAATCATGTTTATATGTTATAGATTTTATAGAAATCAATTGAAATGGTACTTAAATGTTCTTAAATTGTTATTTTAGGTCATTAAGGATTTAGAATACAAATTCAAGCAAATTAGAGAAGATTTATACAATTTAAAGCAAGACCAGAAGCAACACCAGCACTTCTGTAATTCAGCACTACCGGCCTTGAAATGCAAAACAAGCAGCCTTCATCATAAATAGCAACACCGCCAGCTTAGAAGAAATCTTTACCAGTGCTGCAAATTTTATAAATACACGACAAAATCCTTGGCTACCGGCTTTGAGCCGGTGTTGCACATGTACAGAATGCAAATTTTTTAAGCCGGATCGAACGTTGCCTGTGTTGAAGAAGAAATTAAGCCAGCTTCTGCAATTTCAAAGATACGCCGGCACAGTGAGAAATCAAAGCCGCCAGTGTTCACAAGGGAAAATCAAGCGGTTTGTGACTTTTCATTGTACGCCGACAACTGGAATAGTTACGCCACCGATATTAAAGACGGCGTATATTTATTACTGCTCTCAGAAATTGATTTTCATATTAAAGGCCGGCCAAATTTAATCAAGGCCATCGACCTTTAATGCCGGCGTAACCTCCCTGCAACTCTTCATATATATTCATCAAGTTGTCATTTGTTGGAGGAGAAGAAAAACCCTAGGCACGAAATTGAGAATTCTTTCCATTGTTCCTTGAATTAGATTAGGGCATAGACACTAGTTGAGTTTTCTTATTAATTTGAATAAGTATTCCGCACGGGATTCAAGTGGAAAACATTATTTGGATTTGGATTTCAAGAGCAAGATTTTTTGACCAGTGATTTTGTTCTTTTTCTTATATTCAAATGTTGGATGATGTTTGATGCTTGATTTCTTATGCTCTTAAATCGGTTTTGAGTTGTAGGTTTGACTGATATGACTGATGATCCTTGTTGTTGATTGATCATTTGTCTGTATACGATTTGTTGATGTTATTTCACATACCAAGGATTTTGAATTAGATCTGGAATTCATGATAGATTAGGATTGTAATTGGAAAATTTTTTCTAATCAATTTTGTGAAAATCTAATTTGGATTACAAATTACATAGGGATATGGATTTGAATTCACTTAGGTTTGTTAATTGAATAGATTAGTCGATTAATCACTTTCCTATGAATATGGAACATTGATTGGTTAATTTAGGATTATAGCTTGCTTTAGGAAAAGGAGTTGTTTTTTAGTGCTTGAGTATTTAGAAATTGAACCCATTGACAATTTTGGATTGAGCATGTTTTAATTGATAGCATACATTCATTTGATTGTTCAGATCTATTGGCTAAACTTAAAAAATTACAGGTGTTGGAAATCCAAGATTTTTCTATAGTTTAGTTTTATTAAAAGAAAATACAAAAAGAGGAACACATTTTGATTTGCCTAGCTATGAATTGGACCGATATAGTTAATATCTAGTCTTCACTCCTGTGGATTTGACTCTGTATTCACTGATATATTATTACTGCACACGCACCCAATACATTGTCGGTTAAAGATCTGCTCATTTAAAGGAAATTGAATATAACTAAAAAGAGTTTTAAAAAGCATATATTGAAAAAGCGTGATCAATAAGGTTTCTAAAAGTATCAGTTCTAGAAATTTTCGATAGTTAAAAATTATAGGTATTGCATTTATACGCGTATTTTTATTACTACCGGTATTTTATTTGTCTAGTCTTTTATTCATAGTACTTTTCTACTATTCATTATTATTCATATATCTCTACTTTTTCTTACTACCTATTCTTACACTTACATACCAATTTCTTATAATTTTCTTTTCTCATAAAAATTTTACACCACATATTACTAAACCTCTCTTACACTTTTCTTCTAAAATTAATTTTTAATCACTTTTCTCTCTCTCTCCCTCAAGTTGCCGTCACTTCTCTCTCTCTTCACTGTCCAATTATTTTTTTCAATTAATTTAATTTCATCTAATTTTCACTCCGAAATTCTATAAATACCCTCTTCCTCTTCATTCTTTCACATAACTCATTTCACTATCAAAACTCTCTCAAAATCTCTCCACAAATCCTCTCTCCAAAATTTCTCTCTACCAAAACTCACTTAAACCAATTCTTCACAAAAATCATTCTTTATACACAAACTATCTACCACATATCACTACCCATATAATACCCCATTTATCAACCATCTTCATACCACAACACTTTAGGTAAACTTCTTCCAACCATTTACTTACCCATGTCATGTAACTTAACGTATGACTATGGTGTTGTTTTGAAACTCATATGAGTATTAAAAACAATAATATGTTCATGTTTTGTTCTTGTACATGAAATTCAACTTTTATTATGTTGTTATTATGTTCATATATATGTTGATTTTATTGTTGTTATTATGCTAATTTCTTATTTATCTAACTAAATATATTTATGTATTTATATATAATCTTTAGAGTATATAAGCTCACTTATTATTTGTCACGTCCCAAAGGGTACCCTAGACGTGGCAGTCCGCCACATACGGTATTAAAGCTTAGGAATGACTTCCCGAAGTCATGCAAAGTTTCAACACCATATGTAAAGCGTCTATCACAACAATAGGAGACACCAGTGGGATGCATAGTTCGAGATAGTAAATATAGCATACAATTCTATATAACCATCTCATTTCACCATTATAAGAATATAATCCTTACATCATCTTAGTGCTTTCTCTTATAAAGCTCTAAACAATCATAATATCAGCTTAGACTTTCATAGAAGGAAACAATACTAATACCAAAAAATATTAAAGGATATTTAGCCTAAGATTTCAAAAGATTTCCAGAAGCTCCCCAAAACATAATCCCACTCGAGTATATGAAGTCCTTAGGCATAGAAGATATTGGTCCTATTACAACAAAAGTCTATCGGAGTATAAACATAACTAGCTTAGTGAGAATATTCCTTAAATCAACGTACTCGTATCAATAATTTTAAACAAGTTATTAAATAAGCATATTAATGCATCAAGCAAGTGAACAAACAATACATATGATCTACCAGAAATCATATGTTTTGAATGGATTTACCCCTCCATTCAGGGTTAGGTGTTTCAGGCTCTTCAAATCCCATCTTTAAAATCCAACTTATGTAGTTTATTTCAGGCTCCTACTCGTCTATCTTGAAAGAGTTCTTTTAGGCTCCTATTCGTCCATCTTGCAAATTTATGGCTCTTGCACACCCGGCTACTATACTCTTGTCTCATCGAGTATACTAGCTCATGAAATGAAACTAACTACGTGATATGCATGAATCAATTTATAACTCATAATATATTATTAGAGTAATTTAAAGATGATCACAGAATTGGCACACACTCCAACATAATAAGTAAAACACAATTAAATTAACAACGATTCATGTCTCGGCATGCTTAGCATTCTTTCAACCAATATTATCATACATAATTCATTTTCATCTTTTCTACTTTAGTGCCTTTAGCTACAAGCACAAACAAGTACGAGAAAGTTAGGAAATAGACTCACTTGGCCATGAGGACACTTCTTTCTTATGGATGAGTCGATTGGTATTTCTACTAATCGAAATAATCCTCAGGGTATGAACACTCTCCTCAGGATCACCTAATCAAGAAGAATACTCATAATGAGTATTTCTTGTTGATTCTATGGTACTTATTAAAAACTATATCATAAGATCGTTAAAATTCGTATAGAGGGTAATTCCAACTTAAAATGGCCGTAACTTGGTCATTTTAACTTGGAATTGCGCATATAATATACCGTTTTCTACCTACTCGAAAAGATCTATCCATTTTTAAAGTTATTTTTGTCATAAAAAACCATTTGGATTGGAAAATACTATGGTACAGAATAGTTATAATTTATAGTTCACAAAATATGGTTTTTTTCCAAACTTCTCTTTACTAAAAAATCTTTAAGCAAAATATATGGATATATATGTAGTTGAAAAATCCTTTAAACATATATATATACACTTATATTGTATGCATGATTTTTGTAGTGTTGTCTCACTATTGATATTTCACAAACAATTTGTCTTTAAGAGTTTCAAAATATAAAATTTTGAAAAATTCTCCTTTTTGAATTGTTAGAAGGAAAACTAAAATATACTTGGGTTGTTATGAGTGAGTATCTTCGTATTATAATTCCATTTCTTATCTTTTCAAAAGTAAATTTGGTTCTTTAAGTTATTTACCAACTTTATTTCTAGTGATTGAAAAATGAGCTTTTCAAAATATTCCTTAAGTTTTTGGTGTGGTCAAATATTTGGAGTTGTGTTGAATGTATGTTTTCTTCTCATTTTCATATTCTTTTTCTCCTTTTAGAAAATAAGTGTACCTTTAAAACTTTACTTTCTTGGCAAATTTTATTTTTCTAAGTTGATTTCTAAAATAGTGAGTTGATTTTACTTTGGTTTGAAAAACTTATTTTATTCTTAATATTTGTCAAGTGGTGGAATAATTCTTTTAAAATAAGTTTATAAGAAAAGATTTCTTAATAAAGAATTGTTAATATTAGAACTTAGCAAATTTCATTTCGATTTTGAAAAAGAGAATAACATAAAAATTAAGTTTTGAAGAAACTTTCTTAGTATGTGATTTTCGAAGTCTATAGTGAACCTATTTAAGTTTTATAAAAGATATAGTTGAGTTAAAATCTTAAGTTCAATGCTAAAAATTCTATATTTATGGAGTATTTAGTTTGATTTATAAAAGAAATGAGTTCCTTTTATTATTTTGAAGAAATCTTCACTTCTTCTAGAATTTATGATTAGCTTATCTTTTGAAAAGAGTTTATTAAAAACAAAACTTAGATTTTTTGTTGAAAATTTCTTTTGTTAAGAAATCTAGTTTACTTTTCTTTATTTAAGAAAGAACCCTTTTTATTTTTATTTAAGACAACAATATTCTAACCATGCATGAATATGATTATGTAGCAATGTAAAAGTAAGAATAATACATAATAAGATAGAAGGAAATACTCATAAGCAAATAAACGTAATAAATTGGTCAAGCATTGGGAATCTTAGCTTCAACAAGGTATCCTGATCATGTATTGGGAGCCTTAGCTTCATCAAGGTAACCCGAGACTAAGAATAGACTAGTTCCAAAAGAAAAGAAAAGAAAGAAAATTATTTTGACTTGATATGGACAAATCTAAGACTAGAAAGACTAGTCGTAATAAATTGCATGAAATAAATAAATTGCAAAGCATGAAAATAAATAAATAATAAGTGAGCTTATATACTCTAAAGAAATATATATACATAATATAATAATACAATACAGAGGTTAGATTAGAGCAAAAATTATAATAACAATAATAACAACAACATAATAACATAATGTAAAATATGAACATGAACAAAAACAAAACATGAATATATTGTTGCTTCTTTAACTCATATGAGTCTAAGAAACATATGCTAAGCTCATGCTAAGTTGTATGACATGATAAAGAATATAGGTAGGATTTTACCTAAGGTTTAATGAAGGATTTGAAAGGAGATGAATGGGTAGTGTGTTTGTTATTTTTCTTGAAGAGTAGTAAATGGTAGAGAGTATTTTGAGAAGGAATTATTGGAGAGAGGTTTTGAGAGAGAATTTTGATAAAGTTTTGTTATATAAAATGGATGTGTGAAAGAACGAAGGAGGAATGGGGTATTTAGAATTTTAGAGTGAATTTTTGATGTAATAAAATAAATTGAAAATGAAATAATATAGAGAAAGAGAGAGAGATGGCTGATGGTTTTAGAGGGAGGAGAGAGAGGAATTTTTTTTCTTTTTGTAATTTTTGTAAAGAAAAGAAATAATGTGTAAGGTTTAATGTGAATAAAGTTGTATTGCAAATATAAAAGTGTAAGAAATATGTGTATAGGTAGTAAAAAATAGATGTAAGAAAAATTAGAGATAATGAAATAGTAATGAATAGTAGACTAGACAAATAAAATACCGGTAGTAATAAAAATACGTAAACGAGCTATATATATATTTTTAGTTACAGAAAAATGATGAAACTGATATTTTTGAAATCCTTGTATTTTTACGAGTCTAATGAAATTGTCGGAATATTTTCACTATCCGATGTACCAGGGCACTGTTTTTGAAAACTGATCCCGTTCGAATCCGAAAGACACTAGAAAATTGCGAATCTGATATTTTTATACTTCCTATATTATTACAAACTCTTATAAGCCATTAACTCAATTTCGTTTTCTAGGGTTTGAGAGTGCGGGATTGCCGAAGTTGAAATTGTTTGATTGTCTTGATCTTTGTTGACTTTTGAAACTCCGGTTTGACTAGGGTTAGGGTTTAATCCATCTTTATCCTAGAAATTGAGGGGTTTATATTAAGGATCGGATAGGTGGACCTTCTCATGCTTGGATTTTTGAATCGAATGATTATTGAATTTTTTAATTTTTGTTTTTGAAGATTCTCTTATGAAATCCCATGATCGAAATTGTTTAAGGTTCGGTTTCAACTTGGGTCAATCTTTAAGGTTTTGATTTGGTATTCCAAAACCATTCTCGAAAAATTCAGGGGTTTACATTATTTATTTAATTTCATGCTTTGCAATTTATTTATTTCATGTTATTTTAAAACTAGTCTTTTTAGTTTTAGACTTGTTCATATCAAGTTAAAACAATATTTTCTTTCTTTTCTTTATTCTTTTTAGGACTAGTCTATTCTTAGTCCTGGGATACCTTGATGAAATTAAAGTTCCCAATACTTGATATTATTACATTGCTTATTATTATTATCTTGCTTTTCACATTTTTCTTATATTTTCATCATCTACATACTACATGCTCATAATACATACATCTACATAATGATATTGTCTCAACTAAATTTAAAAGTAGAATTTTTCTTTAATAAAGGAACTTAAAACTAAATTTTATATTATGTGACTTGTTATTAAATAATGAAGTTATTATCAACAACATAGAAATGGAATAATACAAGTTTTCTTAAAATAGCTTTACCAAGGAAATATGAGAAATAAAACTTTCTTTTTATAATATGGCAACTAAGTCTCAGGAAAATAATTTGTTGGTATTCAAAGTTTTCACAAAAAGCTTAAGATTAAACTCTTTTCAACTCCATAACAAAACCAAGAAGCAAACTAGTTTTCAAAGTTAAAACTAAAATCAACCCATAAAGTTGTAAACCCACTTAGGAAAATATTGATTTTCAAGAAGGAACTTATTTTCAAAGAATAAAAATATGATAAGATAAAAAACAATGGATTTTATCAATAAAAATGATTCTTTTCAAATAAGATATGTAGAGGAAATAAAAGACCAAGTTTTAGAAAATAAGAACTTATATCATAAAAAAGAAATATAAAAAGAAAAGACTAATTTCCTAAAGCCATTCTAAAATACAAATTTTTGAATAGGTTTTCAATACAACTTAATACACTTTTCATAACTTTGATTTTTTATCACTAGAAGTAAAAATTATAAAAGACTAAAATTAAAAGAAAATTGACTTGTTTTGGAAAAATGAATGAGGAAAATAAAATAAGAATATATTCATTTATAATACCTAGGAAAATTTAAAGTTTCTTCAAAATACTTGAAAAGAAATTTGACAAGTTAAGTTTTGACACTTCAAAATGAATTGTTTTATAAAATAAATTATTGAGACACTACCATTAGAATTTTTGCATATAAAGTGAGCTTATCTATATACTCAAAGGATTTATCAATCATATATATATATATATATATATATATATTTTTTTACTAAAGGATTTTTGAATGAAGTTGAGTTGGAAAATTATTTTGCAAAATCCGGAAATATTCGTTTTGAATATATACCCTACGGTTTCGGAACCCAAATGACCTTATATGACAAAAATAACCTTAGAAATGGATAGATCTTTTCGAATAGGTAGAAAATGGTATATTATACGCAAAATTCCGAGTTAAAATGAGCAAGTTATGGCTATTTTAAATTGAAATTTCATTCTATACGATTTTGACGAACATAGTGAAATAGAATTAGAAAGCTTAAGTAGAATTTTTATGAAATACTCATCTCGGGTATTTGTTTTGTCTAGGTGACGAAGGATACGAGATTACCCTTCCTAAGGATTGCTACGACTAAGAAGATTACGAAATGGACGAGTGAGTTATTCCTCTTAATTTCGTTACCTTGCTTGTGCTTGTAAAGTAGTGGCATTAGTATACTAAGAAAAGATAAAAATAGATATATATGGGGAATCTGGGAATATGTATATAGGTGATTCTATGCTTATGTGTGAAATGAGAATTAAGAATATCGTAACTTCAAATAGCCTGTTTAAGTGTTTTGTTTACTTACTTATATGACTGCTTATTGTTTATTAAATTGATTGATCGCTCTCCCTAATAAACCTTAATAAGGTTTGGCTTAAGAAAAATAAAACGCTCACGCATAGTATCGATCGAGTCACATTTCTTTCGAAGGCTGCTACTCATATGCGTAGAGTTGGATTGGCTGCTATCATGCTGGACACGGGCTATGTTCCTTCCTAGAGAATCCAAATTGCTCAGGGAATGTGACTCTAGGTTTATAGCCGAGTCAATTGAACGCTTTGAGTGGAGACCTGGGGACTAGCAATAGAAGGTCAGGATCTTCATCAACAATTCCCTACCCTTTGATACGGAGGGGTAAATCCATTTTATATATGGTTTCCGGATAACTATATATATTTATGAAATCACATGATTGTTGCATTGTATGCATAGCATATGTATGAAGATTTAAATGAACTTGATTGAAATCATGGTGCGAATGAAAAGGAATACTTCACTAAGCTAGTTAAGCTTATACCCCCATAGATTTTGTTGAAACATGTATACCCTTGGCTTAAATCGAAGATCATGATATTAAGGAAGTTATGGAAGGATGTTAAACTTTTATGAAGGCAATGGGAATATAAGATGAAGTCACTTTGTAAGGTTCCTTATATGTAAAGTATGCTATATTAGTGTTATGAAAATTCCTAAGAAGTGTATTTTTTTTTACTTGAAGACAATAGAGGATATGCCCATAAGAATTGTAATTTACCATGTTTATGTTTTATGTTAAGTATTCTCCTTGCCTTATTACTTAATTATTATCAATGTAAATTGTTACTCCAATGCGTTCCCTTGGTTATGTTGTACACTTTGTACATAATGTGGAAGCCTTTGCGTGACTGAGGTAGTCATTCCTAGGCTTTAGTATTGTGTACAGCGGACTGCCATATTTACGGTACCCTCGGGCGTGATAGGTTGGCCTAACACGGTGGTGTATAAGTTGAACACTAGTGGCGTAGAGAGAAAGGCTGATAGCCTTTTAAGCAGCTTTGAGCTGTATCTCTTTGTCTTTCATCACGTGTCTATCATATGATAAAACATACATACATATATATTAAGGTTGACCATAAAACCTTTTATTTTTAATCAAATGACACTTTTACCCTTCATTATAATTTATCTTTATATTACAATGGGCTTGTCTTAAAGAATAAGCATGGATTCTTTTTGATAAAATTTATGGAAAAAGCTTCATTTTCAACTTACGAAAACAAGTTTAGCTCGAAACGTAACTAAAATATAATAAAGGATGTTACAACAAAATAAATAAATAAATAAACAAACTATGTGAAATGAATAATTTGATTATACTCCAATGCCTAATCATACTAACATATAAAATTTTATTAACTAAATTATCACAACCAATTTCATGCACTAAAAATCAATACATACATACAAATTATTTAGGTCTAAGTAGTTTGTGATATTTCAATCTTCATGAGCCACATTAGAAGGCTTGACTTTCGCCTATTTTTTTTTCTATTATTATATTTCCTAGATTAGTATAATTATTTGAACATAATGTTTTGCAGGGCCTTGTAATTAGATGCAATCTCCTTTATTTAGAGCAAGTGATGTATTATATGATGTAATATATGAGTTTTGTGGAAATTTTTAATTAATATCTTCAAAAAATTATAATTAGGTTAGTGGTGTTATTTGCTCACAATTTGGAGTACTTTGCAAATGTTATTAGATAGTTGCCATCAAATACAAAACTTGATATACATACCATTTATTCTATTTGGTATAATAATATAGAATTGTGTTCCCCATCATTCAAATCTTTGAAGCAGCTATGCGAAACAGATTGTTCATATACTATAAATATTTGCAACTCTAAGATTATTACATTTATATATACTACATCATTGACCACATCAAGGTCCACAAATAGAATTATCATGTGGGTAATTGAATAATGACATTTTAATTTATCATTATTTATTTACCATTTCCAAGCTTCAAATATTTATCGTAAGTTTTAACTCAAGTAATTAACTTTGACTAACCAACAAAAGTACGGTGATAATATATGTGGTGAGGAAATTCAAGTTAATGATGTTATACTACTTGTAACATGTAAATTAACCATAATAGGGATAGTACCTAAAATTTATTTTTCCCTAATGAAATCACTACATGATACTTTTATAATTTAACGTTATTTTCGTGTTGATATGCAATGTGAGTGCACCAACCACGAGTTTATTTTTTATAAGGAGTGATTAGATAAGCCTATTATACTTGTATTCGTAATTTAAAAAAATAGGAAGTCCAAAATTAAATTAAAAAATGTTATAAATACAACACTTAAAATAGAGTCTTAGTAATTTACAAATAAATCGTGTTCCTAAAGACATGATCTTAATACTTAATTAAAATCTTGTTTCCAAGACATAATTTGACATTATTTCTAAAAAGTTGGGATTTTAGAATTTGTTTCTTAAAGTATATATTTTTTTCCATTTCCCAGGCCGAAGTAATCAATTTTTTTCGTTTTATAAAGAAACAAATGCCTACAGTGTTGCCGGGGTAAAGACTCAGGATCATGAATGTTGACCATTACGTATGACTCTGGTTTGTTTTGCTCAGCATGTACGTCATCGGCTTGTGCCTCATGGCGTCTCACTTCACTATATAAAGTAAACTGGTCCCTGGCCACTGCATCCTACCGCTATTATTATCCACACAAGTCTCAAAAAGATCAATTTATTAACGCATCGTCCTCTTCTAAAAAGAACTCACATTGTATTCGACTTTCCTTTCCATATTCACATACAACTAATGGCAATGTCACCAGAGAAAGAGCATCCTGTCAAGGCCTTGGTTGGGCCGCCAGAGATTCTTCTGGACATCTCTCTCCCTTCCATTTTTCCAGAAGGTAATTATATATCTATATCATATATGTATATGCTCCTGTAATTTGACGTAATTTTAGGAAAAACACATCAAAGTTTATTGAGAAATTATTCACAATAAATGTTTTTTTTTTCATTTCAATTTATTTACAGGGCAACTAGGGATAAAGATGTTGCATTCAAAGTATTATACTGTGGGATTTGCCACTCTGATCTTCATTCCGTGAAAAATGAATGGGGAAATTCTTCATACCCCGTTGTTCCTGGGTACGTGTTATATTACAATGTCCGATTTTACACCATTTTCCTTTCGTCTATTTTTCTGTTCAAATGAACCTATATATGCTATTTGAGAACCCCTTTTTTTTTGCAAGAAAAGACTCCCATTATATTTGTACTTTTCCAGGCATGAAGTAGTGGGTGTAGTGACCGAAGTGGGAAATAAAGTGACCAAATTCAAAGTTGGTGACAAGGTAGGAGTTGGATGCATGGTGGGATCATGCCGTTCGTGCCAAAACTGTGGCGACAACCTTGAGAATTACTGCTCAAAAGTGATCCCAACCTACAACAGCAAGTACTATGATGGGACCATGACCTACGGTGGTTATTCCGACACCATGGTCTCGAATGAACACTTTGTGGTCCGTATCCCTGAGAATTTGCCACTAGATGGGGCTGCTCCCTGCTTTGCGCGGGCATCACAGTGTACAGTCCCTTGAGATTCTACGGGCTTGATCAACCTGGGTTGCATCTAGGCGTGGTTGGCCTTGGTGGGCTCGGCCATATGGCTGTTAAGTTTGGAAAAGCTTTGGGTCTCAAGGTTACGGTGATTAGCACCTCCCCTAATAAGAAGCAAGAAGCAATTGAGCGTCTTGGTGCTGATTCTTTCTTAATTAGCAAAGATCCTCAAGAAATGAAGGTACTCTTCGTTATATACTTCGTGTGTTTTATTTTGTATTTAATTTTTTAATAAACTTACCTTCCTTTAATATTAAGACAAAAAAAAAAAAAATTAACAGACGTCCCATTAAATAATCATATTTTAACATATGAATGGCTGGTTTTTAGAATAACTATCATAGTGTTAATAAAAAATGATTGATAATTATTTACCACTTATTACCTATGGAAGCCTTTCTCCAATATTAATTACTATTCTAATTAATAGTATTCCATGTGTGAATCTCAGGCTGCTCTAGGGACAATGGATGGTATCATAGATACGGCATCGGCTCTGCATGCTCTTCAACCTTTGCTTGGTCTCTTGAAGACCAACGGGAAACTGGTTTTGGTTGGCGCACCAGAGAAACCCCTTGAGGTGCCTGCAGCTTCTGTGATAATCGGTGAGCATTCCATATTCTTAATATCCTACCAATTTATATTGTTTTTTTTTTCATTAATTTTTTTTTCGATGTAAAAATGACTAATTTATAAAATGTACGATCTCAGCTTTGGATCTATTTCATGAATTACACTAGTAATTCTCTTCGAGGTTGATGTAGCATCTATTTTAGGGTGTGCGTTTTTACTTTGTTAATATTTTACTACTTCGCACAAATCAAATTGGGCAATAAATCTATTTCAAAGAATATTGGTAATAATATACTAATAGAAATAATTAATGTGATATTAATTGGGTAAAGATATTTTTTAGTATTTTTTTTGTTACTTATTTTTATGCAAAAAGCTTAAATTATGTAAGAATACTTGGGAAATATTTCGTCATCTAACATTCACGCATTTCCTCAATGTAGGAGAACATTATTAAAGAAGAAATTTATTCTTTTTCCCTAAATTTAAGTCGAAATGTGGATGCAGGTAGGAAACTTGTTGGAGGAAGTGGGATTGGTGGGATGAAGGAGACTCAAGAAATGGTAGACTTTGCTGCAAAGCACAACATCATACCAGACATTGAGGTTGTTTCCATGGACTACGTAAATACTGCCATGGAACGTCTTCAAAAAGCGGATGTCAAATATCGATTTGTTATCGATATTGGGAAAACATTAAATTCCTCCGGGTAATCCTATGTATCATGATGTGCGAACTAGCCTCTAGGAGGCATCGCGATGCTAAGAGGATGCTGTTCATCTTCCCTTTCCGCCTTTAAATTTAGTGTTAGGTTGCAGATTAAAAAACCCTCCATGTTGGAAGGATATTAGTATTAGTACTTGATTTTTATTCTTCTTTTTTTCCCCTTTTTGCTCATTACTTTGAAGAGTGCATCACCGCACTTGAGTTTGATTGGATCGCTTGGATCTAATTATTCATCATCTTGAAATAAATTATCCATTAATCTTAGATAATTAATAGGTCTGGGTTTTTGGTTATTTAAATATTTGTAGATGTAGACTCTTGATATTTATATGCACACACACACATATATATATATATATATATAGATGCAAAAACTAAATTTTTGCAATATTATTGTTTTTGCATATCTGAATAAAATGAGTAACTTAAGTGGTCTGTGGATGCTTATCTAAGCATCTTAAACTTCTATATCTTAGCTTCTATAATCAATTGGCTAAGAAAATTTAGAAGACACCTTAAAGGTTCATAGCACACCTAATTTTGGCATTGGTTTTTACCTTAATGCGCACCATTTTGTGCTGCCAATCTTCCTTTCAAAAGGAGTCTAAAGTGCTTGCAAATTCTTTCAAACACTTTAAAAAAATTGATTTTTAGAGATAAAAAATTTGCAATGAAAAATTAGTAAAATAATTTATATTTCTACACATAGAACCAATGATTGATTTTTGCAATACAAAAATTTTATTTTTAAAATCTACTTTTCTTGTAGTGAAAGTAATAGAAAAGATCCTTTATACCCTATCACAAAACTCACTATCTTAAGCCTACAAATTCTGACATAAGACAAACTAAAAAGCCACCTAAAAGGGTGATAGTAGACCTATAATTTAAGGAAAACAACATCTTGGCACCTTAGTTACTACCTTAGGGTTCCGTGCCCTATAAATGTGCATCATTTCATGCTTCCACATTTCCTCTTCATGAGGAGTCTAAAGTGACTTGCAAATTGTTTTTAAGTGATACAAAACAACCTCTAAATCTTAACACAAAACCCTTAAGCTCTTGAGCATATTACAAACTGAGTTATAATCTAGCTTATTACTTATATTTGTGGTGAAATGGGGTGATAGGAACTCGTAAGACTCTTAAGAAGGATTGAAACTAGTGGTCATTGTGGAAAAAGGGTAAGAGGTTTCTTCTTTTAAGTTTTAATCTAGATATTAAGCTTAACCTTAAGTATATACCTAGTGATAGTTCCTCTTTATAGAAGACATTGATAAAACTTGGAAAATATCATTTTGGCAGCTCTAGCTATCAGCCACTATTTGGAGTTCAAGAATATTAGGATTTGTTAAAGGCAACTCTTGAATTTTGTCTCACTTAAAGTTAAAAAGTGAAGACAAGCATGATATTTTGAGGTTTGCATTTTAATTTGAAAACCCCATTGGAGGTGGACACTTAATGTACTAATTTTGGCCTTATCATTGGATTTTAAACAAAAATGAGATGATAATTGTACTAGTCCATAGTTTAGATTAATCTTGATAAGAAGTGTTGAAATTAAGCTAAAATAAACAAAAATAGCCTATTCCTTTATGCTCCTTTGAAATTTCAATCATGTGAATAGCATCATAACTTAGGCTCTTGACATAGTTTATCCAATAACTTGGAAGGTTCAGTTGAAGTAAATTTGTTTGCTCCATAAGCCCTACAATGTAACCCTTTTGTAAATATTTTGGGGAGTGCCTTTATTGATTTGTGATTGATCGGTAATTTTCCATGATAAAAAGTTAATTTAATAATGTAAATTTAGTATGAAAATAAGTGTAAAGTTTATACTTGACATGGAATGCATGAGAACTTATGATATGTTTGATTATTTGGTATAATCTTGTGTGTCCCTTGATATTATTTCTACAATTTTTGGCTTTATTTTTTTTCCTTTTTGGATGATTTAACAACTATGAGTGATCTATATAACTTGACATATGTCAAATGAAGTCAATAAACTTAGGTAAGTAAAGAATTAGAAATTTATGAAGACAAAAATCAATCCTTCTCTTCTAAAGCATGTTGCCAAATGAAAATTGATGAATGGAAATACTTTGCCATATTACAAGGTATTGTGGTGTCAAATAAGATTATCTTAAGTCTAACTGAAAAATTAAGTGACATATGAAAGTTTTGTAAACCTTGGTGTTGGGTTCTAAAAAGTAACCACGGAAGAGGGGGGGTGGGGGGGCGCAGGAGGGATGAGAGGGGGGTTTGGTGTGGGGTTTGATGCTGGTTGAATTGGTTGCTTTATGAAAAATTTAAAAAACTTCGCTTTTTGTAAACTTTAAACACAACCCTAATTAGTTATTAATAAAGTATGACTGTGAATTTGCTAAGCAATCACAATAAGTAATTAAATGCACAAAAATAAATAAGAGTAGAGTAAGAGAAGTTTGCACAATGATTTATAGAGATTCCGCCTTGAGCGTTAGTCCTCTATTCCAGCTTCAAGTTACTCGGTATTCCACTATATCCAATCAAATTATGATTACACATAATATCCTCAACTTGTTTTGTCAAACTTCAAGCTAACACTTAGCCATCTTTGAACTCAGAGTCTATTTGTAATCTAACTCTCACAAAGTAATATAAAACAAAAAGGAGTAAAAATTAATAATTCTTCTCAAGTGCAAGAAATGAAATTTTAAAGTAGCAGTATTTCTCACACGTGAGTTGATATTTTGCAACAAAGAGAGAGCTTCTTTTTTCACGTAAGTATAGTGTGTTTTTCTTGGACTTCAGTTGATATATATCTTCTCATTTTCAATAGTTAGATGAGATGAAAATTTGAATGTTGAGATAAGATTTGTTCTGAGATAAGATTTGTCTTGATATTGTGCTCCTTATTGTTTGACGAAATCTTGCTAGTATATTTCATCCATTCTTCTAGTGGATAAAAATAAACAAAGTTGATCGTTTAAGTAGATATTTGCTCCTGATGTTTATGCGTTTGTTGGAGATAATGATTATTGTGTATATCTGATAGGATAACTAATTGTTGATCCTTATCCTACTATAGACGTGTCTTGGGGCTGATATTTGAAAGTTTGTTGAACAAATTTTGATGAAAAATAACCTCTAATACATTTTAAATTAAACTAAATTTATATCCCTAAAAATAGAATCATATCTTACTATCAATAATCTTCTTCAATTTTGAATTCCTCTGTTAAAATATGACTGTAGTACTTCACAAATAACCAACTTTAACTAAATAAACATTGCATGATAGATCTAAAATGGATTTTAAGCTTGACTCTAGAAACTTCAACTTGTCATAAAAAATTAATTCTTCAAGGATAAAACTTCAATTAGATGTAAACTTGAATCCCCTGGATATTTTAACCAACTTTATGGAACATTTTTTAATGTACGACTGAAATACATTCAACTTTAGAGCTGGGTCTTCAAATTGATGAAAGAAAACTTGATCTACAACTTACTGTTCATAATTATGCAGATTTTGTAGTGTAGCAGGTCTACTCTCTGAGTTACCTTCTAAGTGTTACTATTCTCTTGTCGAGCAGTAGATCTACCTTTTGAGTTACCTTCTGAATGTTGCATATCTCTTGACAAGCTTTTCATATAGATTCTAAGTTACTCTCTAAGTCGAATCTTTGTTTGAAAAACTTGTTCTATAAAGCTTCTAATCAACTTTAATTGATCAATTTAGTCTTCTCATATATTTCACACTTAAAATTTGTACACTTAATAAGTTTGTTAATAAGCACTTGTATATGTTTTGTTATCATCAAAACCAAACTAGGAGACTTAACACTTGGAAACTCTTGCAATAACATTTGCTGTTGATTAAAGTATATTTGAGAACAAATAATTTTGATTTTCAATTATCAATTAAAACTAGAAAACAAAAAGTTCAATCCAATTATTCCTTATTTTTTTCCCAAAACTAGCCTCCGTAGGCTCGATACACACAAGTAATCATTTCATTTCTAGTCTAGTCTAGTCCTTATGTAACCAAATCACTTGGAACATAATCAACTCATTTCGTCCTCTTTCTTCCTCCTTAAAAGTTAGCCACCTCCCTCTTTCTTATGCCACTTCCTCAACAAGATTTGACTCTCCATTTTGAGGAGGACCTTATACTTCCCCCATGATTTTAAGAAAAATGTTGGATATCAAGGTGCAATGTAGTTTAACTAATAACCTAAAATTTCTCCCCAAATTCTTTCATCTTATCTTATCTTATCTCCTCAACCAGTTTTTACGTCAAAAAACATGTAGACTCTATCTCTCTCTATACCCTCATCACCCTTCCTCCTCCCCCTCCCCCCACACCACCACCACCACCACCACCACCACCACCACCCCAACCTAAAGGTTTCTCTCTTTTCTTGTTTTCTCCTACTTCCTTTACACAAAAATAACCACACTATTATAAAATTTCCCCCTCCCTCAAGCTTAGCACATGCTAACTAAGAGAAAGAAGAGGCCGTGTGTAAACCCCTAAAATTTTCATAATTCTTAGAAAATAATCCTAGAAGTCAAAAAACCAAAATCGAAACCCTAAAAAATCGAACCAAGTTAAAACCTAATTCTAAATAAGGTCAAACACGAAAATTCTTAATCTTGAGAAAAAGAGAACCTTCAAAACAAAATAGAATATCCAACTATTGGTTAATTCAATATTCGTACACCAATCAAGTCATCTATCCGATTCCTAAAACACAAATTAAGACGATATATCCAAATAATGCTCAACAACAAATACAAAGACCTTAAATCCTTTGGTAAATTTTTAAAATAAAAATTTTCAGTTTTCACCAAAAGTCAAATTAAGTCAACTCATAACCCTAGACTCGGTTAAATGATCCCGAGAACTAAAAAATATTAAATAATCACAAATAAAATGAAATAAACCATAGACATTGAACTAAAAATATAATACGGACAAAACTCCAAAATTTTATAATCATACGAGTAAAATCAACAAGTCGAAAGTCAAACCGGAACCCTAAAAGTCAACAAAGCTTACAACAGACCCTAGTGTTTAAGATCCGGCAACCTTACGCTCTTAAACTTTAAACAACAAAACGAAAATAATTATTAATAATAGTTCATAATAATATAGGGAAGCTTAAAAATATAAGATTCACAAATTTCTAGTGTCCTTCGGATCCGAACGGGATTAGTTTACAAAAATCATGCCCTGGTACATCAGACGGCAAAAATATTCCGTTAATACTTATAGACCCGTAAAAATATAAGGAATCCAAAAATATCAGTTGTATAATTTTTCGGTAACTAAAAATTACAGATATCGCATTTATACGCGTATTTTTATTATTACCGGTATTTTAATTATCTAGTCTATTATTTATAGTACTTTTTCTTCTATTCATTACTATTCATCTATTTCTACTTTTTCTTACTACCTATTCTTATACCTACGTACCTATCTCTTACAATTTTCTTTTCCCATAAAAATTCTACACCACATATTACTAAACTTCTCTTATACTTTTCTTCTAAAATTAATTTTTAATCATTTTCTCTCTCTTTTCCTCCCCTTTGCTGTCCACCCCTCCCTCTCTTCACTCTCAATTATTTTCTTTTTCAATTAATTTAAGCACATATAATTTTCACTCAAAAACTCTATAAATACCCTATTCCCCTTCATTCTTTTACACAACTCATTTTACTACCAAAACTCTCCCAAAATCTCTCCATAGTTCCTCTCTAAAAAATTTATCTCTACCAAAACTCTCTTAGACCAATTCTTCAAAAAAATCTTTCTTTATACACAAACTATCTACCACATATCACCAACAACATAATCCCATATTCATCTTTTATTTCCTACCACATAAACACTCAAAGGTAAATTCCTACCAAATTTTATCCATGTCATGTAACTTTACATGACCATGGTGTAAGTTTCCTAAACTTAATGTTATGGAAACTATAGTATGTTCATGTATTGTTCTTATTCATGAACATCAATTTCTATATTTTTATGTTGATTGTTATACTTTGCTCATATTATTGTTGTTATTACGCTAACTTCTTATTAAAATCTAACTAATTATATTTATGTATCTATATATATTCTTTAGAGCATATAAGCTCACTTGTTATTTATTTATTTATTTATTTTTATGCTTTATAATTTATTTATTTCATGCTATTTTAAGACTAGTCTTTCTAGTCTTAAACTTGTCCTTATCAAGTCAAAACAACCTTTTTATTTCTTTTCTTTAGTCTTTTTTTGGGACTAGTCTATTCTTAGTCCTAGGATGCTTCGATAAAGCTAAGGCTCCCAATACTTAACAGGGTTACCTTGATGAAGCTAAGGTTCCCAATATTTGATATTTTTTATTATATTGCTTATTATTATTTGCTTCTAGTATCTTTCTCATATTCTTATTATTTTACATGCTCATAATACATGCATCTACATAATGATATTGTCTCAACTAAATTTAAAAGTAGAATTTTACTTTATTAAAGGAACTTGAAACTAAATTTTCTATTATGTAACTTGTCATTAAATAATGGAGTTATTATCAACAATATAGAAATGGAGTAATACACGTTTTCTCAAATAACAAAGATAGCTTTACTAAGGAAATATAAGAAATAAACACTTTCTTTTTATAATATGACAATCTAAGTTTTAAAAATAATTTGTTAGTATTCAAAGTTTTCACAAAAAGCTTAAGATTAAACTCTTTTTAACTCCATAACAAAACCAAGAAGCAAACTAGTTTTCAAAATTAAGATAAAATCAACCCATAAAGTTATAAACTCATTTAGAAAAATAATGATTTTCAAGCTTCTAAAGAAGGAACTTATTTTCAAAAAAATATAAATATGATAAGATCAAAAGTAAAGGATTTTATCAATGAAGAGAATTCTTTTCAAATAAAATTTGTAGGGGAAATAAAAGACCAAGTTTAAAAAAAAAGAACTTATATTTTAAACAAGAAATATAAGAAGAAAAGACTAATTTTCTAAAACCATTCTAAATGCAAATTTATAAATAGGTTATCAACATTTTAATAGACTTTTGATAACTTTGATTTTTTATCACTAGAAGTAAAAATTAAAAGACCAAAGTTAAAGGAAAATTTAGTTGTTTTGGAAAAAGGAATGAGGAAAATAAAATAAGAATATACTCATTTATAATAACCTAGAAAAATACAAAGTTTCTTCAAAATACTTGAAATGAAATTTATCAAGTTAAGTTTTAACACTTCAAAATGAATTATTTTATGAAATTAATTATTGAGACACTACCCTTAGAATTTTTACATATAAAGTGAGCTTATTTAAATACTCAAGGTATTTATCAATCATATATATATATATATATCTATATTTTTACTAAACGATTTTTGATTGAAGTTGAGTTAGGAAATTATTTTGCAAAATCTGAAAATATTCATTTTGAATCTGTACCTATGGTTTTGGAACCCAAACGACCTTATATGATAAAAAGAACCTTGGAAATGGATAAATCTTTTTGAATAGGTAGAAAATAGTATATTATATGCGAAATTCCGAGTTAAAATGAGTAAGTTATGGCCATTTTAAATTGAAATTTCATTCTATGCGATTTTAATAAACATCTTGAAATAGAATTAGAAAGTTTAAGTAGAATTTTACGAAATACTCATCTTGGGTATTTCTTTTTTCTAGGTGACGAAGGATACAAGATTACCCTTCCTGAGGATTGCTACGACTAAGAAAATTGCGAAATGAATGAGTGAGTTATTCCTCTTAATTCTGTTACCTTACTTGTGCTTGTAAAGTAGTGGCATTAGTATACTAATAAAAGATAAAAATAGATATGTATGGGGAATTCGTGAATATGCGTATATGTGATTCTATGCTTATGAGTGAAATGAGAATTAAGAATATCGCAACTTCAAACTGCCTGTTTAAGTGTTTTGTTTACTTACTTGTGTGACTGCTTATTGTTTGTCAAATTGATTGATTGCTCCTCCTAATAAACCTTAATAAGGTTTGGCTTAAGAAAAATAAAACGCTCACGCATAACATCCATCGAGTCACATTTCTTTTGGAAGGATGCTACTCCTACGCATAGAGTTGGATTGGCTGTTATCGTGCCGGGACACAGGCCATGTTCCTTCCTAGAGAATCCAAATCACTTGGGGAATGCGACTCTAGGTTCAGAGTTAAGCCAACCGAATGCTTTGGGTGGGGACTTAGGGACTAGCAGTAGAAGGTCGAGGATCTTCATAAAAAATTCTCTAACCTTTGATACAGAGGGGTAATTTCGTTATATATATAGTTTCCGGATAACTATATATATTTGTATAATCACGTGATTATTGCATTGTATGCATAGCATATGTGTGAAAATTTAAATGAACTTGTTTGAAACCATGGTGAGAATGAAAAGAAATACTTTACTAAGCTAGTTGTAAGCTTATACCCCCATAGATTTTGTTGAAACAGGTATACTCATGGCTTAAATCGAAGATCATGCCTTGAGGAAGTCATGAAAGGATGTCAAACTTTTATGAAGAAAATGGGAACATAAGATGAAGTTACTTTGTAAGGTTCCTTATATGTAATATATGTTATGTTAGTATTTTGGAAATTTCTAAGAAGTGTATTTATTTTGACTCGAAGACAATAGAAGGATATGCTCCTAAGAATTATAATTTACAATGTTTATGTTTTATGATAAGTATTCTCCTTGCTTTGTTACTTAGTCTTTATCAATGTAAATTGCCCTACTCCGATGCATTCCTTTAGTAATGATGTACGCCTTGTACATGATATGGAAGCCTTTGCGTGACTGAGGTAGTCATCCTTAGGCTTTAGTATTGTGTATGGCGGACTACCACGTTTAAGGTATCCCTCGGGGCGTGACACTGTGCATTACAAGTGGAACATGGAATTCCAATTTCTTGACCATTAGAAGTAAGATAATTATGAAATTATAAAAAATTCTAGCAGAAATTCATCTTTCCATCATTTTCCAAAGTTACGCAATACTAAAAGAAGTAATAGGGAGAGAATTTGATGAATCATGTTATATTGGGAGCATGAAATCATTACTTTGGTGGTACTTTGAAGTAAAAGGGGTGTTACTTGAATTATTATAGTAGTTTCACATGTAAAAAAATTGAAGAAAAGTTAAGAGGATCCCCAAATTCCTTATTTCTCAAGCTTGGACTAAGACATTTAAGGAGAAGGGAGCAATATTTGCTCATTTTTCCATATGAAAAATCATAGGAATACTACATTGGTAGTGCCTCATTATATAAGATGTTATTTATCATGTTGAAGTGAATTGACATAAAAGTAACGAAAAAAAACTCATTTTTAATGAATATTATGTTTAAATATGTTAATGATCATGTTATCATGATGGATATGGTTCCTAGATTTAGATCAAAGAAGCTAATAAATCCATAAAAAACATTAAGATTTTGTCTTGAACTGATTGTAATATCTTAATTTCTCAACCTTACATTTCTCAAATGGTAAAAATGACATCACCAATGGAAAGAACATTTGAGAATGTATAAAATCAACTACTTAATTATTAAAAATGGATTTAAAATGACCACGATATCACAAAATTAAGAAAATGAACCAAACAAGAAAACTATAGTGAGAAAGGATATATATTAGGTTAAACTCGAGAATAGTCTTGATGAAATAATCAATGTTATTATCTTATTTAGTTGATATAGAGCATGACTCTAAATATCTATAGGATCACATTAGCTACTGACACTTATGGTTGAGTGAGTTTCTTAATTACTATTACATATCTTATACTTGTAGCTTGTAGTGCACCACTAACATATATATATATATATATATTGCACTAGTATGGTGGTGCATGTGTTGGGAAATGGGGAATATTAGCTTATAATTGCCTATGGTTGCTTGCATGATAAGATACTCAATAAACAACGATAATTGTGCTTAATTGAGTATTATGAAAAAATATGCCATGTTGTGATTTTCTCTAAAATTGTTTAGTCACTTGAAAATTTTAATATTATATTATTTAGCCTTAAAAGAATAAATGGTTACATATAGCATGACGTCTGTTACGCCCCGGAGGGTACCTTAAACGTGGTAGTCCGCCACACATAATATTAAAGCTAATGAATGACAACCTTAGTTATGCAGGAGCTTCGATATCATATGCATGGCGTGCTTCCAAGATAGTAGGAGACTTACAAGGGTATTACGTTTAAGCAGATAATAAAAGCATACAAGAACTTATATAGATAAACATGTAATATTCATTAGAATAAAAGTCTCTTACAACTTCTCAGGGGCATTCCCCCGTTCTAATAGCCTTGTTCAACTAAGCCATCTTCCAAAAATACATAAATATAACATAAGTCTATTATAGAGATTTTTCTTAGAAGTTTATATCCAAAACTAAATATATATAAACTTCTTCCAAAAACTCTTAGTAGCTTTGGTTCGTACCTAACAAAAGGGGCTCCTTGGTGCCAACCACACGTAATCATACTGTAACAAAAAGCTATAGGAGTATAAGCAAAACTAGCTTAGTGAGATAACTCCCATCTACAAAGCATTTCTATAAAACATACAAGTATTTAGACAATCATATGGGAATGCATCAATCACATGAGCAAAAAATACACACGATTAACCGAAAACCATGTATAGAATGGATTTTACGCCCTCCATGTCGGGGGTTGGGTGGTTACCGGCCCATACGACCATCAATATTTATAGACTTACTGGCTCATACTTGCCCTGTAGACTTTCTAGCTCCTTATTGCCATGTAGACTTTTCGACTTCTACTAGCCACCACTACAACTCCTCGTTTTCCCACACGAAGAATAGTAGAGAAAAAAAAAAAATGTGACTCACAAATATGATATGCATGAATTGTTTTCAATATAAGGTTATTTAATTATCGTCAAGTTCAAGTTAAAGGTGATCAAAACAATGTTTATCATACCATTGCAAGAAAACATAAGTTATTCATCCATTCCTCTTTCGATATTCTTAGCTTTCATTCAACAATGATATCAACCAATCATGAATCCAAATCACTAACATTTATTCATTTATCTTTTTCCTTATTCTCTAATGCTACTACTTACAAGTACAAATAAGGAAATGTAATTAGTAAGGGATTAACTCACTCCATGATGATCGCTCCTAGTCGAAGTAATCTTCCGGGAAGGCAATATCAGTTCCTTCTTCACCTAAACAAGATGAAATACCCAAAATGAGTCTTTCATAGAATTTCTACTTTGAAGATTCTAAATCTATCTTCAATTTGCGGTAAAATCGGATTTGAAGGAAGTTCTAACTTAAAATGGTCATAACTTACTCATTTTAACTCGGAATTTTGCATATTATGTATCGTTTTCTACATACTCGAAAAGATCTATCTATTTCTAAAACTATTTTCATCAAAATAAGTCATTTGAGCTCCGAAATAGTGGTGATCAGATCTACCACGAATTTCACAAAACTTATTTTCTTCTTTCTATAAAACTTATATCAAAGAGATAGATATTATAATAGTTTGTAAAACCTTTGAAATGTGTATATATATATTTATTGACTTATATCAAATGCATGAAATTAATGAAGTTGTCTCAAATCATGAACTTTTGGTAAAAGTAAAGTCTTCTAAAGATTTTGGAAAAGTGAGACTTTTGAAAATTTTTTCTTAGCTTGCTAGAAAATATCTCAAGTTATTCTAAATGAGTATTTTTCTTTTCCTTAATTCTATTTTCTTATTCTTTTTAAATTTCAAAAGAATGATTTTCATTTTCTAAACTTAGCTTCCAATATTTTTTGAAAGTAGTAATAATTCTATATTTAAAGAAATGATTTCCTTATTTTTTAGGATCATTCTATTTTTATGAAAGGAAATTCTTGGTGTTTGTCAAACTAGTCTATTTAAATTTCAAGGTATCGATGAAAAGTGAAGTTTAGCAAAACTTTTGTTTAATCAAGAATTCATTTCCATTTTATGACTTTGTAAAGTGTATGTATGTATTGTTTAAAAATTCCTATGTTCTTAAAATTTATAATGAATTCCTCTAGATTTCTAGAAAAGGTTTGTTAAGATAAATTCCTAAGTTTTTATGAAAAAAAATTACTTCCTTCATAACAATATTTATTTTAAAGAAGAACTTATATTTTAAGAAAACTTTTTCTTCTTTATCTTGTTGAGACAAAATCAATATATTCATGCATGATTATGAATATGAAATTAAGTATTTATGAAAACATAAGAAAGACATAATAATTAATGAAATAAGCTAGTAAAAAAATATGTCAAGTATTGGAACCTTAGCATCATCAAGGTATCCCGGGATTAAGAATAGACTAGTCCCAAAAGAAAAAGAAAATTATTTTGACTTGATGAGGACAAGTCTAAAACTAGAAAAACTAGTCTTAAAACATCTTGAAAGTAAATAAATTGCAATGTAAATAAATAAATGCAAAGTAAATAAATTGCAAAACAAAGGAGCTTATATGATTTAAAAGATATATATAACTACATAGATATATTTAGTTAGATATATAAAAGCAACATAAAGGAAAATAGATTCATGAACAAGAACAAAATATGAACATATTGTTGCTTTCTTAACCTCCATGGTTTTAGAAATCACACACTATGCTCATACTAAGTAAATGAACATATAAAAAGCTAAAACTATTACCTATAGAAGAAGTAGAAACTAGAAAAAAACTTGAGAGAGTTTATGGAGAGATTGTGATAGAGTAATTTTAGTGTATGGAAGGTATGAAGAAAATGGAAAGAAGAAGTGGTATTTATAGGAAAAAGTGGAGGAAAATTTATGTTAATTAATTAATTGAAAAATGAAACAAATTGAGGAGGAGAGAGGGAGTGGCCAGCGCAAATATGAAGGAAAGAAAGAGGAAATTTATTTTTTTTTGTATTTTTGTTAATGAAAAATAGGATATGAGAGATGTGAAATTGTATTGAAAATGAAAATTGTAAGAAATAGGTGTATGGGTGTAAGAGTAGGTTGTAAAAAAAAATAGAGATAGACAAATAGTGTAGAATAGATAATAAATAATGTAATGTAAAGTAGACATGGCAATTAAAGTACCAATAGTAAGAAAATACGCGTATAATTACGATATTGATATTTTTAGTTACCGAAAAATTATAAAATTGGTATTTTTGAAAACCTTATATTCTTACGAGTCTAACAGTATATTCAGAATATTTTTACTATTTTGAGCCAAGGGACACGCTTTTTGAAAACCGTGTACGATCGTGCTCAAAACGAATCGTGGTTTGACTAATATGGTATTTTTAAGCTTTCACATATTATTACGAACTATAACTCTCACTTACTCACTTAGGGTTACTAACACGGGATTGCTGGACTTGAACGGTTATGTTTGACTAGGGTTTTGTTGATTTTATGATTTCCGGTTGACCTTCTATTTAGGTTTAAGCTTAATTGATCACGAAACTTTGGGGGTGTCACTCCCAAGGGGTACCCTAAACGTGGCAGTCCGCCGTACATAATACTAAAGCCTAGGAATGACTACCTCAGTCACACAAAAACTTCCATATTATGTACAAGACATACATCACAAAGGAATGCATCGGAGTAGCGCAATTTATATTGATAATAATTAAGTAACAAGGCAAAGAGAATATTTATCATAAAACATAAACATATTAAATTACAATTCTTAGGGGTGTATCCCTCTATTGTCTTCAAATCAAAATAAATACACTTCTTAGAATTTCTAAAACACTAACATAGCATATATTACATATAAGGAACCTTACAAAATAACATCATCTTATGTTTCCATTTCCTTCATAGAAGCTTAACATCCTTCCATGACTTCCTTAACGTCATGATCCTCAATTTAAGCCACAGATATACCTGTTTCAACAAAATCTATAGGGGTATAAGCTACAACTAGCTTAGTGAGATATTCCTTTTCATTCATCATGTCTTCAAACAAGTTCATTTAAATTTTCACACATATGCTATGTACAATGCAATAATCACGTGATTATGAAAATATATATAGTTATCCCGAAACCTTATATAGAACGAATTTACTCCTCGTATCGAAGGTTAGGGAATCGGTGATGAAGATCTTCGATCTTCTACTGCTGGTCCCTAGGTCCCCACCCAAAGCATTCGATTGGCTCGACTTCGAACCTAGAGTCACATTCCCTGAGCGATTTGGATTCTCTAGGAAGAAATATAGCCCGTGTCACAGTACGATAACAGCCAATCCAACTCTACGTGTAGGAGTAGCAGCCTTCCGAAAGAGATGTGACTCGATGGATGCTATGCATGAGCATTTTATTTTTCTTAAGCCAAACCTTATTAAGGTTTATTAGGGGGCTATCAATCATTTTAGCAAATAATAAGCAGTCATACAAGTAAGTAAACAAAAAAACTTAAACATGCAGTTTGAAGTTGTGATATTCTTAATTCTCATTTCACGCATAAACATAGAATCACATATATATACATATCCCCGAATTCCCCATGTATATCCATTTTTATCTTTTCTTAGTATACTAATGCCACTACTTTATAAGCACAAGCAAGGTAACGAAATTAAGGAAGAACTCACTTGTCCATTTTGCGATCTTCTTAGTCGTAGTAATCCTCATGAAGGGTAATCTATATCTTTCGTCACCTAGACAAAAGAAATACCTGGGATGAGTATCTCGTAGAAATTCTACTTAAACTTTCTAATTCTATTTCACTATGTTCGTCAAATTCGTATGGAATGAAATTCCAATTTAAAATGGCCATAACTTGCTCATTTTAATTTGGAATTTCGCATATAATATACCGTTTTCTACCTATTCGAAAAAATATATCCATTTCTAAGGTTATCTTTATCATATAAGGTCACTTGGGTTCCGAAAACGTTGAGTACATATTTAAAATGAATATTTCTAGATTTTTGCAAAACCATTTATAACTCAACTTCATTCATAAATCCTTTAGTAATATATATATATATATATACATATACATATTTGATAAATCCTTTGAGTATATAGATAAGCTCACTTTATATGAAAAAATTATAATGGTAGTGTTCAACAATTTATTTCATAAAACCATTCATTTTGAGTTGTTAAAACTTTAACTTTGATAATTTCTTTTCAAGTATTTTGAGAAAACATTATATTTTCATAGTTTATTATAAATGATATTCTTATTTTATTTTCTTCATTCCTTTTTCTAAAACAAGTGAATTTTCCTTTAACTTAATCTTTCATAAATTTTACTTATAGTGATAAAAGATCAAAATTATCAAAATTGTATTAAATTGTTGAAAACCTTTTTTATAAATTTGCATTTAGAATGGTTTTAGAAAATGATTCTTGTCTTCTTATATTTATTATCTAAAATATAAGTTTTTTTTTCTAAAAAATTGTTCTTTTATTTCCTTTGAAAAGAATCCTCTTTATTGATAAAATCCTTTGTTTTTAATCTTATTTTATTTATATTCTTTGAAAATAAACTTGAAAATCATTATTTCCTAAGTGGGTTATAACTTTATGAGTTGAATTCATCTTAACTTTGAAAACTAATTTGTTTCTTAGTTTTGTTATGGAGTTAAAAAGAGTATATTCTTAAGCTTTTTGTGAAACCTTTGAATATTAACAAATTATTTTACTAAAACTTAGGTTACCATAATGTATAAAGAAAGTATCCATTTCTTATGTTTCCTTGGTAAAGTTATGTTTATTATTTGAGTAAAATTTGAGAAAACTTGTATTACTCTATTGCTATGTTGTTGATAATAACTTTATTATTTTGTGACAAGTCACATAATAGAAAATTTAGTTTTAAGTTCCTTTAATAAAGTAAAATTCTACTTTTAAATTAGTTGAGACAATATCATTATGTAGATGCAAGTATTATGAGCATGTAAAATAATAAGAACATAAGAAAATACTAGAAACAAATAATAATAAGCAAAATAATAAAATATCAAGTATTGGGAACCTTAGCTTTATCAAGGTATCCTGGTCAAGTATTGGGAGCCTTAGCTTCATCAAGGCATCCAGGGACAAAGAATAGACTAGTCCTAAAAGAATAAAGAAAAGGTTGTTTTGACTTGATATAGACAAGTCTAAGACTAGAAAGATTAGTCTTAAAGAAATAGCATGAAATAAATTGTAAAGCATGAAATTAAATAAATAACAAGTGAGCTTATATGCTCTAAAAATTATATATAACTACATAAATATATTTAGTTAGATATGAATAATAAAATTAACATAACAACATAATAAAATAGAAAGTTCATGTGCAAGAACAAAACATGAACATGTTGTTGCTTTTACTACTCATATGAGTTTCAAAACAACACCATAGTCATGTTAAGTTACATGACATGGGTAAATAAATGATTGGAAGAAGTTTACCTAAAATGTTTATGTTGTATGAAGATGGTAGATGAAAGGTGGTATTATGTGAGTAGTGATATATGGTAGATAGTTTGTGTATAAGGAATGATTTTTGTGAAGAATTGGTTTAAGAGACTTTTGGTAAAGAGAAATCTTGAAGAGAGGATTTTGTGGAGAGATTTGAGAGAGTTTTGATAGTGAATTAAATTGTGTGAAAGAATGAAGGGGGAATGAGGTATTTATAGAATTTTGGAGTGAAAATTAGATGTAATTAAATTAATTAAAAAAGAAAATAAATGAGGAGTGAGGAAAGAGAGAAGGGGACGACAATTGAAGGAGAAGAGAGAGAAATTTGGTTAAAAATTAATTTTAGAAAAAAAGTGTAAGAGAAGTTTAGTAATATGTGGTGTAGAATTTTTATGGAAAAAGAAAATTGTAAAAAATAGGTATGTAGGTATGAGAATAAGTGGTAAGAAAAAGTAGAGATAGAGGAATAGTAATGAATAGTAGAAAAGTACTATGAATAGTAAACTAGACAATTAAAGTACCGGTAGTAATAAAAATAAGCGTAATAATGTGATATATGTAATTTTTAGCTACCAAAAAATTTTAAAACTGATATTTTTGAAAACCTTATATTTTTAGGAGTCTATTGGTATTAACGGAATATTTTTTCCGTCCGGTGTATCAGAGTACTATTTTTGAAAACTGATTCCGTTCGGATCTGAGGGACGCTAGAATTTTGCGAATCTAATATTTTTAAGCTTTCCTATATTATTACGAACTATTACCAGCAATTATTTTTATTTCGTTGTTTAGGGTTTAAGAGCACGAGATTGCCGGATCTTAAATATTAAGGTTTGTTGTAGGCTTTATTGACTTTTAGGGTTCCGGTTTGACTTCCGGTTTTTGTTGAGTTATTCGTAAGATATAATTTTGTAGTTTTGACCGTATTATATTTTTAGTTCGATATCTATGGTTTATCTCATTTTATTTGTGATTATTTAATAGTTTTCAATTCTCGGGATCGTTTAATCGAGTCTAGGGTTTAACCGAGTCAAGGGTTATGAGTTGACTCAGTTTGATTGTTGATGAAATTTGAAATTTCTGATTCTAAAATTTACCGAGGGTTTTAAGATCTTAGTATTTTGTTGTCGAGTGTTATTTGGATATATCGTTTTGATTTGCACTTTAGGAATCAGGTAGATGATTTGATTAGCGTACGGATGTTGATTCAGCCGATGGTTGGATTTTCTATTTTATCTTTTAGGGTTCTCTTTTTCTCAAGAATTAAGTTTTAACTTGGATCGATTTTTAGGATTTCGATTCTGGTGTTTGACTCTTAGGATTATTTTCTAAGAATTATGAAATTTTCAGGGGTTTACAACGTCGCATTGGGAGGATAGTTATTTTGTAGAAGACCAAGCGGGCCATGGTATACATCCCCATGGGTCGACCAAAGTCAACACCCAGCTAGGACTATTTGGGTTCTTGGTCAGGTCCAATCATCTATTTTTTTTTATTACAAATGAATTTGAAAGCAAAAATGCTTCATTAAAGTAGAGCGCCAAACAAAATTTGACCCTAAGAAAGTTATAGACTTTAGCCCATTTTCTCATGAAAATTATTTATACATCAGCACATCCCATTTGAGTAGAAATATTAAGGATGTGAGACTATAGTAATACTCTAAAAGAGATTATGAAAGAAAAATAATTTATAATTTTTTTTATAATCAAGTCTATATAAAGCAATCAATGATGGTTTTTATTTGTATTTATTTCGTAGGTTGTTGTCAACAACACAGTAAATGCTTTAAATATATAACATTCTAAACATTAAATGTTGTTTATCTTTTTTTTTTTATTACTTTTTATTTTATATTTGTTCACATTACTTATTTTTATAACAAATAATTTATGTATTATTTTATATTTTTTTTTTTTTTTTGGGAGTTGAGTGGAGTGTGGACCCGTATAAGTCTACAAATCTGATTGGTCGAATCTAGAAAGACCCTTAGACCCATGTGGGTCCACTTATAGGTTAGACCTAGCTAGATGGGTTAAGTCTAGGTTGGCAACCCACCAAGTTGGGTCCCTATGGGTCTACGGTTCAAACCCAACTTGTGAGAATGTCTATATCATGATGTCACCCATGGGTCTTGTTTTGCGTTGCACAACTAATATGTTATGAAGAAAGCAACCACTTGTGTGGAAACTTTACCAAGGGACCTACTGAAGGATAAAGTTGAACTCAAGGAATATATATTTCAATATTTGATGAAAAATTATATATATGATCCATTTTGAAAGGAATAGTACTAGGTTTTTAGGGGTGTGTGATTCCTTTAATTGATGGGTAAGCGTTGGTCATGTAGACCCTTGCATCGATTCCTTAACCCTTAATCATGTTAGGTAGAAAACCGAATGGTCTAACCGAAGGACTACAATATTTTCTCATGTGTTTGATTACATGGCATATGTGTAGGGTTTCATACGAAATTTTAAATCTTGTTTGCAGTGGAAAAATTAAAACCCTAAAGCCTGGATCCATGTGTTCTAATTAAATCGGATAAAAAAAATGATTTGAAATAATACCTTGCAATTTCGAATTTGTGAAAACTGATATCTATCCGGATCTACAAGGTACCACAATCTCGCAGCACCCTCTGGTTCGTCCATACGAACAAGCACCTCCAAAAGGAATCACCTTTGTGTGCTAGCATAATCTAGAACGCTTCTGGATTATTTGAGAAGAATCCTGTTTTCTTGTGTTTCTCTTTTAGGGTTACAGAATTTCTCTACCGTCAAATGGGACAGTAAAAGTCTTAACCCTAATGAGACGCTATCATACCTATTTATATTATGTCAGTATTTTGCACTGACAATATTTCCCCTAATCTTATTAGGGTTGGTAGTGATAGTAAATTATTATTCATAATAATAGTTTATTTATTCTTCCCGTTGGATTTTTAAAATTAAATCACTAACTGGTGATTGACCTCAAGTACATGAAATAACAATATCTAGTAATTGGCCTAGGGCACAATCACTAACAATTTATTATATGAGTTCTTTCCTTAAACAGTGATGGATATCTGACATATCATCTGAGGCGGTTTCTGATTTATCTTCTAAGATAGCTTCTACCTCTGTTTATATTTCATATTTAAGGTACGTAGTAATTTGTGTGATGATTGATAGGATAGGCATCTTAAATGGATTAAGAACTTAAAGACAGCTTAATAATTGATGAGTGTTAGTTGTGTTTTACGTCGTTGAATCCGAATCCCGAGAGCGGCAACCTTGTCATGATGCAATGGCATGGTAGTTAGTCACTTAGCCCAATCTTTTGTCATGATGCAATGGTACACTAAATTGGCAATAGTTTAAATTTTTAGAGAAAGCAATAGTTATAAAAGCTACTATAATGGTTTTGCAAAAACATTTGACGATTATTTTTAATATATGATATTTAAAAATTTGGCAATATTTATCTATAAACATAATAAATGATTGTATCACAAAGAGAAATTTCATCAAAATAGTATTTGTAAATTATTATTTTATTCTCAATTAGAATTCATAAAATTTATTAGTAATAGGATCCTCAAAGTATAAAAATTATTTAATGAATGAAGTTACAATGAGATTTAAATTGTTGAAAGAAACATAAGAACAAACTAAAATAAATCTTACGAGACATGATATATGCTATCCCTCAAAGACTTTAATGTGTCCAATTCAATGTTTCTTCAACATCAAAAAAGCAAAAAGAAACAATAAAATTAATTACAAATCCATTAAATTTATTAATAAAAGCTTCATTAAATGCATAATGGATACGACTATATTCAATACATTGTTATAATAGGGGCAATTCATGAGAACATTAGAAAAGTTTTAATATTCGTACCTTTTTCCTCAAGTTAAAAAGATCCACTCAAACATTAATCCATTCATAACATGCCATCAACAACACTTACGACACAACATCTCCATGAGCCATCTACGTAACAACCAAAACATCAATAATTACAACACTACGTGCCTCCTTGATGACACTAAATCTGTCACCATACAATAGAGAATGCCACTCCTAAGAAAGCATGTAAAACATAAAAAAAAAGAGTAAAAAAAAAAATTTTTGGTTTATATTGTAAGGACCTACTATCACCCCCATAATAAAAACAGGTGATAATAGTCCCCAACCACATATAACCTGTAGAATTATATGTAAGGTTGTTCTAGAAGAAGTGTTTAAAGTATTATTTGCCTAAACTCTCAATATTTAACTCTTAAATTTGAAAACTATTGATTTTTGTAAAACTTGTAATAAAAACACAACATTATATTTATCATATATTACAAGAGAAATAAGTTCAAGATATACATATAGCTAGGTTTAGATATTACAAACAAAGGCTTCTTACAAGCCTTATATAAAAGCTACAAAAGAGTAATTCAACCTATATCATCTAATATAAACATCAACAAACTCCATAACTAGTCTATTACAAAATAGGAATTTCATCCCGGTCCATAGTCATATCTAATCCTCCAAGTCATCTAGGAAATCCTCAAAGTCGGTACCATAACCCATATTCATGTAAAACTCATCTTGATCGTTATCTGAAATAATTAAAATATGAGCCAAAGGCCTAGTACACAAGTAGCGAATACAAATGTGAAGTGATCCACACATACTTAAACTAAATGCAAATGTAACAGTCATTAGATTGTTAGTTAATCTTTAGTTAGCCAAACAACACTGGAGTATTCAAATTTTGGACAACAGGGATTTCTAGGAGAACCTGAGTAACGATCACGATGCTCAAGGGGTTGATATAAGTATCTCGGATACTCATATCTCCTAGATAATTTTATCCAAAATGAAAAAGTAATCTCATTTAAGGTTCTCAGCCTTTTCTTGACTTTACTTAACTCAATCCATAATATCACCTAATACAAGTGTTCCCATAAACATTGAATTAAATTAGATTACATCATTTCAAGAATAAGCAAGTGTTAAACCGATACCGAATACCCTATCAATTACCCACTGAACCACTTATGAAAGTCATTTAAAAATGACAAGGGTGGTCGAAGCGCCTAAAACTACCATGCCCCCAATCTGAGTAGAGTATCGCTCTCCGAACAAGATTCAACGGTATAAAAGACACTCATACAAGCACTTATTAAATTTCCTTAATTTAAAGTAATTTTAAAGAATGTCTATCCTAAACAAAGAATCAAGCAAGTTACTGCGTACCTAAAATAGCTCGGGAGCTAATAAGGTTAGCCGAGCGAAGATCTATCACTGTATAAGAAAATATCGAATTTCTCACTTAGTTCAAGCACTAGTCAACTAGTTTCAAACATAACTAATCAAAGAAATTCAAATAAATTATTACAAAGCCATAACATAGCATTTAAACATCATATAATATCATGCAATACTCAACAGATATTTAATTAATCATATATCAAGCTTTGAAAATTATTGGAGGAAGTTTTTGAAAATGAAAACTGCAGGAGATACGCCGGCCTTCAATGCCGGCGGCGTTGGTCCGGTGCACTATGCACTAACACTCAACAATTACCATTGCTGGCAGCATTCAACAATACGCCGGCATCATTATAGTTTATGTCGGCGGCTTTGAGATGGTGTAGGCTGCAATTTCGATTTTCCAAAATTTCCAAAAATTCCATAGGGTTGGTCCACACCGGTGGATACCCCCAACATCGACAGCGTTTCCAAGTACGCCGACAGCATGGGACACTACACCGGCGGCCTATTGCCGGTGTAGACTCTTGGAACAAAATCACACGATTTTTACGAATTTCCCTGTTTTCTTTGCAAAATTTTCACATTTCAAAAAATCCTCCAAACTCATTCTAAGCATCCCAAAACTTGTTATATGTTCTTAACACCATTCAACAAACACTAACTCCTCTTCAATCCATCAATCACTCAAATACAACATCACACAAAATTTGCACTTCAACTCCACATGCTCATTACACGACTCAACCCTTTGCCATCCTAACACAATCATCCCAACACTTCCAAATTCATATAATACATATACTACAAACTCCTTTAGCAACACAACACTACTTAAACTATCATCAATGTATAAAAATCATTCTATCACCATTTAGCACATTAACCCTATTCTAACAAAAGCTTAACTTAAATACACATAAAGCAAGAGGAATATACTTACCATATGTACTTGAAGCCTCGATTTTAAGAATCTTGTTCCAAGCTTGTGAGAGTTTAAGTTGTAGAAAATGATGGGTTTAACTGTACATGGACATGGGAGAGCTTTTGAGAGAGTAGAAATGGGTTTTTAAGCTTTTTGGGGTGTGTTATGTTGGTCTGAAATTTTTGGACGAATTTTGCACTTTCAAAAGTTAATATTTATCTATTTGTTGACTTTAGTGGCTGCCCTAATTAAGTACTTTAATTGGCTTGGATTTGGCTAATTAATGAAGCTTGCTTTTTGGTTAATTAAAGGTGGTCTTGGGCTTTATTTGTAACTAAAATTTATGCTATAAGTTGGTTTAAAATACATGCATAATTTAACTTGTTCTAATCATATTTCATACATTCTAATGCACTTAAAAATTTATGAACTCAATATTTAACCATTCTAAGATATTTAACTATCTTTAATACAACAATACAGCTCATTTTTCATGCATCAACATAATTAACATTTATCACATTTCAAAATCATATATAATTTCAATAACACATTTACAAAATATAAATTAGGAAATTCATGACTATTTCATATATACACTATTAACACATTTATATTGGACTTAGGAATGTCCTTTGAGCTTTTTGTTCATCCTACCTTTCAATCTGCATGGTGGAAGAAATAGAAAGTTCAACAAAAAGCAACGATATTATTATAGTATCAAATCAAACATTAGGGGGAATGAAATATGAGAATTTGAAGAAAATGTTATCTTCTTCTTGAGCTTATCCACTCGGAACGGCATAATGATTGGCAATACTTAGTAAATTTCTCACATTCAGGTGCATTTTCTCCTTTCTCCTTGATACACCTTATAAATACAATATAATTAGATCCACTTAGACCAAAGGGAAAAAAAAAGGGTAATAATACAAATTTGAGCTATAGTATCTTGGTAATAAAACAACAATCGTTTAACATAGTCAATATAAATCTTGGTCTATCTAAAAGAGAAATCCCTTTGAAGAATCTAGGACATATAATTTCTTCTTCTTTTAAAATTTCAAGCTTTTTTTTTTTCCCAAAAAGGTACGTGAAAGCAGAACATTTTGTATAGAATTAAACTGGAAAACACATATTCATGTATTCATGTATCATTTTAAAAATAGAAAATAATACTTTAGCAAACCAAATATGCCATAGACATATGACGTCCAAAATAAAACAAAAGGAAAATAAGACAACATAAGCTCTCAATTTTTTTTATATTTTTCCTTTACACTTCGCATGATAAATAGAAGGGTTAGAAAACTGATATAAACTTTGTAAATTATTGAAACTATAACTAAAGTAGATTGGTTAAAAAAAATGATACCAAGTTTTTAATTTATCAAAATATCAGTTGTAATCTGTCCGTAAAAGAACATAAGCCTACTTATTCATGTTCTCCTTTGAGAACTTCATTAAACACTCAAATGAAATAGGATTTCCTAAATCTCAGATAAAGGGCCTTTAGATCTAAATCTAGGATATCTTAAAAATTGATTCAAATTTATTAACAAGAAGAAATCCTAATCCAAGTGCAAATAACTACACAAAAAACGGGCTAAGGCAATTGCAACACATTAAATATTTGTTGCTCAAAAAATACATATGTATTGAATTTTCTTAATGTTGCCTAAAAGGTTGTTCAAAAGCAACATATTTAAGCAACACTGTGAAATGTGTTGCTTTAATAACTTTTATGCACGTTAAGGTAACGAAAATAATATGTTTCTCATAATTCTTTAAACAAAGGTAACAAGTTGAAGAAGTTGTTGCCTTAACTTATGAATTCAAGTAACAATATATAGAGATGTTGCTTATAATCATAGATAATGTAACAATTATAATAGTTGTTGCAATCTTAATATAACTGATGAAAAAATTACATATTATCAGTTACGTCATTAAATAAATAGAGGATTTCTTGAAAATAATTACCCAAAAAAAATATTTCTTAGTATATTATATATGAACAACTTTTTATTATAAGAATAACACCAAATATATCTTATTTATTATAATAGGATAACCCCCTTTTATTCAATAACAGTAATAATTGACATAACTAATAACTAAAACTTTACCTAAATGCTTATGGCTTTTTATTATTGGATATTATATTGTTAGTGGTTTCACAAATAATTTGTGTTCACTAAATTAAAATATTTAAATCTAAGGTTATGTGCATTATATATCAAAATGTGTATATATAATTCCTAAAACTTGCATAGCTTTTAATTAGTGTAATATTGTTTCATCATTTATCTATTTTTTATACTGTATTGATAATACTTATTCTCTATCAATTTTTATATTGTTACGGGGGAATTTGCATGAGTCAATATGATTTCCAAAACTTTTTTCTACTTAGAATTTTTCATTAGTAATATTTGTTTACTCTTTTTCAAATTTTATTCTATCACTTGCATCTTATGCTATTAACTCAATTTTTTTTTATGAATTTGTATTTTTTTTCTAAATTACATAATCAATAGGCATGTTTTATATTGGAAAAAAAATTCATATATGAGTTAAAAATTTTGAAAAATTTATTTAGACATAACATAATATTTTGTGTGTGATAATGCATATTATAATTTTAAGGGTTGCAATTCTTTATAGATGGCATATATGTATATCTTATATACAACATAAAAACTAACGTGTAATATATATCTATATAATTTAATAATAGTATATACACGACATGTGCAACAATGCATAAGCATATATTATAAAAAATTTAATAGTGGTAGTTTTTTAGGTAATGTAATATTGCTTTTGGTGTTTCTATAACTTTAAAAATAAATTAGTGCAATCAATTAGTTGCTAAGATTTGAATTTGAAGTGGTTTCGGATGCTTTCTATATAAACAAAGAGTGATTTTACACTATTTAAAGAGATTTCATTTATTAATAATAGAATTTTAGTTTAATTACAATGCATTAATAAGGTAATCATTATTTTGTTATTGTGATGAAATAGACTCACTTTATCTTACCTTATCATCAAAAAATTGTAAATTTGAAAATGGATTAACATCCAAAGATTTTGTTAATCTATCATATCTTTCTAAAATCAAATACAAATTCCACAATAATCACATCTAGAAAGGGAAAAAAATATCTATGTTAGATTTAAAGAAACTAAAAGATTACATTAGGGATGATGGTAGCAATTATAAGTGATTCCCTTATTTGAGTATATAATATATATACTTTGATATATTTTATTATTACATTATATATCATATTATATATTATCCAACATATTATATTTATAATTTGATGTACATATATATTTTATTATATGACATATACAGTAATATATTATATTATATGATGCACTTCATATCATGTATAATGTATAGTATTTTATAGTCACTAATATATTGCATGATAGGTATGTATTATATACTTTGATATATGTTACTATTACCTTATATGTCATTTCTATAGTATCCAATATATTATATTTCTAATTCTATGTACATATATAATATATTAAATTATAAGTATGGAATGTATATTAAAATTTTATTAACGATTTTGTATCTTATTTGAGTTAATAATGTATATTGTACTTAATTTATATAAGATATAAGATATTCATAAATTTTATACTATACACAACATATATTATATATATTATTTTGTAATACCGTATTCTATAAGACATGATGTAAACCCCTAAAATTTTCAGTTAATTTTAAGTTTGATCTTAGAATTAAAAGTCAACAAGAACCCTAAAGGTCAATAAAAGTCTAGTACAAACCCTACAATATAGATCCAGCATTCCTGTATTCTTTAGCCCTAGAAAACGAAGTTAAGATAATTGGTGATAATAGTTCATAATAACTTGAGAAAACATAAAAATATCAATTCGAGAATTTCAAGTGTCCTTCGGACTCAAACGAGATCAATTCTCGAAAAGCATGTCTCGAAGCCCGAAATAATAAAAAATATTCTGACAACACCGTTAGGACCAATTTAATACACGGATTTCAAAAATATCAGTTTCATAATTTTTCGATAGCTAAAAATAACAGATAACGCATTTATACGCGTATTTTCTTACTACCGATATTTTACTAGTCACATCTACTTTACATTACACTATTCATTACTATTCTACACTATTCTTTTATCTCTACTTTTTCTAACACCTACTCTTACAATACCATAACCTATTATCTCTACTTTTTACCTTTCCCCATAATTTTATATCATATCTATCTTACATATTATTACTTGTAATACACAAAATTACAAAAAATAGAATCTCTCTTCCCCTTCATCAAGCATGGCCGGCGCCCCTTTCTCTCTCTTCCTCTCAATTTTCTTTCAATTTTTCTTTAATTAAATCACTCAAAAATCACTCCCCATTTTCCTATAAATACCCCTTCTCATTTACTTCATTCACACATCTTCTACTCACAATTTCACTCTCAAAACTCTCTCCAATTCCCCTCCGAACTTCTATCCCAAAACTCTTTAAAATTTTCTCCACAAAAACTCTCTTCTTCTTCTCCTACAAATACTTTGGGTAAGAATTTTCTTTAGATTTCTCTTACCATGTCATGTAACTTTACATGACTATGGTGTGAGTTTCCTAAACTTAATGTTATGGAAGCTACACTATGTTCATGTATTGTTCTTGTTCATGAAAGTATACTCATGTCTTTCTATGTTGTACTTTTGATCATATTATTATTGACTTTATGTTAATCTCTTATATATATGTAACTAGACATAATTATGTACTTATATATAATATTTAGAGCATATAAGCTCATTGTTATTTATTTACTTCCAAGTAATGCAATTTATTGATTTATTTTATGTTATTTTAAGACTAGTCTCTAGTCTTAGACTTGTTCTCATCAAGTCAAAACAATATTTGCTTTCTTTGGGACTAGTCCATTCTTAGTCCCGGGATACCTTGATGAAGCTAAGGTTCCCAATACTTGGCATATTTCTTTACATGCTTATTTTATTACCCATTATGTCTTTCTTATGTTTTCATATTCATGATCATACATGAACATATTGATTTTGTCTCAACAAGATAAAGAAGGAAACGTTTTCTTAAAAATAGAAGTTCATATCTAAAAATAAAATGTTGTTATGAAGGAAGTGATTTCTCATAAAAACTTAGGAAAATTATCTTAACAAATCTTTATGTAGAAATCTAGAGGAGTTCATTATAAACATAAGAATTTTTTCAAACAATACATATATACATACACTTTACAAAGTCATAAAATGGAAATGAATTCTTGATTAAACAAAAGTTTTACTAAACTTCACTTTTCATCAATACTTTAATTTCAAATAAGACTAGTTTGACAAACACCAAGAAATCCCCTTTCATAAAAATAAAATGATCTTAAGAAATAAGATCAATGAACAACTCAGAAGTCACTTCTTTAAATATAGAATTATTACCACTTCCAAAAGTATTAGGAACTAAGCTATAAGAAATTTAGAAAATGGAAATCATTTTTTTGAAATTTAAAAAGACTAAGGAGATGGAATTAAGGAAAAGAAAATACACCTTTCAAAATGACTTGAGAAAGTTTTTGGCAAACTAAGAAGAAATTTTCAAAAGTTTTACTTTTCTAAAGTTTTAGAAGACTTTACTTTTACAAAAATTTATGGTTGAGACAACTTCATTAATTTCATGCATTTAACATGAGTAAATGAATATATATATATATATATATATTCAAAGGTCTTACAAACTATCATTATATCTATCTCTTTGATACAAGTTTTTGTAAAAAGAAGAAAAAATGTTTTGTAAAATTCGTGGTGAATATGATCATCACTATTTTGGAGCTCAAACAACTTAGTTTGATGAAAGTAATTTTAGAATTGGATATCTTTTCAAATAGGTAGAAAACGGTATATTATATGCGTAATTTTGAGTTAAAATGACCAAGTTATGACCATTTTAAGTTGGAATTTCCCTCTATATGAATTTTAATGATCTTATGACATAGTTTTGAAAAGTACCATAAAATCAACAAAAATACTCATGAAGGGTATTCTTCTTGATTAGGTGATCCCAAGGAGGAGTGTAGGTATCCGAAGGATTATTACGATTAGTGGAATTCTCGATCGACTCATCCATCAGGAAAAAGTGTCATCATGACTGAGTGAGTTACTCCCCTTTATTTCTCATACTTATGATTGTGCTTGTAAATTTAGTTGCATTAGAATTTAAGCAAGATAAAATGGAAGTTGTATGATAAAATGTTGAAAGAATACTAAGTATATCGAAGCATGAATTGCTTGTAATAAAGTTGTATGTGTATTATTACATTGAAGTACTTGAAATTGGTTGCTCACTTGAAAAGAAATTAAAATATAAACAACTAAACTTTAATTAAGAATTTATGCATGTACTTCATATGTTAAGTCACATTACATTCGCTATTATATAATTGGTGGGACAAGTGTATGATAGTGGTGTAGGCATAACCGGTATATCATATAGGTAGCGAGTAGGAGCCAGTTAAAACTACATAAATTGGTGGCTAGTAGGAGCTTGTAATAACTACATATTTTTTATGGCGTATAGGAGCCAATAAGATCTATAAAAATGTTTTTAAACGAAGTTGTGGCCGTAATTGGTCGGAATACCTAACCCCGAATGAAGGGCGTAATTCATTCAACATATGATTCCCGAAAAATCATATGTCTTGTATGCTCATGTGTTTGTTGCATTCCATTTGCTTGCCTAATAAACTTGGTTGACATTTTACTTCAAGTATGAATTTTTTGGATTTACTCACTAAGCCCGTATGCTTACGGCCCTATAGATATTTGCAATCTCAAGAACACCTGTTTTTGTAGCCGAGGTCTCCTCATATCCACGTAAGTTTTCTTTTGAAGCTTTTGAAGGAAATCTACTTGAAGAATTAGATTAGAATTCTTTTGAAATCTTGATGTAGTACTAAATTATTGTATAGACTATTAGTTATTTCGATCTTTGGGATTTAGTGGGGGTATGCCCCTAAGAATCATGTAATAGACCTTTGATTATGAATATTATGATCTATTTTATTTCTGGATCCTTGTATGTTTGTTTTTACTTCCTTAAAACACACTTGCCAAAAGCGTTTCTACTACCGTGCTAGACGCCTTACATGTAATACTAAGACTTTCGTGTGACTAAGGTGGTCATTCTTAAGTCTTGATATTATATATGGCGGGCTGCCACGTTTAGGGTACCCTTCGGGATGTAACAGTTTAAGTTGGTATAAGAGCCAGGTTTAAAGGAATAAAGGTAATAGGGATGAATCTAGAAAAGAAAAAGGTAGATAGACTGAAAATAAGTAGATAAAGACCTAGATAAGTTAGATAAGATTAGAATTTTCAAAAAAGGATAATTAATGACCTTCCTTGTCTTTTATAACTTACTCTTGGTGAAGTTAGAGCTAAGGCCCAATGTTTGAACTTGAGAAGTGATGAGACTCTTGTAGACTACGGTTGAAAGTAAGGAGCTTATGTGAGGAGTTTGCCCTAGTAGACGACCTAAGTCCGCTCGAGAAATGTATAACATGTGGAGGAGAGGACTCCATGACTCTATGTGGGATCATGTGATAGATGGGTTAAGATATGATGCCATAAGACGCATCAATTGGATTGACATGGAGGTTATTTATGGAATGGAATGGCTCATGTGCCACTACAACCACACCCTTATGCTCCAAGAGGCTACGTTCATTTTCTGAAACGACGGACGTCCAGTCTTTCCTGATTTTCGAACTTGGAATTCCATAGACCTATTATATATCTATACCCATGATGAACTTGCTGATCATATCAACTAGGGACGAGCAGATGGAGAGAATTACTTCTTTTGGTACAGAGTTTATTGGAATTTGTGGCCATACCTTGATGAACCACCTCCACCACCATCATCAGAAGGAGGAATGCATGAACAAGTCGAATGGGGTGAAGATATGAATCAAGGAATGAAATGCAGAGAGCCGCTAGCAAATCATGGATGGAAGAGGATATTTCCAACCACCATGGAGTTAACCATGATTTTGGAGGGCCTGTTGAACTAACCCCAGAGGCAAACATTCTAAGTAGAAGCCGATCTCACACTCCCCTAATAAGAGACCTAACCAAGGATGAAGTGATGGAAGTATTGATGGGGAGCATGCATCGCAAATGGGGTATGATCAAGAGAACTGAGCACATCCAGGAATTGACCCTTCCACAAAAAAGATGACAGTTCGAAGCTACTTGAGACAATTTGTAGCAAAAAGGCCAAGGATAACTCCTATCCCCAACCACCATGACATAACCCCTCAACATGAAGGATGATCGAAGAAGGAAGGAAGGAAGGATCCACCTGAGCAATCCCATATGGTCAACAAGAATTTTGTAACTAAATCGACCTAGGATATAGGATTGATTAGAAGTTTAATTTATGTTTTCAGGAAAGATGTTTAATGTTGTTGTATTTTGAATTTCTTTTGTAAGCCTTGATTTCTTATGTACGGGTTTCATGCCCTTGAATGCTTTTTAATTTAATGAAGTATTTTGGTTTGAACAAATTTAATTTCTTGATTTAATTGCTTAAATTTCTTCTATATGATGTTTCTCTTTGCATGTTTATTTCTTTATTTCCGCAATTTCCGTAACTTAATATGTAAAAGACTTAATAATCTAGTATTTACATAAACAAATTTAAAACAGCCAACCTAGAAGAGGATGATCGAGAGTAAGACAGGCATCGAATAATCGCCTGAGGAAGTTAACCAACCAGAAGTATCCCCTGTGGCTCCGCCCCCGAATCCGCAAGGCGATCTCCAAGCCATGCTTGGTCAATTAACATAGCTTCTTAATGTGTTAGTTCAACAACAATAGATGAACATGCCACCACCGGCACCAGCTCAAGCACCACCCGAGTAGGCATCTCAAGCATCTATACATGGACCAACAGCACTGATGCTCAATCACATACAACACCTTTGCCACCTCCACCACTACCTTGACCATACAGAACTTCACTCCTAGATTTCATCAAAAGTAATCATTACTTTGATGGGGCTTTCAGGAAACCAGATGAAGCTGAAGATTGGCTCGCGCAGATAGAACAATCTTTTACTACTTATGAAGTTCCTCACCATCTACGAATAAGCTATGGTACCTATATGTTGTGGTTTAATGCTCGAATCTTGTGGGAATCCAAGAGTAGAGAGTTACTACCACCCATCACCTAGGATATGTTTCGAAATGAGTTTCTGGAAAACTATTTCCCTGGAAGTCTAAGAGTGAGATATAGTGCGGATTTCTTGCACATGTCTTAGAAAGGAAGATCCATAGAACAATATGAGACGGAGTTCAGCCAACTCTTACAATATGCTCCTGATTCCTATAAGTATAAAGAAGAGTTGAAACATCAAGTGTTCCTGAATGGGTTAGATGAAGATTTGAGGATGCGGTTAGAAGAATTTGACATTCGCACCTTCAAGGAACTAATTGAAAGAGCAAGAATTGTTAAAGGAGCTAAGAAAAGGAAAGCTGGGACTTCTAAGAAGAAAGTTCATGTGTTTGGAAGGAAATTTCAACTAGGAACAAGTTTCTATTTCCCTTCTAAGAGGTTTAAACCTATTAGCCACTTTAAGGGAAATTTCAGTGGACAAAAGGATGTCTCTAAGTCAGCAGGAACTTGTTAGAAGTGCAAAGGAGCGCACTACCCAAAGAGATGCCCCATTCTCTAGAACAAATGTTATTTTTGTGGTGACCCAAGTCACAAGATTCTAGATTGCCCAAAGAAAGCTTCTACGACTTGTTTCGTGTGCACACAAATTGTACATTTTGCTAACGAATGTCCTCAAAGGAAATCTATGACGGATTGACCTATTGGATCTTCAGGACGACTTGCTCCGAAAAGGAGTGGAAATGGAAGTGCAAGTCGCTCGGCATCATCTATGCATGGGCTGAGAATCTAAAACCTTGAAAGGCAATGGGTTTGTGAAGATGCTGCTGAAGAAGGAGTAGAATTGGCTGCCCTGGACAATGGAGAGGAGTATGACTATAGCTTAGTTACAGGTTAGCCTCAATCCATAAATATCTGCTTATTTTGATATTTGTTGAGTATAAGTGATAAGTTATGATATATGTTGGGAAACAATGGATGCTTAGGAAACCCTATAAAGACAATAAAGATAGTAACGCAGCGTCTTGAACGTAGGAACCATACAAATAGGGGACCTGACTGCTTATACACTTTTTGACACGGTGCAATGCATTCCTTTATCGCTGCTAGTCTAGCCTTAAAGGCTGGTTTACCCATCACCTCGACCACAACAAGTTTTCGTATAAAAACCCTTACGAGTAATGTGGTGACTACCAAAGAAGTAATAAGGAATTGCTCCATGAAGATACAATGCCATGATGCAACCACCGATCTTATAATAGTAGAAATCAACAAGTACGAAGTGATTCTCGGAATGAGTTGGTTGTCTTTGGTAGAAGCAAAGATAGATTGCAGAAGTAAGAAAGTAGAATTCATGGGACAGGACGGGAAGAAAGCTACGTTTTTGGGAGAATCAATGTCTTCTAAAAGATTGGAGTTAAGTTCATTCGAGTTAATTGATGAAGTTGAGGAAGGAGTTGAAACCTATGTAGGAAGTATGGAAGATGAGAAGGAAAGGCCTAACATTGACGACATCCCCATCGTTAATGAGTTCTTTGATGTTTTTCCAGAAGAATTGCCTGGGTTACCTCCAAAACGAGAGATTGATTTTGAGATTGACTTAATACCAAAGACGGAACCCATATCCAAGGCACCATGCCGAATGGCACCCGTTGAGCTCAAAGAACTTAAAAAGCAATTACAATAATTGCTTGACCAAGGATTCACTAGATCAAGTGTCTCGCCTTGGGGAGCACCGTATTCTTCGTAAAGAAGAAGGATGGATCAATGAGGTTATGTATTGATTACCGGAACTCAATATAGTCACTATAAAGAATAAGTATCCATTGTTAAGGATTGATGATCTCTTTAACCAACTATAAGAAGCAAGTGTGTTCTCACGCATTGATTTGCGATCGGGATACTATCAGCTAAGGATTAAACCAGAAGATGTGTCAAAGACCGCTTTTAGAACTCGGTATGGATACTATGAGTTCATGGTTATGCCCTTTGGATTAACTAACGCACCAGCTGCTTTCATGGACTTGATAAATCGAGTGTATAAGCCGCTCTTAGATAAGTGCGTAATTGTCTTCATTGATGATATTTTGGTCTATTCCAAGACACGGGAACAATACAAATAACATCTGAGAATGGCATTGCAGACATTAAGGGAGCACAAGTTATATGCCAAACTGTCCAAGTGTGACTTTTGGTTGAACCAAATATCCTTTCTAGGACATGTTATCTCGAGAAGTGGAATATTAGTAGATCCCAAAAAGATTAAGGCTGTAATGGAATGGAAATAACCAAGGACGGTAACTGAGATTAGAAGTTTCCTTGGATTAGCTGGCTATTACAGAAAGTTCGTGCAAGATTTCTCGAAAATAGCTAAGCCGTTAACTCAGTTGACCCAAAAGAATGAGAAGTTTATCTGGAATGAGAAGCGAGAACAAAGTTTCCAGGAGTTAAAACGACGGTTGGTATATGCTCCAATTTTAACCTTACCAGATCCAGAAAAGCCATATACCGATCATAGTGATGTGCGTCAAGGAATAATATAGGATGTGTACTTATGCAAGAAAGGAAGGTAATTGCATACGCTTCACGACAGTTGAGGCCGCATGAACAGAATTACCCGATGCATGATCTTGAGTTAGCTGCTATTGTCTTTGCCCTTAAGATTTGGAGGCATTACTTGTATGGACAGAGATGTGAGATATACACGGATCATAAGAGCCTCAAGTATTTATTTACACAAAAGGAATTGAATATGAGGCAAAGAAGATGGCTGGAATTGATCAAGGATTATGATCTCGGGATAATTGCCCTGGAAGAGTGAATGCGGTAGTAGATGCCTTGAGTCGGAAGAATCACGGAGAAGTTGCAGCCATGCTTGCAACCCAAAAAGAACTTATAAAGGAATTCGAGAGATTAAGCATGGAATTTATGGGACAAAATGCAAGGTAAAAGTCTCCCATTTGGAGATGGAGCTAACTCTGATAGATAGGATCAAGGAATCTTAGCGATATGACGAAGTTATACAAAAATTGAAACGTGAGGTACAAGGAGCAAAGTATGATGATTTTGAGATAGATGAGGAGGATGTAGTAAGAATGAAGGGAAGATTATGTGTGCCAGATGATAAGGAGATGAAAAAGGAAATTTTGAGCGAGGCACATAACTTAGGATATACCATGCACCCGGTGGTAAAAGATGTACCAAGAACTTAAGAGTCACTTTTAGCGAATGGCATGAAAAGAGATGTGGCTGAATTTGTAATGAAATGTCCTACATGCCAACAAGTAAAGATTGAACACCATAGGCCAGGAGGACTTTTGAAACCATTAAATATACCAAAATGGAAATGGGATCAAATTACAATGGATTTCGTATGTTGTTTACCCCGAACATCAGTTGGAGATGATGCCATATGGGTAATAGTGGATCGACTTATCAAGTCAACACACTTCATCCCCATTAACATGACCTACTCGATGGAGAAGTTGGCCTGACTATATGTAAAAGAGATTGTGAGACTACATGGGTTCCAGCGGAAATTGTATCGGATCGAGATCCCCGATTCGTGTCAAAATTCTAGATAAGTCTTCAGAAGTGTATGGGAACTAAGTTACATTTCAGTACAGCTTATCATCCCCAAACCGATGGACAGTTGAAGCAAACTATCTAGACCTTGGAAGACATGTTGAGAGCATGTGTTATGGAATTCAAGGGAAGCGGGGAAGCACATTTACCTTTAATAGAATTTTCTTACAACAACAACTACCATTCAACAATCAAGATTCCACCATATGAAGCTTTGTATGGAAGAAGGTTCAGATCACCTCTATTTTGGGATGATGTGGAAAAGTTAACAATTGGACCAGATCTCATCCAAGATGCTTCAGACAAAGTTAGAATTATTCAACAAAGGATGAAAGAGGCCTAGGATAGATAGAAAAGTTGGGCAATAAAAAACACTGAATCTTTGAGTTTGACATTGACAATCATGTGTATCTAAAGATAAATACAATAAAGAGTATTCATCGTGTACGGGCTTAAGGAAAGCTAAACCCAAGATATATCAAACCATTTGAGATTCTCAAATGAGTAGGAGATCTGGCTTATCGCTTGGCGTTGCCACTAAACTTGTCGGGTTTACATAATGTCTTCCATGTTTCAGTGTTAAGAAAGCATGTACCCGACCCCGATCGGATTGTTTCACTTGAACTGGTAAGATTAAAGGAGAACTTGACCTATGAAGAACACTCAGTTCAAATTCTAGATCAGAAGATTCAAAAGCTAAGAAACAAGGAGATCTGTTATGTCAAGGTATTATGGAGGAATCATTTGCGAGATGAGGCTACTTGGGAAGCCGAAGAGGAGATCCGAAAGAAATACCCGAATCTCTTTGAAGAATCAGGTATGAATTTCAAGTTTTGAGGACAAAAATTTCTTTAAGGAGGGTAGGTTGTAAACCCCTAAAATTTTCGGTTAATTTTAAGTTTGATCTTAGAATTGAAAGTCAACCGAACACTAAAGGTCAACAAAAGTCTAGTACAAACCTTAGAATTTAGATCCGGCATTCCCGTATTCTTTAGCCTTAGAAAACAAAGTTGAGATAATTGGTGATAATAGTTTGTGATAACTTGAGAAAACAAAAAAATATCAGATTCGCGAATTTCAAGTATCCTTCGAACTCAAATGAGATAAGTTCTCGAAAAGCGTGTCCTAGAGCCCGGAATAATAAAAATATTCTGATAACACCATTAGGACCAATTTAATACAAGGATTTCAAAAATATCAGTTTCATAATTTTTCGGTAACTAAAAATAACAGATAACGCATTTATACACGTATTTTCTTATTACCGATATTTTACTAGTCATATCTACTTTACATTACACTATTCATTACTATTCTACACTATTCTTTTATCTCTACTTTTTCTAACACCTACTCTTACAACACCATAACTTATTATCTTTACTTTTTACCTTTCCCGTAATTTTATATCATATCTATCTTACATATTATTACTTGTAATACACAAAATTACAAAAAATCGAATCTCTCTTCCCCTCCATCAAGCATGGCCAGCGCCCCTTTCTCTCTCTTCCTCTCAATTTTCTTTCAATTTTTCTTTAATTAGATCACTCAAAAATCACTCCCCATTTTCCTATAAATAGCCCATTCTCTTTTACTTCATTCACACATCTCCTACTCACAAATTTCACTCTCAAAACTCTCTCTAATTCCCCTCCCAACTTCTATCCCAAAACTCTTTAAAATTTTCTCCACAAAAACTCCTTCTTCTTCTCCTATAAACATGTTTTATGTATTCGCTCATGTGCTTGTAGAATAGAGCATTAGATGTTAGGAAAAGATAAAAATTGATATGCATGCGGGTTATCATGGGAGCTATGTGTCGCGCCCCAAAGGGTACCCTAAACGTAACAGTCCGCCACACTCAATATTAAGGCTTAAGTATGACAACCTTAGTCATTCCCAGATGCTTCGATATTAAGTGTAAGGCGTGATCTCACAAATTTAGAGGACCATACATGGAATTATGAAGCTTAAGAAGATATAATAACAAATTAAGGAAAGAGGATTCATAATATTCATTTGTTCATGACAATAGTCTTACAAATCTTAGGGGCATTCCCCAGCCATAAATCTATTACAAAAATATTTTTATGAAGTCTATATTTTATCTAACACTAAACTTTATCTAGAAATTCCTTAACAAAAAAAAAAAAATACTTGGCTGCAGGGTCTACGTGGCCTTAACCATAAATAGGTAAACTGCAAAAGATATCTATAAGGATATAAGCTAATAGGCTTGGTGAGAACTATTTCCATAAATAAACTTCTTATGTAATGGAATTTAGACAAGTTATTTAAGCAGACAAATAAAATGCAACATACACGTGGGCAAATAAAGCATATAGTTTTCCGGGAACTATATGTTGAATGGATTTACGCCCTTCATTTGGGGTTTGGTGATATGTAACCTCAAAACAAGTAGTTTTAGTTAAAAAAAAAATTATGCTTTCGATCAATACTTCCAAGCATATCAAGTCTACTTGAATTGAGCTATGCTTTCGGATTTCCACTAAGCATTTATTTCCATGTCGCCAAGCAATTGCTTTCGATCATAACTGCTAAGTGTTGCTTTCGACCTGAGCTACCATCCTTCTCACCCAAGGATAATAACCTAATGCAATGTGACTCACTTCGTGATATGTATGAATCAATTTATTTATGATATCATAGCATCATTATTATCAAATTTAATGTGATCATAGCATTTCATACAAATCAAGGGCTAATCTAAAACAAACATTTAATCAATTTCGGCCTCAATATTCTCAGGATCCTTTCAACAAGTTTTTCGCATACATATCAATTAATCTTTTTTTAATTCTAATGTGACTAAACTACAGGCACAATCAAGTAAAGCAATTTAAAGAAATAAACTCATGATGCCATGTCAACACTTCTCTAAATGGATAAGTCATTCGCACACTCCACTTAGTCAAAATAATCCTCGACGTATAGGTATCCTTCCTCGGAATTACCTAGTCAAGGAAAATACCCAAAATGAGTATTTCTTGATGACTTTCTTGAATTTTGACAAAATAATATTATAAGAACGTCAAAGTTCGTGTAAGAGATAATTCCAATTTAAAATGGCCATAACTTGGTCATTTTAGCTCGGAATTGGGCATATAATATACCGATTTCTACCTACTCGAAAAGATATATCCATTTCTAAAACTATTTTTTATCAAACTAGATCATTTATGCTCTGAAACAGTGGTGATCAGATTCACCACGAATTTTCCTAACCCAAAAGCAATTTGTTTCCAATATTAAATCATTCAAAAATTGTTTGATAAATACTTAGTTATCTATATAGTTGAAAAATTCCTTTTTCATAGTTACTTAGCTCATATTTTATCCATGCTCAAGTGTTGATTGTCCAATCATGTTTCTTGGTAAAACAATGTTAATTAAGAGTTTAGAAAACCATAGTTTACAAGAAATTCATTTTGTAAATCCTTTTAAAATGAATATTTTGATTTCCTTTGTTTTCAAAGAATTTATGTTTGTCTTACTATTTTTCTAAATGACTTTTTGGATAAAAATGAATTTCTTTTTTCCTAATTTCTCAACATTAGTGCTACTTTTCCTATTTGTTTTATTTGACTATTTATTTGAAAAATCTTAGTTTTGGAAACTCTTATTTTCGTTTTAAGGGATTTCCTTATATTATGAAAATTATTTTAGTATCAAAGTCATCTTCTCTTTAAGAAACAAGAAATATAAAAAGGATTTAAAAAGCTTTTTCAAAACAAAAGTAGCTTTTAAAATTGTAGTGAGTTCTTCCTAAAGCTTGGGAAAGAATTTTACTTTGGTTTAATCATAGATTTTATATTTCATGTAAAACTATCCTTTATGTGATAAAATCTCATTTTTATCAAATATAATTGGAGCTTTGAAAATTTGGACAACAATCTTAATGGACATGATTTATGAGAAATAATAACAAGTAAAGAATAACATAAACAATAAATAAAATCAAGGATTGGGAGTCTTAGCTTCCTCAAGGCCCCCGGGACTAAGAACTAGACTAGTCCTAAAAGAAAAATAAAATAAAAGAAGGAAAAATTATTTTGACTTGACGAGAACAAGTCTAAGACTAGGGACTATTCTTAAAACAACAAGAAATAAATAAATTGCAATGAAAGAAATAAAAAAATTACTTTGCATGGAAATAAATAAATTGCTAGTGAGCTTATATGCTCTAAAGAATAATATATATATATATATGTATATACATGATAATACTTAGATATAATAACAATAATAATATGAACAGAGTAAAATAACAACATAAACATAAATAGATATTCATGAACATAAACAATACATGAAAGTCATGTAAAATTACATGACATGAGAAAAAGAATATGTAAGGAAAAGTTTACCTAAAAAGGGTTTTTGAAGTATTATGTGGTTATGGGTTTTGTGTATGTAGAAGGTGGTTGAGATTATTTTGAGAGAGTATTTGGGGAGAGTGTTGAAAGGAAATTTTTGGAGAGTTTTGGTAGTAAATTTGTGGGTAGTAATTGTATGAAAGAAGTGAAAGAGGAAGGGAGTATTTGTCGCGCCCCAAAGGGTACCCTAAACGTGGCAGTCCGTCGTACACAATATTAAAGCCTAAGAATGACCATCTCAGTCACGCGAAGGCTTCCATACTATGTACAAGGCGTCTAACACATAGAGGAGACACATTGGAGAGATACATTTTATATTGGTACACTTGAGTAACAATGTAAAGGAAATACAATTTACGATACTTAAGATACAAATCACTACGCTTCATATACGAATCACTATACTTCAAAACACAAATCATTAAACTTCAATTACATTCATCCACAAACTTCCCTACATAAACTGTTACAAGGCAGATTATAAAACTAGTTGATAACTTCAAACATTCTTATATCTTGCCGGAATCCTGAAGTCATTCTCGACTTCAACCATCACGGTCCTCACTTAGCATTCTTGAGATAACCTGTTCATTTAAACAACTGTTGGGGTATAAGCTACACTAGCTTAGTGAGAATTCCCTTAATTCCATATCGTAACAAGCAAGTTATAATCAATCATATGCTATGCATGAACAAACACATGAGCAAGCAATTATGCATGAGTATCCGGAACCCACACACAGAACGGATTTACGTCCTCCGTATCTTGGGTTAGGAATGGTATTGAAGTCTACACGACTGTTGCTAGTCCCCAAGCCTTCGGCTTTTAGCACTTGACTCGGCTAGGCTCATCTAAGGAATGCATCCATATGCGCCTTAGTACCCCTGAATGAGCTCTGGCACCGGGCTCGTTATCCAAACGAGGCATCAACGGACCATACCGATCGATCTGCGTAGGAGTAACATGCTACCAAATGCAATATGTCCGATGCGATGCATGATTAATTTAATTTTTGCTTAGGTCAAAATATTTATACATTCTTTAGAGTGACTAGCCAATATCATACACATAACAAATAATATGAACAGTGCAGTTATCCAATCAAATCGTTGTTTCGATATGCTTTAGTATTCTTTGGCATACATTCATCACAGCCTCATCATATATCCCATCCCCATTCATATCAATTTTTATCTTGTTCCTATAATTCTAATGCAACTTACTATAAGCACAATCAAGATAACAAAACAAGGAGAAAACTCACTTGGCCATTGGATCATCGGTCTTCTAGTAATAATAATTCGGTGGCAGGAAATCGTCGATTTCGGGATCTCCTAAAAAGAAAGAAATACTCTAATAAGTATTTCAACTCAAACTAATCCAAACGATTTCATACGAACTATCAAATTCGTAATTCATCCTAAGCGGGAATTCCAACTTAAAACGGCCATAACTTGGTCATTTTAACTCGGAATCTCGCAAATTATATATTGATTTCTATCTAATTCGAAAGATCTATCTATTTCTAATATTATATTTAAGTTTTGAAAACTTTGAAGCTTCAAAAAGGCCGGATCAGATTAGGAAGTAACAAAATTCAATTCCAAAGAATAGTTTTGCAAATATTTGTAATGTTCCTACTATATAAATTAGCTATATATGCAATGACTTCCGAACATGAATGACATGGGATGAGCTTAATGTATCCATGATCTTAATGGTTTTTACTAAAAGGAAATTTTATAACATTTTATTTTGCAAGACCATAATAACAACTACTTATGAAAAGTCTAGTTTTCTAACTTTAATTATTTCCATTTGTCTTGGATTTATTATTTAAAAAAATATAATTATTTTTGTTAAAATTGAGTCTTCATTATATATATACTTATGACCTTCATTTATACATAAAAATTTTCATTTTACACTTTGTAAACATATTTTCAAGTAGGGTTGATTCCAAAATCCGAATTTGGTAAAAATTGGTTTTTGAGTGATTCCTTTAAGTAAAAATAATTTGATATTTAGAAAATTAGGGCTCAATCATACATAACCACTAAGGACTTCATTCTTACACAAAAATTTGTATTTTACACTTTGCAAATATGTTTTCTAATATGATTTACTCAAAAATCCGAATTTTAGAAAATCCACTTTTAATGATTCCTTTGAGAAAACTTGTATAATGCATCAAAATCTAAGGCTTTACTATACCAATTACCTAAGGACTTCATTTAACACGTAAAACATTCATTTTGAGCTTGAATACTAGGTGTTTACATAGGCATCATCCAAAGTTACGAATTTTACAAGTTGAACACTAACTTAAAATTTTCCATTTTGATTCCACTTCTTGTTTTACACATTACTCTCATTCAAACTCATTTCAACTTATAAAAAAATCATTACTTAATGATACCTATTACCTATACCCTTCTTTTTTCACATAAAACATGAGTTTTGGAGTTGATAAATGGGTTTTTAAAATTGGTCTTGGTTGAGATCCAAATTTACAAAATTTATTTTTGGTCATATCTTTTGATAAAATCTATCTAAGCTTATGAAAATCCATTCCTTACATATCATATCTTATAAGCCTTTCATTTCTTAAATAAAAACTTCATTTTTGAGTTGGAAAACATGTTTTTAAAATATGTCTTGACCAAAATCCGAAAATAAGATTTTTATTTTGAAAATAACTTTTGAAAATCACCTTTGATTCTTGTAAAAAGAAGTCTTGATGATATACATATATTAAGCCTTCATTATCTTAAGTAAAAATTACATTTTGACAGTTGGAAGGTGGTTTTTAAATGGGGTCTTGCCAAAATACGAATTTCACAATTTTGTTTGAGTTCAAAACTAAGATCTATACTTAATATGAACATAAACATAAAACACATGCATGGTAGTGAGCTATGAACTCATAGATCTAAACTTTACTCATCAAAATCACTCATTGATGTTATATATACCCTAAGCCCTTCATTTTAAATAAAAAAAAAAAACACATTTTGAAGTTGAAAAACAACTTTTCTAAATATGATTCCATTTTCATCCGAATTTTCAAAAATTATTTTTGTTGAAAATAAAATATATCTTGAGTTTTCTAAAACATTCCTACTATCATCATGCTATTACAAGTTGCTCATGAACATAAAACAAAGTCTAATGCATTTTATGAACTCAAAACACTAGATCTGGTCTTCTAAACTAGTTATAAGTGCATGAACACATGTGAATGAGGAATGCATAAGCAATAACAAAAATAATAACTCATATAGCAAGATCTATGGTATAAACAAAAATCAAAGCTACAAAAAGTTAGATCTACAAAATATAACAACTTTAAACAAGAAAATAATTATGATACAAGATGATAATAATAGAGAAGAGGAGTGTTTCATTTTTGGCATCATCATCCTAAGCTTTTAAGCTTATGGAAGGTCATTTGATACATGAAACCTTCATTATACTTTACCTATATCACCTATGGAAGCTTAAGAAGAAGGTTTACTTAAGAAATCTTCAAGAAATATGTGTGGGAGCTCCAAAAAAATATAGGTGCAGCAAGGTTCCTTTTAAGAACAACAGAGAAAGAAGAAAGAAAGAGAGGAAAAAAAAGAGAGGAAAAGAGAGAGTAAAAGAGATAGGGTTTCAAATGAATGAAAATGAATAAATGAAAGGCATTAAGTGGAAAGAGAGGAGGGGTTTAAATGAAAAGAAAAAAAAAAAATAAAACAAGGGCAGAAATTTTGGAGTGCTGCACGTGAAATGGGGAAGAGAGAGAGAGAGAGAGTGTTTTGTTGAATTTTGACTTGAAATTAATTGGTGTAATAAATGTGCATGTGTAGCTTCTTTAAGAAGGAGTAGAATTTATTTATTTTAGTCAAAATAGGACTAATTAAAGGACAATGGCAGCCAAAAGAAAGAAAATTCTGCCATGAAGTGATTTAATAAAGTGTAAAAAGATTGAAGTGAAAATGAAGTGATATGTGTAAGGTGTACTTGAAAGTATGGGTTGTAAAAGTACTTTCTTAATAAAATAAAATAAAATTAGAAAATTTATTTCAAATATTTGTAGCAGATTTTTCATAATTAAAATTAAATAATTATTTGAATTATTTTAGTATTTTAACAAATATGTTACTGGTATGATCAAAATACGCGAATATGGGCTATAAATGATATTTTTATAACTCGAAAAATTCTAAAAAATTTATTTTATGAAAATAAAAATATTTTTAAAATATTTTCCAATTATTAAATTAATTTATTTTATTTTTAGTATTAGGTCTTAAATAGAATCTGATTCCGTAAAAGCCTGAACTAACTAAATTTTAGAAAAACAAATTGTTCTATAATATATAAGTATATTTGTCTAAAAATATAAGAATTTATAAGAATAATAAAATTGTGTAATGAAATAAAAGTGAATAGTATAAAAGGCTAATTAATCACCGATAGTAATGGAAATACGATAAAATGTTATAACTGTAATTTTTATAACCCAAAAAATTATATAACTGATATATTTGGAAATCTTATGAAATTACGAGTCTAATGGTACTAATAGTATATTTTTGATATCTCGAGCCTGTGACACGCCTTTCAAAGTCTGTATTCGAATGGGTTCGAAATAGGTCAAAAATTTACCAATCTGATATTTTTAGACAACCCTATATTACTACGAGCTATTCTACACATTTAACTATACCTCGCCCTCTAGGGTTAAGGGCGCTAGATTGCCAGACTTAAACTATTGTATTCCACTTAGGGTTTCCAGGTGATTTTCCGGTTTAGGTCTTTGCCAATTTGGAAACTGATATTTTATGTTTATACAACATATTTACTTTGAGAAATTTATTTTACATTTCATTTTTGTAAGTATTTAATATCTTTGAACGTTTTCGGAATTTTTCAATTAGGTTTCATCTCCGAAAGTTAATTGTTATTTACTTTTTAATAATTCGTTTTTGGGATCTATGTTACCCGATTTTATAAATCGGAGTTACGTATGGAATTTATCGTAGTTAGTGGTTTTGGAATTGAAGTATGATGAGTTCTTATTTTATGTTTAAAGATTTTCATTTTCTCAAGATTAAGAAGTTTCTGAATTCGTTTGTGATTTAGGACTAATCAAAGTCCGGTTTTAATTTGGAGTGATTTTTAGGGTTTATTTTCAAAGTTCATCTTGAAATTATTTACCGAAATTTTCCGAGGCTTACAGTATTTATAGAAAATGAGGAGTGAATTTTTTTGTGATTAAAATAAAAGAAAAATTAAACAAAATGAGGGAGAAAGGGGGACAAGGCGCACTGGCCATTCAAGAAAGAGGGGGATATGAGTTTTATTTTTTTGTATTTTTGTTGACTAAAAGAAGTAATAAGTAAGGTAGATGTGAAATAAAATTATGGAAAAGGTAAAAAGTAAAGGTAATAGGTCATGGTGCTGTAAGAGTAAGTGTTAGAAAAAGTAGAGATAAAAGAATAGTATAAAATAGTAATGAATCGTGTAATGTAAAATAGAGATGACTAATAAAGTATCGGTAGTAAGAAAATACCCGTATAATTGCGATATCTGCTATTTTTACTTACTGAAAAATTATAAAATTGATATTTTTGAAATTCTTATATTTTTACGAGTTTAATGGTATATCTGAAATATTTTTACTATTCCAAGTCCCAGGACACGTTTTTCAAGACTGTATCCGTTCAAGTTTAAAACAATTTGCGGTTTTACTAATCTGATATTTATAAGCTTCCTTATATAATTACGAACTATTCTACCTGCTAAACTCTTACTTACTTTCTTAGGGTTGCTTATACGAGATTGCCAAACTTAAACCATTTCGTCTAACTAGAGTTTTGTTGACTTTGGGGTTTCTAGTTGACTTTCCAATTAGGGTTTAAGCTAAACCGGTCAAAAAACTTTGAGGGTTTACACTATGTATGTGATTCGTTTTGTGTGATCAATAAACGATAAGTATATTGGAGCTCAATTGATTGATTAATATAAATTGTCTCTATGTATATTGTTGTGTGTGCAAATATTAATTGATCGCCTTAAATGAATTAATGTCAGATCGGAAATCCCTTAAAACTAAATTGTTCATGATTATCACTTAGAATATCATCTTCGCATTTTTGCTACTACTCCTCAGCGTGGGACCGAAAAGCTAAGCTGCCTAGCTATATCTTAAGGAATTAGAATGTTCAAAGAATACGACCACATGGTATAGCTGAGCTGGATCGACCGCTTTGGGTAAGAGAAGCTCGGGAACTAATAATACGGTTGATTGGAACCCCAAAATGCGCGCAAATTTCAAAGAAGTCGATTATGACCCATTCAAAATATTTCCTTAACCTACAATGGAGGGGTAAATTCATTTTACATACGAAACTGGATAGTCGTATGTATTGTTTGATCATATGGTTGTTTGCATTTCATATGCTTGTTTAATAGACTTGTTTGAATGTTTGTATTAAGTACTTTTGCATAATGATTATCTCACTAAGCTAGTTATGCTTGCTCCCAAATAGATTTCTGATGTTGCAGGATCATTGTTTCGTACCTGAGACCACCTTAACCGTCCGAGTAAAACCTATGTTTTGGAAAGCTTTTGGAGGAATTTTATTTGAAGACTTAGATTATATTTTTTTAAAAATCTTCTAGTTTTAGTTATTTGTTTTAATAAGACTATGATATTATGGAGATTATCAAGGGAATGCCCTGTAGAAGTTGTAAGACCTTTTGTTTTGATGAATCATAATCGTATTGCTTGAATGTTCCATGCCATTATCTTAAAATACATAACTCTAACAGTCTCCCTTTGTTGTGAACGTATGTTTTATACCAATATGAAAGCTTCCGAGTGACTAAAGTAGTTATTCTCAAGTTTTAATATTATATATGATAGGCTGTCATGTTCAGGATACCCATTGGAGCATGACAATTATCAAGTTAGCCAAGAGGAGTAAAATATCAATACCTACTTTGGCATCAATCTTTGCTGTGAAAAATTTAACCAATAGTATCATGATGGCTACAAAGTTGATAGAGAGATGCCCATCACATATTTCAGGGCATGACGTTAGCACCAGTTTGATTGCATTAGAGATGCATAAGTATGAGGAGATTATCGATATGGGATGGGTGACTATAATGAAAGCAAGAATGTATTGCAACAATAAAGAGGGAAGGGATAAACCTAAACAAGTTTCAAGGACAAAACTTTTATTATAAGAAGGGAGGGGAGGGGGTGGTGGGAGATGGTAATGGGAGATATAAACTCCTAGATTTGTTGTGATTTTTACAGTTAATAATTGATTATAGAATGGTAGTTAATGACATAAATAATAAGGTTCCAAATGGTTTAGAAACCTAAATAGTAATTGATGATTAATTTCAAAATTGAATAATTTTGGAAATCCTAAAATTATCTAAAATTTAGATCACCAAATTCTAAATTATAAAAAAATACCCTTAACTAAAAAAAAAAAAAAAACCTCTAAGCCCATAAAGAATCCTAATATAACAAGACAACTTTCGAACATTTACAAAGGAATCTTTTCTCATTAGCTTATAAATAAAAAAAATAAGATAACCCCTTAAAGAAGAAGAATCTCTAAGCAATAACTTCTCCAAGAAGATGCTCCATAAGAAGTATCCTCATCAAAAAGCTAGTTCCATTTATTTCCTTAGTAAGTAATTTCCTTTAGAAGTTAGATAAATCTATCAATAAGAACACATTCGGCCTTCGCCCATGTTCTTCTAGATCTTCTCTCTCTGTTTGCAATGATACAAGGGTTTTAGCATAAAAAAGGATTAAGAGTAGACTTCTTCCATCAAAAGTAGAGATAAGTTATTATAGCCTTATTAGCATTAATTACAACTAGTCGAGTTGATAATTGAATTGAAAATTTTGGTGAATAATAAAGACAATTTTCATGATTATGAAAAGAAAGTAGAATGAGCACATTCATGATTAGAAAATTTTTATTATAATTAACTGATTAAAAGGAAAATGTTGAATTGGAAAATATTGGTTGATCTTAGAATAAAGTTCCCAACTGGGATATGATTATAAATATATCCTACTTACTTTGGTGAATTAATTGATATAATCATCGTAATTTATGTCCAAATAATTATAAGAGGATTAAAATTTAGAAATTTATGAATGCAACTATGTGGACATTTCGACTAGGCAAAAAAAAAAAAACAAAAACAAAAATACAAAAACAAAATAGAAACAAAAAAAAAACAAAACAAAAAATAAAACTTGCTTGTAAAATTTACTAATTTGAAAATTAATGGTTTCAACCTGACGAGTAATAAGCGATTTTAATTTTATAGCTTTCAGGGATTATTTTGATTTCGAAATCGATTGTCAATTGTTGTTTGAGTCTTTTAAAATATTTAGAGTTTTATTACTAATCCACAATCCATTATTGGTTATAAGGTTCATGAAAATGCTAAGGGGTTACATATTTATTCAGTATGTACATCATCAACCTGTATTTAATAATGTCTACTCCTCTATATAACGTAAATTAGTCACTAACCTTGGATTCTACTGCTTTTTTTATTCACATTAGACTCAAAAGATCACCTAATAAACAAATCGTCCTCTTGAAAACAAAGCTCATTAGTTTCGTTTACATATTCAGGTAATGGCTATATCACTAGAGAAATAGTATCATATCACGACCTTTTGTTGGGTTGCCAAACACTCTCCAAGACATCTCTTTCCATTCTATTTTCCAAAAGGTAAATATAAGAAATCTCTATTTCATTGCATGGATTAAATACCATACGTATATACGCATATTTATGTCAATTTGTTTGTCTATAAAACTTAAATACAGAAGCATTACTTCAAAGTTTATTTGTTCAAATTCACAATAATAAAATAATATACTTATATGCATATTTGTAATCACAGAGCACCAGAAGAAAAGATTTTGCATTCAGTGTAATATTGTGGAATTTCCCACTTTGAAATTCATTCTGTAAAAATGAACCAGAAAATTCTTTATATCCACTAGTCTAGAGTTTTATTATTAATAGGGGGCTATAATGTAACCCTATTATAACTCTATTTGTAATATTTTACTCGATTAGAAGGTGTGTGGGTATGAATCCGGATGCAACGATTACGTGTGTGTCGCATGACTATCGCGTTACACGTGACCTAGGGAAACAACACGTGCAAGGATGATCAAGAAAGAATCGTGTAGGGAGGAGGAGTAGGCAGTCTCAATAGGCTCTACACACGTGTGACAGGTGAGGGAGCTGAAGAGCATCAACCTCACTGAGTACTATGGATTCGTGTATGTTCTTGAATAAATCAAGTGTTTGATTCACCAGGGCAGAAATCCGGCAGCACGACGGCGTTTGTCCAAGATTTCACCTTGTCCAAATAAGGTAAGGACTAAGGTATTTATAGAGAATCTAGCTGTCGATGTCGTCCGTCAAATGAGACAGACGACCGACGGCTAGGATGAGTTCCTCTCATTATGGATATGGATGTGGGCTCCCTTATGGACCCAGGCCTATAAGGCCTTCATTGTAATGTGTGTGAGCCAATTTGAGAAAGGTTGGAATTGGGCAGGCCAATTCTAACAGACCCTACTCCAAGCCTATCATGCCAATTCTCCCATGATCATCCCAATTGATCTGGACCTAACTCCTTGAGCCCTATCACATTTGCCCATAGAATTAAACTCAGATAAAGATTAGGCTAGAGGTCTTTATGACAAGATCAATACATCTACAGAAGGTTTCGAGTGACTATTGATGGAATAAGATCTTCGTCTGATCTTTCATAACCTATTTTCATCAAGTAAGATACAAGTACAACGTTTTCCTGTAAACACCTTTGTACTTGGACTTAAGGTATATGAACTACATCTTTTAGCCCATCTGAACCCATCCTATGAAAAATTATTATTAATAATAAGTGAATGATAGATAATATTATAAATCTACTTCTAAATTCTAGCAAAAAGAAATATATAAGCATATAAATAGCTCAAAACTAAGACAAATCCTATCATTGAAGGCTGAACAATCGTAATGAATTATTGATATCATTCGTATAATTTGAAATATTAAAAATAAACCCTTTGTTGGGAGTGACAATTCCCACTTATACGTGAATATAAAATCTTATATAAAATTTGCTTTTCTTTTTTTTTTTTTTTTTAAATATCGTTTGCTTCAATTGTGGAAACTTTCTTCATGACTTTTAATATTATAAAAACCCAATAAAATAACCTACAAGTTTTACAAGATATCTTGTACTTTATATATAGGTTCTACAGGATACATGTTTTTGGATGTTTTTAAAGCTGGGATATATTTTTATTTCAGAATTTATGAACTTGTACCTACATACTTACCCTATTCTCTTTACTCTTATTATTTATTTTTTAATTTTCGTTTTCATTCATTCATTCTTTCTTTCTTTTTCTTTTCTTCTCTCTCTCTCTCTCTCTCTCTTCTCTCTTGGTGGTCAAATCGAATGAGCCTATTATATGCTGTTTCATTCTTGTTTGCCCTTGGAATAAAACAAATGCATTTCATTGCCGTCTTCTGGTGATAATAATGTTTTAGGGGTCCGCCTTGGAGTAGTTTCGTATCCCCGTTGAAGGTTTCGAAGGGAAAGTTTTTACGTATTATAAAAATAATAACTATACAGATGAAAGACAAATATATCAAACAATTAAAAATTATTTGTTCGTGCACTTTAAAAAATATATCTTCAATAACAATTGATGTTATTCATTGAAAGAACCAAAAAGGAGTTCAATAACTATACTTCGAGAGGATATTATATAATGGTCGGCAAATCATCTTTTTTTTTTCTTTAATAAAGCTTAGATGAACATTAATTCAAAACACAATCAATTATTGCACGCATCAGTCCTATTACTCAAATCACGATAAAATCATTTTATTAATTGAGAACCATCTTCGCTAGTGGGCCAGTGGCAATAGTTTAAAAAGTTTTGTTCTTATTATCAGTAACATATTCAGCAATACTACTGTTCCTCATTTTCATTTTTTTCCTTTGTATTTTTTTTTCTAAATTGATGCAATAACTCACACAAGGCATTAATTCTTGAGAAATGAAATGACTCCATGTAGATCTAATTAAAATGGGTTGATGTCACTAATGATACACAAAATATGCAACTAGATAACCAAATTTTTAAATTAATGAATTTAGTATTTAAATTTTGAAATTGATCAATTTAGTATTTGAAAAAAAATTTCATGTATATCATCAGTACCTCGATGCCAAATTGATTAGTTTTAAAGTTTTTTAATTACTAAATTGATTAATTTCGAAATTCGGGTACTAAATCTATTAGTTTTAAAATTTAAGTATCAAATTACATGTTTTTGCTAAATTTTAAACATCATTCATGACATCATTGCAATTAAAATAGAAAATTGAGAATGGTGATGCATCTAAATAAAATATACAGGTGTGACCGCTGGATAATTTATTCATACAATATTTTCAATTACTAATAAGAAACCATTAAGGCTGATCGTCACATGGGACTGGTTTGCCATTTGCTCAGCATGTACGTCATAAGCTCGCATGTTCTAACGCCTACTCCTTAATATAAAGTAAACTCATCACTGACCTTGCATTCCACTGCTTTCTTTTCATTGGCATCAGTCTCAAAAGATAACCTTATAAACTATTCTTTTGCCTTCTAAACAAAACTCATCATAACTTTCATTTCCATATTCATATAAAAAATAATGGCTATGTCACCAAAGCAAGGGCATCCTGTCAAGGCCTTTGGTTGGGCTGCCAGAGACTCTTCTGGACATCTCTTCTTCCATTTTTCGAGAAGGTAATTATATATAATGTATAATATGTACATATTTATATGTTTATGTGATTTATTTGATTATAATAACGTGAATTCATTTAGGAGAAACACACAAAAGTTTATGTCGGCAATTCACAAAAGAAAAAGAAAAAGGGAAGATAATATATATAGATTTTTTTTTTTTAATTTGTCTACAGGCAACTGGAGAGAAAGACGTTGCATTCAAAGTGTTGTACTGTGGAATTTGCCACTCTGATCTTCACGCTGTGAAAAATGAATGGGGAAATTCTTCATACCCTATGGTTATTAGCATTAATTACAACTAGTCGAGTTGATAATTGAATTGAAAATTTTGGTGAATAATAAAGATAATTTTCATGATTATGAAAAGAAAGTAGAATGAGCACATTCATGATTAGAAAATTTTTATTGTAATTAACTGATTAAAAGGAAAATGTTGAATTGGAGAAATATTGGTTGATCTTAGAATAAAGTTCCCAACTGGGATATGATTATAAATATATCCTACTTACTTTGGTGAATTAATTGATATAATCATTTTAATTTATGTCCAAATAATTATAAGAGGATAAAATTTAGAAATTTATGAATGTAACTATGTGGACATTTCGACTAGGAAAAAAAAAAAAAAAAAAAAACAAAAATACAAAAAAAAAAAAAAAAAACAAAAGACAAAAAAAAAAAAACAAAACAAAAAATAAAACTTGCTTGTAAAATTTACTAATTTGAAAATTAATGGTTTCAACCTGACGAGTAATAAGCGATTTTAATTTTATAGCTTTCAGGGATTATTTTGATTTCGAAATCGATTGTCAATTGTTGTTTGAGTCTTTTAAAATATTTAGAGTTTTATTACTAATCCACAATCCATTATTGGTTATAAGGTTCATGAAAATGCTAAGGGGTTAATATTTATTCAGTATGTACATCATCAACCTGTATTTAATAATGTCTACCTCTATATAACGTAAATTAGTCACTAACCTTGGATTCTACTGCTTTTTTTATTCACATTAGACTCAAAATCACCTAATAAACAAATCGTCCTCTTGAAAACAAAGCTCATTAGTTTCGTTTACATATTCAAGTAATGGCTATATCACTAGAGAAATAGTATCATATCATGACCTTTTGTTGGGTTGCCAAACACTCTCCTAGACATCTCTTTCCATTCTATTTTTCCAAAAGGTAAATATAAGAAATCTCTATTTCATTGCATGGATTAAATACACATATACGTATATACGCATATTTATGTCAATTTGTTTGTCTATAAAACTTAAATATAGAAGCATTACTTCAAAGTTTATTTGTTCAAATTCACAATAATAAAATAATATACTTATATGCATATTTGTAATCACAGAGCACCAAGAAGAAAAGATTTTGCATTCAAAGTGTAATATTGTGGAATTTCCCACTTTGAAATTCATTCTGTAAAAAATGAACCAGAAAATTCTTTATATCCACTAGTCTAGAGTTTTATTATTAATAGGGGGCTATAATGTAACCCTATTATAACTCTATTTGTAATATTTTACTCGATTAGAAGGTGTGTGGGTATGAATCCGGATGCAACGATTACGTGTGTGTCGCATGACTATCGCGTTACACGTGACCTAGGGAAACAACACGTGCAAGGATGATCAAGAAAGAATCGTGTAGGGAGGAGGAGTAGGCAGTCTCAATAGGCTCTAACACACGTGTGACAGGTGAGGGAGCTGAAGAGCATCAACCTCACTGAGTACTATGGATTCGTGTATGTTCTTGAATAAATCAAGTGTTTGATTCACCAGGGCGGAAATCCGGCAGCACGACGGCGTTTGTCCAAGATTTCACCTTGTCTAAATGAGGTAAGGACTAAGGTATTTATAGAGAATCTAGCTGTCGATGTCGTCCGTCAGATGAGACAGACGACCGACGGCTAGGATGAGTTCCTCTCATTATGGATATGGATGTGGGCTCCCTTATGGACCCAGACCTATAAGGCTTTCATTGTAATGTGTGTGAGCCAATTTGAGAAATGTTGGAATTGGGCAGGCCAATTCTAACGGACCCTACTCCAAGCCTATCATGCCAATTCTCCCATGATCATCCCAATTGATCTGGACCTAACTCCTTGAGCCCTATCACATTAGCCCATAGAATTAAACTCAGATAAAGATTAGGCTAGAGGTCTTTATGACAAGATCAATACATCTACAGAAGGTTTCGAGTGACTATTGATGGAATAAGATCTTCGTCTGATCTTTCATAACCTATTTTCATCAAGTAAGATACAAGTACAACGTTTTCCTGTAAACACCTTTGAACTTGGACTTAAGGTATATGAACTACATCTTTTAGCCCATCTAACCCATCCTATGAAAAATTATTATTAATAATAAGTGAATGATAGATAATATTATAAATCTACTTCTAAATTCTAGCAAAAAGAAATATATAAGCATATAAATAGCTCAAAACTAAGACAAACCTATCATTGAAGGCTGAACAATCGTAATGAATTATTGATATCATTCGTATAATTTGAAATATTAAAAATAAACCCTTTGTTGGGAGTGACAATTCCCACTTATACGTGAATATAAAATCTTATATAAAATTTGCTTTTCTTTTTTCTTTTTTTTAAATATCGTTTGCTTCAATTGTGGAAACTTTCTTCATGACTTTTAATATTATAAAAACCCAATAAAATAACCTACAAGTTTTACAAGATATCTTGTACTTTATATATAGGTTCTTCAGGATACATGTTTTTGGATGTTTTTAAAGCTGGGATATATTTTTATTTCAGAATTTATGAACTTGTACCTACATACTTACCCTATATCTCTTTACTCTTATTATTTATTTTTTAATATTTCTCGTTTTCATTCATTCATTCTTTCTTTCTTTCTTTTTCTCTTCTCTCTCTCTCTCTCTCTCTCTCTCTCTCTCTCTTGGTGGTCAAATCGAATGAGCCTATATATGCTGTTTCATTTCTTGTTTGCCCCTTGGAATAAAACAAATGCATTTCATTGCCGTCTTCTGGTGATAATGTTTTAGGGGTCCGCCTTGGAGTAGTTTCGTATCCCCGTTGAAGGTTTCGAAGGGAAAGTTTTTACGTATTATAAAAATAATAACTATACAGATGAAAGACAAATATATCAAACAATTAAAAATTATTTGTTCGTGCACTTTAAAAAATATATCTTCAATAACCAATTGATGTTATTCATTGAAAGAAACAAAGGAGTTCAATAACTATACTTCGAGAGGATATTATATAATGGTCGGCAAATCATCTTTTTTTTTTCTTTAATAAAGCTTAGATGAACATTAATTCAAAACACAATCAATTATTGCACGCATCAGTCCTATTACTCAAATCACGATAAAATCATTTTATTAATTGAGAACCATCTTCGCTAATGGGCCAGTAGCAATAGTTTAAAAAGTTTTGTTCTTATTATCAGTAACATATTCAGCAATACTACTGTTCCTCATTTTCATTTTTTTCCTTTGTATTTTTTTTTCTAAATTGATGCAATAACTCACACAAGGCATTAATTCTTGAGGCATGAAATGACTCCATGTAGATCTAATTAAAATGGGTTGATGTCACTAATGATACACAAAATATGCAACTAGATAACCAAATTTTTAAATTAATGAATTTAGTATTTAAATTTTGAAATTGATCAATTTAGTATTTGAAAAAAAATTTCATGTATATCATCAGTACCTCGATGCCAAATTGATTAGTTTTAAAGTTTTTTAATTACTAAATTGATTAATTTCGAAATTCGGGTGCTAAATCTATTAGTTTTAAAATTTAAATATCAAATTACATGTTTTTGCTAAATTTTAAACATCATTCATGACATCATTGCAATTAAAATAGAAAATTGAGAATGGTGATAACTATCTTATTGTGCATCTAAATAAAATATACAGGTTTGACCGCTGGATAATTTATTCATACAATTTTTTCAATTACTAATAAAGAAACCATTAAGGCTGATCGTCACATGGGACTGGTTTGCCATTTGCTCAGCATGTACGTCATAAGCTCGCATGTTCTAACGCCTACTCCTTAATATAATGTAAACTCATCACTGACCTTGCATTCCACTGCCTTCTTTTCATTGGCATCAGTCTCAAAAGATAACCTTATAAACTATTCTTTTGCCTTCTAAACAAAACTCATCATAACTTTCATTTCCATATTCATATAAAAAAATAATGGCTATGTCACCAGAGCAAGGGCATCCTGTCAAGGCCTTTGGTTGGGCTGCCAGAGACTCTTCTGGACATCTCTCTCCCTTCCATTTTTCGAGAAGGTAATTATATATAATGTATAATATGTACATATTTATATGTTTATGAGATTTATTTGATTATAATAACGTGAATTCATTTAGGAGAAACACACAAAAGTTTATGTCGGCAATTCACAAAAGAAAAAGAAAAAGGGAAGATAATATATATAGATTTTTTTTTTTTAATTTGTCTACAGGGCAACTGGAGAGAAAGACGTTGCATTCAAAGTGTTGTACTGTGGAATTTGCCACTCTGATCTTCACGCTGTGAAAAATGAATGGGGAAATTCTTCATACCCTATGGTTCCTGGGTACGTGATATATAAATATAGATATATATATATTATAATGTCGATCTTACTCCATTTTCTCTCCGTTCATTTTTTCTGATCAAATTGAATGAAAGCATATATGCTGCTTGCGTGGGTACATTTTTATCTCCTTGGTATAGCACAAATGCATTTCTGTGTTCTTCCCGGCGAGTTTTACAAATTTAAAAAGATCCCGTTAGGGGTGTCTCGCGCCCTCGGTAAAGATCTATGGTTGCGCCCCCCCACCCCTAATTGTATTCTATAATATTAATTATACACTTCGTGGGAAGAAAAAAAAAAAAAAACAAAATAAAGATTCGTTTCTTTAACATTTTAACAAATGTATCCAGAACATTTATGCCTTTTTTTTTTTTAATATAAAGTTCAAAACGTAATAAAATCATGTGACTGTTCTTCTTTTTCCCTCTTTTTTTGTTTTTATTTGAAATAAAAAGAAAAAAAGAAAATTGGATGCTAAAACTCATCATGGGCATCCTCACTTTCTCAGGCATGAAATAACCGGCATAGTGACAGAAGTGGGAAATAAAGTGACCAAATTCAAAGTTGGTGACAAGGTAGGAGTTGGATGCATGGTGGGATCATGCCGTTCTTGCCAAGACTGTAGCGACAACCTTGAAAATTACTGTTCAAAAATGATCTTAACATACAACAACAAGTACTATGATGGGACCATAACCTACGGTGGTTATTCCGACACCATGGTCGCGGATGAACACTTTGTTGTTCGAATCCCTGAGAATTTGCCACTAGATGGGGCTGCTCCGCTGCTTTGCGCTGGCATTACTGTGTATAGCCCCTTGAGATTCTACGGGCTTGATAAACCTGGGATGCACGTAGGCTTGGTTGGCCTTGGTGGGCTCGGCCATATGGCAGTTAAGTTTGGAAAAGCTTTGGGTCTTAAGGTTACGGTGATCAGCACCTCCCCTAATAAGAAGCAAGAAGCAATTGAGCGTCTTGGTGCTGATTCTTTCTTGATTAGCAAAGATCCTCAAGAAATGAAGGTATTTTACATTGTTGTGTTTCACTTTCTTGCTTTCCATTTTTTCCTTTAAATTTCCTTTTCATAAGAAATTTTATTTTAATAATATTAGAAAAAATTGTTAACAGAATGGCTCATGATCTTTTGATGAGTTATAAGGCTGCCAACGAATGGGCTCGAGTCCTTATTTAAGTTTCACTGTGAACTTAAATTAAAAATCTCAATCCTAAACTCGATTTCTGATGGAGTAAATAAAATAAAATCAAGCTTGTTTAAACTTAATTTATCAAAAATATACCTTTATTTTAATTATAATAATTAGTACATAAATTCAACTTGAACTCCATTTTATTTTTAACTCAACTCAAATTTATTTAGATGTATGTACAGACTAATCAAGTCAAATATTATGAGGCTCAAGTTTATATCAAATTAACTAATTATCATTACAAGAAAATTGGGCTTTAGAGACCAAAATTATGTCTCTAAACGTAAATTTTCGTCATAAAAACCATTGTCGCAGATTTTATTTATAAAATTATAACTACATTTTCTCATTTCTCTCATAGATTTTTTATCTCTAAAGGCCTGTTTTCTTGTAATGACGTAAGTCAGGTTCAAGTTTGAGCTCATACTTGACTCAAATATTTCCAATCAAACTTAAGTAAATATTAAGTTAATTTGGAATAATTTAACAACAGTTTTTTGTTTACACCCTTATTGAGGTATTAAAAAATTACTTTCAAACGTGGAATTAATATATGAATTTAAAAAAAACGAAAAAAAATTAAGGCTTTAACATACTTGTTAAAACGACCCTAATATATAAAAATTTCATGTAATTCATTAGGCTGCTTTTGGGACAATGGATGGTATTATCGATACAGTCTCAGCATTGCATCCTCTTCAACCTTTGCTTGGTCTCTTGAAGAACGGTGGAAAGTTAGTTTTGGTTGGTGCACCGGAGAAACCCCTTGAGTTGCCAGCATTTCCTTTGATAATGGGTACTTCCTAACCTATATCAATCATGTTAGTTTATCCGAGGTGGAGCAATTACAAAATGACAAGTATAAAGTCTGATTTTGTCAAGTACTATGATTCCCATCTTAGATTCTTGACACAGAATGACACAATCTTATAAGAAAGATTTCACTTTTTCAAGTCCTATTTGATGAAAAAAGTACCTTAAACATTTTTAGGTCCTCAAAACACTAAAAAAACAAGATTCTCTAGTTTTTTTACATTTTGATTTTATTTTATTAAGTGCATTCTTGAAAATATACAAGACGTAAAAAACTTAAAAACGTGAAAGATCTCATATAAAAAGTCTTAGGGGTAACATTGTGGGTTTCTTTTTTTTTTTTTTTATTAAGATTTTTTTAATACCAAAGTGACATTTTTAAGAAACCATAGATATCCTACCGAATGTTAATACTCTTGTAGCTAAGTGGTGCTATAAGTACCAAGTCTTCCAATAAAATGATATGGATCGATTCCCCTCTTCCCAACCGTTGCAATAGAAGGTGAAAAAAAAAAAAAAATAGTCTTGGATCTATTTCATGCAATAATTTCTTGCATAAAAATATACATATATAATTCTTTTGGCTGACTCATGATCTAATTTTAATTTTTTTTTTAACTTTGTTAATTTCTTATTGTTTCATACTGGCCAAATCAGATGATACTAAAATGCTTTTGAAAAAAATATATATAATAGTATACTAATGTGAAAGGTACTTATTGCTATTATATTTATATGGAAAAATTTTCAAGCCTCAACATTTTGCAAGACAAGTGTAGGGCCAGAATATATATATATATATATATATATATATATATTAATAGAATCTGACGAATGAGCTATATGGTATTTATTTGGAAAGGCTTAAGTCATATAAAAATACGAAGGAGAAAAACTTCGTCGTGCAACACATGCATCCATTTTCCCAGCGAAGAACATTCGTGTGAAAGAAACTTGGCTTTTCTGTTAATTTGAAGTTGAAATATGGATGCAGGTAGGAAACTCGTTGGAGGAAGTGCGATTGGTGGGATGAAGGAGACTCAAGAAATGGTAGACTTTGCTGCAAAACACAACATAACACCAGACATTGAAGTGATTCCCATGGACTACGTAAATACCGCCATGGAACGTCTTCACAAAGCGGATGTCAAGTATCGATTTGTTATCGACGTCGGGAAAACATTGGATTCTTCCATGTAAACCCAATGTACAATGGTTGGGCAAGTGCAATGTCTGAGACATCGGGATGTTAAGAGGATATTGTCAGTCTTCCCCTTTTGTCTTCATTAGTTGAATTGCTGATAAAGAATAAAAGATATGATTAAAGTTTGTCTGCAATTAAAGTAACCCTTCGTTTTTGGTATTTTTAGCACATGATTTGGAAAGCATCTTATCGCACCCGTGTTTGGATTATCTATCATCTTAGACACAGATGTACCTTTTATAGTCGTAATTAACAAATCTCTTTTCCTTTGTTGAAAAAAGAAGGGGGGAAAAAAATTACGCTGTTGGCCACAAGGTAGAATTAGTCACGAAAAAATAGATAAAAATGACCATCCGCTGATTCATTTACGACTGTGGGAAAGTTATCATGCCCCAAATTAGGGTTCAAGGAGTACCAACCTAGCTTTGTATAATATTTAAGTATTATACACAAGGCTATCCAAAAAGATAATATTTATTATGTCTATTGCTAATTAATTTGAACTTTTGAAGCCATATGTTTAGTTTTTTTTTTTAAATAATTAATAAATAGCTAAAATTAAACTTTTACTATCAATTATCAAAAAGTACTCTTATAAGTAGATCATTATACATGTTTGCTTGTTAGTACCAATCTCTAATACTTAAAAAACATTGAGTATCTAGTCTCTCAAAACATAAAAGTAAGTTAGTATATTAAATTACATACTATGGGCTTAAAGATAAGCCTTCAACAAAACATAACACCATATATCCATGGCTCCTAGTCATCCCACTCATTAAGAAATTCTTTAAAATTCATGTCATATCCCATGTGGTCATACGAATCATCATAATTATCATCAACACCTATAAAAGAAAATATGAGCCAAAGTATAGTATAATAGTAACACAATCACAAGCAAAATGAACAACACACACACTTAGTCTAATGCAATGCAACAATCAATACATTATATCTTTGATATTTAAGTGTAACAAAACAACAATAGAGTACTCACACTTTGACAGCATGCCTTTGGAAATCTGGGGATCATGAATTGCAACAACTACTCAAGGGGTTGATATAAGCAGTTCAAATACTTATATCTCCTGTAAGAACATCTAATATAATAACATTATTTAGGGTTCATAGATGTTACATATCTCTACTTATCTTAAGCCATAATATCATTTAATTTAATTAACACTCATAATCATGAATTAAATCATATTACTTTTCACCAAGCTTAAGTAAACATTACATCGATATTGTCTGCCTTATTAGCTATCTGCTAAGCCATCTATGAATTATCATTATATTGATTAGGAGTGGCTTTAGCACCTAACTACCATGATATCGCCTAGCAAGGCTATCACTTCTTAAACTGGATTAAACGACGAGACAATCATTTGTTAAGCCTTCTTTAAGTTTTAATTCATTATGAATGCATATCCTAAACAAACAATAAAGATGTCATTGCATCCTTGGTTGAAATGTTATATCTTGTAATAAATTAGATGATAGACACAATCTTATAGAAGAATCTGTTTAAAAGAATTCATCTATCATAAGATTCAAATATCAAACCATGTTTTTCATAAATAAATGTTAAGTCCATATTCTATTATTCAACTTAAATAACATCTTAATTATTATATGTATATATCAATATTATTATTTTATTTTTTTTATATAAGAGTCAGGGAATATATCATGGCCATGATCATGGTCATGATTCATATCACAGGCACTATCACATCTATGATCAAAGGCCTTTTATTTTTGAAAAAGTCAAAGGAGATCACATCTAGCATCACTGTTGTGATTCGAGTCGCGCCTTAGAGATTGCGGCAATGGTTTGAATTGTGAATTTTTATGCCAAGGAGATCACGCCCTGCACTACAGTCATGATTTACACAGTAACTTAGATCATGGCCATGATTGAGAGTGTAATTTATGACGAGAGGAATCATGATCTCCATCACCACTTAATCCAACCAAAATAATTTTTTTAAGGGGATAATAGCCTCTATCACGCCATGATGAACATGATATTAACTATGATGTTCCTTAATAAAATTTTTTCAAAATTTTACATCACTTAACCTATTATTATGCTCTCCTTAATAGCAAAAATATCACAACATCAACACATAAACTTAATATCAAACATCCATAAGTCACTATATTTACTATTCATTCATATGCACATCTTTAACTTCATCATACAAATTAAATAAGATAATCTCTACTACCCTCCTCTTTTAAGTTATGGAAACTTACTTGAGCTTATAATTAACCTAGTTTTTCATTCTAACTTCAAACTCATCTAAAAGTTCATGAAAATAGAAATTGATTTTAAGGAATAAATAAGCAAGTAAATGAATGGAATAAGTAAATAACACTTATCTAAATTAGTTTTGACTTGAAAATGGAAAAGAGAAAGGAATATTTTCGAACTTTTGAGAGGGAATTTTGACAAAGAAGAGGTAGTTTTCTCTAGTAGAAATGACATTTGCTATAGGGTTAATTAGGAGGTTAATTTGGTCAATTTAACTCTTGATATTTATCTCAAGATTAGATAAAGTAACTTTGACTTTATGTACCATATTGAAATCATTATATGTATGCAATGCATGGTAAGTTAGGGTGAAGACTACGGATCACAGGCTTACGCTTGGTAATTGGGCTTTTGCTTTTCTATTGAAAAATGGGTTTTGATGGTTTGTAGAATTTAAGAATTAAGAAGATAAAATTAGTATAAGAGTTTAGTTAATTTGAACTACAAATTTATTTAATTAAAAAATTTTCTTGATATGAATTGTGATGAAGATTCTAATGATTTAGGGATTAAAATTTAGGAATTAGAAAGTAAAGTAGATAATTAGATAAATTGAAACAAACAATTGAATTATTGAATCCCTATACTCAATTAATTTCTTCTGCACATTTTTTATTATACTCATATATCTAATCACATACTTATATATTGAATTCTACCAAATAAACTATTTACAACAAATTTCTAGACTAGTTAATCAACACCATCTGGCTAACTAAGTATGGAAAGTTTAAGGTATTTCAAAAGTAATTTTCTATATGATTGTTGATTCTATACACAGACAACATAGATATTCAAAATTCGAAATTTGTAAGATAATTCGAAATTTTAGGAAAAGAGTAATAATGCGGCTCTTTAATTCAATTAATGATAAACTAAACTATTTTTTCACCTTAAAGCATACAATAATTGTGAAAACTTATACTTTGCCAAAAAAGGCAATTTCCTAAAAAACCCTTAGATATAAAACAAACAAAAACATAATGCCAATACAAAGCAAGTTTCATGTTTAAATTTATAACAATATAAAATATTTAATAAAACAACAAAAACACTATTTTGATGGTCGAAACAATCAAATTTCCCCAAAAAGTGACTACATCATAAGCAAAGCTCAATTGTTTTGATTTTTAGCCTACTTACCATTGAAATAGGGTTTTAAAACTGAAAATTTTAAAATCATCCAAATTTACAAAACTGCCATTGCCGTTTTCATTCCCATTTTTTCATAAATCATCCAAATAAAGTGAACTCTTACTTTCATATCATTTTATTATGATGGATCATCATACATGGAGCAAACGCATATGTCAAAATGAAGAGGCGATAAAGATTTTGCACTTTGCCACCATTCTTTACTCCGTTAGTTGTAATGCTGTTATTATATAAGCTTTTCTATTACTACTTTATTTTATTTAAAATTATGGTAATTATCAATATAATTCTGATTATTATTATTATTATTATTATTATTATTATTATTATTATTAAGAATAGAAGAATTTTCGGCTTATTAAAAGATATAATTAACCCATACCTATCAAGCAAACACACATCTTATGAATTTAACCATTTCAACTATAACTTTTTGCCTTTCTACAATATAAATTAGACTAATTTAGCAATAGACATCCTAAACTGTTTCCCCCCTTTATATATATACGGTATCGTATAGCAAGTGTTTAGTATCACATGATAAGTATATTTTATTAAGGACAAAAACGATGTCTTTGATCAAATTGATATGTCCTTTCTTTTAGGTGTTCTTCACCCCCCCCCCACCCGCCGTAATCTTCCTAGGAAACAAGAAATCTATCGATAACTTTTATACATGGTTACTTAAGAACACATTTTCAGCCTATCCGATCAATTGACGTGTCCTTTTTTATTTCATCCTTTTTTTTTTTTTTTTCCTTCAGTTTTCGTGGAAAACATGGAATCTATACCCATTGCTTGTTTCACTAGGCTACTTAGGTAACGCACTTTCAACCTATATTCTCTTTATATGGTTCATATGCGTATTTTCATTTAAAGAACTTCTTACGCTAACGTGAAAATTGGTACAGCTAGATAACCGACGGCTTTTTTTTTTTTTTTAAATTTTAAATTTAGATTTTGTTAATATTAAAAATGCCTCTAATTAAATTAGTAGATGATTGAAATAAAATATAGTAAAATTGGTAGAAAAAATACTTATATAAAACAATTAATTCATAATAACAAAAGGAAAAGAACTGTCAAATTCAAAAAAGATCAAGTTTATATATACACACATTTTCTCTGTAGCCCATGGTCCTCCAGCCACACTTTTTCTCATATTATAAATTCTCAGTGTGCATGTTTTGGGGGAAAACAATCTTTCAACTTTTATTTATTTAATAACTTAAAATTTTCCTCCGAATTGACATACTGTGCCTAATTTTCCTGTTTATAATTGTCAATTGTAACATGCAATTATTAATTGTGGGCATGCGTTGATGCCTTTGTTCAATTTGAAGATAAAGGAAAGAACCATTGAATAAGCAACCTGGTTGTAGTAGCCTAGTAGGTTTGAAATAGGGAATAAGTTTCACGTTTTTGTGGTCGGTAATAAGTCGCAGCCATATAGATTGATATTGCTACTGGAATTTCGTGGCGTTTGAGAATTTTGCAAGCACAAATATTCTTTAAGTATAATTATACCAAAAATTAACGCAACACTAAATTTGTAACATGTGAAACAATAATTATTGCTTAAAATGTTTAAATGCATAAAATTGTCCTAATGCAACTTGAATAGTGGTGTAAAGGCAATCCTTCTAGCAATGGCCCAGTGACATTCGATCATAGTCCTCATCTTTGAGATTATAATGATTCTATATATCCTTTTAAGCAATATGATAAAAATTGTTGCAATAACAATGTTAACGCAATAATATGACAATAACATATGTTATGTTATGTAGTAAATAATTGCTTGATAAAGGCAACAATTTGTACATGTTGTTACCTTAGTACCATTTATGAAATTATTGCTTATATAAATAGAGCATGTCAATATTATAAAAATAAAAAATAAAGAAAAAAATCATTAATGTTGACATTTTAATAATTATACGCCACAACAAACTAACATAACATCCAACAAAAATAGAATTTTTTTTTTTCTCTTTTACAATATTTACCTAAACCAATATGTTCGGCATATTGTATCTAAAAAGACGTTTCAATTAAGTACTACTAAACTTTTTGCATTACAAACTTAGACTAATATATCATTTAATAAAATTTGGCTAAATGATTAATAAAATTTATCTAGTTTTATGATAATAAATTATGTAGAAATGAACCGTCAGATATTTTGCAAATAACTTGCGTTAAATAGATAAAATTTAAAAGAATAAAAAAAATGAAAAATATTAAAAATGGTGATTATATGCACTATCCATCAATACATTATAATATGTATAATTTTGTTTTTTTTTTGTATAATATTTTAATAATAGTATATTTTCATCATTTATGATATTTTCATTATTTCCTGTTACTATTCTTTTCTTCTTTTTTTCGACTATATATTCAAGAGGCACAACTTTAAGCAAGAAAAAAATTCTTATGCACAAGTACAGTATTTGCATGATTTAGCGTAATTTTTGAAACTTCTCTACTATTTGTAACTTTTTCATTACTAGTTTTTTATTTTATTTTATAATACTTTGTTTCCTCATTTACAATTTTTCAGTTTAATATATGTTGGCTATTAATATTTCCTTTTTTTTTTTCTAAATTATGTATTGATGAGACATGTCTTTTATGGGGAAAAATTACTTATGAGTAAGCTTCAACTTTTATAGTAAAGGGTTGCAAATCTTTATAACATATTTATTTCATAAAAACACAGCATAAAGCGAACATATAATATATACTTTTATAAATACACAGCAATTTTCATACCATATTTATAACAATCTATAAAATACATTATTAAAATGTCAAGTGTACTAACCAAAGCTCTTATAATCGAATGGTATGAATACTAGTCTTCCAACAAAATTCACATATTTTTTTCTCAAAACTTGTGCAAAATAGTAATTGGCAAAAAAAAAAAAAATTCAATAGTAATAATATTTTAAAGAATTGTGTCATGCCCTAAAGGGTACTCTAATTGTGATAGCCTATAGCATACAATATAGAAACCTAGAAATAACTACCTTAGTCATACAAAAGCTTTCATAATATGCACAAGGTGTGCATTAACAGCAAAATGGACACCGATGTTGTCACGCCCCAATAGGTATCCTAAATGCGACAGTTCGTCATATACAATATTAAAACTTAAGAATGACTACTTTAGTCATTCAGAAGCTTTCACATCAGTATAATACGTGCTTTCACCATGAGGATTGTCAATGGAGTTATGCATTTTAAGATGATACAAATAAAGAATGCAAGAATTTCTACATAAAAAGGAAATTAAGTCTTACAAAGTCTTAAGGGCACACCCCCGTCAAAACCTTAAAATAGCTTACAACATATAAGTCTCCAAAATTAATAATAACAACTTAAGGGAAAATTATCTAAGGGAATCTAATTCTATTTGTTCCTATAATTCCCTTCCAAAAGCCTCTCAAAAATCATCATTGCCTGCCTTGGAGATCAATCCCTAGGATAAAGCCATACCTATCCTTGTGTCAACAAAAATCTATGTTGTTGTAAGCTACGCCATGCTTAGCAAGTAGTCTTTGCATTGACGTACCCATAAAACAAATCAAACAAGCTGGTTATACAAACATATGAGATGCAACATTCATATGATCACACAAATACATATGATTAGCCAATCATCATATGCAAAATGGATTTACGCCCTCCATGTCAGGGGTTAGGGAACTGTTTGTATAAAAAGGGGTCCTTCTAACCATTACACTCTATTGGGTCCTAAACAACTGCCATTACTAAATCTCCAGGCTTCTTTACCCAAAGTGATCGATTTGACATGGCTCCTCCATGGGCCCATATTCCCCAAACGACTTAGTTCCTTATCCATGAGCTAGGTACTTTACCTTTCCAATCCCACATATAGGATTAGTAAAGAAATGCAATGAGTGTCAACTTATGTCACGCATGATCGTTTTATTAACTAAGTCCATCCATGTTAAATTTCGTTTAAGGATGATCAATACAATATCACAAACATAGCAACATTCGAAGTTTTGATATACTTATTGTTCCTTGATCAAGCATGGCAAAATATAACATATCCCCAAGACAATCCCAGATGCAAATCCATCTTTATCTTTTTCTATATTGTAGTGCACTAAATTTGCAAACACAAACAATGAATACACAATGCGTAAAAAAAAACTCACTTGACCATTAGAAATCTTTAATCAAAGTAGTCTTCCAAAAATGATGCTTTGAAACATTTTATCACCTAAACAAAAGAAATACCCAAAATTAGTATTTCATATAGGTTCTAATAAATTTTCTAACTCTATTTGTTTTATTCGTATCATTTTTCGTGATTATGGAAGTTTCAATTTAAAATGGCCATAACTTGCTCATTTTAACTTGGAATTTCACGTTTATGTAGTCTTTTTCTACCTACTTTGAATGCTCTATCCATTTTTAAGTTATTTTTAATATTCAGAGTCATTTAAGTTTTGGAATCATACTGCACATAATGCATCCAGATGCTCCAAAAATTGTTCTTGTTACACTTTGTCATTTTTGTCTCATTTAGACCTTCTAAGCCAATAATATATACATATATACTTTATCTCTCATTTTCAAAAAGGTAAATATAGTTCATAACACATGCATGGTCATAGTGATGTTGCTCAAATATAATTTCTAGCAAAACCATTTTATGAAAAACAGAAAGTTTAAGTTCATGGAAAATGGCCTTTGTGTAATATTAGAACTTTGTTTCTAAAAACTTTATAAATGTCGAATGTAACTAAAAATTATTGTTTTATAACTTATCTTATTTGATTCATGAACTTATGTCTCCATGATCAAAATTTATTTGCTAACTTTGATTGTAACTTTAGATTGAAATTTAAGTCGTAAAAGTCTCTTCAAATTCATGCTTTTCATTTAAATGAAATCAAGTGAATAATCTTGTTTTAAAATCTCTTTTTTGATAATGGTTTCCTTTATGCTTGAAAACAAGTTTTGAATGAAAGTTTCACATAATAAAATATTGTTAAATTCTAAAGTGCAATCCATTTTGGCATAACAACATCACTATGAATGCTTCATGTATATTTTCATAAATAAAAAAAAATCTAAAAAAAGTTATGAAGATGAAGACAATAATTATAAAGAACATAAAGATACAAAATTAAAGCATGGGAGTCATAGCCATAATCAAGGATCCCTAGGACTTGAAATGATCCAGTCACCGTATAAAATAAATCAAAGCGAAACAAAATAGAACAGAATGGAAGTCTTATATTTTGGATGAGACTTCTCAAGATTAAGAAATGGACAAGTCCCCATTATTTTGACTTGATTAAGAACAAGTCTCAATAAAGCAAGTAATAAATAAATTGCAAGAAATAAATGTTAGGTTAATAAACAATATGCTCTAAGGATATAGATATATACATAAACATATATATACATATAGATGGTTAGATTAGATAGCACAAATATAGCAACATAAATATAAACTCATTATGATCATAAGCATAACATGATATAAGTTTCATGTTGGCATTATCATTCCTAGCTTTAATGTATCATGGGGAGAATTTTTATTCAATAGATAATGCATAAAACTTGATGGATAATTTATTATAACAAATAAGGAGATGTGGGGTAATAAGTGTTTACATAGATTAAATCACAAAGAAAATGTGTGTGTGTTGAAATTGAGAGGGAGCCGAGGTAGGAAAGATATTGTTTTGGGAGGGGGGCTGGGTGGAGGGTCGATGGAGGTGGAGGGTGGGTGTTATGCCTATGCTTGAGAGCGGAAAGAGAGGGAGAGATGAGAGAAATTTGATAAGTGTTGTAAAGTGTAAAAATGAGGAGAGGAGGTAGGTATTTATAGAAGAAATAGTAGATTTATTAATGAGTAAAAGAAATGAAAAAGAAAAGAAAATTGAGAGAAAAGAAAAGAGGGGGGTGGGGGGTGGTGTGTAAACCCTAAAAAAATTTTCATAATTCTTAGAAAATAATCCTAGAAGTCTAAGTATCAAAATTTAAATCCCAAAAATCGACTCAAGATAAAAATAAAATTCTAGACCGAGTCAAAACACCGGAAACGAAACCCTAAAAATTGAATCAAGTAAAACTTAATTCCAAATAAGATAAAAAACGAGCTTTCTGAATCTTGAGAAAACGAGAACCCTTAAAACAAAATATAAAATCCAACTACCGATATAATCAACGTCTGTACGCCAATTAAATCATCTACCCAATTCCTAAAACGCAAATCAAAACGATAGATCCAAATATCACTTAACAACGAAATGATAAAATCTTAAATCCTTCGGTAAGATTTTAGAATCACAATTTTCAATTTTCACAAAAAGTCAAATTGAGTCAACTCATAACGCTAGACTCGATTAAACAATCTCGAGAACTAAAAACTATTAAATAATCACAAATAAAATAAGATAAAACATAGATGTCGAGCTAAAAATATAAAATGATCAAAACTCGAAAATTATACGATCTTACGAATATCTCGACGAAATCGGAAGTCAAACCAGAACCCTAATATCAACAAAGCCTATAACGAACCCTAGTATTTAAGATCTGGCAATCCTGTGTTTTCAAACCCTAGAAAACGAAATTAAGCCAATAGCTTAAAATAGTTCGTAATAATATAGGGTAACATAAAAATATCAGATTCGCGAATTTCGAGTGTCCTTCGGACTCAAACGGGATCAATGCTCGAAAAGTGTTTCCGGAGCTCGGAATATTAAAAATATTCCGTTTATACCAATAGACTCGTAAAAATATAAGGATTCCAAAAATATCAGTTTTAGAATTTTTCGATAGCTAAAAATTACAGATATCGCATTATTACGCGTATTTTTATTACTACCAGTACTTTAATTGTCTAGTCTGCTATTCATAGTACTTTTCTGCTATTCATTATTATTTCACTATCCCTACTTTTTCTTACACCTATTTCTTACTACCTATATACCTACTTTCTTACTTTTTATATTTCCAATACACCTTTTATCAAATCATACCTTACATATTAATTATTTTCTTACAAAATTAACTAAAAAATCAACTCACACCCCTCTACATGTACCAAAATTGGCGCCACTCCCTCTCTCCTCTTCTCAATTATTTTTCTTTTTAAACTTATTTTATTACATCTAAAATTCACTCCAAAAATTCTATAAACACCCTCTTCCTCTTTCATTCTTTCACACAATTCATTTCTCTACCAAAACTCTCTCAAAATCTCTCCACAAATCTTCTTTCAAGAATTCTCTCTACCAAAACCCTCTTAAACCAATTCCTCACAAAAACCATTCCTTATACATAAACTATCTATCACACATCACTACTCCCATAATACCCATTTCATCTACCATCTTCATACCACTTACACACTTTAGGTAAAGATTTCTTCCAACTATTATTCACTCATGTCATGTAACTTAACATGACTATGGTGTTGTTTTGAAACTCATATGAGTAGTAAAAGCAACAACCTGTCCATGTTTTGTTCTTGTACATAAGTTTTCTATTTTATTATGTTATTATTATTATTGTTATTATTTGCTTCTAATCTAACTTATATATAGTATTATGTATATTATGTATATATATTTATTTAAAGCATATAAGCTCACTTGTTATTTATTTATTTCATGCTTTTCTTTAAGACTAGTCTTTCTAGTCTTAGACTTGTCCATATCAAGTCAAAACAATCTTTTATTATTTTCTTTAATTTTGCGGGACTAGTCCATAATGTTAATGTCTCAACTAATCTAAAAATAGAATTTCATTTTATTAAAGGAACTCAAAACTAGATTTTCGATTATGTAATTTATCAAAAAAAAAATCATGGAGTTATTATCAACAACATAAAAATAGAGTTTTCTCAACGTTTTCTTAAATAACAAAGATAGATTACCAAGAAAACATAAGAAGTAAATATTTTCTTTGTATATTATGTTAACCTAAGCTTTACTAAAATAATTTATTAATATTAAAAGTTTTTACAAAAAGCTTGAGATTTAAACTCGTTTAAACTTCATTATAAAACTAAGAAAAACAAACTAGTTTTCAAAATTAAGATAAAAATCAACTCATAAAGTTATGAACCCACTTAGGAAAAGTAATGATTTTCAAATTTCTAAAAACAAGGAACTCATTTTCAAAAGAATATAAATAAAGTAAGATTAATAATAATGGATTTTATCAATAAAGATGATTCTTTTCAAAAGAAATAAAAGAACAAGTTTTAGAAAGCAAAAACTTATATTTTAGAAATAGATATAAGAAGACAAGATTCATTTTCTAAAACCATCTTAAATACAAAATTATAAAAAGGTTTTCAACAATCTAAATATACTTTTTGATAAAATTGATCTTTTATCACTAGAAGTGAAATTTATGAAAGATTAAGGTTAAAGGAAAATTTACTTATTTTGGAAAAAGGAATGAAGGAAATAAAATAAGAATATACTCATTTATAATGAAAATATAAAGTTTCTTCCATATACTTGAAAAGGAATTTATCAAGATAAGTTTTAACACTTTAAAAAGGATTGTTCTATGAAATAAATTGTTGAGACATTACTATTAGAAATTTTGCATATAAAGTGAGCTTATCTATATAGTCAAGGTATTTATCAAATATATGTTCATAATTATATATATATTGTTACAAAAGGATTTTTCTTTAAAATAAAGTTGAGTTAGAAAACGGATTTGCAAAAGTTTAGAAAAAATTGTTTTAAATCTGTACCCAATTTTTTCGGAACCCAAATGACCTTATATGACAAAGATAACCTTAGAAATGGATAGATCTTTTCGAATAGATAGAAAACGGTATATTATATGTGAAATTCCGAGTTAAAATGAACAAGTTATAGCCATTTTAAGTTCGAATTTCCTTTTATACGATTTTACTGCGATTTTAAGAAAAGTTTAGAATCTCCAAGAATAGAAATTTCATGAAAGACTTATCCCGGGTATTTCTTTTATCTAGGTGATGAAATATACGAGATTTCCCTACCCGAGGATTACTACGACAAAAAAGATCGCAAAATGGACGAGTGAGTTATTCCTCCTAATTTCGTTACCTTGCTTGTGCTTGTAAAGTAGTAGCATTAGTATACTAAAAAAGATAAAAATGGATATATATTTAGGGAATTCGGGATTATGTGAATATACGTGATTCTATGTTTATGCGTGAAATGAGAATTAAGAATATCGCAACTTCGAACTATTTGTTTGAATAATTTTGTTTACTTACTTGTATGTCTGTTTATTGTTTGCTAAATTGATTGATCGCCCCTAATAAACCTTAATAAGGTTTGGCTTAAGAAAAATAAAACGCTATGAGCATCCATCGAGTCACATCTATTTCGCAAGGCTGCTACTCCTACGCGTAGAGTTGGATCGGCTATGATCGTGCGGTGCTACGAGCCATGTTCCTTCCTGGAGAATCCAAATCACTCGGGGAAAGCGACTCTAGGTTCAGAGCCGAGCCAATCGAATGCTGTGGGTGAGGACCTGAAGACTAGCAGTAGAAGGTCGAGGACCTTCAACCCCGATTCTCTAACCTTTGATACGGAGGGGTAAATCCGCTTTATATATGGTTTCCGGATAACTATATATATTTGTATAATCATGTGATTGTTGCATTGTATGGATAGCATATGTGTGAAAATATAAATAAACTTGTTTGAATATACGGTGCGAATGAAAAGGAATATCTCACTAAGCTAGTTGTAGCTTATACCCTATAGATTTTGTTGAAACAGGTATACCCGTGAGTTAAATTGAGGATCATGACATTAAGGAAGTTATGGAAGGATGATTAAGCTTCAATGAAGAAAATGGAATCGTAAGATGAAGTAATTTTGTAGGTTCTTTATATGTAATGACCTATATGATTAGTGATGTATATTTATTTGAAGCTAATAGAGGGATATGCCCCTAAGAATTGAAATGTAATATGTATGTATCCCTCTAAGAATTGAAATGTAATATGTATGTTTTATGATAAGTATTCTCTTTGCCTTGTTACTTATTTATTATTAATATAATTGCCCTACTCCGATGCGTTCCCTTAGTTGTGATGTACGCCTTGTACATAATATGGAAGCCTTTGCATGACTAAGGTATCATTCCTAGGCTTTAGTATTGTATACGGCGGACTGTCACGTTTAGGGTACCCCTCGGGCATGGCGGGAGGAAGGGGGGGGGGGGGGGGGGGGGGGGGGGGGGGGGAGAGAAAGAGAGAGAGAGAGAGAGAGATTTATGTAAAGTAGAATTGATTTGACATTTGTAATAATGAGTTTTTATGATAAAATATGAAAAGTGAAATATAATTTATGGCATGTAAGAATAGGCATAAGAAAATAGAGACAAAAGTTATTGAAATGAATAATAAATAAAACAGATAAATTACCAGTAGAGATAAAATATGCGTATATAAGTTAATATGATGTTGTTAGAGCTCGATAAAATTTTATCTGATCTTTTATGGATATCTTATTATTTTTCTAGTGTGAATTATTTGTCTAAAAATTTTACCTCGATTTACGTATTAGTGGTATGATAAGGAAACTGATCCCGTAAAGACTCAAAATGATCGAGATTTTACCGAATTTGATCTTTTTTGGGTTTATACCATATATTTGATTTGTAAAACAAGTTTATCCTATTTTTATAATTTACTTAACATTTTAGGGTTTTAGACCCCGCTTGATTAAGTTAAGGTTCCTAAAGTTTAAAGCTCAATCGATTTGACTTTAAGATTCCGATCTTAGTTATGGCCCTAAGACTCATCTATAAAATTACTATAAAATCTAGGGATGTGGTTATGTATTTTAAAGTGATAACAATGAATAGCAAGCCATAAAACTATTTATACATGATAAGTTTATTTTATTCGTAGGAATTTGGGTTTAATCTGATGCATTTTTAGGTAAACTCCTATGAATATGGTGCTTTTATCATTTAAATGTTTTTTTTTTCAACTCCTAGAATCAAAAAAAGCATAAACAAAGTGATTTGAACTAGATTAGAGCAAAACAACATCAATTATGCAAAAAATAATTGATCGAACCCTACAAAAATGCCTGTCAAGGCCAAAACAACAAGGCATAATAAAGCAAATGGTTCGTTCCGCCTCACATTGAGCGTTCGACATGACCCTCGACGTCTGTTTTGAGGTGATCGAGCCCTGAACTTTATGAAAGAGTTTTTATCATGCCACAATGTCAAGCTCTGAATCTACCTCACGACTTAAAAAACCACACTTTAAGAGGAAAAGCACAACCTTGATTGAGTGTTACCTTCAAGCCCTCAACGATCTTGATTTACCCCTTAGTTGAACTTGGACAAAGACTCGAGCCCATGTTTAGTAGAATACCATAGTGTAGGTGGAGTCCTGACTGTGAAGCAACATTCGAGCACTCAACATACCTTGTGAAAAGTGACCCTATGAGCTAGCATTTATGATGCGTGTGCAAAATAAAGAATGAATTTTGTTATAAAGAGTCTGCCACATCAACAAATAAAATCATCATGATTTCTATGCTCCTAACCTATAAATAAACATGCATAGGCATACAATAAAAAAACATGTAGCATATGTAACAAATTTCTTACGTAGTATAGAGAGAATTCTTCAGCAAAAAGACTATTTCTTCTTATTAAGAAATCTTCAGTTTCCTAGGTAAAATCATTTTAATATATTGTTTGTATTTTTGCAAGACTCTGAACTTAATTTATAATATTCTTTGTTAATTCCATATTATTTTTTTAGAATTTGTGCTTAATGTTTGCATCCATGGAGAAATAATCTCCTAAAGCTTAGGGTTTATTAATTTAAATCTTGATTCATGTGATTTCAAATGCTCTTTTAAGTAAACATTGACTAGGTATTTGTAATTAATAGCTTGAATTTATTTTCATGGGTCTAAATATGTGGTGCACTTTTTAGATTCATGCCTGATTTCAACTGAATAAATTGAGAGATCAATATTTTAAATAGATTTGACTTACTAATAGAGTTGCTTATAACCATCTTGAGAGATGGATGGTGAAACTTTCTATCACTTGTTTTTGAAATTCATTAGGTTAGTTTTAAAACAAAGGATTCTTAAGCTCTATGCAAATCTAGACCGCTGATAACTTATGAAGAGATTCCTGTGTTCTAGTCTAGATCTAGAGTTACTGTAAAACCCCGAAAATTTTCATAATTCAAAGAAAATAATTCTAAAAGTTTAAAATTAAAATCCCAAAAAATCGACTCAAGTTAAAACCAAATTCTACATCAAGACAAGCACTAGAGACGAAACCCTAAAACGCGAACCAAGTTAAAACCTAATTCTAAATAAAGATAAAAACGAGATTTCTTAATTTGAGAAATAGGGAACCCTCAAAAACAAAATAGAAAAATCCAACTATCGGTTGAAACAATATTCGTACATCAATCAAATCACCTAACCGTTTCCTAACACGCAAATCAAGACAATATATCCAAGTAACGATCAAGCAACAAAATTTTAAAACCCCCGATAAATATCATAATCAGAAATTTCAATTTTCGCCTAAAGTAAAACTGAGTCAACCCATAACCCTAAACTCGGTTAAGCGATCTCGAGAACTAAAAACTATTAAATAATCACAAATAAAATAAGATAAACCATAGATATCGAGCTAAAAATATAAATCGATCAAAACTCGAAAATTATACGATCTTACAAATATGTTGAAGAAACCGGAAGTCAAATCGAAACCCTAAAGTCAACAAAGTCTTTAACAAACCGTAGTGTTTAAGATCCGGCAATCCCGCGTTTTCAAACCCTAGAAAACGAAATTAAGCCAATAGCTTAAAATACTTAGTAATAATATAGGGTAACATAAAAATATCAGATTCGCGAATTTCAAGTGTCCTTCGGACTCAAACGGGATCAGTACTCGAAAAGTGTGTCCCGGAGCTCGAATATTAAAAACATTTCTTTTATACCAATAGACTCGTAAAAATACAAGGATTCCAAAAATATCAGTTTTAGAATTTTTCGATAGCTAAAAATTACATATATCGCATTATTACGTGTATTTTTATTACTACCGGTACTTTAATTGTCTAGTCTACTATTTATAGCACTTTCCACTATTCATTACTATTTCACTATCTCTACTTTTTCTTACACCTACATATCTATTTTCTTACTTTTTATATTTGCAATACACCTTATATCATATCATACCTTACATATTAATTATTTTCTTACAAATTTCACTCAAAAATCAACTCACTCCCCTCCTAATACCCTAGAACCGGCGCCCCCTCTCTCTCATCCAACAATTTATTTTTTTTTCAATTTATTTTATTACATCTAAAATTCGCTTTAAAAATTCTATAAATACCCCCTTCCTCTTTCACTCTTTCACACAATTCATTCTACTACCAAAACTCTCTCAAATTCACTACACAAACTCTCTCCATAAACTTTTCCTCTACCAAAACTCTCTTTCACCAAATACTCACAAGAATTTCCCTTTATACAATACAACTACCATTTCTCTATAACCACATAACCATACATTCACTACCATCTTTATACCAAAAAAAAAATACCTTAGGTAAAAATTTCTTTCAACCATTTAAATATCCATGTCATGCAACATAGCATGACTATGGTGTTGTTTTGAAACTCATATGAGTAGTAAAAGTAACAATATGTTCATGTTTTGTTCTTGTACATAAGCTTCCTATTTTATTATGTTGTTATTATTATTGTTATTATTTGGTTCTAATCTAACTTATATATAGTATTATGTATATTATGTATATATATTTATTTAGAGCATATAAGCTCATTTGTTATTTATTTACTTTCAAGTTATGCAATTTATTTATTTTATGTTATTATTAAGATTAGTCTTTCTAGTCTTAGACTTGTCCATATGAAGTCAAAACAATTTTTTTTCTTTCTTTTCTTTGCTTTTCTTTTCTTTCGGGACTAGTCTACTCTTAGTCCTGGGATGCCTTGATGAAGCTAAGGCTCCAATACTTGACCAGAATACCTTGATAAAGCTAAGATTTCCAATACTTGATATTTTATTTTCTTGCTTATTATTTGTTTCTAGTATTTTCTTATGTTCTTATTACTTTATATGCTCATGATACTTGCATCTACATAATGTTAATGTCTCAACTAATCTAAAATAGAATTTCATTTTTATTAAAGAAACTCAAAACTAGATTTTCTATTATGTGATTTGTCATCAACAACATAAAACTAAAGTAATACAAGTTTTCTCAAAGTTTTCTTAAACAACAAAGATAGTTTACCAAGGAAACATAAGAAATAAATATTTTCTTTATATATTATGATAACCTAAGTTTAAGCAAAATAATTTGTTAATATTAAAAGTTTTTACAAAAAGTTTAAAAGTTAAACTCTTTTTGACTCCATAACAAAACTAAGGAACAAACTAGGTTTTAAAGTTAAGATAAATTCAACCCATAGAGTTATGAACCCACTTAGGAAAAATAATGATTTTCAAATTTCTAAAAGAAGGAACTTATTTTCAAAAGAATATAAATAAAGTAAGATTAATAATTATTGATTTTTTTTTCAATAAAATGATTCTTTTCAAAAGAAATGAAAGAACAAGTTTTGGAAAGTAAAAGCTTATATTTAAGGAATGAATATAAGAAAACAAGACTCATTTTCCAAAACCATCCTAAATACATAATTATGAAAAGGTTTTTAACAACTTAATATACTTTTGATAAATTGATCTTAAATCACTAGGAGAAAAATTTATACAAGACTAAAGGTTAAAGGAAAATTTAACTTGTTTTGGAAAAAGGAATGAAGAAGATAAAATAAGGATATACTCATTTATAATGAAAATATAAAGTTTCTTCCAAATACTTGAAAATGAATTTATCGAGATAAGTTTTAACACTTTAAAATGAATTGTTTTATGAAATAAATTGTTGAGACACTACTATTAGAAATCATGCATATAAAGTGAGCTTATCTATATTCTCAAAGGATTTATCAATTATATATAAATATATATATATGTTTACCAAAGGATTTTTGAATGAGGTGGAGTTGGAAAATGGATTTGTAAAAGTTTAGAAATAATTCGTTTTACATCTGTACCTAACGTTTTTGGAACCCAAGTGACCCTATATGACAAAGATAAGTTTAGAAATGGATAGATCTTTTCGAATAGGTAAAAAACGGTATATTATATGTGAAATTCCTAGTTAAAATGAGCAAGTTATGGCCATTTTAAGTTCGAATTTCCTTTTATACGATTTTACTGCGATTTTAAGAAAAGTTTTGAATCTCCAAGAATAGAAATTTCATGAAAGACTTATCCCGGGTATTTCTTTTGTCTAGGTGATGAAAGATACGAGATTTCCCTACCCGAGGATTACTACGACTAAGAAGATCGCAAAATGGACGAGTGAGTTATTCCTCCTAATTTCGTTACCTTACTTGTGCTTGTAAAGTAGTAGCATTAGTATACTAAGAAAAGATAAAAATGGATATATATTTAGGGAATTCGGGATTATGTGAATATATGTGATTCTATGTTTATGCGTGAAATGAGAATTAAGAATATCGCAACTTCGACCTATTTGTTTAAATAATTTTGTTTACTTACTTGTATATCTGTTTATTGTTTGCTAAATTGATTGATCGCCCCTAATAAATCTTAATAAGATTTGGCTGAAGAAAAATAAAACGCTCACGCATAGCATCCATCGAGTCACATCTATTTCGCAAGGCTGCTACTCCTACGCGTAGAGTTGGATTGGCTGTGATTGTGTGGTGCCACGAACCATGTTCCTTCCCGGAGAATCCTAATCGCTCGGGGAAAGTGACTCTAGGTTCGGAGCCGAGTCAACTGAACGCTGTGGGTGAGGACCTGGGGACTAGCAGTGGAAGGTCGAGGACCTTCAACCCCAATTCCCTAACCTTTGATACGGAGGGGTAAATCCGTTCTATATATGGTTTCCAGATAACTATATATATTTGCGTAATCATGTGATTGTTGCATTTTACACATAGCATATGTGTGAATAAATAAATAAACTTGTTTGAAAATATGGTGCGAATGACAAGGAATATCTCACTAAGCTAGTTTTAGCTTATACCCCTATAGATTTTGTTGAAACAGGTATACCCGTGGCTTAAATTGAGTATCATGACATTTAGGAAGTCATGAAAGGATGATTAAGCTCCTATGAAGGAAATGGAATCATAAGATGAAATAATTTTGTAAGGTTCTTTATATGTAATGACCTATATGATTAGTGATGTATATTTATTTGAAGATAATAGAGGGACATGCCTCTAAGAATTGAAATGTAATATGTATATTTTATGATAAGTATTCTCTTTGCCTTGTTACTTATTTATTATCAATATAAATTGCGCTGCTCTAATGCGTTCCCTTGGTTGTCATGTATGCCTTGTACATGATATGGAAGTCTTTGTGTGACTAAGGAAATCATTCCTAGGCTTTAGTATTGTGTACGACATACTGCCATGTTTAAGGTACCCCTCGGGGCGTGACAGTTTAAGTTGGTATCAGAGTGACAAAGTTTTGGGAATTAGGAAAAAGAAGAGTAGAAAGATAGATTGATAGGATTTGATCTTATGATTAAGAATCTTTATGTCTATGAGTAAAATTCTACCTTGGAGAATATTAGAAGAAGGCAGGAAATACTTATACGAGAATTGGAGGATATTTAATATCACATAAAGAGGATTTACCTTAGAATGTTGACCCAAGATTGAGAAAGGTAGAAATGACTTGGAGATAGAACATAGCAGAACAATATGGAGAAAACATAAAGGAGACAAAGAATCAAGATATGGAATGAATAAAATAAGCCTACCTTAGCAAAATTCAATAAGCCTTGATGCATTAGTGACCCTATTCAACTCCTAGCTAAGATCAATTAAGAACCAGATAAGTGTAATGCCTCTTTTATAGGTAAGACCCCTAGGTAAGTAATATTCAGTACCTTCGTAAACCTTTAATCAGACCAACAAAAGTCTATAACGCTTCTCTTTTCCTTAAAAACAAATAACTTGTGCGTAAAACTTGAATTAAAGAAAATTATCTAATACGACCGCTTCGTTTGGTTCTAGGAAGCTACCCAAGGAAATTATGCCACGATCAAGCATCCCTCTTGAAGCACAACAAGAACAAGGAGCACCCCAACCACAAGATCTAACTCAAGAACTCTTGGCCACCATAAGACGTTGAGAAGAGACGATAAGAGCATACATACAACAAACCCCTAGGTAAGTAATATTCAGTACCTTCGTAAACCTTTTACTCATTTCTGTACTCGATTAATATTAGCATGTTTCTTGATTGTTTTCCAAAAAATGTCTAAGACTTAATAAAGTTCAAGAATCTCACTTTAACTTAATAAATCCTATAGAACAAATAGGAGACGCACTCGTGCACAACGCAACCGAGAAATACCCCCTGTAGAACCGAAGAACCCGGAGGGACCTCAACAACCAAATCAACCAAGAATGGATCAAGCTAACATCGAACAACTTGCCAACCTCATAAGGAATTTTGCACAACAAGCCCATGCTATGCCTACACCGGTACCTGCACAAGAAGTAGCACCAAAAGTTCCAACACCACCGATTGAAACAACACCAGCTGAGCCACTATTACCAAAACCTTATCAGAATATGTTGCCAGAGTTCATCAAGTGCAATCGATATTTTGATGGAGCTTTTGAAAAACTGGATGAAGCAGAGGATTGGTTAGCACAAATAGAGTGACCTTTCAATGCTTTTGAAGTACCACAACACCTTCAGCTTACATATGGTACTTTTATGCTGAGGTTCAATACAAGGATATGGTGGGAATCCAAAAGTAGGGAGCTACTATCACCAATCACATGGGAGACATTTAGGCATGAATTCTTGGAGAACTTTTTCTTGGAAGCTTGAGAATCCAATAGAGTGCAGACTTCTTAAGTATTTCTTAGGGAGGCCGAAATCTTGAACAATATGAAACAGAGTTCAGTAAGCTGTTACGATATGCCTCCGAATCATATAAGGATAGTGAAGAACTCAAGAGGCAAGTCTTCTTAGGAGGATTGGATGAAGACCTTCGTATCAAGTTGATAGAATTTGACATCAAAGATTTTCGAGAACTCGTAAAAAGAGCATGAATTGTGGATGGTGCTAAGAAAAGGAGAAGGATGGAAGGAAATATCATGATAATTGAGGAAGAATCTATAAGCGAACCTAGCCTAAGCCTCAAAGTCAATGAACTCGAAACATCGGTCAGCCCGAGTAGAAAGAAGGATAAAAAGAAATCGGATACCCAATGTTGGAAATGCAAAAAGAGACATCAACCAAGACAGTGTCCTAAGTTACAACACAAGTGTTACTACTGCGGGAGTCCAAATCACAAAGTCATGAGATGTCCAAAGAAAACCTCTGCTACCTGTCTGATCTGTAAGGAACCAGGACATATTGCCAAGCAGTGCCCTAAGAAGAAGGACACGAATAACGGCAGGATCGGGAGATACCCGGTAATACCCCCATGAGAAGTACCTGTGTACAACTTAAAAGGACAATGGGTTTGCGAGGAAGCCAACCAAGAGATGGAATTCGCTGTTTTAGAAGAAGACGATAGTCACGAATGCGATTCGATATCAGGTTAACATCGATGTTAGATTTCCTTATACCGCTAGGACCAAAGCAACAGTTGCCAGTAATGACCATAGATTATGTAATCATCACCTTTTTCCCTTAATATAGAAGGAATAAAAATATGATTGTCGAAAATTTTGTACGTATCAAAAGAAGAAAGCAAATCAATTGCCATTTACCTTGAACACACCGAAAACAAAGTACATAAAAAGCATAACTATTACCGCCTAAAAGCTAGAATTGGTAATGATAAAATCTTAACAAGAAATTTTCAAATTTTTCATCTTGACCTCAAACCTTGTTGAGATGGCCATGTAAATAATAAAACAACAATATGGAATAAGTATAAACATTGTGTATTTTATACGTGCATGTCATATATATACTCACATAAGAATGGGAAAGCGAATTCACAACCTTCCTTTGTCAAGTGAATGTACCAGTGTCGTGTCAAAGTGAGTCGTCATCAATTAAAAATTGAGTCAAGTCAAAGTCGTCGGTCATCTGTCGTGTTGGTCGAGTTTGAGATTCTTCAAAAAGATCAAGTAAAGTGAAGGTTGAAAGTCGCTAAAACCAAATCTTATTGATTTTATATATGCTATATTGTATAGAATATTAAATGCACAAAAATAACAAATTTCTCAATAACACCGACTAAAGATAAAAGAGAAATAGAAAATATGAAAGAAGAAATTCAAGAACAACGATAAACTTCTAAACCATTTTATAGAAGTGAAACTAAAGAAGGTATCAGATATATAGAGATTAAGGAAACGACTTAATAAAATCATAATACCGTTCCAACAAATAAAAATGAGACGAAATTCTATCAAGAATATTGATGAGATACGACATACAATTTCTCATCAATTTCTACAAGACTACATACGCATAACAAGTTTTGAAGACAAAACTTTCTTTAAGATGGGTAGGTTGTAAACCCCAAAATTTTCATAATTCATAGAAAATAATTCTAAAAATTTAAAATTGAAATCCCAAAAAATCGACTCAAGTTAAAACCAAATTCTACATTAAGACAAACACCAGAAAGAAAACCCTAAAACGCGAACCAAGTTAAAACCTAATTCTAAATAAAGATCAAAAACGAGATTTCTTAAGTTGAGAAATAGGGAACCCTAAAAAACAAAATAGAAAAATCCAACTATCGATTGAAACAATATTCGTACATCAATCAAATCACCTAACCGTTTCCTAACACGCAAATCAAGACAATATATCCAAGTAACGATCAAGCAACAAAATTTTAAAACCCTCGATAAATATCAAAATCAGAAATTTCAATTTTCACCAAAAGTAAAACTAAGTCAACTCATAACCCTAGACTCGGTTAAGCGATCCCGAGAACTAAAAATTATTAAATAATCACAAATAAAATAAGATAAACCATAGATATCAAGCTAAAAATATAAAACGATCAAAACTCGAAAATTATACGATCTTACGAATATGTCGAAGAAACCGGAAGTCAAACCGAACCCTAAAGTCAACAAAGTCTATAACGAACCCTAATGTTTAAGATCTGGCAATCCCGCTTTTTCAAACCCTAGAAAACGAAATTAAGCCAATAGCTTAAAATAGTTCGTAATAATATAAGGTAGCATAAAAATATCAGATTCGCGAATTTCGAGTGTCCTTCGGACTCAAACGGGATCAGTGCTCGAAAAGCGTGTCTGGAGCTTGGAATATTAAAAATATTCCGTTTATACCAATAGACTCGTAAAAATACAAGGATTCCAAAAATATCAGTTTTAGAATTTTTCGGTAGCTAAAAATTACAGATATCGCATTATTACGTGTATTTTTATTACGACCGGTACTTTAATTGTCTAGTCTACTATACATAGTATTTTTCTACTATTCATTACTATTTCACTATCTCTACTTTTTTTTTACACCTATTTCTTACACCTATATATTTATTTTCTTACTTTTTATATTTCCAATACACCTTTTATCAAATCATACCTTACATATTAATTATTTTCTTACAAATTTCACTCAAAAATCAACTCACTCCCCTCCCAATACCTTAGAACCGGTGCCCCCTCTCTCTCATCCAACAATTTATTTTTCTTTTTTAATTTATTTTATTACATCTAAAATTCACTTTAAAAATTCTATAAATACTACATTCCTCTTTCACTCTTTCACACAATTCATTCTACTACCAAAACTCTCTCAAATTCACTACACAAACTCTCTCCATAAACTTTTCCTCTACCAAAACTCTCTTTCACCAAATACTCACAAGAATTTCCCTTTATACAATACAACTACCATTTCTCCATAACCACATAACCATACATTCACTACCATCTTTATACCACAAAAAAAAAAAAAAAAATACCTTAGGTAAAAATTTCTTTCAACTATTTAAATATGCATGTCATGCAACTTAGCATGACTATGATGTTGTTTTGAAACTTATATGAGTAGTAAAAGCAACAACATGTTCATGTTTTGTTCTTATGCATAAGCTTCCTATTTTATTATGTTGTTATTATTATTGTTATTATTTGGTTCTAATCTAACTTATATATAGTATTATGTATATTATGTATATATATATTTATTTAGAGCATATAAGCTCATTTGTTATTTATTTACTTTCAAGTTATGCAATTTATTTATTTCATGTTATTATTAAGACTAGTCTTTCTAGTCTTAGACTTGTCCATATGAAGTCAAAACAATTTTCTTTCTTTGCTTTTCTTTTCTTTCGGGACTAGTCCACTCTTAGTCCCGGGATGCCTTGATGAACCTAAGGCTCCAATACTTGACCGGGATCCCGATGAAGCTAAGGTTCCCAATACTTGATATTTTTTTTTTGCTTATTATTTATTTCTAGTATTTTCTTATGTTCTTATTACTTTATATGCTCATGATACTTACATCTACATAATGTTAATGTCTCAACTAATCTAAAAGTAGAATTTCATTTTTATTAAAAAACTCAAAACTACATTTTCTATTATGTGATTTGTCATCAACAACATAAAACTAAAGTAATACAAGTTTTCTCAAAGTTTTCTTAAATAACAAAGATAGTTTACCAAGGAAACATAAGAAATAAATATTTTCTTTATATATTATGATAACCTAAGTTTTAGTAAAATAATTTGTTAATATTAAAAATTTTTACAAAAAGCTTAAAAGTTAAACTCTTTTTCACTCCATAACAAAACTAAGGAACAAACTAGTTTTGAAAGTTAAGATAAATTCAACCCATAGAGTTATGAACCCACTTAGAAAAATAATGATTTTCAAATTTCTAAAAGAAGGAAATTATTTTCAAAAGAATATAAATAAAGTAAGATTAATATTAATGGATTTTTTTTTTCAATAAAAATGATTCTTTTCAAAAGAAATGAAAGAACAAGTTTTGGAAAGTAAAAGCTTATATTTAAGGAATGAATATAAGAAAATAAGACTCATTTTCTAAAACCATCCTAAATACAAAATTTTGAAAAGGTTTTTAACAACTTAATATACTTTTGATAAATTGATCTTAAATCACTAGGAGTAAAATTTATACAAGACTAAAGATTAAAGGAAAATTCAACTTGTTTTGGAAAAAGGAATGAAGAAGATAAAATAAGGATATACTCATTTATAATGAAAATATAAAGTTTCTTCCAAATACTTGAAAAGGAATTTATCAAGATAAGTTTTAACACTTTAAAATAAATTATTTTATGAAATAAATTGTTGAGACACTACCATTAGAAATCATGCATATAAAGTGAGCCTATCTATATACTCAAAGGATTTATCAATTATATGTACATATATATATATGTATATATGTTTACCAAAGATTTTTGAATGAGGTGGAGTTAGAAAATGGATTTGCAAAAGTTTAGAAATAATTCGTTTTACATCTGTACCTAACGTTTTTGGAACCCAAGTGACCCGATATGACAATGACAAGTTTAGAAATGGATAGATCTTTTCGAATAGGTAGAAAACGGTATATTATATGCAAAATTCCGAGTTAAAGTGAGCAAGTTATGGCCATTTTAAGTTGGAATTTCCTCCTATACGATTTTACCGCGATTTTAAGAAAAGTTTAGAAAATCCGAGAATAGAAATTTCATGGAAGACTTATCCCGGGTATTTCTTTTGTCTAGGTAACGAAAGATACAAGATTACCCTACACGAGGATTTCTACGACTAAGAAGATCGCAAAATTGACGAGTGAGTTATTCCTCCTAATTTCGTTACCTTACTTATACTTGTAAAGTAGTAGCATTAGTATACTAAGAAAAGATAAAAATGGATATATTTGGGGAATTTGGGATTATGTGTATATATGTGATTCTATGTTAATGCGTGAAATTAAAATTAAGAATATCGCAACTTCGAACTGCTTGTTTAAATAATTTTGTTTACTTACTGGTATGATTGTTTATTGTTTGCTAAATTGATTGATCGCCCCTAATAAACTTTAATAAGGTTTTGCTTAAGAAAAATAAAACGCTCACGCATAGCATTCATCGAGTCACATCTATTTCGGAAGGCTACTACTCCTACGCATAGAGTTGGATTGGCTGTGATCATGCAGTGCCACGGGCCATGTTCCTTCTTGGAGAATCCAAATCACTCGGGGAAAGCGACTCTAGGTTTGGAGCCGAGCCAACCGAACGCTATGGGTGAGGACTTGAGGACTAGCAGTAGAAGGTCGAGGACCTTCAACCTCGATTCCCTAACCTTTGATACGGAGGGGTAAATCCGTTCTATATATGGTTTCCGGATAACTATATATATTTGTGTAATCTTGTGGTTGTTGCACTATATGTATAACATATGTATGAAAATCTAAATGAGCTTGTTTGAAAATATGATGCGAATGAAAAGAATATCTCACTAAGCTAGTTGTAGCTTATACCCCTATAGATTTTGTTGAAACAAGTATACCCGTGGCTTAAATTGAGGATCATGACATTAAGGAAGTCATGGAAGGATGATTAAGCTCCTATGAAGGAAATGGAATCATAAGATGAAGTAATTTTGTAAGGTTCTTTATATGTAATGACCTATATGATTAGTGATGTATATTTATTTGAAGATAATAGAGGGATATGCCCTTAAGAATTGAAATGTAATATGTATGTTTCATGATAAGTATTTTCTTTGCCTTGTTACTTATTTATTATCAATATAAATTGCGCTACTCCGATGCGTTTCCTTGGTTGTGATGTACGCCTTGTACATGATATGGAAGCCTTTGCGTGACTAAGGAAGTCATTCCTAGGCTTTAGTATTGTGTACGGCGGACTGCCACGTTTAGAATACCCCTCGGGGCGTGACAGTTACCAACCTTAAGAAAGACTTTAGCCTACCCTAGTGAATCTGACAATGGAAATACACTAAACAATCTCTCTCTTAATTTGTTAAGAATCACATGATATGGAATTGGTGAAGCAAATCCCTAGGCTCTCATCTTGCATTTTTACAAACTTATCTTTAATTTTGTCAAGAGAACATTTGTACATTTTCATTAACTATAGTATAACTTCTGCTTTCATTATGATCTTCTAAATTTTCTTTGGCTAGATAATAGATGAAATGTAAGTAAAGTAAATGCTAACGATCCCCAAGAATACAACCTAATATTTTCTATGCTACTTTAGTAGTTGTAGTCGTCTGATGTTGTTAGTTGCTTCCGAAGTTGAACAAAACCTATTAGTTTTATAAATTTTTGAAAACTTCAACTTCGTGTTCTTGAGAAAATGTTTTTAACTCAAAAAACCAACCAAGAAATTTCAGCACCATTGTCGAGGATCAGTGTTAGATTCTTGAAAATGAAGCTTAACAGGGCACTATTTGAAAAAATTTCGTTTATTAAGCTAGTCACTAATTTTGTAAATAGTGTAAATAGTTTTTTCTTTTCTTTTGTTTTCATTTTCTATAAATATAACTTTGTTCATAGTTTTTTCTCTTTGTCAATATTTGCTTCTTTTTGTTTTTGTAAATATATGCAAACTCTCATTTATTTTTGTTGTATATATGTACATAATGTATATATTTGTTTTGTTTTTATTTCGTTTTTATACATAGGATCTTATCTATTTGTAAATATTTATGTTCGGTTCTGTTTTATTTTTTTTTTGGTACAGTTTTGTTTATTTTCCTGCAAAATTCTTTAATTATTTAAACTCTTTTATTCTTTATTACATTTATTTGTTTACTCTTTTATTCTTTTTGTATAGTATGTTGTTTTAGTTGTTTTTTGTTGCTATTTGTTTGTTATAACATAGTTCTATTGTAGACTAATTCTTTCAAAACAAAAATGTAGGATGATTTGTCCTACCTTTCTTTTGATTGTGGAAGTTATTAGAAATTTTGTTTGATGTTTGTTTTTAAAAACTTTTTTATGCTTGTTGTTGAATGCTTGAGCGAGGTAAGTGTTGTCTTAAGGAGAAATATATGTTTGTTTATGGTTTGTAAGACTTTATTCAGGTTTCGCTAAAACCTGATTTTATCTTTGAATGATGATGTTTTTCATGGAATTATTTGAGTGAATGTATGAATGATATGGATTTGAATGAGTTTGAGAATTAATCCACATTTCAAATATTGCAAGTTTTTTATAAGAGATCTATATGAATAGTTTGGCCTCGAGCTAAGACTACAATATGGGGAATTCAATGAATTTCATTTTTCAGATTCAGTCGAGCCTTACGATTGAGTCATCGACTTTAGGTTACGACAATTCTAATTTTGATTCTTTTTGTAGGCTTTAAATAATGGCCTGGATTTAGGCCTGATTCTTTTATTTTTGTAAAGACCCGACATGCTAATTCTCAAATTAAGCACACCAAGTCCCCAACCACGTATAACTCTTACGAATTATACGTAAGGTTGTCTTTAAAGAAGGTGTTTATGGAACATTGCTATCCGATTTTAAAATTTATGAAATCGTTTAGTTAGATTTTCGGATAACTGGATTTAGCAGCGGAAATAAATTTTATAAATCAATTTAGAAATAAAGACATTTCAAAACTTCCACTCTTACAAAGGAAAAGCTTTCACTTAAACAAATTTTTACAAAAGCTTAGTTACAAAACATGGGCATTAACAAGCCCTTAATGAAAATACAAATTTATAAATGAATCCAGTCTATAAAGCAAAAAAAGAGAAACAAAACAACTAAACTACAACGCTCCTAACTCATATCGCTCATCCATAATCCTTCCCGAATCAACGGAAGCACCCAAAACTCGACAAACATCATACAACAACAACATCATCATATCATCATCATCATCCATCATTACCACAACAACAAGGACTCATCATTATCAACTTCATCAACATCGTCTTATCAACAACAAAACCTGTAAAAAGAATAACAACAACAAGAATGAGCCGAAGCCCAGTACACAGCAACACAATCACACACGGATGGCACACGACTTAACTAAATGCAATGCGTCAATCCACAAGTTATTATCTTTTCATTAAAATAAACAAATCAACAATGGAGCACTCACACTCCGGAACAAGCCAATGGGAATCTGGGGATCCTGAGTAACGCTCACGACGCTCAGGGGGTTGATATAAGCAGCCCGAATACTTATATCTCCTAGATAACGTTACACTGAAAAAGAAATAGTAATCTCATCCAGGACTCATAGTCGCTACTTAACTTCACTTAACTTAATCCATAATATAATTTAATTCACATGCCCCATAAACATTGATTAAATCATATTACTTCCTCTCAAGATTAAGTAAACGTTACGCAGTTACCACATTCCTTATCGATTACCCGCCAAGCCTAGTCATTGCATCATGACTATTGGCCTAAGCGCCTATTATAATATTGTCATTGCATCATGACAACCGCCGAGCCAAATCATTGCATCATGATAAGTGGCCTAAGCGTTTATTCTAACCTTGTCATTGCATCATGACAAGTTGTCGCTCCTCGGACCGGATTCAACGCGATAAGGCACAATCAACACTCATCAATTATTAAGCCGAGTTTAAGTCTTAATCAGTTTAGATGCCTATCCTAACATTCAACACGCAAGTTACTGCGTACCTTGAATATGAAATCCAAACATAGCCTTGGAAGGAATTTCAGAAGATAAATCAGATATCCACTTCTGTTAAGGAAAGAATTCGTATAAGAAACTAAACTAAACTAACCATCTACTTCATCAAAATCATATAAGAACTTAAGCTATTTATCCATTCGTCTCAAACTCATTTTATTAAATCCTATTTGATCAGACACTAATGTGGAACCCCACTATGGCTGCGAAGATCGCCCCGCCAAAATATGGACAGTTCTCCTTTGTCTGTCAAAGTATTTCTTTTCTCTTTATTTATAGTGTTTTATTACAAAAGCATTAACAAAGAATTCACAAACCAAAAACATTCATTTTCCAAGTGAACACACATTTGAAACAACATATTCCCCATATTAATCAAAGATCATCCTAATTCATTCATTTAATCTAATTATTTGTTACTAACCCATTTTAGCTTAACCTTAGTCAATTTGATTAAAATTAGTCATTTGATTCATTTACTAAGTCAAGTTGATTAAACATAGACAATCTAATTCATTTTAGCTTAGTAAAGTTCATTAAGTCAAATTGGACTTAGATTAATTACTAATTCATTATATATCTAAGATCTAATCACTTAATCCCAAGTTAGCTTAAACCTAGCCAAATTCATCAAAGTTAAATAATCTAATCCATTTTAGTTCATTCAAGTTCATTTAGTCAAGTTGAACCTAGGCTTGTTAACTAAGTTCATTTAAGTTCAAGCTAATCATAAGAACAAATAATAAACAAATCTTAAACTTAGCATGAAGGAAATTCAAATAAAATTCATATAGATACATAAATCATCATTTATATACTTACCAAGATCATTTAGTTTCATTAAGTCATCACAACATCATAAATCAAGCAATGGAAATCATATATACAACATAACTACTTTTGGTTTAATACTCATGGAAATTCAATTATTTGTTGAATTTATAAATCTATCTAAATCATGCTTAATTATATCCCTCAATCATCATTACACATCAAATATCACGTATCTATCTCATTTTAGCTCAAAAAGATCCATTTCCTAAGCAAAAACACATTTAACAAACAAAACAAGTTTTTGACTTTGTTTGAAAATTATAAAGGCTGGAAAGAACTAAAATTTAAGTATCGATAATTTCCGAATTTGTAAAAACTCAAAAAAAAAATTGTAGATCTCTTTTTAAGCTTTCCAACGCAACTTGAATCACTCAATCGGAGGTCGTATGAAAAAGTTATGACCAATTTACAAAACAGTGTCGCGTCAGGGAAGAAATCCGCGAGCGCTACACCCTTGGCAACGGGGTGTTTTGAAGGCCGTTTTGACTCAGGGGAATGAAATTTTTTGATCCGAGAGCACTACACCCTTGGCAACAGGGGTGTTTTGGACACTACACCCTTGGCAAGGGTGTTTTGGAGGCCGTTTCAACTCAGGGGAAATGAAATTTTTGATCCGATAGCACTACACCCTTGGCAACAGGGGTGTTTTGACAGGTGTAGTGACATATTTACGAAATTCCTTGTTTCAAACACTAATTTTACAAAATTTTTACACTTCAAACCTTCTCCAAAACACTTTACAACCATCATACTACACCCTACATCTATTCTAACATCCTCAAACATGCATAACTTCACATTCACCACATCAAACATCTCAAACTTCATCAACTTCCATAACTACTATTCATCATCTTCTTCCTCCTTCACAACCCAACTTCCATCAACCATGAAAGCAACAAATACATATATAAACAGCACTCTCAACCCATTTCAACATCAATTCATCAATTAGAAATGTAAATAACAAGTAAAAACAAAGAGAAATAGAAAACGAAAACTTAGCTTTTTTTGAGTCTACTCATGCAATTGCTTCTCCTTCTTCTTAGGGAAGCTAATTCTACTTGATTCCTCCTTTCCTCTTATTGAGTTTGAGATTTATGTGTTGGATTTGGAGAAAGAAGGAAAGAAGAAGAAGAAGAAGAAGAAGAAGAAGAAGAAGAAGAAGAAAAGGGAAACGTAAAGAAATGAAAGGGGAAAGGCAAAGGCAGCAAAAGTCAATAAAAGAAAAGGGAAGGATAAAACTAACTTTATATAAAATAGAAATAGGATATAGTTTTAGAACTATCAGATTAATATCTATAGTTCTAGAAGTATTTAAAAGTTTGTTTCGAAACCAATATGTTAGAAATTAAGAACTTAATTTGAGAATTTATTTTAGATAAAAGATATTTAATTTGAGTTCGGGTTTAAGAACTGATATTTTTATTCAAGCAAATGAACTCAAATTTTACTGAGATTTAGGAATTAGTGTTTAGGCTATGAATCAATGATTTAGGAATTCTTTAAACACTTTGATGACATGTTTAGGGAATTTGAAACTCAAATCTCAATTAATAGCTAATTAAATTATATCAACTTGTCTAATTAAATCCTATAATTCATTTAATTCATTCAAATCTATCTAAACCTAATTTCTAATATATGTGAAGGTTTGGGGTATTTCAATTTTATTAATTCTTTATTCTTTTAATAAGCCACGACTTACATTAAAGTTTCCATTCTTTAATTCTTTTATTACTAAATAATGCTGCGACCTAAATGTCGAGTCCAAAAATTTGACCTGTGATACATTTTCATATAAAAGGATATATACTGTTCATTCCCTCTTTTTCAATATTAAAATTCTAAGAAACCCAATAAACATTCTCTAAACCCTCGAAAAACCTTGCACTCATAAATTCACTAAAAATCATTCCTTTTCAACATTTTGAGAATCAAATTTCTACAGTATGCTCATTTCTTATCTTTTCCTTTACTTTTACTATTTTATTTGAGCTTAAATGATAGATACATTTGCATATTCTAGGGTTTCGGTTTGTACATAATTCTTAATATATGCTGTGCTTGATAGAAAGTAACTTGCTTGATGATAAAAATAAGTTAGAATAACTATTTTATACATTTTAATAGCTTGAAAATTTAGGGTTGTTGAGTAATCTGTCACTGACTTTATTTTGACTCTTGAGCATCTTTGAAGTTTTGTATATGCTTATTTGTTTTAGATTATTTGAAAGAGATAATCTTGACATTAAAGGCAGTAAAATGAAGTTAGGATAACAATGTCGTTGATATTAGGATGAAAAGATGTTAAAAAGAGAGAGAGAGAGAAAAAAAAAAAAAAGAAAAGTGCTGAAACAAATATGCCCAGAGATTATTCTTCGAAGTAGATAGTTTTGTTTTAAGCAACAAACTAGGGCAAGATCCTATTTATTTTGAGCTTTAAATGCATAAATACTTATGTTGATTACATTTTTTTTTTTTTTGGCAAAAGTGGCATCTAAAAGATCCTAACCTCAGCTACAAAAACAATCCAAAAAAGCTAGACATGAGGCTAGGCTTGCCATCTAAGTAACTACCTAACCATAGACTCTAGAAGGCATAACTGCAGAGGATAGAGAAAAATATAGTTTGTATCTAAGTTGGAAGAAAGTGGTTGACAATGCTATTTTGAGCTGGGATTTGTTAAGGAGTTATGGTATGGAAGAGGATTTTAGGAGATATTTTGCAAACCCAACATGGGAAAAAGTATTTGAGATCAGAGAGGAAGCCTTTGGAGAAGTAACTATAACCTTCATGGCTAGTTTTAGAACAAGACTCCAAGTGCCAAATATGGGGGACACCATGCATTTTTATGCATTTAGGCAATATAGGACTATTACCATGAGAAGATTTATTATTGCCATGGAGTTGTATGATAGTGAGGAGATCCTAGATGCTAAGTAGTTTAAGAAACTGCCAATTGAAGTATCAGAGGCAAAATGGAAGAAGTTTACAACAAAGAAAATTGATGGCACATTTAGATCCTCCAAGACCACTAGGTATAGCTTCAAGAGCTCCTGTAAGCCCTTAGATTTTATGCTACATTTTATGCTTAAACTCTAAACAGGAAATCCTAAAGTCAACAAATCTATAGCAAACCCTAGTAGATTTAGGTCTGATAATCCTATACTCTTAATTCCTAAACAATGTAATTGATATAATTGTGGATAATAGTTCATAATGATATAGGAAAGCTTAAAAATATCATATTTGTTAATTTTTAGTGTGTTTCGGATCCGAACGGGATCAATTTTTGAAAACCGTGCCCTGGTATACTGGATGGTAAAAATATTCCGTTAATACCTTTAGATTCTTAAAATTACAAGGATTTCAAAAATATCAGTTTTATAATTTTTCGATATCTAAAAATATCAAATATAGCTTAAATACATATATTTTCTTTACTACCGGTATTAATTTGTCTTGTTACTATTCATATTACTATTCATTAATATTCACCTATTTTTACTTTTCTACACCTATTCTTACACTCTGCCGTATCTATTTTTACTTTTTACTTTTCCCATATACCTTCATTCATATCATACCTTACAAATTATTACTTTTTATTAACAAAATTACAAAACAAATCAAATCTCTCTTGTAATCACCCAAATTTTACATAACCCAATTATATTAATTATTAAGAATATGATATAGAATTATAAAAGAACTATATTAAAAATATCAAAAATCACTCCAAATTTTTCGCGATTTAAATTTTTAAGTATGAACAAATTAGAATAAAGAATCTTTATTACTAAGACTATAAAAGTTCATAATAAAGAATAAAAAAAACTATTTACTATTTACGAACTTAAGTTTTAATGTAAAAAATATATATATATATATTTAAAACATTCAAGTTAAATAATTCTGAGTATATAAAAACTAAAAGTCTGATATAATCTAGTAATTTATAATTAGTAAAAAGAACTGAGTAACAAATATAAAATTAAAAATTAAATTTCTAATCTAATAAAAAGTCTAGAATAAATTTATAAATAGAAATGATTCCATATGTAATTTCAAATCTTAAAGATTTATAATAAAGTCGAATTAAGGGTAATATAATTATAATTTATCAAACTACCACGAAACGAAACTTTTAAACAAATAAAATATAATTTAGGATAGCAGGTATAAAAACATAAAAATAAAGTATTAAACTAAAGATTCTATGTATACGATCGTATTCAGAATATTTAATATCGTTAATATATAAATTTTTATCCAAAAATATTATCAAATCAGTATTTATTATATGTGTCATTTAGATCTATAAAATTAATTTTTTTCAATAATTTATATTTTCTCACTCCTTACATATTTATTGGTTATAAATTTATCATCATCTTATTATTTATATATTTTTATATATCCTAACTGGTTTGCATTTTTTTCGTTTAATATACGTTGTTACGGTTTGGAATTGTTTTGCAAATTGAACTCCCTGGACGCGTATATGATTCTAAGAAAAAGCGAAAAATCAAACACATATATAGATAACTTTAATAGAAATTCTATGTATACTATATTGTTGAGAATATTTAATAACGCGAATATGGAACTTCTCATCTAAAAATATTACTAAATCAGTATTTAACATACGTATCACTTAAACCCGCAAAATTGATTTTTTTCACAAATTTATATTTTACTCCTTCCTTATACGGTTATAAATTAATTATCTTATCTTTATATTTTATTTATATATCCTAAACCTAAAATAATTATCAACTAATATATAATATATATATTATATAGGATTGCAACTTGCTGGAGACGGTTTACATGAATTGAAGGGCTGTGATTCTCTTGAGGATTGTGAGCCGGTTTTTCTTCAATAATTTATCTAAAGGTCAATCCCCATCCTCTTCAAAGCCATTAGAAATTTGACAAATCACCCTTGCATTAATAACCATAGAACAAACCACATAAAACCACAGCAAACAAGGGCAATTCGTTTTGGATTTGAGGAAGAAATGCGGCCAGAAATTCACTTCGTTATATATATATATATACATACAAAGGACCTTAGAAGAAGGAGCAAACGGACTTCAAACCCTCTCAAATTTTCCAAAACTCATCTACATCTCATTAGGAATAGAACAAACCCAGAAAACAATCTTTAAACGCTCATACCCACCCCGTTCAAAAATTCGAACAAAAACTGGGAGAACGTTCAAAAACGAGCTTGAGGTAAGTGATTCTCATTCCGCGAGTTTTGATGTTTTTAGTTGTTATATGTATATAAATATCATGTATAAATGCTTAGGAATGAATTAGAATAAATTTATGAGTGTAAAACAATGAAAAATCGGATCAAAACCAAGGTTGAAGATGATGAACAGTACTTCCCGATGAGCCCAGGCTTCGTGTACGGGCGTACATGACCCGTAGACCCCTCGGTTAGCAACGTGTACGGGCGTACATAACCCGTATACCCCTCAGCCAACACGTTGTACGGGCGTACTCAACCCGTGCAACCCCCAGCTAGCACTTTGTACGGGCATACTTAACCCCGTACACTCCTTAGCCAACACGTTGTACGGGCGTACTCAACCCGTGCAACCCTCGGCCAGCCACGGTGTACGGGCGTACTCGACCCCGTGTACCCCTCGGCCAGAAGAAAAGAAAAACGAAATTAAGTATACATAATTATATAATAATATAATAATTAATTATTTAAATAATTTTGGAATGTTTACTATTTTTCTTGCATTTAACTGTTATTCTGGAATAGTAATAGTAATATTATAATATAATAATATTAAATCCGAAAATTATTTATTTAAATTTAAAAATAAAATTATTTTTCTGACTTTATTAAATATAGGATGTTTAAATATTTAATCTATTATTATTCATCTAAAAGAGAAGTTTTCTTTAAAAATATAAATTACTTTGTTAAGTAATTTCCGCATAATAGATTTCTAATTATTAATATCCTTAATATTATTAAAAGAATTTTTAGGATTTCGAAAATATTATTTTTTTGAAATAATAATAAATATGGATATAAGACTGAAATTACTTTAGTAATAATATTAATTAAAATATATAAGACAATTAGTATAATTCTTAATGTGATGGAATATAATCTATTTTCGGAAATTTATTATTATTGTAATTGTTATTATTATTGTTATCAATATTGTTATTAGTATTATTGATTTCGTTACTAAAACTATTAAATTGTTTTTATAATTAAAATTGTTTTTACTATTAGTAGTAATATTAAAACTAATATAATCACCATTATCTTTGATACTAGTATTACTACTACTTTTATGAGTATCACTAATACTAAGATTAGTATATTATATAAATAAATTATATGATTTTTGGTAACTAATTAAAATAGAATTAGTAATTGAATTAGGCGATTAGTTTCCAATTAACTCAGCTTAGATTAATATAGTAAGTAAGACCATGAAAAGAAAGGAGTATGTAATTTCTAAAATATGTTTATTATTAGAATTAGTGTAAATAATAGTATAAGTTATACCAAAACTAATCCGGTGAATATGATATTTCAAATATCTTATCTTCGGAACTAATAGAAGAATAGATTAGTAAAATAATAAATATCTGTTATTTCATTCCATAGGAATATAAATCGGTTCTCAGACTACCAGTAGCTTATTACAGCAATATAGCGAGGACCACAGGTGAGGGACTTTGACCTTATCATATTGCTTGTGCTTGTAGTTAGTTGCATTGATAATAACATATCAAATTGAATTGCATGTGGGTTGGGTAAATCGTATGCTGCTTGGTGTATGTATATTGCCAAAACATCTTATTATAATTAACAATTTCTTTGTATAATGACAATTGTATGGAGCATGTTGATGTTTGTCTGTAATTGTATTATCGTCCTAAACCTGACTAAAAACTATTGGTACCATAAAATGAAATGGGCATGCATTGCATATATTGCATATTTGCATCTCTAAAAGCGTAGTAGTCTATTACGTATTGGCCATCCGGGACTTTAGTAATGCTTGGTTGACCTAGGCAGAGGCTATTAGATCAACGCAAGGTTACCTTTGATTCTATTGGTACCATAAGAACTAAGTGGTAAATGAAGGACGCCGCTTATGGTATTGTTTGGATGACTAATGCTCAGGGAGTTGCTAAAGGTATGTACATGGGATGGTTTGTTAAGCTATCATATTAAAAGTGATAACCCTAATACGAGAAATCGTAGATTCCCTGTATGCTTGGCTTCTTCTGGATAGACTATGTACTACTGGTTCCTTCAACCCTGATGAGAGGGGTAAATCTCCATCCTGCTTTGGACTCCGGATTCTCCAGGCTTGTATTTGTTCATATGCTTGATTGTGGCATTACATATGTTTGCTAAGTAAACTTGATTTCCATTGTTTGATATGTGGTCTGGTCAGGTCATCTCACTGAGCGTGTGGTTTTGCTCACCCTCCAACAGTCTTTGTGCAGGTATCACGTTAGCTGGGATTGGGATTAAGCATGAGTGAAGAGTGTTACATCAAAAGACCTTGCTGAAGATAGTTTCATAGATTATATTAGTCTCAAAGGACAACTTAGATAAATGGTATAATTGATTAAGATCTTGTATTTTATAGGTTTGACCTCAATTTCACTATTTGGTAGGGGATACCGATTCTCTGCGGTTCTAGCAAACTAAGGAAAATCGGAATCCTTAGTATTTATGTAATATATTGGTATGACTACATTATGTAACAATTATAAGATAGAGTCTTGTAATATCTGACTTGCAAGACGGTTCTCATATTACGGGTGCACACGTGGTATGATGACTATAGGATGATACTACTAGGCCCTATTTTGGGACGTGACATCTCTCTCTCTCCCCCTCTCTCTTCATCACACCTATCACCCCCTTACGCACACACAATTATTTTTTTCAATTTATTTAATTAACACAATTTACCCTCCTCAAAACTCTATAAATACTCTATCTCCTTTCATTTCTTTCACACACTCATTTACCATACCAAAACTCTCTCAAAATTACCTCTCAACTTTTCTCTCTACAATCTCTTCTCATCTTCCCACATCTCTACCATTTTCATATCAAAACAACATCTCTTTTTCTACCTTCCATACTTCTAATTTAGGTAAAACTCTTACCTATATTTTCTTACCATATCATGTAATTTAATATGACTATGGTGTATATTTCGTAAACATTTAAATGTTATGGAAGTAACACTATGTTCATGTTTTGTTCTTGTTTGATGAACAAAACTCATTTTATTATTATGTTATTTTATTATTATTATTATGTTACATACTATTATTATTATTCTAATCTAACTTCTATATGATACTAAGTATATTTATGTATATATATTTCTTAGAGCATATAAGCTCACTAAAATAACTGTTATTTATCTATTATGCTTTGCAATTTATTTATTTATTCAATGCTTTTATATTAAGACTAGTCTTTCTAGTCTTAGACTTATCCTTATCAAGTTAAAACTATTTTCGTATTTCTTTTATTTTTGCTTTTTTTTTTTTTGGACTTGCCCATGACTAAGTCTAAAAGCCTTGATTCAAGCTAAGACTTTCAATACTTGATATTTATTATTTACTTATCTCTATATTTTTCATCTTTCTTATTAAGTATTTTTGTCATGTTACTTAGCTATAAACCCATATTCATGCATGATTATGTTGATTGTTGTCTTAATAAGAATAAAAAAAAATTATTTTTGTTTATAAAGGAAATAAGCTCAACTTACTTTAAAGATATGATTTTATCACTTAGGAAAAGTTTCATTAAAGTTTAGAAACCTTATATCAACAATATGTTTTTCAAAGAATTTTAGACAAAGGTCACCATAGATTTTAGTATTAATAACATATAAGGATTGTCAAAAGTTAATCAAGAAATTCTTTACTCATTTTAAACTATCATTAAAAACCTTAATATTAATAATACTTTGCTATGAGAAATTTTCTTAAAAACTTGGTTATAAAATTCCCACTAATATTTTAATAAATACAAGGACTAAGACAAGCTTTTCAAAAGAAGTTAAAATTAACTTACCAATTAAAATCTTCTTAATGAATAAAATTTGTAGATAACTTAGAAAAACTAAAAATTTTTAAACTAAATTATCTTTCAAGAGTTAAGGAAAAATAAATTATATCACACATTTGATGGCTCAAAAATCTTTAGTTTTATTTTCGAAACAACTTAATATAATTTTGTCAACTTCACTTTTTCAACTAGTGAGATAAATTATTTTATGAAAAATCATTGATTAAAACAACATCATTTAGAATCATGTGCATAATATGAGTTGCATACGTATTAAAAGAAATTTTCAACTATATATGCCATGCCCCAATGGGTACCCTAAACGTGACAGTTCGCCACACTTAATACTAAAGCTTAAGTATGACAACCTTAGCCATTCCCAAAAGCTTCTATATTAAGTGTAAGGCGTACTTTCACAACTTTAGAGGACCATATATGGAATTATGAAGCTTAAGGAGATATAAAAACATATTAAGAAAAGAGGATTCACAATAATTATTCATTCATGGCAAAGACTTTACAAACTTAGGGACAACACCTAAATTACTAATCTATTATATAAATATATGCATGCTGGTACTAGGCTAAATTTTACCCAAATTTCTAATGTTCAAGAGAGATTACCTGCCCGCATGGTCCACGTGGCCTTAACCATAAGTACGGGAACTGCAAAAGATATCTATTGGGGTATAAGCTAATAGGCTTAGTGAGAACTATTTCCATAAATAACTTCTTGTAACAAGATTCAAACAAGTTGATTTAATCAAACAAATGTAATGCACAAGCACGTGGGCAAACAAGCATATAGCTTTCCGGGAACTATATGTTGAATGGATTTACGCCCTCCATTCGGGGTTTGGTGATACTTATCCTCAAAACAAGTAGTTTTAATAACAGAAAATTTTAAGCTTGCGAGCACTCATCGCCAAGCATTCATTAAAAAGTTTTAAACTTGCGAGCACTCATCGCCAAGTATTCCGAATCTACTTGATTTGACCTTGCTTTCGGATCAACCGCCAAGCATATTCCATTAAGCCGCCAAGCAATCGCTTTCGGATCTCCCGCCAAGTGTTGCTTTCGACATGAGCTTACTATCCTTCTCACCCAAGGATAATAACCCAACCATGCAATGTGACTCACTTCGTGGTATGCATGAGTTCATTAATTTATAAAGTCATAACATAATTATTTTCAACTTTATGGCGATCAAGGAATTTCACACAAATCAATATTAAACTAAAACAATCACTTAGAACAATTCGGGCTTCGATATTCTTAGAATTCTTTCAAGGAATTATTTTACATGCATATCGGTTTATCTTTTCCTAACTCTAGTGCAACTATTTACAAGCACAACAAGTATAGCATTTAATGGAAATAAACTCACGATGCCATTGTCGTCTATTCCTCTAAGCGGATGAGTCGTTCACACACTCCACTTAATCGTAATAGTTCTCTGGGTAAAGGAATCCTTCCTCGGGGTTACCTAACCAAAGAAAATACCCACAATGAGTTTTTCTTGATGATTTTCTTGAATTTTGACAAAACAATGTCAAAGAACGTTAAAGTTCGTATAGAAGAATGTTCCAACTTAAAATGGCCATAACTTGGTCATTTTAACTCGGAATCGCGCATATAATATACCGATTTCTACCTACTCGAAAAGATCTACCCATTTCCAAAATTATTTCAACAAACAAGCCATATAGGCTCCGAAAAGTGGCGACAAAATTCACCACGGATTTCAAGTAAAAACAACTTTGGTTCAAGAAATCAAAATTTGTTTGATAAATACTTAGTTATCTATATAGTTGAAAAATTCTCTTTTTATAACTATATAACTCATATTTAAGCATGCTCAATGTCTTGTTGTCCAATTATTTTTCTTAGGTAAAACAATGTCGGGTTGAAGCTTTTCGGAAATTGTTTTTGTAAATTTCTTTGAAATGAATACCTTGTTTTCTTTATTTTCTAAAAACGTTTTATGTTGGTTTTATTTATCTTTTTCTAAGTGACCTTTGAAAATAAAATTTTCTACTTTCTAAGTTACATTAATACTATATTTGAAGTTTTCTAGGAAATATGCTATTCTTCATTTTTCTTGTGTAAATTCTTTGTTTACTTGTTTTGCAAAAATCCTTACTTGATATTTCTCATTCTTTTTCTCATGTCTCATATTTTTCAAAAATAATCATCCATGCATGAAAATTTGTTTTCTTCATAAAAACAATGTGGAACAATTAAGGACTTTTTGTAGAAAAACTAATTTCTATAATCTATTAATTTCTCTTGTAACTTGAAAAGTATTTTAACCATAAATTTTCTTTGCCTATTTGTTTGCAAAGGTCTTTACTTAAAAATTTCCTTAGTCATCCATCTTATTTTCTTTCTTATGAAAAGAACCATTTTAAAAAATATTCTTTTGAAAAACAAGGTGGATAATAAAGATTAGTATTTTTCAAAGCAAAAGTAGTTTATAAAATTATAGTGAGTTCTTTTTGTAACATGAAAAGGAATGAGTTTATTTTGTGTTGATTTTATACTTTACATAAACTTATTTCTAAGTGACAAAATTCTTCTTTTGTTTAAATAAAATTATGGACAACAATCTAAATGAATATGATTATGAGAATAATAATAATAACCAAAATAACATAAAGTATAATAATAAAGTCAAGTATTGGAGTCTTAGCTTCTTCAAGGCTCCCGGAACTAAGAAATAAACTAGTCCCATAATGAAATAAAATGAAAGAAAGGAAAGCTTGTTTTGACTTGATGAGGACAAGTCTAAGACTAGAGACTAGTCTTAAAAACAACTTGAAATAAATAAATTGCATTGAAGTAAATAAATTGCATGAAAGGTAAATAAATTGCAAGATCATGAGCTTATATGCTCTAAATAATATATATAGCTATGTAGATATAGTAGATAGTTATGAACATAAAAAAGACATAAATGAACATAAGAGAGACATAAATGAACATAAGAGAACATAAATGAATATGAACATAAAGGAATTATGATTATGAACAAAAACAAAGTATGAACCTATTGTTGCTTTCTTAACCTTCATGGTTTTAGAAAACACACACTAAGCTCATACTAAGTAGATGAACATGAAGAAAGCTTGGAGGATTTTCTTGAAGAAAGCTTACTTAAAGAAAGACTAAGAGAGCTTTTCTTGTAAGAACTTCTTGGAGAGAATTCTTGAGAGATTTTGAGAGAGTAATTTTGTATAGAAGTGGTGTGAAAGAAGTGAAAGAGAGGGGGGGGTATTTATAGGATTGAGGAGTGATTTTTGTGTGATTAAAATAAAGTAAAATTGAAACAAAAATTGAGGAGATGGGAGGGGGGGCGCCGGCCATGTACATCTAGGGGGGTTTGTTTTATTTTTTTGACTTTTTGGAAAGATAAAAGATGTAATATGTAAGGTAGATGTGATATAAAGTTATGGGAAAGGTAAAAAGTTAAGATTATAGGTTATGTAGAGTGTAAGAATAGGTGTAAGAAAAAGTAGAGATAAAAGAATAGTGTAGAATAGTAATGAATAGTGTAATGTAAAGTAGATATGACAATTAAAGTACCGGTAGTAAGAAAATACGCGTATAATAGCTATATCTGTTATTTTTACTTACCGAAAAATTACGAAACTGATATTTTTGGAAAACTTATATTTTTACGAGTCTAACGGTATATTCGGAATATTTTTACTATTCCGGGCTTCCGGACACGTTTTTCGAGAACTGTGTCCAATCGGGTTTGAAGGACACCCGAATTTTGCGAAACTGAAACTTTTATAAAACCTATGGTTATTACGAACTATTCTAGCTAATTATCCCATCTTCGTTTCTCAGGGCCAAAGAAAACGGCAATGCCGGATTTAAATTGATACGGTAAACTAGGGTTTTGTTGACCTTTAGGGTTCCGTTTGACTTCCGGTTTAGGGTTTTATGCTAAACCGATTCTGAAAATTTAGGGGTTTACAACATATATATATATTTATATGTTTTCTATGGGATTTTTGGTTGATAAAAAGTTTGGAAAAAATAATGTTTTAAGGGCTAAGATTTTCATTTCAATTATATACCATGTCTTTTTTGGAACCTAAATGACTTTTTATGATAAAATCAACCTTAGAAATAGATAGATCTTTTCGAGTAAGTAGAAAACAATATATAATATGTGAAATTCCGAGTTAAAATGAGCAAGTTATGACCATTTTAAATTGGAATTTCACTACGTATGAATTTTGACGAACTTAGAGAAATATAATTACAAGTTTAAGTAGAACTTCTAAGAAATACTCATTTTGGGTACTTTTCTTGCTTAGGTGACGTGGAGTCTAAGCTTCGTTACCCCGAAAACTATTTTAACTAGGAGCTTCTACTGCCATCGCTGGTGAGTTTAATTTCTTACATTCTTTTACTTATTTTTTTTGCTTGTAGATTAGTGGCATTAGAATTAGGTAAAGATAAAACATAAAAGTGCATGTGACTTACATATATGGTTGAAACTACGCTAACCATATCTGTAAACTCTCGAAATTTTTCGTCTTAAATAAATCTTTATTATATTATGTTAGGTCGGATCATAGCATTCCTTTATAGGTATAAAATCTTAAAAATATTAGATACTGACTTGAAAAGATACCAAAAACCCAAAATTCATCTGATAAAACCTACGAACGGAATGAAGGCAGATTCAATAACTTAGAATAGGAATAGAAATCTTAAGATCAGGCACAACAAAAATATTATAGAATTTTAGAACTAAAAATTCAGTTTAAAAATGCAAACTCAAATTATGTAGCTCAATCCTTGATAATAACTAATCACGTAAGTTGGAAAACTTGAATTTCAGCTTTAGTAATTATCTGTATTTAATTATCATCACCATGTAGTATAAATATTTATGTCTCTATTTCATAAATAAAATTATCCTCGATTCATAAATTTTCGTCAAGATAATAAATTAGTTTATCCCATGTACATAATAGAAATACAAATACTCTATAAATGATGAAAATATTATGTCTTCACTTGCTCAAAAGCATATGGACTAAATACACACCCACCAAAATTCCTTTTTTTGCCAAAACCACTAAATAATCACACAATTCTATAAAGTCAACTTCTTTTATGACAAACATCAATTACAAATCCCCTCCATCATACCAAAGTACCATTTCTAGTACACTTCTAACTCAGTGCATGCCTATTTCCAAGGCAATCCATAATGCCAAGTCTTATCAATGTCATCTACCTTCTTCATTTTAAAAAAAATAGAAGGGAAAATGACCTCACTCTCTACTCTCACTTCTCCCTCTCTCTCCTTCCCCCATACACGTCTCTCTTACTCTCTCTCTTGGATCTCACTCCCTTTCTCTCTATCTTTCATTCACACTTTTGTCTCTTTTTACCTTTTTTATTTCTTTTTCCTACACAACAACAAAACTATCTTTACCTTAAAATAGAAAAGTAAAATCTTTATGCCTAAAAAGTGAAGAATCCATTGGTGAAATCACAAGAATCTTCAAACCACTAGGTAAGCCAAGCTCCTCTATATTAAAATTTTTACCTTTTATGTTAAGGAGCTAAAAACCTTTTTTATTACCGTTTTAGGTTTGGATCTGCACTCTAAAGAGGGGAGTGATATACTATCACTCTTCGATCCTCAAGTAATAACATTCCAACCCTCTTTAATATCCTTCAAATAGAAAATAAAGCAAAATGTGGGTATAAGATTTTTAAGAAAATTCGTGTTTCAACTTAAAGCCACTAAAAAAGGGTCTTAATATTTTTAAGAAAATTCTTGTTCCAACTTGAAGCCACCAAAAAAGAGTCGTACTTTCGTCAAAATGTTATTTTTAGTGTTAAAATCTTTACTAGGGTCGGATTCCTTACATATGGAGTTAAAAATGATGTTTTCCTTACTTAAAAATCCCTTTTCAACTTGTATAACCATCTAGGAAGCTTGGAACATCAAGAATCTTGTGTATTTTGCTTTATGGTACTTGTTCTTGTAGGATCTCTCTAGATCCGAGTTTATTTTCTTTAACTCCTTATCATTTATCTCTGATGACTAGTTGAAATGATGTTTTGTGGCTCATTTTAAACCTAGATATGCTATATAAACCCATAGGAGGCTTAAAATACCAAAGATCCATACATATTAAAGGATATGATACATGTTTTTGTAAAATCTCAAGAAATTTGAATGTTCACTTTTTATTTTCTTTTTATTTATGGCTCATATATGGTAAAAATAATGTTTTCTAGGTCCTTTTCATCTAGGTATAAATACCTTAGGATGTTTGGAATATAAGAAATCTACACATACTTAACTATAGAACTCATTATTTTGAGCAACTCTAAGAAATCCGAATTTACATATTTTATTTTCTCTTTCGTTACAAGGTTTACTGAATAAAAATTAACATCTCCTAATTAATCTATACCTGTACATATTTTATGAACCCTTGGAAGGCATAAAGTAACAAAAATACACCCTTTAAAATGATTATAAGACCATGGTTGTAAGCCCCTAATTTTTAGGGTAATATCAAATTCAAACCCTAAACCAGAAAGTCAACCGAAAACCCTAAGTCAACAAATTCCTAGCAGTTTAGATCTGGCAATCCCGTGCTCCTAAACCCAGAAGTCGAAATTTGAGTGAAAAATGTAGTTCGGTTCATAATAATACTAGGATACTTAAAAAGATAAGATTAGCGAATTTTTGACTTATTTCAAAACCAACCGAATACAGACTTTGAAAAGCGTATCTCGAGGCTCCAGATATTAAATATATTATATTAATACCGTTAGACTCGTAATTTCATAAGATTTCCAAATATATCAGTTATATAATTTTTTGGGTTATAAAAGTTACAGTTATTACCTTTTTATTATATTTCCATTAGTATTGGTACATCAAATGTCTAATCTACTTTTTGAATTCTTCTACACTATTCATCAAGTACAGCTGCCCATAACCTATTTCTTACATCCTTACAACTTATTTCTACTATTTCATCATTTTCCTTACAATTTATTTTTCCAATACAACTTTTACTACTTAAATTAATTATTTAATTTTGAAACTTACACAACACACTTTTCTCTCTCTCCCTCTCTTGTAAACCAGTGGCCTCTCTCCCTCTTTCCCTCTCTCCAATTTGTTTTATTTTCTTTTGTTAAATTAAAGCAAACCCTAATCCACTTATCTATATATATCCCTTTATATCAACTTCATTTCATTTTCTCTCTTTCTTCCTTGTCACCTTAGAAAAATTTTTGCAAAACCCTCTCTCCCTCTCCTCTACATGCCGTGACCTCCTTCTCTCTCTACACACACACACTCTTTTGATTTCTTTAAGTTTTCTTGTTCCAAAACATTTATAGGTAATAGATCTACACTTTATTATCTTAAAAACATGTAATGGCAAGATCAATCATGTGTGATTCCACTCAAAAATCCTCATCAGCTTTAAGCTAGGGATGTAGAAACACTTGAATATGAGATCCTTACCATCACAATATCGTAGATCTTGTTATTTAAGATTATTTTGCTATTATCTTGTTTTATTATTAAGATATGTTGTTATTATTAATGTTTTATGCATATATTCACCATCTATCCATATCTACATAATATACATAGTGTTCATGCATTTATAACTAGTATAATAAATTGGATCTAGTTGTTTTGAGTTCATAAATGTATTAGGCTTTTGTTTTATGTTCATAAATAACTTATAGGAGTATGATGATACTAGGAAAAAGATAGAAAGCTCAAGATCTACTTTAGTTTCAACAAAAATGATTTTCGAAAATTCGGATAAAAAAAGAACCATATTTAAAAAAGCCATTTTTCAACTTCAAAATGTGTATTTTACATTAAAAATAAAGGACTTATGGAATAGATATCATAAATAAGTGATCTTGATGAGTAAAGCTTAGATCTACTAAGGAATATTTTCAAAACAAGGAAAAGTTTACAAAGTTATGTTTCAATCCCAATAACAAGTTTTAAATTGGTAATAAGGGGAGCTTGAAGTGTAAACACTCATTTTTCAACTCTAAAACAAGATTTTTATTAAAGAAATGAAAGCCTTAAGGAGTAGGTTTGATTAGGAAATAGTTTTTGAAAGCGTAAATGAGTTTTACAAAAAAAACAACCTCAAATGAAATTTTCAAAATTCGGATTTGAAAATGGCTACTATTAAAACACCTATTTCTAAATGCCAAAATGATGATTTTTATGGAAAAATGGAAGTCTTAGGATACATGTAATAAAGATATAATTTTAACAAGGATAAGAGAGGTTTATCAAAGTATAATCCTAAAACAAGAAATGGCTTCAAAGGATAGATTAAATAATGTTTTCATTCTTTAAAAATTTTGTAAATCGTAAATAGGTAAGCCACCTATTTAAACATTTATTTTTAATCTCAAAATGAAGGTTTTTATTTAAATAATGAAGACGATCGCTATATAGGTCATCAAGGTTGAGTTTGATAAAAGCAAGTATGATTTTACAATAAGAAAAACTATTTTTTTTTCTTAAGTCCAGTAAATTTCAAAAGTTTTGCAAAACAAAAGTTTTTCAAAAAGAATTATTGGTACTATATCATTAAGAATATACATATAGATAGTTTATCTCATAACCTTCATGACAATAGCTTGTAGGTATCGCATATATACATGATGCACTTGTAGAAACAAAGCTAGGCAAATAATGTCCTATACATTCAATTTGACATTATCCAAGTACATGAGAAATTAGAATTACCAACACCCATAAATCATGCATGATATTGAGTTATATATGTATATATAGAATCTTACAAGATATAATGATAGCCAAGTATCTACCAAAGCTTTAGTATGATGCTTGGTTTGAAATTAGGAGTTGAATTGTGGAATGGGAAATTCGTATAGTATTATGTACATTACTGTTTATGACCAACCGACCTTGTTTGTTGGAATTAACTCTAGAAATAGATAGCTCTCGTCGAATAGGTAGAAATCGGTATATAATATGTGAAATTCCGAGTTAAAATGACCAAGTTATGGCCGTTTTAAGTTGGAATTTCCTCTTAGACGAATTTTGACGAACCTGTTAGAATAGAATTTATAAGTTCATTCAAACTTCATAGAAATACTCATTAGAGTTATTTATTTTGATTAGGATACTTAGGAGATGAACTAGACCATACCGAAAACTATTACGATTTAGTGGATTTTTATGCCATGGCAATGTAAGTTCACTATCTTTAAATTTTATGCTTGTGAATGTGCTTGTAATGTTAATGCTATTATAATTAGGCCAAGATAAAATTTGATTGTGTGTATGTGAATTTTACTTGGGTGAATTGATGATAAGAATATTGAAAGGAGCTTGTTGTAAATATATGATTTAGTATAGAATCAAATTGTCTGCAATATCTGTGATCACCCATAAATTGTTAAATTAATATGACATGATCTTATAATCAAATTGACATGCATACCATATGTAGAGTCGCATTGCATAGATTATTATACCTTTGTGGAAAGAAGGTAGAATAGCTGGGCAACGAGGGGCCTGTAAACTCAAATGTTGGCGTAATGGTCGAAAATTGAAATTTGGCATATAGGTCGGAATTAAAAAAAAAAATTGTGTGTGGGTGGGCACCTATATCAACTACAATATAAATGAGAAAAATTGAAATCTATGGTTGTATGGGCCTGAAACACTTAACCTCGAATGGAGGGCGTAAATCCCTTCAACATAAGACTCTGGATAGTCTTATGTAGTGTATGCTCACGTGTTTGTGCATTTCATATGGTTGTTAATATAACTTATCTGTTATATATTGCTTGTTGAGCATTTAATTTGGAAGTGGAACTCACTAACCTCGTAAGCTTATACCCTGTAGTTTTTTATTGTAGTATGAATATTTATGGCTATCCTGGAGAGGCCACTTTCCTTAAGTACAGCTTTTGGAACTTAAAGAGATTTTTGAAGAAGTCGAGACCTAGATATAGGCATAGACTTTTAGTTGAATCTCCTAAATCGATGTATATAATGGTTGTTGTGAGAGACTTCCGAGAATTTGAGAACTCTTAATATTTTTTCGAGGGTATGCCCCTTAGATCATGTAATAGATTAATTTTGGATATAACTGTTATGATTTACATTCTTATTGCTATGTATGTCTCCTTAAGCTATTTCAATTCAAAATATGGTTCCCTATTTATTGAACATGAGCCTTACACCTAGTGTTTAAATTCATGGAAGGATTAAGATTATCATACACGAGTTTAGATATCGAGTGTGGCGGACTGTCGCGTTTAGGATACCCTTTGGGTATGACAAAACTATGAGATGAATTTTGATCCGAATTTATAAATTGTGATATTCCATTCCTTGTTAGCTAAAAATAATACTTGGTCCTATAACTTGATAAAACATAAGTTAAGTATAAATATGAGCTATCTTACTACCATAACATTGGATGAACAATGAGAAAAAATGGCAAATTCTTCATATTTAGGATCAAGCATGACTTTGGTTAAAATGTGAATAGGAGAAATAAATTCCTTAATTATTTAATTAATATTGGCATTAAAGTATCCTCTGATGTAAAAAGAAAATTATCAAGAAATTGTGGAAAGAAATTAGAGAAACATTAATGGGCCTTAGTTTAGAAACTAAGAAACACCTAAAAAATATGGATTATGCACTAAAAATGATTTCCTTTTAAGCTAAAAAACTAATTCATGTACAACATCAATAATAATAAATAAAGAGATAGGGAAAGGAAAGTTTGCTGTCACGCCTCGAGGGGTACCCTAAACGTGGCAGTCCACCATACACAATACTAAAGCCTAGGAATGACTACCTCGGTCATGCAAAGGCTTCCATATCATGTACAAGGCATACATCACAACCAAGGGAAAGCGTCGGAGTAGCGTAATTTATATTGATAATAATTAAGTAACAAGGTAAGGAGAATACTTATCATAAAATAAACATGGTAAATTACAATTCTTAAGAGTGTATCCCTCTATTGTCTTCAAATCAAAATAAATACTCTTCTTAGAATTTCTAAAACACTAACATAGCATACATTACATATAAAGAACCTTACAAAGTAACTTCATCTTATGTTTCCATTGCCTTCATAGAAGCTTGGCATCCTTCCATGACTTCCTTAACGTCATGATCTTCAATTTAAGCCATGGGTATACATGTTTCAACAAAATCTATAGGGATATAAGCTACAACTAGCTTAGTGAGGTATTCCTTTTCATTCGCACCATGTTTCAAACAAGATCATTTAAATATTCACACACATGCTATGCATACAATGCAACATTCACGTGATTACGCAAATATATATATAGAACGAATTTACCCCTCTGTATCAAAGGTTAGGGAATCGGTGATGAAGATCCTCGAATTTTCTACTGCTAGTCTCCAGATCTCCGCCCAAAGCATTTGGTTGGCTCGACTCCGAACTTAGAATGGCATTCCCTTGGTGATTTGGATTCTCTAGGAAGGAACATGGCCCGTGTCACAGCACGATAATAGCCAATCCAACTCTACACGTAGGAGTAACAACCTTCCAAAAGAGATGTGACTCGATGGATGCTATCCGTGAGCGTTTTGTTTTTCTTAAGACAAATCTTATTAAGATTTATTAGAGGACAATCAATCAATTTAGCAAATAATAAGCATCATACAAGTAAGTAAACAAAAACACCTAAACAAATAGTCTAAAGTTACGATATTCTTAATTCTCATTTCACGCATAAACATAGAATCACATATATATACATATCCCTGAATTCCTCATATATATCCATTTTTATCTTTTTTTAGTATATTAATGCTACTACTTTAAGGTAACGAAATTAAGAGGAATAACTCACTCATCCATTTCGTGATCTTCTTAATCGTAGTAATCCTCAATAAAGGTAATCTCATATCCTTCGTCACCTAAACAAAAGAAATATCCGAGATGAGTATTTCGTAGAAATTCTATTTTAAACTTTCTAATTCTATTTTACTATGTTGGTTAAATTCGTATAGAATGAAATTCCAATTTAAAATGGCTATAAGTTGCTCATTTTAACTTGGAATTCCACATATAATATACCGTTTTCTACCTATTCAAAAAGATCTAACCATTTGTAAGGTTATTTTTGTTATATAAGGTCATTTGGGTTCCGAAAATGTAGGGTACAGAATTAAAACAAATATTTCTAGATTTTGGGAAATAATTTTCCAACTCAACTTCATTAAAAAATCCTTTGATAAAAATATAGATATATATATGATTGATAAATCCCTATCTTATATCGATAAGCTTACTTTATATGCAAAATTTCTAATGGTAGTGTCTAAACAATTTATTTCATAAAACAATTCATTTTGAGTTGTTAAAACTTTAACTTTGACAAATTTCTTTTCAAGTATTTTAAAGAAATTTTATATTTTCATAGGTTATTATAAATGAGTATATTCTTATTTTATTTTCTTCATTCATTTTTCCAAAACAAGTAAATTTTCCTTTAACCTTAGTCTTTCATAAATTTTACTTGTAATGATAAAAGATCAAAGTTATTAAAAGTGTATTAAGTTGTTGAAAACCTTTTTATAAATTTGTATTTAGAATGGTTTTAGAAAATGAGTCTTGTCTTCTTATATTTATTATTCAAAATATAAATTTTTGTTTTTTGAAACTTGTTCTTTTATTTCCTTTGAAAAGAATCCTATTTATTGATAAAATCCTTTATTTTTAATCTTATCTTATTTATATTCTTTGAAAACTAGTCTCTTCTTTAAAAACTTGAAAATCATTATTTTCCTAAGTGGGTTTAATACTTTATGGGTTGAGTTCATCTTAACTTTGAAAAATAGTTTGTTTCTTAGTTTTGTTATGGAGTGAAAAAGAGTTTAATCTTAAGCTTTTTGTGAAAATTTTGAATATTAACAAATTATTTTACTAAAAATTAGGTTAACATAATATACAAAGAAAGTATATATGTAAACCCCTAAATTTTCGGAATCGATTTAGTATAAAACCCTTAACCGGAAGTCAAATGGAACCCTAAAAGTCAACAAAACCCTAGTTTACCGTATCCATCTAAATCCGGCATTGCCGTTTTCTTTGGCCCTAGAAAACGAAGTTGGGATAATTAGCTAAAATAGTTCGTAATAACCATAGGTTTCGTAAAAGTTTCAGTTTCGCGAAATTCGGGTGTCCTTCGAACCCGATCGGACACAGTTCTCGAAAAACATGTCCGGAAGCTTGGAATAGTAAAAATATTTCGAATATACCGTTAGACTCGTAAAAATATAAGTTTTCCAAAAATATCAGTTTCGAAAATTTTCGGTAAGTAAAAAAAACAGATATAGCCATTATACGCGTATTTTCTTACTACCGGTACTTTAATTGTTATATCTACTTTACATTACACTATTCATTTCTACACTATTCTTTTATCTCTACTTTTTCTTACACCTATTCTTACACTCTACATAACCTATAATCTTAACTTTTTACCTTTCCCATAACTTTATCTCACATCTACCTTACACATTACATCTTTCATCTATCAAAAGTAAAAAAAAAAAGAAATCACTCCCCCTCTACTACAAGCATGGCCGGCGCTACCCCCTCCCCTCATGCCTCAATTTTGTTTCAATTTTCCTTTATTTTAATCACACAAAAATCACTCATCAATTTCCTATAAATACCCCCCTCCTCCTTCACTTCTTTCACACATTCACTACTTACAAATTCATACCAAAACTCTCCCAAAATCTTCTCTCAAAACTCTCTCAAAATACTATCTCAAAAATCTCTCAAAATAATCCCACAACAACATCCACCAACAACAAAAACCCATAACCACATAACCATATCAAAGTCTTCTTTAGTAACCCCTTTTATATTTCTTTCTTCTTCTTCATGTCATGTAACTTTACATGACCATAGTGTGAGTTTCAAAAGACTACAAGTTACGGAAACTACATTATGTTCATGTATTGTTCTTGTTCATGCCGATCCATTTATGTTCATGTTGTTCTATTATTGTTAATATATTATTATCTATATATACATATTCTTTAGAGCATATAAGCTCACTTGCAATTTATTTATTTCATGCAAAGCAATTTATTTACTTTTCCATTGCAATTTATTTATTTAATTCCTTGTTGAATTAAGACTAGTCTCTAGTCTTAGACTTGTCCTCATCAAGTCAAAACAAGCTTTTCTTTCATTCATTTTATTTCATTATGGGACTAGTTTATTCTTAGTCCCGGGAGCCTTGAAAAAGCTAAGACTCCAATACTTGACTTTATTATTATGCTTTATGTTATTTTGTTTATTATTATAATCTTGTTCATTTAGATTGTTGTCCAAAAGTTTTATTTTCTAAAGATAATTAAAATAAAAGAAGGCTTTTTGTTACTTAGGAATAAGTTTATGTGAAACATAAAAATATAAGATAACAAAAATAAACTCATTCACTTTCAAGTTACAAAAAGAATTCACTATGAATTTAGAAACTATTCTTTTTACTTAAAAAGCTACTTAAATCTTTGTTATTCTACCTTGTTTTTCAAAAGAAAATATTTTTGTTGACAAAAATGGATCTTTTCATAAGAAAGAAAATAGGATGGATGACTAAGGAAATTTTTAAGTGAAGACTTTTACAAACAAATAGGCAAAGAAAATTTATGGTTATTTCTTTTCAAATTACAAGAAGAAGTTAATAAGATTATAGAAATTAGTTTTTCTAAAAAAAGTCCTTAATTGTTCCACATTGTTTTATGAAAAAACAACTTTTCATGCATGGATGATTGTCTTTGAAAAATGTAAGACATGAGAAAAAGAATGAGAAATATCAAGTAAGAATTTTTACAAAATAAATAAACAAAGGAATTTACACAAGAAAAAATGAAGAATAGCATATTTCCTAAGAAACCTCAAATATAGTAACTTAGAAAGTAGAAAAGTTTATTTTCAAAGGTCACTTAGAAAAAGATAAATAAAACCAACATAAAATGTTTTTAGAAAATAAAGAAAGCAAGGTATTCATTTTAAAGAAATTTACAAAAACAATTTCCGAAAAGCTTCAACCCGACATTGTTTTACCTAAGAAAAATAATTGGACAACAAGACACTTGAGCATGCTTAAATATGAGTTATATAGTTATAAAAAAGAATTTTTCAACTATATAGATAACTAAGTATTTATCAAACAAATTTTGATTTCTTGAACCAAAGTTGTTTTTACTTGGAAATCCGTGGTGAATTTTGTCGCTACTTTTTCGGAGCCTATATGGCCTTGTTTGTTGAAAATAATTTTGGAAATGGGTAGATCTTTTCGAATAGGTAGAAATCGGTATATTATATGCGCGATTCCAAGTTAAAATGACCAAGTTATGGCCATTTTAAGTTGGAACATTCTTTCATACGAACTTTAGCGTTCTTTGACATTGTTTTGTCAAAACTCAAGAAAATCATCAAGAAAAACTCATTGTGGGTATTTTCTTTGGTTAGGTGACCCCGAGGAAGGATTCCTTTACCCTGAGAACCATTATGATTAAGTGGAGTGTGTGAACGACTCATCCGCCTAGAGGAATAGACGACAATGGCATCGTGAGTTTATTTCCATTAAATGCTATACTTGTTGTGCTTGTAAAATAGTTGCACTAGAGTTAGGGAAAGATAAACCGATATGCATGTAAAATAATTCCTTGAAAGAATTCTAAGAATATCGAAACCCGAATTGTTCTAAGTGATTGTTTTAGTTTAATATTGATTTGTGTGAAATTCCTTGATCGCCATAAAGTTGAAAATAATTATGTTATGACTTTATAAATTAATGAACTCATGCATACCACGAAGTGAGTCACATTGCATGGTTGGGTTATTATCCTTGGGTGAGAAGGATAGTAAGCTCATGTCGAAAGCAACACTTGGCGGGAGATCCGAAAGCGATTGCTTGGCGGTTAATCCGAAAGCAAGGTAAAATCAAGTAGATTCGGAATACTTGGCGATGAGTGCTCGCAAGTTAAAACTTTTTAATGAATGCTTGGCGATGAGTGCTCGCAAGCTTAAAAATTTTCGGTTATTAAAACTACTTGTTTTGAGGATAAGTATCACCAAACCCCGAATGGAGGGCGTAAATCCATTCAACATATAGTTCCCGGAAAGCTATATGATTGTTTGCCCACGTGCTTGTGCATTACATTTGTTTGATTAAATCAACTTGTTTGAATCTTGTTACAAGAAGTTATTTATGGAAATAGTTCTCCCTAAGCCTTTTAGCTTACACCCCAATAGATATCTTTTGCAGTTCCCGTACCTATGGTTAAGGCCACGTGGACCATGCGGGCAGGTAATCTCTCTTGAACATTAGAAATTTGGGTAAAATTTAGCCTAGTATTAGCATGCATATATAATAGATTAGAAATTCAGGGTGTTATCCCTAAGTTTGTAAAGTCTTTGCCATGAATGAATAATTATTGTGAATCCTCTTTTCTTAATATGTTTTTATATCTCCTTAAGCTTCATAATTCCATATATGGTCCTCTAAAGTTGTGAAAGTACGCCTTACACTTGATATAAAAGCTTTTGGGAATGACTAAGGTTGTCATACTTAAGCTTTAGTATTGAGTGTGGCAGACTGTCACGTTTAGGGTACCCATTGGGGCGTGACAATATATTTCTCATGTTTCCTTGGTAAAGCTATCTTTGAGAAAACTTGTATTACTCTATTTCTATGTTGTTGATAATAACTCCATTATTTTGTGATAAGTTACATAATAGAAAATTTAGTTTTAAGTTCCTTTAATAAAGTGAAATTCTACTTTTAAATTAGTTAAGACAATATCATTATCTAGATGCAAGTATTATAAGCATGTAAAATAATAAGAATATGAGAAAGTACTAAAAACAAATAGTAATAAGCAAGATAATAAAAATATCAAGTATTGGAAACCTTAGCTTCATCAAGGTATCCCGGTCAAGTATTGGGAGCCTTAGCTTCATCAAGATATCCCGGACTAAGAATAGACTAGTCCCAAAAAGAATAAAGAAAATAAAGAGAAGATTGTTTTAACTTGATATGGACAAGTTTAAGACTAGAAAGACTAGTCTTAAAGAAATAGTATGAAATAATTAAATTATAAAGCATGAAATTAAATAAATAGCAAGTGAATTTATATGCTCTAAAGATTATATATAAATACATAAATATATTTAGTTAGATATGAATAAGAAATTACCACAATAAAATCAACATAACAACATAATAAAATAGGAAGTTCATGTGCAACAACAAAACATGAACATGTTGTTACTTCTGCTACTCATATGAGTTTAAAAAAAAAAACACTATAGTCATGTTAATTTATATGACATGAGTAAATAAATGGTTGGAAGAAGTTTATCTAAAGTGTTTATGTGGTATGAAGATGGTAGATGAATAGGGTATTATGTGAGTAGTGATATGTGGTAGATAGTTTGTGTATAAGGAATGATTTTTGTGAAGAATTGGTTTAAAAGAGTTTTGGTAGAGAGAAATTTTGAAGAGAGGATTTGTAGAGAGATTTTGGGAGAGTTTGGTAGTGAAATGAATTGTGTGAAAGAATGAAGGAGGAATGGGGTATTTATAGAATTTTGGAGTAAAAATTTGATGTAATTAAATTAATTAAAAAAGAAAATAATTGAGAGAGAAGAGAGAGAGAAGGTGGACGGCAAGCATGGGAGGAGAGAGAGAGGAGTGATTAAAAATTAATTTTAGAAAAAAATGTAAGAGAAATTTGATAATATGTGGTGTATAATTTTTATGGGAAAAGAAAATTATAAAAAATAACGATGTAGGTGTAAAAATAGGTAGTAGGAAAAAGTAGAGATAGATGAATAGAAATGAATAGTAGAAAAGTACTATGAATAGTAAACTAGACAATTAAAATACTGGTAGTAATAAAAATACGCGTATAAATGCGATATCTGTAATTTTTATCTACTGAAAAATTCTAAAACTGATATTTTTGAAAACCTTATATTTTTATGAGTCTATTGGTATTAACGAAATATTTTTTCCGTCCAGTATACATGGCACGATTTTTGAAAACTGATCCCGTTTGGATCTTAAGGACACTAGAAATTTGCGAATATGATATTTTTAAACTTTCATATATTATTACGAACTATTATCAATAATTATTTTCATTTCGTTGTTTAGGGTTTAAGAGCGCAGGATTGCCGGATCTTAAACACTAGGGTTTGTTGTAAACTTTGTTGACTTTTAGGGTTCCGGTTTGACTTTCGGTTTTGTTGAGTTATTCATAAGATATAATTTTGGATTTTTTACCGTATTATATTTTTAGTTCGATATCTATGGTTTATCTCATTTTATTTGTGATTATTTAATAGTTTTTAGCTCTCAAGATCATTTAACCAAGTTTAAGGTTATGAGTTGCCTCAGTTTGACTTTTGGTGAAAATTGAAATTTCAGATTCTAAAATTCACCGAGGGTTTTAAGATCTTAGCTTTTCGTTGTCAAGCGTTATTTAGATATATCGTTTTGATTTGCGTTTTAGGAATCGGTAGATCATTTGATTAGCACGTGGATGTTGATTCAACCGATAGTTGGATTTTCTATTTTATTTTTTTAGGGTTCTCTTTTTCTCAAGATTAAGAAATCTTGTTTTTAATTTTATTTAGAATTAAGTTTTAACTTGGTTCGATTTTTAGAGTTTCGATTCCGGTGTTTGACTCTTAGGATTATTTTCTAAGAATTATGAAATTTTGAGGGGTTTACATTTGCACTGTGATTTTAACATGGAGTTTGGTCCATCCCTAGTCTCCACGATCCACAACAATTGCCTCCCTCAATGAAGGACTTCACCACTTTATTCACACCAAATATTTGCCTCAAAAGAGAACTTCAACACATCAATAATACAAATGCTTGAGTTGAGTCCTTATAAACTTGAACACATTAGACTCAACTTAAGACTTCACCAAATTGCTCATAACTCACTTAGTGTAATGCTTGACAAAGGATAGTAATAACAAAGCACTTAGCACTACACTTAGCTCTCACTCACATAATATTATAATTTATAATAAAAGCTTGTAGAGAGTGTTTACAAGGAGATGTATACAATAAATAAGCTCTAGACTTACTCAACATGACCCCAAACACTTGTATTTATAAGATTTTTAAGCCTCTTAGCTGTTACTCACAAAACACAACTCAAACAGTCAAGTAAAAGAGGCTCCAACAACTATTTTTCTATCAACTACCATCTAGACGTTACAGGCCTACCGTTCGGATGTTATCTGCAAAACAAAGCAGCAAAATAGCTACTGTCCAGATACCATATATTACCGTCTGACTAGTATGTTGCAGTGAGCGATTTCCAACATTGACACTGTTTTGTATTTTTATAATACCTTTCTCATTCAAACTCTAATTAAGGTGATTCAAGATGCTATAGAAAGTTCAAAGAGAGATCTACAACTTTTATGATTTGTGCTTTAATAAATTATAAACAAAAGAAGGTCTAAAAGGTGTTTAAATCAAGATATGATAGTAAACATAAATAAAAACAAAGCAAAACAAGTTCAAACATACCCAAAACAAATTGAACACTTGTTTTACTAATTAAACATAACTTAAATATGATCAAGTGATTAATTGTGCATTTCATTTCCTCATCAAAACACACTTTGAACACCATATGGTCAACACTTAATACATAGACATGGATTAAAATTGAGCTATATTATTTAATGGGCCATTTCAATGTTTAAGTCCAATTAAGTGGCAAGTGAATAAATCAAATGATCCATAAAAGATTATGAAATTGGACATGGGCTTTTAATTATGATTTTGGGCCCTAACATGCCTTATGAGCTATTAGCATAGAAATATAGTGAGAAAGTTCATTAACCATATGTACATGGATGTGAGGCCTATATAAGATATGAGATGTGACAAGGATAATTTAGGCCAAAGGCTAGTTTACATAGACATGATATAGTAATATGGCCCAGTATCCTTCTTAATCACCTAAGCCCGTAGACTTTAAATCTAAGGGCAGTTAAGCCCAAAACTTGGAAAATAAAGAATTTAGGCCTGCAAGGTAACAAACCAATTTAGCATGAGGACTTAAAAGGTAGGAATAAGCCCAAAGACTTAAGTAAAGCTCAAATAGTATCCTATGTCCACATTAGGATAATTAATTAAAGTCTTTAGTAAAGCCTAACTAAGTTAGGCCCAATAATAAAGATCAATGAGGAAAGCAAATGACAATTACATAACATTATAACTTTAGCTAGTTATTGCATGACACCTAAAGTATTAATACATGTTATTCTTCTTATGTATAGGCGAGCTCGATTGCCTATCCGATACCCCTTCCGACTATAATGATGCTTGATTATTGATATGGATCGGTGAGTAACTTGACTCTAATCCATAATTGTGCTGTGTAGCTTACTTGCACTTAAATAAATATAACACATTGGATTGTGTGGGGAATTGAGATCATATATGTTGTTGTGTTTGTTGATTGAATAAAACACTATAATAACAATGATAACTTGATTTGGTGATAACATGTGGTGTTGATAGTATATGATGAGTGTTTGTAATTTCTTGACAACTAAAGAAATTGATTTAATATTATTTAACACACTAATTAATTGATCATGCATAGCACGACTTTATTGCATAAGCATTGCATACTTTTGATCGCTTCTACCACACATTACTGTTCCAAGTCCATGATGAGTTAAATGGGGTTTTGATAGTGAATCCTCGTACTGCCTGTACTATCATGTGGCTTACGAATTCCTCACAAACTACTTAGTTTGAGGAACATCACCTATCGGGGGTCCGTATGAAGTCTGTAATGCTTAGGGAGTTTCTTGGTATGCCGGGTTGAAAAATGCTATAAAGGCTTTTAAAGGGAATTCTTGGTATACTCTGATCCTCCTAGGCACTAGTACAGGGGTTGGTTCCTTAACCTTCGAAGAGGGCATCTGGATTCCGGTCATCCGTACTTGTGTATGTGAAAGCATATGGTTGAGTGATGCATTACATATGAGTGTTAATAAAACTTGGTTGGTCTTGTTGATGTGTGTTTATTGTCTAAGTTACTTCATTGAACTGCAGTTCGTTCACACCCTTATAGATTTCACAGGTTCAGGGTTAGTTCGTGGTTTGTCCCTACGAGAGTCCTTACCCCGGTATGCATTAGCACCTTTTTAGGTAGAATGGGGGAGTGAGGCAATATGGAAGGAAGATTTAAAAATTATCTATCTAGTTTTTATATATGTCTATGTGTCTGTTTAAGACTTTAATTCATATTAGTCTTATTATGTTTGGTGACAAGACGATGATTAAAGATTATTATCTGTGATGTTATTATATGCATATATGCTTTATTTGATCTATACAACCTTGATCCTAGATAAACGTGTCACATTCCTTTGAGTAACCTAATCTTATCATACCCTTATGTCTGAGGCCATAGACTGATGCAAGGCGTATTGATATGTTTAGCGTACCCTTTGGAGCGTGATAATATCGAGGCAAGAATTGTCCAATAATCATTGTATGATTAGTATAGGAATGACATGTTTGTGAATTTTATGATCACTTTTAAAATATCTAATATTACCATGATTACTTAAATAAAATGATTCATGCATAACATGTAATGAGTCACATTGCATTCATTACTATACCCTTGGTGGGATAAGGGCATAGTAGTGAGGTCCGTAGAACTCGAATATCTACTTTATGGCGAATGTTCGCTTGAATTAAAATGGTAGGTGGACACCCAAATTAACTACATTTTAGCAGCTAATAGTAGCTTGTATAAAAACTACAAAAAAATCTTTTGCAAATTATGAGCTTATGACCTGGAACACCTAACCCCGAATGGAGGGGTAAATCCATTCAACATATGATTCTTGGAAAATCATATGAATTGTCTGCTCACGTGTTTATTGCATTTCATATGCTTGTTTAAATAACTTGGTTGGATATTGTTTGTTTGAGTACTTTATTTGTAGAAATAATTCTCACTAAGTAAGAAGCTTACCCCCTTATAGATATTTATTATAGTGCCCCTACCTTTGGTTGATGCCCAGAGGATATTTCTCTCAGGTACTACCTTTATGGATTAAGACTTCTAAGTAAATCTCCAATGTAACTGCTATAGTTAGACTATGATAGACATTATCTTTTGATAGAGGAATGCCCCTTTAATATTTTGTAAGACCTTATTATTTCCATATTTAAGATGCTTATGTTCCATTCTTAACTGCTATTATGAATGTCTTCTTAAACAATTTGTTTCAAAGTTGGTCCTCTATGATCGTAAAGGTACGCCTTATATCCGATATTGAAGCTTTTGGGATGAGTAAGGTTGTCATACTTAAGCTTTAATGTTGAGTGTGTCGGACTGTCGTGTTTAGGGTATCTTTTGGGGCGTGACAGCTCTAGTGCATGAATGCTACACCATCTGCTTACCAGGAGCATCTTTTCAAAGCTTAAAGGTGTTGTAACTATAACAGAGGCTAAATTCCATCCCTTGATTAGCATGATGAGGCAAAAAAGATTTAATGTTCATTTATTGGTGATATAAAGGATCAGAACCCAAGCTAGCCTTTAAGGCAAAGGGATATCTTGGGTGGACTTATCACCAGGATTTTGAAAAATTTGAGGCTATGACTAGAGCAAGGGCCTATAGATTTGATATGTAGTTTTAAGGAACTTTAGAAGAGATCCTTTAGGGACTGGAGGTTAAATAAATTTGGAGCTCCATCTGCTATTGCACTAGTAGTAAGAGAAGTAAATACACTTGAACAAGAGCTACCAGCATCACTTGCTCTAGAGCAACAGCCAGAGCACTTTAATGTGACATCACATCATGATGCTTCCACACCAGAAGCTACATCTCACCCATAGCAACTAGCTTCAATAGGCTAGAAGTTGCAGTGAAGGATATTAAGGAAAAGCTGGTGGCTTTGAGAAGAAATATCAGGATGGCATGAATGATTTAAAGCAGACAATGAAACAAATCTTTGATTTGTTTACCCATGGTCCTCCTCCTCAACCCAATAAATCCAAACAACCTACACCTAAACTAGTCTTGGCTGAGTTAGATCATCTAGATGATGACAATGATGTCAGGCCACCATTACCTTTCACATATATCCATCATCCCTTCATAGTAAACTCCTTAATTCTACACAACCAGACGTTGATAATTGGTAAGAATATGATATAAAATCTTGAAAAGCTTTAGGAAAAGTTGCAAAATTTACTCTCAATTTTTCATAATTTAAGAATATTATAATATGAATGGTTTAATTATTGTTAAAAATTTTGAATCGTCATTAACAAAATTTCCCTTAATTTTTTGAAATCAATGAGCAATAGTAAATTACTAAGTAATTATTAAGATTCCAGTTAAATTTAAAAAAACTATGAATCGATGTTGGAAAATAGTTCAAAAAAATAAATATGTGCTGAAAATTATCAAATAAGAATAAGTGTAATAAATCACCAAGAAAAACTTTAACTTCAATATATATATATATATATATAGATTCATTGAACACGTAGAATCAAATAACGTCTAATGAGTAAATTTCCAAAACAATTGCAAATAAATATTTTTTTTATGAACTTATAATTAAAGATGATTGTAATCCCTTAAAAAAGCTAATAATAGCACCTTCCTTAGTGAGTAAAACCCTTGGAAGTTACTAAAATTGTAAGCCCCAGAAAATTTCAGTAAATAATTTCAAGATGAACTTCGAAAATAAACCCTAAAAAAATCACTCCAAATTAAAACCAAATTTCGACAAGTCATAAATCACGAACTAATCCAGAAATTTCTTAATCTTGAGAAAATGAAAATCCTTAAAAACAAAATAAGAACTCAACAAACTCCAATTCCAAAACCACTACGTACGACAAATTCCATACGTAACTCCGACTTATAAAATCGGGTAATATAGAACCCAATCAAATTATTAAAAAGTAAGTAACGATTAACTTTCAGAAATGAAACCCGATTCAAAAATTTCGAAAACGTTAAAAGATATTAAATACTTACAAAAATGAAATGTAAAATAAATTTCTCAAATTAAATATGTTGTATAAACATAAAATATCAGTTCCCAAATTGGCAATGATCTAAACCGGAAAAATCACCTGGAAACTCTAGCCGGAATACAATAGCTTAAGTCCGGCAATCTAGTGCCCTGAACCCTAGAGGTTGAGGTGTAGTTTAAATATGTAGAATAGCTCGTAGTAATATAAGTTTGTTTAAAAATATCAGATTGGTAACTTTTTGACCTATTTCGAAACCGTTCGGATACAGACTTCGAAAAGCGTGTCACGGGGCTCGAGATATCAAAAATATACTATTAGTACCATTAGACTCGTAATTTCATAATATTTCTAAATATATCAATTATATAATTTTTCGGGTTATAAAAATTGTAGTTATAGCCTTTTATCGTATTTTCATTACTACCAGCAATTAATTAGTCTTTTGTACTATTTAATTTTATTTCATTACATAATTTTATTATTCTTATAAAGTCTAATATTTTTAGATAAATATTTTATATATAATAGAAAATTTTGTTTTTCTAAAATTTAGTTAGTTCGGCCTTTACGGGATCAGATTCTGCTTAAGACCCGATAATAAAAATAAAATAAATTAATTTAATAATTGGAAAATATTTTAAAAATATTTTTATTTTCATAAAATAATTTTTTAGAATTTTTCGGATTATTAAAATATCATTTATAGCCCATATCCGCGTATTTTGATCATACCGGTAACATATTTGTTAAAATATTAAAATAATTCAAATAATTATTTAATTTTAATTATGAAAAATCTGCTACAAATATTTGGAATAAATTTTATAATTTTATTTTATTTTATTAATAAAGTACTCTTACAACCTATACTTTCAAGTACACATTCACACATCACTTCTTTTTCACTTCAATCTTTTTACACTTCATTATATCAATTCATGGTAGATTTTGACTCCTTTATAGCTGTCATTGTCCTTTAATTTACTCCATTTTGGCTAAATTAATTATATTTCACTCCTTCTTAAAGAAGTTAAATTACACATTAATTATACAAATCAAATTCAAGTCAAATTTCAACAAAACCCTCCTCTCCTCTCCCCTAATTTCACGTGCAGCTCCCCCACATATTGGCTGCCCTTGTTTTATTTTTTTTTCTTTTGTTCTTTCAATTAATATATTCATTTTCTCTCTCTTTCATTTACTCATTCTTTCCTTTTTCATTCCTTAGCTTTTTCTCTCTTTTTTTTTCCTTTCTTTTCTTCTTCATATTGCTCTTGTCCATACAAAGAACAAGTGCACCCATATCTTCCATGAGCCTCCATGCATATTTCTTAAAGATTTTTAAGCAAATCTTCTTCTCAAAGCTTCCATAGGTGATATAGGTAAAGTGTAATGAAGGTTTCATGCATCAAATGACCTTCCATAAGCTTAAAAGCTTAGTATGATGATGCCAAAAATGAAACACTCCTCTTCTCCATTATTATTATCTTATATCATTATTATTTTCATGTTTAAAGTTGTTATATTTTGTAATCTAACTTTTTGTAACTTTGATTTTTGTTTATGCCTTAGATCTTGTTATTCGAAGTTATTATTTTTGCTATTGCTTATGATCTATGCATAGATTCATCATCCACATGTCTATCTTAGTGATTCATGCATTTATAACTAGATCTAGTTGTTTTTTGGTTCATACATGCATTAGACTTTTGTTTTATATTCATGAACACCTTATAATAGCATGATGATAGTAGGAAATTTGTAGAAAACTCAAGATCTATTTTATTTTTAACAAAATTAATTTTTGAAAATTCCGATGAAAATGGAACCATATTTAGAAAAGTTGTTTTACAACTTCAAATTGTGTATTTTTCATTTAAAATGAAGGGCTTAGGTATAGACAACATAAATGAATGATTTTGATAAGTAAAGTTTAGATCTATGGGTTTATTGTGCACTACCATGGGTTTCATTTAGATGTATGTTCATATTATGTGTAGATCTTAGATTTGAACTTGAAAAAAAATTATGAAATTCGTATTTTTGCAAGACCCCTATTTAAAAACCACTTTCCAAGTGTCAAAATGTAATTTTTACTTAAGATAATGAAGGCTTAATATATGTATATCATCAAGACTTCTTTTTACAAGAATCAAAAGTGATTTTCAAAATAAAAAAAATCTCATTTTCGGATTTTGGCCAAGGCATATTTTAAAAACATGTTTTCCAACTCAAAAATGAAATTTTTATTCAAGATATGAAGGGCTCTTAGGATAGGATACGTAAGGAATGGAATTTCATAAGTTTAGATAGATTTTATCAAAAGATATGTCAAAAATAAATATTGTAAATTCGGATCCCAATTAAGACCAATTTTGAAAACCCATTTTTCAACTTCAAAACAAGACTTTTATTAAAGAAATGGAAGCCTTAAGGGGTAGGTTTGATTAGGAAATGATTTTTGAAAAACTAAATGAGTTTTAGAAAGGAAACAAGCTCAAATGAATTTCTCAAAATTCGGATTTGAAAATAGCCACAATTTAAACACCTATTTTCAAATGCCAAAATGATAATTTTGATAGGAAAATTGTAAACCCCTAAATTTTCGAAATCGGTTTAGCACAAAACCCTAACCGGAAGTCAAACGAAACCCTAAAGGTCAACAAACCTAGTTTACCGTATCAATCTAAATCCGGTATTGCCGTTTTCTTTGGCCCTGAAAAACGAAGTTGGGATAATTAGCTAAAATAGTTCGTAATAACCATAGGTTTTATAAAAGTTTCAGTTTCGCGAAATTCGGGTGTCCTTCGAACCCGATCAGACACAGTTCTCAAAAAACGTGTCCGGAAGCCCGGAATAGTAAAAATGTTTCAAATACACCGTTAGACTCGTAAAAATATAAGTTTTCCAAAAATATCAGTTTCGTAATTTTTCGGTAAGTGAAAATAACAGATATAGCTATTATACGCGTATTTTCTTACTATCGGTACTTTATTAGTCATGTCTACTTTACATTACACTATTCATTACTATTCTACACTATTCTTTTATCTCTACTTTTTCTTACACCTATTCTTACACTCTACATAACCTATAATCTTTACTTTTTACCTTTCCCATAACTTTATATCACATCTACTTTACACATTACATCTTTTATTTCTATCAAAAGTCAAAAAAATAAAACAAATCCTCCTCTACCAAAAAGTGGCCGGCACCCTCTCTCTCTCTACATCCACAAATTGTTTTAAATTTTGCTTTATTTTAATCACACAAAAATCACTCCTCAAAATCCTATAAATACCCCCCTCCTCTTTCACTTCTTTCACACATTCACTACCCACAAATTCATACAAAAACTCTCTCAAATTTTCCTCTCAAAACTCTCCCAAAATACCATCTCAAAACTCTCTCCAAATAATTCTAGAACAACTTCTACCAACAAACCAAAACCCATAACCACATAACCATATCAAAGTCTTCTTTAGGTAACCACTTTATATTTCTTTCTTCTTCTTCATGTCATGTAACTTTACATGACCATAGTGTGAGTTTCCAAATACTACAAGTTATGGAAACTACATTATGTTCATGTATTGTTCTTGTTCATGCCAATCCAATTATGTTTATGTTGTTGTTTATATATCTATACATATGTATACATATTCCTTAGAGCATAAAAGCTTACTTGCAATTTATTTATTTCATGCAAAGTAATTTATTTACCTTTCCATTGCAATTAATTTATTTATTCCTTGTTGAAATTAAGACTAGTCTCTAGTCTTAGACTTGTCCTCATCAAGTCAAAACAAGCTTTTCTTTCTTTCATTTTATCTTATTATGGGACTAGTCTATTTCTTAGTCCCGGGAGCCTTGAAAAAGCTAAGACTCCAATACTTGACTTTATTATTATGCTTTATATCATTTTGTTTATTATTATTCTCATAATCTTGTTCATTTAGATTGTTGTCCAAAAGTTTTGTTTTTTGAAAATAATTAAAATAAAAGAAGGCTTTTTGTCACTTAGAAATAAGTTTATAAAAATATAAGATAACAAAAACTCATTCATTTTCAAGTCACAAAAAGAATTCACTATGAATTTAGAAACTATTTTTGTTATTTTACCTTGTTTCCAAAAGAAGATATTTGTTGATACAAAAATGGTTCTTTTTATAAGAAAATGAATGACTAAGGAAATTTCAAGTAAAAGACCTTTACAAACAAATAGGCAAAGAAAATTTATGGTTTGAAAATAATAAAGTTATTTCTTTTCAAGTTACAAGAAGAAGTTAATAAGATTATAAGAAATTAGTTTTTCTATAAAAAGTCCTTAATTGTTCCACATTGTTTTTATGAAGAAAACAAATTTTCGTGCGTGGATGATTATTTTTGAAAATGAGAAAAAGAATGAGAAATATCAAGAAAGGAATTTTTGCAAAACAAGTAAACAAAGGAATTTACACAAGAAAAATGAAGAATAACATATTTCCTAAGAAAACTTCAAATATAGTAATAATGTAACTTAGAAAGTAGAAATTTTTTTTCAAAAGTTACTTGGAAAGAGATAAATAAAACCAACATAAAACGTTTTTAGAAAACAAAGAAAGCAAGGTACACAATTCAAAGAAATTTACAAAAACAATTTCCAAAAAGCTTCAACCCGACATTGTTTTATCTAAGAAAAATAATTGGACAACAAGACACTTGAGCATGCTTAAATATGAGTTATATAGTTATAAAAAGAGAATTTTTCAACTATACAGATAACTAAGTATTTATCAAACAAATTTGGATTTCTTGAACCAAAGTTGTTTTTACTTGAAAATCCGTGGTGAATTTTGTCGCTACTTTTTCGGAGCCTATATGGCTTTGTTTGTGGGAAATAATTTTAGAAATGGTAGATCTTTTCGAGTAGATAGAAATCGGTATATTATATGTGCGATTCCGAGTTAAAATGACCAAGTTATGACCATTTTAAGTTGGAACATTCTTCCATGCGAACTTTAACGTTCTTTGACATTGTTTTGTCAAAATTCAAGAAAATCTTCAAGAAAAACTCATTATGGGTATTTTCTTTGGCTAGGTGACTCCGAGTAAGGATTCCTTTACCACGAAAACTATTACGATTAAGTGGAGTGTGTGAGCGACTCATCCGTTTAGAGGAATAGACGACAATGGCATCGTGAGTTTATTTCCATTAAATGCTATACTTATTGTGCTTGTAAAATAGTTGCACTAGAGTTAGGAAAAGATAAACCGATATGCATGTAAAATAATTCCTTGAAAGAATTCTAAGAATATCGAAACCCGAATTGTTCTAATTGATTATTTTAGTTTAATATTGATTTGTGTGAAATTCCTTGATCGCCATAAAATTAAATAATTATGTTATGACTTTATAAATTAATGAACTCTTGCATACCACGAAGTGAGTCACATTGCATGGTTGGGTTATTATCCTTAGGTGAGAAAGATAGTAGGCTCATGTCGAAAGCAACACTTGGCGAAAGATCCGAAAGCGATTGCTTGGCGGCTTAATGGAATATGCTTGGCGGTTGATCCGAAAGCAAGGTCAAATCAAGTAGATTCGGAATACTTGGCGATGAGTGCTCGCAAGTTTAAAAGTTTTTAATGAATGCTTGGCGATGAGTGCTCGCAAGCTTAAATTTTCTATTATTTAAACTACTTGTTTTGAGTATCACCAAACCCCGAATGGAGGGCGTAAATTCATTCAACATATAGTTCCCGGAAAGTTATATGATTGTTTACCCACGTGTTTGATGCATTACATATGTGTGAATAACCAACTTGTTTGAACCTTGTTACAAGAAGTTATTTATGGAAATAGTTCTCACTAAACCTATTAGCTTATACCCCGATAGCTACCTTTTGCAGTTCCCGTACTTATGGTTAAGGCCACGTGGACCATGCGGGCAGGTAATCCCTTTTTTAAATCTGGATAAAGTACAACACAATATTAGCATGCGAATAGTTATATAATAGATTAGTAATTTAGGGAATTGTTCTTAAGTTTGTAAAGTCTTTGCCATGAACAAATAATTATTGTGAATCCTCTTTTCTTAATATGTTTTTATATCTCCCTAAACTTCATTATTCCACATATGGTCCTCTAAAATTGTGAAAGTAAGCCTTACACTTAATATAAAAGTTTTTGGAAATGACTAAGGTTGTCATACTTAAGCTTTAATATTGAGTGTGGCGGACTGTCACGTTTAGGGTACCATTGGGGCGTGACAAAAATGGAAGTCCTAGGGAATATATGTAATAAAGTTCAAGTTTTGATAAGATAAGAGAAGTTTATCAAAATATAATCCTAGGATAATAAATGGTTTCCAAGAATAGAATAAACAACGTTTTCATTCTTCAAAAATTTTGTAAAATTCGTACTTAGGTAAACCACCTATTTAACCATCTACTTTCTAACCCCAAAATGAAGGTTTTTATTGAAATAATGAAGGTGATGGTTATATAGATCATCAAGGTTGAGTTTTGATCAAAGAAAGTATGATTTTACAAGAAGAAAAACTATTTTTCTTAAGTCTAGTATCATTCAAAGTTTTGCAAAGTAAAAGTTTTCAAAAAAAAATTCTTGGAATTATGTGTATACATATAGGTAGATCATCTCATAACCATCATGACAATAGCTTATAGGAAATACATATATGTATGATGCATTGTAGAAATGAGGTATGAAATTTGAGTTTATCCAAAATTTGTAAATTCGGATGACTTCAAAACCATGCCTTGAAAACCCATTTACCAAGTCCAAAACTTGTGTTTTATATAAAAAATGAGGAGTTTAAGTCATAGGTATCATCAAGTAATGATTTTGATAAATTAAGATGGGATTTACTAAGAAAAACATATAGAACAATGAATAAAAATGAAGTAGGAAAAATTTGAGTTGTTGTCATTTTAGGAAATTCATAACAATGGAATAATGGCATGAAAACTCATATTTTTCAAACTCAAATTAGAAGTTTTATTAAAGAAATAAAGTCCTTAGTGGCTAGGCATGGTTGAGCCTTAATTTTCTAAGTATCAAATGATTTTTACTTAAAGGAATCACCACAAAAACAATTTTTACAAAATTCGGATTTTGGAATCAACCCTACTTGAAAACATGTTTACAAAGTGTAAAATGGAAATTTTTATGTAGAAATGAAGGTCATAAGTTATATATATAATGAAGACTCAATTTTAACAAAAATAGTTATATTTTCTTAAGTAATTAATCCAAGACAAATGGAAATGATCAAAGTTAGGAAACTAGTATTCTTAAAAGTAGTTATCCTTGAAGTCTTGCAATATAAAGAGTTATAAAATTTCCTTTTAGCAGAAATCATCGAGATCATGCATACATTAAGCTCATCTCATGTCATTCATGTTAGGAAATCATTCATATTGCATGTATAGCTAATCTATATAGTAGGAACATTGCAAACAATTACAAAACAAATTTTTCGAAAATGGAGATCTTCACCAATCAGATCTGACCCCTCTGTTTCATGAACTAAATATTTTCAAAACTTGAAAATAATATTAGAATTAGATAGATCTTTCGAAGTAGATAGAAATCGATATATAATTTGCGAGATTCCGAGTTAAAATGACTAAGTTATGATCGTTTTAAGTTGGAATTCCCGCTTAGGACGAGAATTACGAATTTGATAGTTTGTATGAGATAGCTTGGACTAGTTAAGTGATGAAATACTTATTAGGGTATTTCTTCCTTTCTAGGTGAACCCTGATATCGATTATTCCTTACCACCGGATTACTTGTACTAAGAGATCGATGATCCAATGATCGGGTGAGTATTACTTCCGATTTCATTTATTGTATGTGATTGTAATAATAGTTGCACTAGATATTTGGTAAAGATAAAATGGATATGCATGATGGGGATGAACGGGGACTATGTATGCTTGTTGTTGATATGAGAATTGGAATGTAAGAATATCGAAGCCGAGTGGTTAACTATTGCTTGTATAGATGAATTAAAATTGATTGTCTGCGATTATTGATTGATCACTTAAAAGGATTGGTATAATTGATTATTCGGAATTGAAGATGAAATTGATCTCATTCATATCACGATGGGGATGGAGCATTAGCATTTGTTGGTTTTTCGTTGTCCTTAAACGAATTATTGAGTTGGTTTATCGTTGTCCTTAAATGAATATGAGTTGGTTAATCGTGATCCAGAAAACGAATTTATAGTTCAGTTGACTGTAAGCTTAAACGGCATCGTACCGCAAGATTCGTTAATCTGTTAATCCGGGATGGAGGGCACAAGTCCATCCACATATGATTTCCGGTAGGTCATATGTTTGTTGAATTCACGTGTTTGATGCATATTACTTGCCTGACTAATCACTTGATTGTGTGATGTGTTATAAATACAATCTTAGAAGTTCTTACTCACTAAGCTAGTGTAGCTTATACCCTAATAGATGTTTGATTAAACAGGTTTTCTCGAGAATGCTATGTAGGGACCGTGATGGTTGAAGCCGAGAATGACTTCAGGATTCCGGCAAGGAATAAGAATGCTTGAAGTTATTAATTAGGTTTTATGATTTGGCTTGTAATAGTTTATTGTAGTGGAATCTTTCGATTAATGTAATTGAAGTGTAATGCTTTGTATTTGCAGTATAGTAAATTGAATTTCCTTTACATTATTACTCAAGTGTACCAATATAAAATTTATCTCTCCAATGTGTCTCCTTTATATGTTAGATGCCTTGTACATAGTATGGAAGCCTTCGCATGATTGAGGTGGTCATTCTTAGGTTTTAATATTGTGTACGGCGGACTGCCACGTTTAAGGTACCCTTCGGGGTGTGACAAAAATCATATACATAAGTTATTACATAATAAAATATCCAAAACATAAAACAAGTACTTATAATAAAATAGAAAGGCTCTAAGATTAATACCCATAAAATGTCCTATATTACTAATTTAATTATGTGGTTATCTTGGGCACATGATACATAATAAGTATATGACAAACTATAATTACAATTTATAATAGTGGTGCTAATTATATCTAAAGTATATTGTAACTAATAATATATATTGTAGTAAAAGTGAACATGATCATTTTGTTATATGATAAATAATAATACTATACTTGAACATATTAAAATAATTTTGATAAATTTAACAATATTAATTACATAAGACCATAATTATTTAAGTACTAATATTATAGTAATCATGATAACTTATCAACTTGTAATAATGCTATATGATTCTTCTCCAACATTATAAATGTGATGGGTACCATTATAATTTAACAATTGTAGTAATAATATATGCATAATCATAACATCAATACAACCTATAATATAACAAGACCCTAAGGCTAATTACCTAAGAAAGCTTACAATTATTGGCACAAACTATGTGTTTGGCAAATCATTTGGTATGACTAATACTATATTAAGATAATTATAATAGAAAATACCCAAACAAGCAAAATCAAGAAATATGACAATATTAATTAAATAATGTAGATCGAGATCATGTCAAAAAATTAATTAGAAAATTAGTAAAATAATTGAACACGTTGTGAACCTTAGAAACCTTAAACAAAGATTCAATAACCCTAGCATATCAAATGAATTAGATAAATTCTAAAACCCTAAAGTAAAAATATACAACCATCATAATGATCCCATAATTTAACCAATCTAAAAACCTTACGCTAATTAATTCACCCATTTAATCTCTAACACATAAATCAAGGGAGTATATCCAAATAATATCTATTGATAAAATATTAAAAAATGATTTCCTATAATTAAAACTCCCAAAATTTTACGGTAATCTTATAAGTAGAACATTAGACTTGAAAACGAAACTAAAATCCTAAAGCCAAACCGAGTCAACTGTAAACCTTAAAAAATCTAGACTCGATCGGACAATTTTTAAAACCATAAAATAATAAATTAATCAGAAAAATATTATGAACTCAAATTATGAATCATATATATAATATAAATCCTAAAAAGATTAGATTGTCCAAAAATTCAATCGTTTTGAACCTTTATGGGATCAGTTTTCGTATGTAATAGCAACACACAAAACAAGGTAAAATTTTCGGACAATCAAACTACACTCAAAAGATATCTAGATAATCATAAAATATCATATTGAAATTTTTTAGGTCATAAATATGTCAAATATAGCTCATATATGCATGTTTTATTGCTATTGGAAATTTATTTGATATTTCACTATTACTATTCATTACTATTTGCTTTTATTTACAGCTATTACTTGCTTCTATTTTTTTCCTTATAATTTGTGCCTATTTCTTACATACCATACCCTATTTACTACATTTAAAGTTAACTCATTATATATCAAATTTGCCACTTTTACTTGATTTTCATTCAGCCACTATTCATGCCTGCTGTACCTTTTCTATAGCAACTATTTTTTTTTTCTTTTTGAAATTATTTTCTTAATTTAATTCACCGAATCTCCTCTATAAATACCTACCTTCATTCACACTTCTTACACTTTACAACTCTCATTAAATTTTTTGCTTTTCTCTCTTTTCTTCTCCTTAGTTGGTGCAAAACCTTGCTACCCCCTCTCTTTTTCTACTTAAACATGCTCTTTTGATTCATCTTTTTAAGGTAAGCACACTTCCCATATATCCTTAGTTGATATTAGGTGTTGTTTCATGCATTATCCATGTAAAAAACCTCCCCATGATGCACAAAAGCGAGAGATGATAATGCTAAAACTGAAACTCATATCTCAACTACATTAAGATCATGTTGAAGTTATATTGTTGTTGATATATTTTTGTCAACTAATTTAACTATCTATGTGTATAAATATAGTTATGTACATATTTATATTTATATGAGCATTTTGCTCACTAACATAACATTTATTTCATGTTGTTAATATATATTTTGAGACTTGTCTATAATCTAAGTTGCAAACTTATCCTTAATTAAGTCAAAACAAAAATGGGACTTATCCTTAATCTAAGTTCCAGGAATGCCTTGTCCAAAAATTTTAAGGCTTCCATTATATTTGTTTTTCTCTTATTTTACTTTTATTTTCATAGTGACTAGAATAATTCAAGTCTCGGGAAGTCTTATCCTAATTCTAAGACTTTTTTATTTTATTTCGCTCTTAATTATTTCGTTATTTAAGAGGACTTGTCCATTTATAAGTCCTAGAGAGCCTTGATCATAAGCTAAAGCTCCCATGCACTAAATTTCTTACCTTAATATTCTTTATTGTTTTTGTTTTTTATCTCCATAAATTTTGAGTTTAAAATATAATATTTATGTTCTTGTACATGAATATTCTATAGTGATATTGTTATTCCAAAATAAAGTTTTGAACCATTTTAAAATGATAATTCTTTGTTATGCAAAATATTTTCCAAAAATCTTATTTTTGATGTGCCCTCAAGAAAAAAAAAATTAGAACAAGATATTCGCCCAAAACTTGTTTTCAAAACATGAGCAAACTTTTTATCAAAGAGGAAAATTTTAAAACAAGAATCATCCTCTTAAATTCCTTAAAATGCGAGATTGAAAATATGACTCTAGAAAATCTTACAACTTAAATTTCTTTTTCTTAAATACAAATGAGAACCCTTTTTCATCAAGAAAAAAAAATTAGAATGTGTTATTTACTTAATTTTTCTCATATGTAAAACTTAAAACATTTCAAAGATGATGCAACTTAGAATAATTTTTTTCCACAAACACATAGAGATTTATGTTGAAGAAATAATTGGTTAAAAGAAGTTTAATGTGAAAATAAAATATTAATGGATTCAAGATGAATATAAGACCATGATTTTATTTGTTCCACATTTACAAAAATCTAAGAATTATGATTTTATTTAAAAACCCAACTTAAGAAAAATTTAAGGGATATACAACGTATGTTATTATGTCACAAATGAGTAAAACCCATGTCTTGTAACAAATTATTAAATGAAGTTTTGAAATAAATATAAGACCATAAATGTTTCAAAATATATATTAAACCATGATTTTTTTAAAGTCTCATATTCAAAAAATTTAAGGTAAAGAATTTTATTGCAATTCCAAAAGTATTTTTTTTCCATAAAACTCAACATTGTTACTTTCCATAAAAGATTGTTTTACAAATTCCTATTTTGGGACAACATCACTAGGATCATGTATGTAATATGAACTATTATTGTCAATATAATTTTTCTTCTAAGTAAAGAAATTTTACATAATTAAATTATGGAGTTTAGATAAGATAGAAATGGTAAAATGTAACAAAAATCAAAACCGGAACAACTTAGGAGCAATCTATATAGTATCAATCCGACCCTTAATGACCCAAAAACTAAAAATAATATTAAAAATGGATAGATAATTTAAAGTAGGTAAAAATTGAGTACTTATATGCGAAATTTTGAGTTAAAATAAGTAAGTTATGGCCATTTTAAATTAGAATTTCCTCAACTAAGAAACATGATGCGAGTAAAGTAAATAGAGTTAGAAATTTAAGTAGAATCAATATGAAATACTTATTTTGGGTATTTCTTTTGTTTAAATGACGAAGAATTTGACTTACCTTTCCCCATGGATCACTTCGACTAAGGATTGTACTAAGAACAGGTGAGTTTTTCTTTACATTTTATGTATTCGTGCATGTGCTTGTAAAGTAGAGAACTAGATTTTAAGAAAAGATAAAATTGGTACATATGTGGGGTATTACAAGATTTATGTCTATGATTCGTTATGTGTGATCAATGAATGTTAAGTATATCGAAACTCGATTGGTTGAATACAGTGAATTGTTTGCTTGTTATGATGACTTGTGTGTGAATATTGGTTGATTAGCTTAATTGAAATTAATTGCTGATTGAGAACCTCTTGTAACAAATTGATCATGATTATCATTTAAAGAGTCACATTCGCATTTTGCTACTACTCCTCTGCTAGGGACTAGAAAGGTAAGATGCCTACCTATATCTTGAGGGATTAGGACGTTCAAGGAATATGACCACACGGTGTAACCGAGCTGGATCGATCATTTTAGGTAAGGAAAACCCGAGAACTAGTAGTACGATTGATTGAAACCTTAAAATGCACGCATAATTTCAAGAAGGTCATTAGACCCATTCAAATCATTCCCTAACCTTAGAATGGAGGGCATAAATCCATTCTACATATGTCACCGGATAGTTGTATGTATTTGTTTAATCATATGAATGTTGCATATCATATGCTTGTTAATGGACTCGTTTGATTATTTGTTGTGGGTACGTTTGCGTAAGGGATTATCTCACTAAGCTAGTTATATTTACCCCTCAACAGTTTATTTTTGCAAGAAATTCATAAAACCGGGATTAGGATAGGAATCGAGTGCAGAGTGTATCAAAGATCAAGACAAGGATTAGAATGTTAATGGATTAAACTTAGTTGAGAGAAAAGACTTAAGACATGATTTATTTCTTTTGTAATCTCCTTCAATTGTGGATAATAGATAATCTAAGCTTTTTTTACCTTTTTTCATTTTTGGTAAGGTATCTGATTTTCTACGGTCCTTGTGATTTGTGGAAATATCGATATCCCGAACTATTTTCTAAATATATATACATGTAGAACATATTGAAAGAATAAGTAATTAGAGTCTTGCAAACTCTAACTTGCAAGGCAGTCCTCAGATTATGGGTACACAAGTGAGAATATGACTCTAGGATAATCCTCTTATGTCTCTATTTAAGGTCATGACACCTATCTTACACACATTCCATCCCCAAACCGATATACCCTCTCTCATACACACTAAACCACAAACATAGCCACCCATTCCATAACCTATGGCTGAGTCACCTACTTATAACATATGTGAGGATAATGAGGCCATGGCCATAAAATAACCTACCCTTCAATCCAACTACACACAATCTCAGTTCACTCTCTTCCTAAAACATTCAAAAAGGAAGCAAAAGGTGCTCTTAAGCCAAAAACAAGAAGACTAATCCCACATGATGAGCCATTTAATGAAGAGCACAATCTAATCCTCCTAAGGAATATAGTGTAACAAATTGCTAGAGAAGCAGGAGTTGAGGAGGTAGCTAATAGGATTGATGAAGGAGTGGAGCAAGCATAGGAAGATGCTCCTATTATACACAAAGAAGGTAATGCCATAGTTCTTGGAGGCATTGACCTGAATGTGGCACCTAGAGCTGATGAAGAGATGGGTGAAACCCAGATGTTTGATAAAGGATATTGATTTTTAGCTGAGGAGTCTTCAAGAGCATATCAATAAAAGAAATCTAGAACGAGAGGATGTTCTTCTTACAAGGACTTTATCAAGGATGTGGGAGGAGGAAGACTCAATAACTAAAGGAAAATAAAAATAGAATAAAAGGCTGCTTCAGAAGAAGAAGTAGAAAAAGAAGAGGAGCAGCAACATATCCTTCCCTTTCAAGAGAAGAAGAAGTAGAATGCAATACCATAGTTCCTGGTGGCATTGACCTAAACGAGCTCCCTATTGAAAGAGAGCTAGTTGCATAAACAGACCAACTGCCAGTAGATGAAGTTTTCTATGAGCTGGAAACATAATTAACACAACTTGAGCTACATGAGCCTATTGTAGTTGATGAACATGTATTGGCAACTGAAAGAGAAGTTAAGCAGTAAGAGGAACTGACAATGGAGGAAGAAATTCATGAGACCATCTCTAATGATGTTGTTATATTAGTATTGGAAGTAGAACACTTAGTCCCCATTAACACCTCTCAAGAAGCTTCCAGAGAAGAAGAGAATAGTCTTGTGTCCCTATCTCTTATTGCTCCTACCAAAAGAAAATGGAGGAAGACTAAAAGATATGCCAAGAAGATACCTTTTGACAAGAATAAGCTTAGAGTTCAAAAGGATGAGTATGATCAAGCACCAACTTCGGTGACTCTTCATATAGTTGTGGTGGATCATAATGAACCTATCTAAGTCATTTTTCTAGGATCTACAACTAATGCTCCTGATGCTTCTAAGCAACCACATTGGGTTGATGACAAATATAAAAAAATGAAGCAAAGAACAGTTACTTGCAAGATGATGCTGGATGAAATGATGCACAAAAAGAAACGAGATGAGGAGCTACTTAAACAAATGGATGAAGAGATTAAATTTCAAGGGAGCAAAAGAAAAAGAAAGAACATATACGAGCTGATGATGAGTTGGCTCAAAAATTAACTACTTCCTTAGAGAAGGTAGAGTGATGAAAAGAGAAGAAGCCTAAGAGGCTAAAGGAAATGAGGAGGAAGAGCTTAACAAGACATCTTAGTTAGAGACTAGTGAAACTCAACAAGATACATCCAAACAACAAAGGATGGATGGCACTGTTGTAGATGAGGAGACTTTTTATGATAGCTTCCTTGAGAGTGATGATGAAGAAAAGAGGAAGAAGGACGTGGAAACGGGTAGGATTGAGCAAGAGAACAATGATTTTATTTTTTTCCTAAAAGCTCCAAAGGTAGCTTGATATAGAAGCTAAGATGGCTGAAAGACAAAAAGGAGCTGGCCCCTCCCAAGCAAATAAGCAACTAGTTGTGCCTACAAAAAGGCAAACCCCTCCTCGAAGACCACACCATAACTAAAAGAGATGGAAGAAGACCACCTAGAAATGATGGTAACAACAAAAACAATGATGGTAGAAGTGAACAATATAATAGAGGTAGAAGTGGAGGAAGATTTTAATTTTCTTATAACAATAGCTATTATTCGACCATCAAGATGCCACCCCATGAAACCTTATATGGACGAAAGTGTAGATCGCCTTTGTTTTTGGACGATATGGAAAAGATAGTTGTTGGACTTGATCTCATTCAAGATATGACAAGTAAGGTCCGAATTATCCAACAAAGAATGAAAGAGGCTCAAGATAGACAAAAGACTTGGACGGATAAAAAACGAAGAGTTCTTGAGTTTGAAGTCAGAGATCATGTGTATCTAAAGGTTAATCTGAGAAAGAGTATACACAGAAATCGAGCACAAGGAAAGCTAAGCCCAAAGTACATTGGACCATTTGAAATGCTTGAAAAGATTGGTGATTTGGCTTAGCACTTAGCGTTGCCACTAAATTTATCGATTATACACAATGTGTTCCATGTTTCGGTACTAAGAAAGCATGTATCAAATCCCATAGCCGGTACAGTTAAAGGAAAACCTTACCTATAAGGAACATCCTATTTAAATTTTGAATCAAAAAGTTCAGAAGCTGAGGAATAAGGAGATTCGCTATGTTAAGGTGTTATGGAGAAACCATTCCCACGAGGAGGCCACTTGGGAGGCGGATGATGAAATTCAAAAGAGATACTGTAAACTCCTAAGTTTTAAGATAATTTCAAGTTAAAACCCTAAACCAAAAGTCAACCAGAAACTCTACGTCAACAAATCCCTAGGAAACCCTAGCAGTTTAAACCAAGAAGTCAAAATATGAGCAATGATTATAGATTGGTTCGTAATAATATTAGGATGCTTAAGAATATCGGATTGGTGAATTTTCGACTGATTTCGAACCCAATTAGATACAGACTTTGAAAAGCGTGTCCTGGGGCTTGAAATACTAAAAATATGTTATTAGTTAGATTCGTAATTTCATAAGATTTCTAAATATATTAATTATACAATTTTTCGGGTTATAAAAGTTACAGTTATAGCCTATTTATTGTATTTCTTTACTAGCGGTGCTTTAATTGTCTAATCTACTTTTTCATTTCTAATCACACCATTCACAAGTACAACCACTCATACCCTATTCTTACATCCTTACAACCTATTCTTACAATATTTCATCATTTTCTTTACATTTACTTTTGCAATACAACTTTTACTACTAAAATTACTTAATTTAATTTTAAAACTTACACAATACAACACACACATCTCTCTCTCTCTGTAAGCCCCGAAAAATTTTAGTAAATAACTCTAAAGATGAGCTTTGAAAATAAACCCTAAAAATCCCTCCAAATTAAAATCGAACTTCGATAAGTCCCAAATCCCGAACGAATCCAAAAATTTCTAAATCGTGAGAAAAATAAGAATCCTCATAAATAAAATAGTAACTCAATATACTTCCATTCTAAAATCTCTACGTACGCCAAATTTTACATGTAACTCCAACTTATAAATTCAGGTAAAATAGAGTCCTAAAACAAATTATTAAGAAGTAAATAGTGATTAACCTTCGAAAATAAAACTCAATCCAAAGAATTTCAAAAACATTGAGAGATATTAAACACTTATAAAAAAATCAAACTTAAAATAAATGTCTCAAATCAGATATGTTATATGTACATAAAATATCAGGTTCCAAGTTGGCAAAGGTATAAACTGGAAAGTCAAACAGAAAACCTAAGTCCACGAAACTCTCAAGAAACCCCGTATCCTAGATCTGGCAATCCCGTATTCCTAAGCCAAGGAGTTGAAATAAGAGAAAAAGGGTGAAGTTGGTCCGTATTAAGACTAGGATGCTTTAAAAGACGAGATTGACGAATTTTCAATCTATTTCCAACCCGGTCGGGTATCGACTTCGAAAAGCGTACTCCGAGATTTGAAATATTAAAAATATGTTATTACTGCCATTAGACTTATATTTTTATAAGGATCTCTAAAATATTAGTTTTATGAATCATCGATAACTAGAATTTCCTGATGTTGCGATTTTGTTGGTATTTCATTACTACCGGTAATTAGCTGGTCTTTCGGTACTACTTACTATTATTCATTTCATAATTTTATACCTCGGTTTTTCTAGTAACCAAGTAAACTTCAGAAACCGGAGAACGAAACCCTAAATCGGTCTAGTTCCAGCTTAGTGAGAGAAGATATGAAACCCTAAATCCGGCTTTCCTTTGGTTTCATAACAAAAGAAGTTTTATAACGTAAATGAAAATGAATTATTGTTTTAGAGTATATTTTAAACCTTAGAAAATTTTAAATTCGGGAAATTTTCTATTGCGGGCCTTCCTAAGCCTAATTATGGAAAAACGTGCCCTGGGACCAGGAACTCAAAAAAATATTACGAAATATTCATTAGAACCAAAATTTTATAAGGATTTCAAAAATATAAATTTTATAATTTTTTGGGCTATAAAAATTACAGTTATAGCCTCTTCCCATATTTTCTTTACTATCGGTAAAGTAGATGTCTTGTCTACTATTTATCACTATTCACAAGTACAACCTACACTACATACTACTCATACCCTATTCTTACATCCTTACAACAACTCAATTATATTTTCTTTTCCAAGAAATTTTTGTCTCTTATTAAATGATCACTTTTATTACATTTTATTACACAAATTTCAAATTTAAATAATTTCAACTTACGCTCTCTCCCTCTCCTTGGTGCGGCCGGCACCCTCCCCTTTCTTTCTCCCCTCTATTTGTTTTATTTTACTTCTTTTAATACAACTTAACCCTAATTCACTTAATATATAAACTCATTTTCACTCTCTCCCTTCATTTTTCACTCTTCCAAAAATTTTGAAAAGAGAAAAACTCTCTCTTCTTTCCTCCTTTGTGCCGTGACAAGCAACACCCCCCCTCCTTTACACTCACACACACAAGCTCATTTCCTCATCTTTTCTTCTTCTAATCTTCATTTAGGTGATAATTCCAAGCCTTATTACTACTTAATCTTGCAATGGCAAGAGTATTCTTGTGTGTTTTCACATTGAAATCCCAATGAGCTTATGCTAGGGACAAGAAAACACTAATACAAGAATATCAAGCTATCACAAGAAGTAGATCTTGTGTTTAAAAGAGCTTTTGTTGGAATATCATCTTGCTCATGCATGTAAAGTAGAGATCTTGCATAGAAAGTTATGTTTATGCCATGAGACTCATGATTCATGCACTATATGTGGTAGATCTAGTGGTTAAACACTCATATTTTTATTTACATTTATGTTCATGTGGATATCTTGAGCTTTCATGCATTAATGATCATAAAAGCTTAGCCTTGCATGTATATAGATGTGTTAGATGATAGATCTTTATGTATAGAAGATAAGGAACTCAAAAAGAAAAGATTTTTGCTAGAAATATCTTATGGAAAATCCGGATGATTTTTAAAACCCATTTTAAAAACCCTTGAAACCACTTTAAAACTCATATTTTTATGAAAAATGAGAAGTATATGTAATTGGCATCTTTAAGGAATGATTTTTATAAGTTTGAATGAGTTTAGGCATGAGTAATATGTAAAAAAAGTAGTGGAGTTAGAATGGAAAATTTTGAGGTAGTGATTAAATTGTTAAATTCGTATTTTGGAGTAATGCCTACATAAACACCTAGTGTTCAATCTTAAATTGCATGTTTTATGTGTTAAATGAAGTCCTTAGGCAATAGATATAATAAAGCTTCAAATTTTGGTGCATTAAACAAGTTTTCTCCTAAGAAAAGTGCAAGAAACGAAACTTTCCAAAATTCGGATTTTTGTGAAAAGCTTGTTTAAAAACATATTTACAAAGTGAAAAATGTGAATTTTTATGCATAAATGGAGGTCTTGTATAGTATAGATGATAAAGACTTATTTTTAGTTAGATAAAAAGTAAATTCTAGGAATAGAATCCTAAAATACTAGGAGATGCAAAAATTTGAAAAGAATGGATATTATGAAATGGCTAATGTGAAGTCTTATAATGATTAGGAGTTCTTAAGAGTTAATTATAAAAATCATCAAGATCATGCATATATTGAACTCATTACATGACATTCATACTAGGAATTCATTCGTATTCCATCTATGCATGAGTTATTAACTAGAAACATTTTTACTAAATGCAAAACAATTTTTCGGGAATGAAAACGTTACAGAACAGATATGATCCCTCTGTTCCGTGACCTTAATGTCTTCAAAACTTGAAAATAATATTAGAAATAGATAGATCTTTCGAAGTAGATAGAAATCGATATAAAATTTATATTTCGAGTTAAAATTACTACGTTATGACCGTTTTAAGTTGAAACTTCCGCAAATAGCGAGAATCACGATTTTGAGTAGTTTAGACGCATAGCTTGAATTAGTGAAGTAATGAGATTCTTATTAGGCTATTCTTATTTGGTAGGTGATCCCGAGCACGACGATACCCTATCACCTGACTACCGTTATTAAGAGACCGGCGTACCATGGCCGAGTGAGTTCCTCTTCCGATTTTAATTATTGCTTGTGATTGTAATGATAGTCGCACTAATTGCTAAGTAAAGATAAAAAGAATGATTATGTATGATGGGGTTAGTTGGGAATTATGATTTTCTGTTGTTGATATGTGAAGTTGAACTTAAAGAATATCAAAGCCGGGTGATAAGTTATTGCTTCTATAGAGATGAACTAGAATTGATTGTCTGCGAATATTGCTTGGCCATCTAAAAGAATTTGATTAATTGATTATTGGACTTCAAATACAACTGAACTCATTCATATCACGATGGGGATGGAGCATTAGCATTGTTGGTTTTTCGTGATCCATAAAATGAATATACTTTGGTTAATCGTAATCCATAAAACGAATTGTTGTTCAGTTGATTGTGAGATCAAACGGTGTCGTACTGCAGGATTCGTAAATCTGCTAATCCGGGTTGGAGGGCGCAAGTCCATCCACATATGATTTCCAACTGGTCATATGTTTGTTGAACTCACTTGTTTGATGCATTTCACTTGATTGATTAATTACCTGCTTGAATGTTTTTTCTTAATTGTGATTCGGAAGTTTTCACTCACTAAGCTAGTGTAGCTTATACCCCAATAGTTTCCTATTGCAGTATGAATACCTTTGGCTATCTCCGAGGACCCATGGACATTAGGTACAGCTCTTAGATGTTAAGAAGCTTTTGATAAGGCCAGGTCCTAAAAGTAGAAATGGACTTCTAATCCTGTTTCCCTGAACCAGTGCCTGAAGGATGATACAAGGAATTTTGTGAGCCTAAGAATTCTTAGCATTGTTAACGGGGGTATTCCCCCTAATTCATGTAATAGAATAGTTCTCTATAAGACGGTCATGATTTACATTCTTGTTGCTATGTATGTCTCCTTAAACTACTACGAAGCAAAGTATGGTCTCTGTATGTTGAGAGTGAGCCTTACACCCGAAGTTCGAACTCATGGGAAGACTAAGGTTGTCTTACTTGAGTTTAAATATTGAGTGTGGTGGACTGTCACGTGTAGGGCACTCTTTGGGGCGTGACACTCTCTCTTGAAGGAGCTGATGCCCCCTCCCTTTTCTCCCTCAATTTGTTTTATTTTTTCCATTTTATTTAACACACAAACCCTAATCCACTTTTCTATAAATACCCCTTTATACTAACTTCATTTCACTTTCCCTCTTTCTTTACAAAAATCAACTTTTTGAACTAGGTTTTTCTCCGACTCCTCTTCTCTTCTTGCCGTGACTACACACACACACACAAATTTTTTTTTTTTTTTCGTTTTCAAGTTTCTTGTTCTAAACATTTCATAATTAGTAGATCTTGATCCTACTACCATAAAACATGATATGGCATGATCATACATGTGTGGATCTACTCAAAATCCTCATGAGCTTTATGCTAGGAATGTGGAAACACTTGAACATAAGATCCTTGCCATCACAATGTCATAGATCTTGTTATTTAAGTTGATTTTGCTATTATTATGCTTTATTTTTTAGTTATGTTATTATTATTAATATTTTGTGCATATATCCATCATTTAACCATATCTACATAATGATCATAGTGCATTTGCATTTATGACTAGTATAATAAACTAGATCTAGTTGTTTTGAGTTCATAAATATCTTAAGTTTTTGTCTCATGTACATAAAAGACTTGTAGTAGCATGATAATAGTGGGGAAATGTTAAAAAGCTTAAGATCTATTTTAGTTTTTTAAAAAATGGATTTTTGAAATTCGGATCCAAAAAGAACCCTATTTAGAAAAGCTATTTTCCAACTTCAAAATGAGTATTTTTCATTAAAAATGAAAAATACAGATCTACTAAGGGATATTTTCAAAATAAGGAAAAGTTTACAAAAGCTAAGTTAGCATTAATTTCAATCTCAACAATCAACTTAAAATTCGTAATAAGGAAGGCTTGATATATGAACACTTATTTTTCAATCCCAAAATAAGATTTTCATTAAAGAAATGAAAGCCTTAAGGAATAAGTTTGATTATGAGTTAGTTTTAGAAAGATTAAATGAGTTTTACAAAGAAACAATCTCAAATAGAAATTTCAAAATTCGGATTTGAAAATGACCTCTATTTAAACACCTATTTCCAAATGTCAAAATGAGGATTTTTATGGAAACATAGAAGTCATAGGGAATACATGTAATAAAGACCTAATTTTGACTAGGATAAATGAAATTTATCAGAGTATAATCCTAAAACAAGGAAAGGTTTCAAAGTATAGATTAAACATTGTTTTCATTCCCTAAAAATTTTGTAAAATTTGTAACTAGGTAAACCCCTATGAAAACATCTATTTTTTAACTCCAAAATGAAGAATTTTATTAAAATAACGAAGGTGTTGGGCATATAGGTCATCAAGGTTGAATTTTGATAAAAGCAAGTATGATTTTACAAGAAATAAAACTAGTTTTCTTATGTCTAGTAATTTCAAAAGTTTTGCAAAGTAAAAGTTTTCTAAAAGAATTCTTGATATCATATATCATTGAGGATATACATATAGATAGCTCATTTCATGACATTCATAATAATAACTTGTACGTAATGCATGTACACATAATGCACTTGGTAGAAACAAGCTAGGAAAATAGTGTCTCACATATCCCATAAAGCATTGTCTAAGTACATGAGGAAATAGATTTACCAACACCCATGAATCATGCATGATATTGAGTTATTTATGTATATAAAAGAATTGTTTAAGATATAATGATAGCTAAGTATCTATCAAAGCTTTGGAATGATGCTTGGATTGAAATTAGAAATTGATTTGTAAGGTAGGAATTTCATATAGCATTCTGTACCTTACTGTTCTTGGAACAAACGACCTTGTTTGATGGAAATAACTTTAGAAATAGATAGCTCTCATCGAATAGGTAGAAATCGGTATATAATATGCGAAATTCCGAGTTAAAAATGATCAAGTTATGGTCGTTTTAAGTTGGAATTTCCTCTTAGACGAACTTGTTATAGTAGAATTTATAAGTTCACTCAAACTTCATAGAAATACTCATTGGAGTTATTTCTTTTCATTAGGAGACTTGGGAGACAGATTATACCTTCCCGAGGACTATAACAATTAAGTGGATTTTCACGCCATGGTAAAGTGAGTTCACTATCTTTAAATTACATGCTTATGATTGTGCTTGTAATGATAGTGTCATTAGATTTAGGGCAAGATAAAATTGGAATGTGCATATGAATTCTATTTGATTGAATCGATGATAAGAATATCAAAATGAAAATTGTTATATATATTTGTATGATTTAGTATAGCATTGAAGTGTCTGCAATATCTATGATCGCCTATAATCCGCTTAAATAAAATGCCATGCTCTTATAATTGAATCGACCATGCATACCATATGTTGAGTCACATTGCATTTGTTATTATACTTTTATGGGAAGAAGGCATAATAGCTAGGCAACGGGTGAGCCTATAAACTCCAATGTTGGCATGAATTGCCTGAATTAAAATGGAAGTGGTGTAGGTACTTGTATCAACTACAAAATTTGTGAGTACGTAGACACCTGAATCAACCAATATATAAATGAGAAAAATTGAAATCTATGGTCGTATGAGCCTGAAACACCTAACCCCGAATGGAGGGCATAAATCCATTCAACATAGGACTCTTGGAAAGTCTTATGTATTGTATGCTCATGTGCTTATATATTTTATATGATTGATAATATAACTTGTTTTCTGTATTGTGTGATGAAGTATTTAATTTAGAAGTGAAACTCACTAAGCTCATAAGTTTATACCCCTACAGTTTTTCTATTGCAGTATGATTATTTATGGCTATCCTCGAGTGGTCACTTTCCTCAGGTGCAGCTTTTGGAATTTAAGGAGCTTTTTGAAGAAGTCATGACCTAGATGTTGGGCAAAGACTTCTAGTTGAATCTCCTTAATCTTATATATATATATATATGTTGTTGTAAGAGACTTTTGCAAACCTAAGGACTCTTAACATTTTGACAAGGGTATGCTCCTTAGATTTTGTAATAGACTAATCTGGTTATAACTGTTATGATTTATATTTTTATTGCTATAAATGTCCTTTTAAACTATTTTGATTCAAAGTAAGATCCCCTACATGGTGAACGTAAGCCTTACACCCGATGTCTAAACTCACGGGATGACTAAGGATGTCACACTTGAGTTTAAATATCGAGTGTAGCAGACTGTCGCGTTTAAGGTACTCTTTGGGGCGTGACAGATACCCAAGTTTGTTTGGAGAATTAGGTATGAAAAGCCAAAGGGTGGTAAATTTTAATCCCCTAGATTTGATGATACAGTTTATACTTAAACCTTAAACTGAAAGTTAACTGGAAACCTTAAAGTTAACAAATCCATATTAAACCATAGTAGATTTAGATCTGGCAATCCTATGCTCTTAACTCCTAAACGAAATTGAAATAATTGTGGGAAATAGTTCGTAATACTATAAGGAAGCTTAAAAATATTAGATTCGATAATTTTTAGTGTCTTTCAGATTCGAATGGGATCAGTTTTCAAAAATCATGTCCTGGTATACCAAACGGCAAAAATATTCTGATAATACCAATAAACTCCTAAAAATACAAGGATTCAAAAATATCAATTTTATAATTTTTCAGTATCTAAAAATATCAGATATAGCTTAATTATGTGTATTTTCTTTACTACCGATATTAAATTATCTTATCTACTATTCTACACTATTCACTACTATTCATCTATTTCTACTTTTTCTATACCTATTCTTACACTCTACATACCTATTCTTTACTTTTTATATTTTTCATGTATCTTCATTCACATCATATCTTACCATTTATTACTTTTAATTAACAAAAATAAATATATAAATCACTCTCTCTCCCTCTTTCCTCATCACGTCCCCCTCTCTCTTTCATCCATATTTTATTTCTTTTTTAATTTATTTTAATCACATAATTTTCACTCCTCAAAACTCTATAAATATCCCCTCTCCCTCCATTTTTTTCACACATTCATTTACCTTATCAAAACTCTCACAAATTCACTCCACAAATCCTCTCTCCTAAAATTCTCTTTTTACTTTTCCTTACTATCCATTTTCCTACATACTTTCTATAGAGATACTACACAAAGCTTTTGTAATCTACCAACCAAATTTCTACCTTAGGTAAATATCTTACCTACATATTTTTACCATGTCATGCTATCACGCCCCAATGGGTACCCTAAACGTGACAGTCCGCCACACTCAATATTAAAGCTTAAGTAAGACAACCTTAGTCATTTCTAAAAGCTTTTATATTAAGTGTAAGGCTTACTTTCACAATTTTAGAGGACCATATGTGGAATAATGAAGTTTAGGGAGATATAAAAACATATTAAGAAAAGAGGATTCACAATAATTATTTGTTCATGGCAAAGACTTTACAAACTTAAGGACAATTCCCTAAATTACTAATCTATTATATAACTATTCGCATGCTAATATTGTGCCGTACTTTATCCAGATTTCTAATGTTAAAAAGGGATTACCTGCCCGCATGGTCCACGTGGCCTTAACCATAAGTACGGGAACTGCAAAAGATAGCTATCGGGGTATAAGCTAATAGGCTTAGTGAGAACTATTTCCATAAATAACTTCTTGTAACAAGGTTCAAACAAGTTGGTTAATCACACATATGTAATGCATCAAACACGTGGGCAAACAATCATATAGCTTTCCGGGAACTATATGTTGAATGGATTTACGCCATCCATTCGGGGTTTGGTGATACTCAAAACAAGTAGTTTTAATAATAGAAAATTTAAGCTTGCGAGCACTCATCGCCAAGCATTCATTAAAAACTTTTAAACTTGCGAGCACTCATCGCCAAGTATTCCGAATCTACTTGATTTGACCTTGCTTTTGGATCAACCGCCAAGCATATTCCATTAAGCCGCCAAGCAATCGCTTTCGGATCCTCCGCCAAGTGTTGCTTTCGACATGAGCCTACTATCCTTCTCACCCAAGGATAATAACCCAACCATGCAATGTGACTCACTTCATGGTATGCATGAGTTCATTAATTTATAAAGTCATAACATAATTATTTTCAACTTTAAGGTGATCAAGGAATTTCACACAAATCAATATTAAACTAAAACAATCACTTAGAACAATTCGGGCTTCGATATTCTTAGAATTTTTTCAAGGAATTATTTTACATGTATATCGGTTTATCTTTTTCTAACTCTAGTGCAACTAATTTACAAGCACAACAAGTGTAGCATTTATTGGAAATAAACTCACGATGCCATTGTCGTCTATCCCTCTAAGTGGATGGGTCGTTCACACACTCCACTTAATCGTAATAGTTCTCGGGGTGAAGAAATCCTTCCTCGGGATCACCTAACCAAAGAAAATACCCATAATGAGTTTTTCTTGAAGATTTTCTTGAATTTTGACAAAACAATGTCAAAGAACGTTAAAGTTCGTATAGAAGAATGTTCCAACTTAAAATGGCCATAACTTAGTCATTTTGACTCGGAATCGCGCATATAATATACCGATTTCTATCTACTTGAAAAGATATACCCAGTTCTAAAATTATTTCCCACAAACAAAGCCATATAGGCTCCAAAAAGTGGCGACAAAATTCACCACGGATTTCCAAGTAAAAGCACTTTGGTTCAAGAAATCAAAATTTGTTTGATAGATACTTAGTTATCTATATAGTTGAAAAATTCTCTTTTTATAACTATATAACTCATATTTAAGCATGCTCAAGTGTCTGGTTGTCCAAATTATTTTTCTTAGGTAAAACAATGTCGGGTTGAAGCTTTTCGGAAATTGTTTTTGTAAATTTCTTTGAAACGAATACCTTGTTTTCTTTATTTTCTAAAAGCGTTTTATGTTGGTTTTATTTATCTTTTTCTAAGTGACCTTTGAAAATAAATTTTCTACTTTCTAAGTTACAATAATACTATATGCGAAGTTTTCTAGGAAATATGTTTTCTTCATTTTTCTTGTGTCAATTCCTTTATTTACTTGTTTTGTAAAAATCTTTACTTGATATTTCTCATTCTTTTTCTCATGTCTCATATTTTTCAAAAATAATCATCCATGCATGAAAATTTGTTTTCATTATAAAAACAATGTGGAACAATTAAGGACTTTTTGTAGAAAAATTAATTTCTATAATCTCATTAACTTCTTCTTGTAATTTGAAAAGAAATAACTTTATCATTTTCAAACCATAATTTTCTTTCCCCATTTGTTCGCAAGGTCTTTACTTAAAAATTTCCTTAGTCATCCATCTTATTTTCTTTCTTTATGAAAAGAACCATTTTTGTTAACAAAATATTTTCTTTTGAAAAACAAGGTAGAGTAACAAAGATTTAAGTAGCTTTTTAAGTAAAAATAGTTTCTAAATTCATAGTGAATTCTTTTTGTAACTTGAAAATGAATGAGTTTATTTTTGTTATCTTATATTTTTATGTTTCTCATAAACTTATTCCTAAGTGACAAAAATCCTTCTTTTATTTGATTATCTTTAGAAAATAAAACTTTTGGACAACAATCTAAATGAACATGATTATGAGAATAATAATAAACAAAATAACATAAAGCATAAACAATAAAGTCAAGTATTGGAGTCTTAGCTTTTTCAAGGCTCCCGGGACTAAGAAATAAACTAGTCCCATAATGAAATAAAATGAAAGAAAGAAAAGCTTGTTTTGACTTGATGAGGACAAGTCTAAGACTAGAGACTAGTCTTATTTCAACAAGAAATAGTTAAATAAATTGCAATGGAAAAGTAAATAATTTGCTTTGCATGAAGTAAATAAATTACAAGTGAGCTTATATGCTCTAAAGAATATGTATATATATAGATACATTAACAATAATAAAACAACATAAACATAAATGGATTGACATGAACAGGAACAATTCATGAACATAATGTAGTTTCCATAACTTGTAGTATTTGGAAACTCACACTATGGTCATGTAAAGTTACATGACATGAAGAAGAAGAAAGAAATAATAAGTGGTTACCTAAAGAAGATTTTGATATGGTTATGTGGTTATGGGTTTTTGTTGTTGGTGGAAGTTGTTGTGGAATTGTTTTGAGAGAGTTTTGAGATAATATTTTGAGAGAGTTTTGAGAGGAGACTTTGGGAGAGTTTTGGTATGAATTTGTGGGTAGTGAATGTGTGAAAGAAGTGAAAGAGGAGGGGGGTATTTATAGGATTTTGAGGAGTGATTTTTGTGTGATTAAAATAAAGTGAAATTAAAACAAATTGAGGGCATTAGAGAAGGGGGGCGCCGGCCATGCATGGGGGAAGGGGATTTGTTTTATTTTTTTGACTTTTTGGAAAGATAAAAGATGTAATATGTAAGGTAGATGTGATATAAAGTTATGGGAAAGGTAAAAAGTTAAGATTATAGGTTATGTAGAGTGTAAGAGTAGGTGTAAGAAAAAGTAGAGATAAAAGAATAGTGTAGAATAGTAATGAATAGTGTAATGTAAAGTAGATATGACAATTAAAGTACCGGTAGTAAGAAAATACGCGTATAATAGATATATCTGTTATTTTTACTTACCGAAAAATTATGAAACTGATATTTTTGGAAAACTTATATTTTTACGAGTCTAACGGTGTATTCGGAATATTTTTACTATTCCGGGCTTCCGGACACGTTTTTCGAGAACTGTGTCTGATCGGGTTCGAAGGACACCCGAATTTCGCGAAACTGAAACTTTTATAAAACCTATGGTTATTACGAACTATTTTAGCTAATTATCCCAACTTCTTTTTTCAGGGCCAAAGAAAATGGCATGCCGGATTTAGTTTGTTACGGTAAACTAGGGTTTTGTTGACTTTTAGGGTTCTGTTTGACTTCCGGTTTAGGGTTTTATGCTAAACCGATTCTGAAAATTTAGGGGTTTACACATGCAACTTAGCATGAACATAGTGTTGTTTCTTAGACATTTAAATTTTATAGAAGCAACACTATGTTCATGTTTTGTTTTGTTCATGAATAAATTTCATATTATTTTGCTTTATTATTATGTTGTTTTATTCATGTACATGTTATTATTATTGTCCTAACCTAGCTTTTATAACATATTATCTATATTTATGTATCTATATATATTTCTTAGAGCATGTAAACTCACTAACATAACCGTTATTTATTTATTTATACTTACAATTTATTTATTTCTTTCATGCTTCAATATTAAGACCAATCTTTCTTATCTTAAACTTGTCCTCATCAAGTCAAAACGATTTTCTTATTTTTTTTGTTTTTCTTTCTTTAGACTTGCCCATGACTAAATCCGGAAGCCTTGAAATCAAGCTAAGACCTCCAATACTTTATATTTATTTCTTGCTTATTCTTATATTTTTCTATCTTATAATTATTATTTTTGTCATGTTACTAACAATATATTTATACTTCATGCATGATCATATTAATAGTTATCTTAATAAAAATAAAAAGATTCTTTCCTAAATAGAAGAAAATAAGCCCAACTTACTTTAAAAATTTAGTTTCATCACTTAGGAAAAAGTTTTCTTTAGACTTAGGATTTTATTTCAACTAAATACTTTATAAGGTATTTTGACTAAAAAAAATTACCATAGATTCTAAGCGTTGATGATATACAAAGCTTTTACAAAAACAACTAAAGAAACTCCTCATTTTATTTTCAAACTACCATTCATAGACCTTAAGATTGATAATACCCTTCTATAAGAAATTTTCTTAAAAACTTGATTATAAAATCATTATTAGCATTTTTAGTAAAAGATTAACACAAGTTTTCCAAACTAAGTTAAAATCAACATACCAATTAGAATATACTTAGAAAATAAAATTTAAAAATAACTTAGAAAGACTAAAGTTTTTGAATCAAAAGTTATCTTTTAAGAACCTAAGAACATAAATAATATCACATATCTAATGACTTAAAAATCCTTAGTTTTATTTCCAAACAACTTACATAACCTTATCAAAACTTTACTTTTTCAACTACCAAAACAAGTTTGTTTTATGAAAAATCATTGATTTAGACAACATCATTAGAACCATGTGTTTGTTATGAGTTGCATATGTATTAAAAGCATTTTTCAACTATATATATATATATATTTATATGTTTTTTATGAAATTTTTTGTTGATACAAAGTTAGAAAAATCATATTTTAAAGGTGGAAATTTTCGTGTTAATTCTATACTGTTTCTTTTAGAGACCTAAATGACCTTTTATGAAGAAAATAACTTTAAAAATAGATTGATCTTTTCGAATAGATAGAAAACGATATATAATATGTGAAATTCCGAGTTAAAATGAGCAAGTTATGGTCATTTTAAGTTGAAATTTAACTCTATACGAATTTTGACGAACTTAGTGAAATAGAGTTGCAAGTTTAAGTAGAAATTCCAAGAAATACTCATTTTGAGTATTTCTTTTGTATAGGTAATGTGGAGTCCAAGCTACCTTACCTAGAAGACTACTTCGACTAAGAAGTTTCTGCGACTATGTCCGAGTGAGTTTAAATTCTCGCACTTTATACTTATATATTTGCTTGTAGTTTAGCAGCACTAGACTTTAGGAAAAGATAAAACATGATAGTGCATGTGCTTTACTTATATGATTGAAATTATGATAAGTATATCAAGGCAGGAATTATTAACTAACCCTTGTATGATTTAGTATAAGAATGATTTGTCTGCAAATTCTATGATCACTTATAAAATGTCTAAATATTATGCCATGATGACTTAAATAAAATGATTCATGTATGATATGCAGTGAGTCACATTGCATGGAGAGTGGGCACCGAATTAACTACAATTTAGCGGTTTGTAGGAATCTGTATAAAAACTACAAAAACATCATTTGTGAACTATGGTTTTGTTGGCCAAACACCTAACCACCGAATGGAGGGGTAAATCCATTCAAACATATGATTCCCTAAAAAATAGTATGTATTGTTTACTCACGTGATTGATTGCATCTCATATGATTGTTAATTAACTTGATTGAATATTGATTGTTGAGTACTTTACTTGTGGAATTAATTCTCACTAAGCAAGAAGCTTGTCCCTTTATAGATACCTTTTGCATCACCCCTATCTATGGTTGAAGCCCCGGGGTTATTTCTCGTAGGTAATAACTAGCCTAAGGAGTTTTTGGAGGAAGCCAAAGATTAGATGTAGACTCAGACTTCTAAGTAAATCTCTATATAATTATTTTGAATAGACTTTGATAGACTATATCTTTTGATAGGGGAATGTCCCTTTGATATTTGTAAGACCTTTATATTCCCATATTCCAGATATTATGTTATGATTTTCATTCTTAAACTACTATATGAATGTCTTCTTAAACAATTTATTTCAAAGTTGGTCCTCTATGATCGTAAGTGTACGCCTTACACCCGGTATTGAAGCTTATGAGATGACTAAGGTTGTCATACTAAATATTTAATATTGAGTGTGGAGGACTATCGTGTTTAGGGTACCTTTTGGAGCGTGACAATAATCCAGCTCGATTCCCGTTCCCGTTTCCATTTCCGAACCTTGCTGGGGTAGATCCTCTAGATGATCTAGCTGAGAAATTCTTCCTTTAAGGGCACTCACTGACAAAATGCCCAACTTGCTTGCAAATATAGCAAGTATTTGTTGCTTTCTCCGGGCATTCAGGCATCTTGTGATTTCAGTCTGCATAGAAATAACACTTCCCTTACAACTGGGGGCACCTCTTTGGGTAGTGCGTTCCCTTGCACTTCCAACAGATGATGGGTTTGGGTGTAAACTTCCCACTATTAGTATTACTTTTGAAGTTGCTAAAAGATCGGAATCTCTTCTGTGGGTATGCGAAACTTGATCCTTCCTGAAACCTTCTCCCAAAAACAGGTGCTTTCTTCTCTCCAGTCCTTGCTTTCCTTTACTTAGCTTCTTCAACAATCCGAGCTCTCTCAACTAGTTCATTGAAAGACCCTATATCGAACTCCTCCAGCTTGACACGCAACTTTTCATCCAAACCACTTAGAAAAACTTGCCTCTTGAGTTCTTCACTGTATTTACATGAATTCGACACATATTGTAGCAATCAGCTGAACTTAGTTTCATATTGCTCCATAATTCTTCCTCTTTAAGCAATATGCAAGAAATCAGCATTGTATTGAACTTGCAAACTTCCCAGAAAATAGTTCTCCAAGAACTCGTGGCAGAACATCTCCTATGTAACTAGTGGCATCAACCCACATTTCTTAGACTCGTACCAAACTTGGACATTTAGACGAAGCATGTAAGTGCCAAAACTGATCCTTAAGTGTTGTGGCACTTCAAAGGCATCAAAGGACCTTTCAATCTATGCTAGCCAACCTTCAGCTTTGTCTGGCTTTTCAATGGCTCCATCAAAATATCAGTTGCTCTTGATGAACTCGGAGAAAGAGTTCCTGTATGGCTTGAGTGGTGGCCAGCAGTAAAGACACGGTTTGAGATTGTGCAGTTCCTAAAGTAGGTACTTCCATTGAGGCTTACGGTGCGGGTTGTGATAGAGGTGGCGCAGGTGCTTGAACATTTTGCCTTAGAGCTTCCGACACTATTCTAACTATCTAAGTGTAGCTTGCAAATCTACTTGGGGGTCAGTAACAAGTGGATTTTAGGGAGATGCAGCAGGTTGATTTGCTTCTTTTACAAGATGATTTGAGGCACTTTGCTCTTGGTGCCTTCTTCTTTTACCTTGGCATTTAGATTTTATGTACATAAGCTTATAATCTTCTCAATGGGTTTATTAAGTCTTTAAATGGATATAACAGATATCATGAAAATTCTATCACATATAATTATCATAACTTTGGAAATAAAAAATCATGAAATAAATAAGTAAATTTTAACAAGATCGAAATTCACATAAAGCATCTTCATTGAAATAAGAAATTGATAATGTGTAAAAGACCTTTACATCAAGGAAATCAAAACATAACAACATACAACAACATTATAAAGAAAAACACAAACACCACATTTTCACAAAGCATGAAATCTAGTCTACCCAACCTAACATTTTAGGCCTTTTACAAAAATTTCTATTGGACTATATGGATATGCTCGGGTCTAAATCTTGACTCATCTTTCCTCCTTGCTCTTTCCTTCTTCATCCTTCTTTCTTCCTTTTTTGCAAATTTTCACGGGGATGGTGCATCACTCGGATTTCTACTTGATGAACCCCTTTGCATGTTGCTAAAAAAATTTGCACAAGTATTGATTCATTGTTATCCTTCTCTTCCTCACTACTTCCTTTACTCTTTTGGGTAGGTCGGCAATCGCATCCTCTCCATAAAATTCATTGTTTTCAGGAATCAATAATTAGTTGAGTAGAGGCTCATCTTATGTGGCAAGCTGCGAAGTTGGTTCCCAAGACACACTTCGGCGACCAATGGAGTACTCGCTTTGCTTATACATATTCCTTCACAAGCGGGGATCTAAGGTGTCATCCTTGGAGTCGACATTTATCACTGGTGGATTTGAAAGCACGGCATCAACATCCATTACCAGGACAGCCTTGTAGTTCCTTGTTGCTAGCTGAGCCTATCGCTTCTCGTACCATCGTACATTTCTATGCGGGTCACTTTTCTCTTTAGTCCACATCTAATCTTCCCAAGATATTGTGGGCTCATTTTCTACAAGTGCTTCCTCTGGGTCCTCTTCTGGGTCTTCTTCTTCCCCCTCAACTTCTTCTACCTCCTCCTCAAGTTCTCCTTCCTCGGCTTCACCTAATCCAATATCCATTAAGACATCATCTTCTTTAAGCTGAACTTCGGTCAATGATGGCGGTTGAGTTTACTCCTAACCAAGTGGTTTGAGCATATTCTGGTATACATCGTGCCAATAAATTGCTCCTTCATTATTGTCTCTACAACAATTACTGCGATCCTTGAGTTCATCATGAGCATAGATGAACAGTGGCCCAATTTGCCTCCAAGTTTGGCAATCAGGAAAAATAGGTTTTCCTTCTCTTCTTAACACAAAAGTAGCCTCCTGCAAAATGGACTCATTGTTGGTAAACAATGCGGTGTTTTCAATGGTGTAGATTACTTCCAACTCCGACCATTTCTTCTTCCTTATGGGGCAATTTCTTATCGTCTCAACAACCTTTTCCCATTCAGTATGTTTCAATCCTTTTTTTCCATAGAACAAACATTTCCTTCAACAATTTCGGTCTTCCCACTAAAGTAAACTCTTCACAAAGGACTCTAAGCCTTAGCCGGTAGTTGACAAGGGTTCCATTTGGCCTCTTTCGAAATTTCTAAGCCTCCAAGCGGGCTTCTCCTAGGGATATCTATTCAAAAAAGAAAGGGAGTCAGAAAAGTTATTTTACCCATGCTAAAACTATCTAAGTCTTTCTTATTTCCATTCTACTAATTTCTTCTTAAGTCCATTTCTATTGTTATGATCTAAAATTCTTAGCCATGCTTTGATACCAACTTAAACTATCAAGCCCCAAAGTGTATCCTAAACGCGACAGTTTGCCACACTCAATATTAAAGCTTAAGTATGACAATCTTAGTCATCCCATAAGCTTCAATATCGGGTGTAAGGTGTACATTCACAATCATAAAGGACCAACTTTGAAAAAAGTTACTTAAGAAGACATTCATATAGCAATTAAGAATGGAAATCATAACTTAAGAACCTTAAAAAAAATATAGGAGTCTTACAAAATATTAAAGGGGCATTTCTTGTCAAAATATAAGGTCTATTGAAGTCTATTCAAAATAAATACATTGGATATTTACTTAGAAGTCTAAGTCTACAACTAGTCTTTGACTTCTTTCAAAAACTCCTTAGTCCAAAAGGTAGTACCTGAGAAAAATATCCCCGGGGCATCAACCATAGGTAGGGGTGCTCCAATAGATATCTATAAGGGGATAAGCTTATTGCTTAATGAAAATCAATTCCACAAATAAAGTATTCAAACAAGTTATTTAAACAAGCATATGTGATGCATTCAAACATGTGAGCAAACAATACATACGATTTTCGAGAATCATATGTTTGAATGCATTTACCCCTCCATTTAACGATTAGGTGTTTCGGACAACAAGGCTATAGTTCGCAAAGAAAGTTTTTGTAGTTTTTATACGAACTGCTACTAGCTGCTAAATTATAGTTATTTTGCGTGTCTACCCACCATTTTATTACAGGGCGATCAATTGCCATAGAGTGGATTTTCAAGTTCTACAGGCCTTATTACTATGCCCTTATCCTACCATAATGAATGCAATGTGACTCACTATGTGTCATGCATGAATCATTTTATTTAAGTAATCATGGTATAATATTAAATATTTTAAAAGTGATTATAGAATTCGCAGACAAATTATTCCTATGCTAAATCATACAATGATTAGTTAACAATTCCCACTTTGATATCCTTAACATGATTTCAATCATATAAGTAAGGCACATGCTCTATCATGTTTTTATCTTTTCCTAATTTAAGTACTGCTAAACTACGAGCAAAAACATAAGTATAGAAATGTAAGAATTTAAACTCATTCAGCCATGGCAGCAGATAACGTCTAGTTAAAGTAATCCTTTGGGTAAGGAAGCTCAGACTCCACATTACCTAAACAAGAGAAATACTCAAAATGATTATTTCTTGGAAGTACTACTTAAAGTTGTAATTCTACTTCACTAAGATTGTCAAAATTCGTATGCGATGAAATTTCAACTTAAATTTCGCATACTATATACCATTTTCTAACTACTCGAAAATATCTATCCATTTCTAAGGTGATTTCCTTCATAAAAGGTCATTTGGGTCTCTAAAAGATATGGTACATAATCAACACGAAACTTCCAGCCTTTAAAACATGATTTTTCCAACTTGTATCAACCAAAAACCCTATAGAAATCATATAAATAAATAAATAAATATATATATATATATAGTTGAAAAAGCCTTTTAACATATATGCAACTCATAATATACACATGATTCTAATGATGTTGTCTTAACCAATGATTTTCTATAAAACAATCTTGTCTTAGTTGTTGAAAAAGTGAAGTTTGACAAAATTATGTGTAAACCCCCAAAAATTTTCATAATCCTTAAAAATAATTCTAGAAGTATAAATATCAAAAACCCGAAAAATCAACTTGAGATTAAAACTCAATTCTAGACCGAGTCAAATACCCGAAACGAAACCCTAAAACTCGAACCAAGTTAAAACTTAATTCCAAATAAGAACAAAAACGAGTTTTCTCAATCTTGAGAAAACAAGAACCCTTGAAACGAAATATAAAATCCAATTACCGATATAATCAACGTCCGTACGTCGATTAAATAATCTACCCAATTCCTAAAATGCGAATCGAAACGATAGATCCAAATACCGCTTAACAATGAGATGATAAAATCCTAAATCCTTCAGTAAAATTTTAAGAATCACAAAATCCAAATTTTCAACAAAAAGTCAAATTGAGTCAACTCATAAACCTAGACTCGGTTAAACGATCCCAAGAACTAAAAACAAATAAATAATCACGAATAAAATAAGATAAACCATAGACGTCGAGCTAGAAATATAAAACGATCTAAACTCAAAAATTATACGATCTTATGAATAAATCAGTAAAATCGGAAATCAAAACGGAACCCTAAAAGTCAACAAGCCTATAACGAACCCTAGTGGTTAAGATCCGGCAATCCCGCGTTTTCAAACCCTAGAAAACAAAATTAAGTTAATGACCTAGAATAGTTCGTAATAATATAGGGTAACATAAAAATATCAGATTCACGAATTTCGAGTGACCTTCGGACCCAAACGGGATCGGTTCTCGAAAAGCATGTCCCGGAACTTGGAATATTAAAAATATTCCATTTATACCAATAGACTCGTAAAAATACAAGGATTCCAAAAATATCAGTTTTAGAATTTTTCGGTAGTTAAAAATTACAGATATCGCATTATTACGCGTATTTTTATTACTACCGATACTTTAATTGTCTAGTCTACTATTCATAGTACTTTTCTACTATTCATTACGATTCACCTATCTCTACTTTTTCTTACACCTATTTCTTACACCTACATATCTATTTTCTTACTTCTTACTTTTTACTTTTCCAATACAACTTTATTTCACATCTACTTTACACTTTATTTCTTTTCTTTACAAAAAAATTACAAAACAAACAAAATGCCCCCTCTCTCTCTCCAATGTGCGCCGGCCATCCTCTCCCTCTTCTCTATATTATTTTCTTTCCAATTTATTTTATTACATCAATATTTCACTCCAAAAATTCTCTAAATACCCCCTTCCTCCTTCATTCTTTCACACAATTCTTTACACTACCAAAACTCTCTCAAAATCTCTCCACAAATTCTCTCATCAAGAATTCTCTCTACCAAAACTTTCTCAAACCAATTCCCCACAAAAATCATCTCTCATACATAAATTATCTACCATATATCACTACTCACATAATACCCATTTCATCTACCATCTTCATACCTCTTACATACTTTAGGTAATATTTCTTCCATCTATTATTCATCCATGTCATGTAACTTAACATGACTATGGTGTTGTTTTGAAACTAATATGAGTAGTAAAAGCAGCAACATGTTCATGTTTTGTTCTTGTACATAAAGCTTCCTACTTTATTATGTTGTTATTATTGTTATTATTATATTATGTATACTATGTATATATATTTAGAGCATATAAGCTCATTTGTTATTTATTTACTTCCAAGTTATGTAATTTATTTATTTTATGTTGTTATTTAGACTAGTCTTTCTAGTCTTAGACTTGTCCATATCAAGTCAAAACAACCTTTTGATTATTTATTTTCTCTTTCGGGACTAGTCCATTCTTAGTCCCGGGATGCCTTGATGAAGCTAAGGCTCCAATACTTGATCAGGATTCCTTGATGAAGCTAAGGTTCCCAATGCTTGATATTTCATTTTCTTGCTCAGTATTTATTTCTAATATTTTCTTATGTTCCTATTAATTTATATGCTCATATTACTTGCAAGTACGTAATGCTAATGTCTCAACCAAACTAAAAATAGAGTTTTACTTTACTAAATAAACTCAAAGCGAGAATTTCGATTAAGTGATTTATCAAAAAATCATGAAGTTATTATCAACAACATAGAAATGGAGTTTTCTCAACATAAAGAACAAAGGTAGATTTCCAAGGAATCATAAGAAATGAATATTTTCTTTGAATGTTATGTTAACCTAAGCTTTTTAATAATATAATTTATTTTACCAAAAGTTCAAGATTTAAACTCTTTTAAACTTCGAAATACAACTAAGAAAACAAACTACTTTTCAAAGTTAAGATAAATTCATAAGGTGATGAACCCACTTAGGAAAAATAATGATTTTCAAATCTCTAAAAGAAGGAACTAATTTTCAAAGGAATATAAATGAGGTAAGATTTATAATAATGGATTTTATAAAAATGATTCTTTTCAAAAGAAATGAAAGAACAAGTTTTGGAAAGCAAAAACTTATACTTTAGAAATGAATATAAGAAGACAAAATTCATTTTCTAAAACCATCATAAATACAAAATTATAAAAAGGTTTTGAACAACCTAAATACTTTTTGATAAAAATAGATCTTTTATCACTAGAAGCGAAATTTATGAAAAACTAAGGTTAAAAGGAAAATTTACTTGTTTTGGAAAAGGAAATGAAGAAAATAAGAATATACTCATTTATAACAACCTAATAAAAATATGAAGTTTCTTTAAATACTTGAAAAGAAAATTTCAAAGTTAAAGTTTAAATGAATTGTTTTATGAAATAAATTGTTGAGACACTACTATTAGGATTTTTTTGCATATAAAGTGAGCATGCCTATATTCAAAAGTGTTTATCAAATATATATTGTTACAAAAGAATTTTCTTTAAAATGAAGTCGAGTTAGAAAATGGATTTTTGTAAAGGTTTAGAAAATTCGTTTTAAATCTGTACCTAATGTTTTCGGAACCCAAATGACCTTTTATGACCAAGATAAGTTTAGAAATGGATAGAACTTTTCGAATAGGTAGAAAACGGTATATCATATGCGAAATTCCGAGTTAAAATGAGCAAGTTATGACCATTTTAAGTTGTAATTTCTTCTTATACGATTTTACCGCAATTTTAAGTAAAATTTAGAATCTCCAAGGATAGAAATTCATGGAAGACTTATCCCGGGTATTTCTTTTGTCTAGGTGACAAAGGACACGAGAATACCCTACCCGAGGATTTCTACGACTAAGAAGATAGTGAAATGGACGAGTAAGTTATTCCTCCTAAATTCGTTACTTTGCTTGTGCTTGTAAAGTAGTAGCATTAGTATATTAGAAAAAGATAAAAATGGATATATATATATGGGGATTTCGGGATTATGCGTATATATATGATTCTATTTTATGTGTGAATTGAGGACTAAGAATATCGCAATTTCGATCTGCTTATTTAAATAATTTTGTTTACTTACTTGTATGATTGTTATTATTGCTAAATTGATTGATCGCCCCTAATAAACCTTAATAAAGTTTGACCTAAGAACAATAAAAAGTACACGCATAGCATCCATCGAGTCACATCTATTTTGGAAGACTGCTACTCCTACGCGTAGAGTTGGATTGGCTGTGATCGTGCGGTGCCACGGGCCATGTTCCTTCTGGAGAGTCCAAATCGCTCGGGGAAAGCGACTTTAGGTTCAGAGCCGAGCTAACCGAACGCTGTGGGTGAGGACCTGGGGACTAGCAGTAGAAGGTCGAGGACCTTCAACCCCGATTCCCTAACCTTTGATACGGAGGGGTAAATCCGTTCTATATATGGTTTCCGAATGACTATATATATTCGCGTAATCATATGATTGTTGCATTGTATGCATAGCATATGTGTGATTAAATAAATAAACTTGTTTGAAAATATGGTGCGAATGAAAAGGAATTTCTCACTAAGCTAGTTGTAGCTTATACCCTTATAGATTTTGTTGACACAGGTATATTCGTGGGTTAAATTTGAGGATCATGACATTGAAGAAATCATGAAAGGATCATTAAGCTTCTATGGAGGAAATAGAATCATAAGATAAATAATTTTGTAAGGGTCTTTACATATAATGACTTATATGAATAGTGATGTATATTTATTTAAAGATAATAGATGGGCAGGCCCCTAAGAATTGCAATGAAATATGTTTATGATTTGTGATAAGTATTATCTTTGCCTTGTTACTTATTTATTATCAATATAGATTGCGCTACTCCGATGCGTTCCTGTTGCGACCCTATGTGGGGCCTAGTAGGATTGCCCTAAATCACCATATCACGTGTGCACCCGCAACATGAGGATCGCCTTGCAAGTCAGAGTTTACAAGACTCTAATTAATTATCCTCTCATTGTATTATACATATATAAGTTTATTATGAAAATAATTTATTGGATATCGAAACTTCCACAGATCACAAGACCGCAGAGAATCAGATATCCTACCAAACGACAAGATAAGGTAAACCTAGGTTTAACACAAAATATCAACTAGGTTTAAGTTAAGAAAAAGACTATATTTTCATGTTTATTCTCTCAACTAGGTTTAACCTATCACATTCTCAACCTTCTATCAGTCTTGTACAACTTGATCTCTGTCACACTCTGCACTCAGATCCTATCCCATCCATGTATTCAACTTACCTGCAAAAGCAAACTGTTGGGGAGTCAGCTACAACTAGCTGAGTGAAGTATACCCTCGCTCCATACCGTTCAAGCAAAAGCAAACAAGTTATTAAACAAGCATATGCAATGTGCACAATCAAATGAACAAATATATATGGCCAACAGGTAACCATATACATATTCGGATTTGCACCCTCCGAATCTGGGGTTGGGGTACATCCACTCATCAGCACCCAGATTAATATACTTCGGGAATCAAATTTCTCAAGAAAACTTTTTATATATCAAAATAATATACATATAACAACATCCCAATGAAGTAATAAATCTGAAACAATGACCCGGCGCGATCCTAGGAGGTGGGCCGTCTCCCCAGGACGACTTAGTTCCCATTCCCCTAGAACAAGGCCCATGGTCCACACTAGGTACATACCACTTCGGTCCTCCATGTTCACCGTCCTCACGGGACAGTATGGCCCATCCGAGTCAAGGTGTAGTGGTGATGGCCTTCTACATGCAATCGTGAAATGCATGATCAATATTATGATTATCACGCCAATAGTCATTAAGTCCATTTATTTGGCGACCAGACAATTATCAGACACTCGCAAAGATCAAAATGATTAAACAACACTCAATACTTAACGTTCAGAATAATGTATAGTATTTTCAACACAGGTAACAAACACGAGCAACCACAAGTGTAAATTTCCCAACCCCATACTTAAATCATTTAATTTATATTAATAAAATATCATACTCTAAACCTACAAGCACAAGCAGATATGAAGGTCATCGGAATATACTCACCTGTTTATCCTTGCTTAATGGTCATAGAAGTCTACAAGAACACTTGAAGACGGATCTGTCTCCCCTGAGAATCGAGATAATAGATACCCCATTACTATACTCTTATTCATATAAAGAAACCTATTGTGTCTTTGTATCTTAAACTTCGAGTTTTAACATTCTTAATCTAACCTTAACACATAATTAGTCATTTTGAAGCTTGTAAAGGCTACGCTTCATAATTTAAACTATAAAGTTCGTATAATCTTAGTTTTCTTAAGAGAAGTATTTTTAAATGTTTTCAAATATCGAGTTAAATCACGAAATCTTAAATTGGGCATATTATATTCGTTTTAACTTAGATTTTAGCATATGAGTAGTCATTTGAAAACATATCGAATGTAGTTTTTAATTATCAGGTTAAAATAATCATTTTGTATATTTGTCCTATGTTACTTTAGGGGCTCGAAAGGTATCATAATTGTATCTATCTTTCTTGTTTTGTATTCTTAATTATTATTTCAAGTTCAATTCCTTGTAAATGTTTATTTCATAAAGTATTAGTGACTAAACTTAATTTGAGTTCATTACTCTACTTTTTAGTTAAAGCGTATAAATTTATATTTATTTTCATTTTGATTGTCTTGATGTTATTTTAAGTATTTAACTTTAGTTAATTTGATTATATCGACTAATATTTATGATTTTCATTAATCTATACTTTATATCCTTATAGTCTTATAAGCGTTTAATTTTATACTTAGAGTTACGGAATTCTTGGTTAAGTTTAATATTTCAATTACAATTTATATTATCTTGATTTTCTAATTTGTAATTGAATTACTTAAATTTTATTTTAGGAATCTTATTCTTTTATATGTGTTGAAATCTTCATATGTCTATATAGGTTTGTTATTGAGTATATGTTGTGTGCACTTTAAATTATTTAAACTTGTCATAGAACATCTCTATTCTTTTTAAATGTCAGAACTACGCTATAGGTTTACTTTACTTAATTCTAATTGTTTCTTTAGTTAAGTTTTACTTCATAAAACATAACGAATGTTTATATAAGTTAAGAATATTTTTGTTTTAGTGTCTTCGATATTAAAATCTTAGTTTGAATCTTATTTATGTAAATTATACCTAATATCTAGTTTTAATGGTTACATATCAATCCTAGCGATTTATTTTTAAATTATCATTTGTTAACTGATATACTTTAAGGATCTAATAATTCAATTCTAAACTACTAGTTATTGTCTTTGAATTATATTTATCGAGATATTACTCGTTTTGAAAAATTACTATTCATTTCCCAGGAGGTCACCCATCCTAGGTCATGAGCACGCTTAACTTTTAGTGTTTTGAGAATTTTTCAGTATTATACTACATATATCTCTATAGTCAAGGTTCTATATTTTTCTTATATTGTTTTTAGGTTGAAAACTAAATTCTAAAATCTACGAAATCGGATAGATTCAGGTTTTTCACCTACACGATTAGAATTTCCAGATCTAATAGGGTAAACTAGGGTTTTAGTCTATACACGATTGAAATATCATAACTTTCATGTTTATGAAATCAGAATTTTGATTTAGGCTTTAGATTAGAAGATTTTGATCAGTTATTGATCCTATCGGGTATATTTCAACTCTAGCAATTTATCTACAAATTTCTATTTACTAATAAATAGACTCTAAATATTAATTATCTAAACTTATAATCAATTTTCTATCATCTAGCATTTTTTTAGTTATCAATTTATTATCTACTTGATAAACGAAATGTAATATCAACTAGTCTAAATACACATACTAGCATGACATAATTTTATATTATTATCATTATATATGCATGTAAATATGTATATTTACAATAAAAACTAATATTAAAATTCTTAATATTACGAAAACTTCTACGTACCGGATCATAATAGTAAAATTTTAGAGTGACCGAAACCTAACCTTGTGTGGTCTTAAATTGAAGAGCGTATCGCCACGATCACAACGCCACTTCCGGAATTGGAATCGGTTATCGTATGTGAAAGATATGAGCTTTTGAAGATCAGAGGAGCTTCTAGATTCCTTTTTTATTATTTTATTATTTTTTTTTTCTTTTTCTTTTTTTTTTTCTTTTTCCTTCTCCTGTGGTTGATTTTTCTTTTTCTTTTTCTTTTTTTTTTCTTCTTATGGCCGAAGAAGATTTCTTCTTTTCTTTTCTTTTTTTTTTTTAAAGTCTTCTGGGAAGACTTTTCCAGAGAGAGAGAATATAGGAGAGAGAGAGAATTGAGAGAAAGAGAGTATGAAAAAGAGAAAGAAATAGGAGAGAGAGAGAGAATGAAAAGAATGAGAAGAGAGAGAGAAAGTTGAAGAATTTATAGGGAAAAATCGGCGTGGAGAGCAAGCCAAGATGAAAAGGGTGGGGAAGTTTTAATTTTTGAGTTCTAATTAATACGTATAATAAATATTCATTCGATATTATTTTTAGATAAAAAATTACGTACCTACTATATTAAATATTCTGAACATTATGGTATACTTAAAATTTTTAATTTAAGACTTTTATTTTTCAACTTTAATATATATTATCGTAAATTATAATTTATCCTTTAAAGATTTAAATTATTAGTGTTTTGGTATTTTAAGACTTGTTAATAATTAAATTGTCTTTAATTTGACTTTATTTATATTCTATTATTATAAATTTATAGTATTTATCTTTTATTTGTATCTTTTGAATTATTTTTGGGATCTAATTTATTATTTTACTTATCTTTATTAGTTTTTAGTTTATATATTAATCATATTATTATTGTTATGTCTTACGGAAGATTTTTCTTTGATATAGGTATAGTTTATGCTTATATTTTTATTTTAATTAAGTCTTTTATTGTCCATATTGGTAATTACCTATATTTAAATTCACGAAAAGCGGGGATGGTTTTTCGGACATTTCTAAAATTTTCGTCAGACATTACTATCTATTTAACAATTACCAAAAATTAAATAGACGTATAATTTAGGGCGTTACAGTTCCCTTGGTTGTGATGTACGTCTTGTGCATGATATGGAAGCCTCTGCATGACTAAGGTAGTCATTCCTAGGCTTTAGTATTGTGTACGGCGAACTGCCACGTTTAGGGTACCCCTCGAGGCGTGACATTATGTTAAGTTGTTTGGAAATAAAAATAAGGATTTTTAAGTCATTAAGTATGTGATATAATTTATTTTCCTAAATTCTTAAAAGATAATTTTTCATTCAAAAACTTTAGTCTTTCTAAGTGATTCTCAAATTTTATTCTCTAAGTATACTTTACTTAGTGAGTTGATTCTTAACTTATTTTTGAAAAAGTTGTGTTGATCTTTGTATTTACTAAAAATACTAGTAAGGATTTTATAATCAAGTTTTTAAGAAAGTTTTTTTATAGAAAAGTATTATTGATCTTAAGGTCTTTTAATGGTAGTTTAAAAATAAAATAAAGATTTCCTTAGTTATTTTTATAAATGTTTTGTATGTCAACAACACTAGAAGCTATGATGATTTTTGTCAAAAATCCTTTGAAAGTATTTGGTTAAAATAAAATTCTAAATCTTAATGAAACTTTTTTCCAAGTGATAAAATTACACTTTTAAAGTAAGGTGAGCTTGTTTTCTATTATTTTAAGAAATAACTTTTTTATTCCTTATTAAGACAACAATCAATATGATCATGCATGAAAAATGAGTATGTAGCTAATAACATAACAAAAATAATAATAAGAAGATTGGAAAACATAAGAATGAACAAGAAATAAATATCAAGTATTGAAGTCTTAACTTGATTTCAAGGCTTCCAAACTTAGTCATGGGCAAGTCCAAAAAGAAAAACAAAGGAAATAAGAAAATCGTTTTGACTTGATAATGACAAGTCTAAGACTAGAAAGACTAGTCTTAATATTAAAGCATGTAATAAATAAATAAATTACAAGCATAAATAAATAAAAAAAGGTTATGTTAGTGAGCTTATATACTCTAAGAAATATATATAGATACATAAATATAGATAATATAATATAGAAACTAAGTTGGAACAGTAATAACAACATGTACATAATAGCAATAATAATAAAACAACATAATAATAAATGTAATTTTATTCATGAATAAGAACAAAACATGAACATAGCGTTACTTCTATAACATTATATTTAATAAGCATACACTATGGTCATGTTAAGTTACATGACATGGTGAGAAAATATAGATAAAAAGTTTACCTAAGGTAGATATATAGGAGTGGTAGTTAAAGAGAGGTTTTGTAGTATGTGTGTAGAAGGAATATAGGTAGTATAAAAAAGTGAAAAGAGATTTTTGGGGAAAAGATTTGAGGAGTGATTTTGAGAGAGTTTTACCAAGATAAATGAGTGTATGAAAGAAATGGAGGGAGATGGGGTATTTATAGAGTTTTGAGAAGGTAAAATTGTGTAGATTAAATAAAATGAAAAAATAAATAAATGTGTGTGTGTGGGAGGGGTATGGCCGGTGGCAATAAGAGAGGGGGAGAGAGTGTATGTTTTGATTTGTTTTGTAATTTTGTTAATAAAAAGTAATAATTTTTAAGGTATGATGTGAATGAAGATGTATGTGAAAAATAAAAAGTAGGAAATATGTATGGTAAAGTATAGGAATAGGTGTAGAAAAAGTAAAGATAAATGATGAGTCTAGAATAGTACTATCAATAGTAGATAAGACAAATTAATACAGGTAGTAAAGAAAATATGCATAATTAAGCTATCTCTGATATTTTTAGATACCGAAAAATTATAAAATTGATATTTTTATAATCCTTGCATTTTTACGAATCTAATGGTGTTATTGGCATATTTTCATCGTTTGGTATGCTGAGGTACAGTTTTCGAAAATTAATCTCGTTCGGATCCAAAACATACTAAAAATTAATGAATATGATATTTTTAAGCTTCTTTATATTATTACGAACAATTTTCCACAATTATTTCAATTACGTTGTTTAGGGGTTGAGAACGTGGGATTGTCGGATCTAAATCTACTAGGGTTTGGCATAGATTTATTGACTGTAGGGTTTCCAGTTGACTTCTGATTTAAGGTTTAAGCATAAATCGTAGCTTGAAATCTAGGGGCTTACAAAATCCTTGAAGGAAATAGACGATTATCTAAAGGGGATGAGAAAGAGATCGAGTAAGGAAGCAGCAAAGAGCCGACTTCATACTCACTCAGAAAATGTCAAGTCATGAGGAAAGAAATGCAACAAGACATTATCATGATACTTTAAGTAAACCATCACAACCAATGCCCAATGAAGCCCAATTATATGATGATGATTTTGATTCTTCATTATTAGAGAGTAGCCCTAAGCGAAGTTTAAATAAGGGCATAATACAACAAGAAGAATATGATTTTAAGATGGCCTAAGAGCTCTAGAAACGATTTGATGAAGAGTTAAAGCTACTACAAAAACAGAACGAAGCTGAAACCTCGAAGGCACCACCTCGAACAATAACTGTAGAGAGGAGACCAGATCAACAGCAACAAAGCAGTTGAGGTGGAGAAGGAATAACTAGCAGTAAAGGAAGAGGTCAAGATCAACTAAGGGAACCCAAGCTAAGGAGAGGCACAAGGAGTGAATTTTCAAAAAGCATGCAATACTAGCTTGGTGATGCTCTAGGATAATTTCTCAATTTGAACAAATGTGCTCAATAAGGTCTTTTAACCTACGACAACAATCAGAGAAGTTTCTAAGCTTCTCATTTCATTTTTCATTTTACTTTGTTTTGCTTAGTATTTAATTTCCTTTTATTCTGATGCATGCTTAAAACATTGAGGACAATGTTTAGTTTAAGTGTAGGGGAAGGGTTTTAGCTAGATGAAGGGTTGAATTTAGAAGTCTGAAATAATATAGTGTATTTTGAATTGATCATTTTTCTTCCAATTACAAGGAAATAATGAAATGGCAAATTTTGCCAAATTTTTTTTTCGAAAATCACAAATTATTCCAGCTGGAATGAAATTGCCTTGAGAATTAATTGATTTTACTATGCATAAATCTCTATGCATTATCCATGTGGAGTAGTTTTACGTATTAATTAGTCTAGAAATTTAGACTGAAATTAGCTTAAGGTTCATAGTAAGGCTACTTTACTAACTTGTTAAAAGCTTAAATCATTTGTATGTTTTTCAATTTTAGTCATTTTGAGAGCCTTTAAACTCTAGTGATGTCTCAAATGATATTTGTAACTTGATAATTCTTCCTTATGCTTTACTTATATTAAAAAAAATTTAAACAACCATGCACCTAAAGTTGATATGGGCAGGAGTTGGTCCCTCAGAAGAGCAATTTCTATCCCATCTGTCAATCTCACAAAGCCATGAATTTTTATAATACAAAAAAAAAAATAGCATAAAGAAGCAAGCCAAAACCTGTCCAAAGGAAAAATGTAAAGATGCGGGCAAAAACCAGTCCCTCTGAATTAAACAGCAAGATTAAAGGCTAATTTACATGGATAAGTTATGAGATTTCTGCAAAAGTAATGTTAACACAATCAAAAGAGGTTATAAGAAATGAAATGCTAAGGTGATTAAAAATGCTAATCTAATGCCATTCATGATTTATTTCTTTGTTTGAGAAGCCTTGCCTGGATGGTTTAAGTTTTGCTTAAGGATAACCAAAGGCTTAAGTGTGGGGGAATTTGATAAGTGCTTTTTACTCTATTATTTTCATAGGATTTTGGCCATATTTCTGATACATTTTTCAATAAATTCCTGCAAAAATGTTCTTTTAATGCTCAATTATTGTTTTCAGCTCTTAAGATCAAGAAGTGAAGAAACAAAGAAGTTTCAGATCAAATTTTGGGCAAAACAATAGTTGTTGAAAGATTAAACTTCTATCGAGGACAAAACAAAACCTTCGAGGGCTAAAATTATGAAGAAGAGATCAAATCGAGGCTAAAAATGTGAAGTTGCACCCTGAGGTCAAGGCTAAAACTTATCCTACAAAAATGTACATTGAAAACTTGGAAGTTCTAAAGCTGAAGTAAAGTCAAACCCTGACACCAAGCCCTCGACAAGTGCACTGTTCACCCTACGGCAATGATTTTGGATGGAAGATTGTCACAAAGAAGCCAAGTCTTGATAAATAAAGTTGATTCTTGGAGAGAGCTCGACCAGCACCCCGCGACATAAATAAAATGCATGTTTCTTTGGTTTGTAAGTGCGCGTAAGAATAAGAAGGCAAACAGTTAACAAGATCTTCCACGTAAGTAAATCAGGATCCAAATGATTTCCTTACAGAATAAGACTATAAATAAGCACAAGAAGTGCATTGTAATGTATGTAATATTATGTATAGTTTTTAAACTAGTTTTAGTGTAGAGAGCTCTCAATGAAAGTATCAATTTCTTCTTGCTAGGTTCTCTTAAATTTTCTGGGTAAATTGCTTTAAACTTGTGTTTATGATTCCCTATGAGAACATTGCACTTAATTGAATTCATTTTTTGATTGAGTTTCATTCCCTAGTATTTTCTATCGTAATGCTTAGGCTCATGGAGGAGTAATATCCTTGACTTAGGGTTTGTGGATTCAAAGTTACATTCATATGATTTCAATTGGACATTTATGTATATTACATGGATATTTATAGTCAATAGTTTGAGTTTAACAAGTGAGTCTAACTAAGTGGTGCATCTTATTAGATCCACGCCTAATATTCATTAAATGAGACCGATAGGAGATTTTAATAAATAAGATCTAAAGCTATTAATGAAGTTTATCATAGTTAGTTCGAGAGAGTAATCATGAAACTTTCTATCACTTGTTTTTAAATACCAAATTGGGTTTCCAAACAATGGATTCTTGAATTTTATGCAGATCTAAGGTCATTGGTTGTTAGCTCGAGAGAGTGACAGTCTGGTTATAATTCTAGAGTCACTAAGCTTGAGAGAGGATGTAGTTTACACTTATGAATTTGACGGTGCAAATACACTAGCAAACACTCAATTTGAGTTTGACTCGAAATCACATGATAGGGAGTTGGTGAAGCAATCCCTAAGTTTTCTCTCGCATAGTTACAAACATATCTTTACTTTTGCCCTAAAATTTTTCTGTGAATAGTCTAAGCTAGCATAACTTCTTTGTTTTTCAACATGATCCTCTAAATTTTCTTTGGCTAGATAGTGGAAGATGAATGAGTAAGCTAGTTGTCACCATTTCCCTTGGGATCGACCTAATGTTTTATATGCTACTTCGATAGGTGTGCTTACCTATGTGTTGATAATTGCTAATCGAAGTTGAACAAAACATATTAGTTTTATAAATTTTGAAAACTTCAATTTTCCATCCGCAAAATGGTTTCAATTTAATTGTAAATACCAAGGATCACACACAAACCAGTGCGCTTGCCTGTTCAATCATAATTAGTTTAGGATTTAGAGAGAATAATTGTGTGTGTTTGTCATGTTTTCATTTTACGATCCATAGATCACCATCACTAAATCAAAGTTTATGTCCGATAAATCCAAAATGTATACACTTTTCATCTCCAATTGATGCTTAAGTCCATTAATCAATTTACTTTATATCCAAATTCTATATAAAGCCTAGTTTAGTTACTAAGTTGTAATTATAAATCCCTAAATTTTTCAAAATTCTTAGAAAATAATCATAGGGTTAAATACCAAAACCAAACCCTAAAAACCGACCCATGTTAAAGCCAAATCCTAAATAAGGTCAAAATACGAAATTTAAAAAAACTTTAAGAAAAAAAGAACCTTTAAAAAATAAAAATAGAAATTTAATAATCATTTGATTCGAGATTCGTATGTGAAACAAATCATCTATCTAATCCCTAACACATAAAACAAGAAAATATATCCAAATAACGCTCAACTTAAAAATACTAAAACCTTAAAACCTTCGGTGAAATTTAGAATGAAAAACTTCAATTACCACCAAAAGTCAAACAGAGTCAACCCATAACTATAAACTCGATTAAACAATCCAGAGAATTGTTAAATATTAAATAAATCATAAAAATAAAGTAAAAACTTAAATTTTGAACCAAAAATATAAAACAGTCATAAATCCTAAAAATTTTATGATCTTGCGAGCAAATTTGAAAGCCAGAATTAAAATTGGATCCCTAAAAGTCAACTAGGCCAATAAGAAGTCCTAGTAAGACTAGATCCGGTAATACCACACTCTAAACCCTTAAACAATAAAACTGAGTTAATAATAGATTATAGTCCGTAATAATATAGTGAAGCTTTAAAATATCATATTCATCGAAATTTAGTTCATTTTGGACCCAAAAAGGAATAGATTTCGAACACCGTGTCCTAGTGTATCGAACAATAAAAATATTCCGATAATACCATTAGACTCATAATAATATAATGATTCCAAAAATATCAGTTTTAGAATTTTTCAGAACCTAAAAAAATTGATATAGCTCGTTTACCCGTATTTTTATTACTATCAATATTTTATTTGTGTAGTCTATTATTCATTGTATCATTTCTATTATTCATTTATCTCTATTTTTTCTTACAACCTATATATATATTTCTTACATTTACTTTCTCAATATTACTTTTTACTAAACTTCTCTTACATTTTACTTACTTTTCTTTACTAAAATTAATTTTTAATCACATTTTCACTCTCTCTCACTCTCATGCATGTCGTCCACCCTCTCTCTCTCTTTTCCTCTTCATTTTATTTCTTTTTCAATTTATCTTATTACATCTAAAATCTCTCCAAAATTCTCTATAAATACCATATTTCCCTCTATTTATTTTACACATATCATAAAATATACCAAAACTCTACCAAATTCTCCTCTCAGCTTTTCTCTCTAAAAATTCTGTCTCAAACACTTTCTACCATCCACTTCTCTTTACAAAAAAAAATCAAACATGCTACCCATTTGTTTCTTCTACCTTCAAATCCTACATTAACCTTAGGTAAAAATTCCTAAAATTTCTTTCTTATGTCATATAACTTAACGTGACAATGGTGTGTGTTTCCTAAACCATAACACTATATTTATGTTTTGTTCTTATGTTAATTTATTCTTGTTTCTAATCTAACTCCTATATGTTAGTAAATATATTTACGTATATATATATATATATATATTTTAGAGCATATAAACTCACTAACATAATTTTTATTTATGCTCATGCAATTTATTTATTTCTTTCTTACAATTTATTTTTTTATTTATTTCATGCAATTTCATTAAGACTAGTTTTTTTAGTCTTAGACTTTTCCTCATCAAGTGAAAATAATTTTTCTTCTTTCTTTTTAGACTTGTCCATAATCTAAGTCCGGGGAGCCTTGAAATAAATCTAAAACTCTCATGATTTTCTTATTTGTTTTCTTATTTTCTTAAAGGACTTGCTCATGTCTAAGTCCGGGAAGTCTTAATACAAGTTAAGACTTCCCAATACTTGACTTTTAATATGCACTTATTTAATATCTATGTCTCTTATCTTTTATATGAATTATTTTTGTTCATGGTACTTAACTATATGTCTATATTCATACATGAACATCTTGTTGTTGTCTTAATAAAATAAAAGGATTTCTTTCTTTAATAAAAAAAATAAGAATTAAACTCTTTATAATAAAATGATCTTTGTTACTTAGGAAAAATTCCCATTAAAACTTAGATCTACACCTTAACACAATTTTTTTCAAAAGTTTTAGACAAGTTCATCATAGATTTTAGTGTTGTTATTATGACTTTTTTTTTTTAAGAATTTAACTAAATAGATCTCTATTCTCTTTTCAAACTACCAGAATAAAATTTTTATATAAACCTTAAGGTTGATAATTCTTTGATATATAAATTTTCTTAAAAACTTATTTATAAGATGATCACCAACACTTTAACAAACACTAATAACCAAACAAATTTTCTAAGTCAAGTTTAAAATCAACTCACTAATTGAAAATCCACTTAGGAATAAATCGGTGTACAACTTAAGGAACTAAGTTTTATGAAGTAAAAATCCATTTTCTTTTATGAAATTAAAGAAATACAAATAATAGGATTTTTCCAACAAATGTCCATGTATTGAAAAATTATGGATTTAGAATTATTATGAGAATAAGAAATTAAAACAAGCTATTTCTTTAATTTTCTTCATAAGCTAAAACTTATAAAGTTTTTAGACAACTTAGGATGATTTTTTTTTCCCACACAACCACATAAAGCTTCATGTTTTGGAAAATAATTTACAAAAGAAGTTTAGCATGAAAATAAAATATTCATGAACCCAAAATAAATATAGAAACAAGAATTTTGTTAGTTGAGTTTCACAGTTACAAATCTAAGAAGTAGAATATTGTTGAAATAATCAAACTTTAGAAATTCTTTATAAAAAACTGTACTTGAGTTTTTTGTCACAAAACCATCCTATATAAAATAAATTGTTAAGCAAGAATTTGTGAATAAATATAAGACCTTTAAAAAATACATATATTGAATTATGATTTTTCTTGTTAATCGAATCATATATTTACAAAATAGCAATTTAAATCATAAGTCAAAGAATGATGCTTCACTAAACTCTATCTTTCACATAAATTGTTTACGAATTTTATTTATAAGAAACATCACTAGAATCATGCATATAATATGATTCTATGTATATATTAAAAGGATTTTTCAACTATATAAATATTTATGTATTTGCTATAGAATTTTGGATGAAATAAGATTGAGAAAAATTACAAATTGAGGCTGGAATTTTCGTGCTAGAGCTATGCCGACCTGTTTTTCCAACCCAAATGACTTCAAATGTTAAAAATAACTTCAGAAATAGATAGATCTCTTCATGTAAGTAGAAAACGATATCTTATATGCAAAATTCCGAGTTAAAATAAGCAAATTATGGCGATTCTAAGTTAAGATTTTACATAATTCGAATTTTGACGAAAATAATTAAATAAGATTAGAAAGTTTAAGTAGAACTTCTATGAAATACTCATCTCAGGTATTTCTTTGGTCTAGGTAACGAAAAATACGGGATTTCCCATCCTGATGATTACTATGACAAAGAAGATTACGATATGGACGAGTGAGTTTTTTTTCTTAATTTCGTTGCCTTAGTTATGCTTGTAAATAGTTGCACTAGATCTATAGGTACAATATAAAATGAACATGTATGGGATATGGGTTTAAATGTATATGCTCTTATGTATGTATGAAAATGAATGCTAAGCATATCGGAACCCACAAATGATTGTTTAAGTATAACATTAATATTACATGATGCTTACGTGTGTATGATAATTGTTTGATCACCCTTAAGTATACCTTAATCATACCTGGCTTCGATTTAAAATGGAAATGTATTGCATCCGTCAAGTCACATGACGAAAGTTGCTTCTCCTACGCGAAGAATCGAAAGGTCTGAAGCCAAGATAGTCCGAGGCCATTCTCATTGTTAGGAAGCTAAGGCGTACTAGGGATACATTCCAAGGATAAGTCGTGCCGATTGATCGCTGAGAGCAAAGTGCTTAGGGATTAGCAGTAGAAGATCGTGAAGACCTTCAATTACCATTCTCTAACCCTTGATACGAAGGGGTAAATCCGTTCTATATATGGTCTCTGGATAACCATATATATTTGTGTAATCATATGATTGTTACTTAGCATGCATAACATTTACGTGAAAATAAATAAACTTGTTTGAAATCATGATACGAAATATAAGGGAATATCTCACTAAGCTTGTTGTAAGCTTACACCCCTATAGGCTTTTGTTGAAACAGATATGTTTGCGGTCATGTTCGAGGATCGAAATATTAAGGAAATCATTGGCAAATCTTTGAGCTATTGTGGAAAAAGTGGAAACATAGGATGGATTTGCTTTCATGAAATTTCTTTACGAATTACATATGATATGTTAATGTTTTGGGAGATTACTAGTAAATGTATTTGTGTAATCTTGAAGACATTAGCAGGGGTATGCTCCTAAGAATTGTAATTGATTTTACTTATGTTTTATGTTAAGTATTTAAGCCTTGTTTCTTATTTGTTATTGAAGTAAATTACACTGCTTCGGTGCATTCCCTCTTATGTGTTGTACTCCTTGTGCACAATATAGAAGCCTTTGTGTAAACCCCTAAATTTTATACTAAGTCTTAAGTTCAAACTTTAGAACTAGAAGTCAATTAGAAACCATAAAGTAAATAACGCCGTATCAAACCCTAGAGTTTAGATCTGGCAATCCCGCACTCTTAACTCTAGAATAATAAAATTGAGATAATAGTAGATTATAGCTCGTAATAACACAAGGAAGCCTTAAAAAATCATATTCGTTGTAAATTAATTTGTTTTGGACTCGAACGAGATCAAATTTCAAAATCGGGTTCCGAACACTTAGAACGATAAAAATATTCCGATAATGTTGTTAGACTCATAATAGTATAAGGAATTCAAAAATATCAGTTTTATAACTTTTTTATATCTAAAAAAAATCATATATCATAAATGTATGCATATTTTCTTTACTACCAGTAAATTATTAATCTTGTTTACTATTCATTATCCTATTCTACACTATTCATTACTATTCACCTATCTCTATTTTTTGTTACTACCTATTCTTACTACCTATACTATTAAAAATAATAATACACAAGCAATACTTAAGGGAGAGGGGGAGGGGCTAATTTTTCGGTTTTATCAAACAAGATTAATTAACTAAGTTAAGACAAGAATTAACTTAAATAACCAAATGCAGCGGAATAAATTTATTAAAACTGATTAATAAATAAGCAGTAATAAAGAAGCACAGAGAGAAAGAGAGAGAGAGAAGCAACATAGGGATTTAACGTGAAGTTCATCCCACTGCCTACCATCCACAGTGCAAATGCCTCAAAGAGGACTTTTATCACTATATTGATTATTCAAAAATTAATACACCTTTTAGATGAGGAATTACAACAAAGCCTATCACAATAAGACTTTTACAATTACCTTTCACAAAGGACTTTCACTTGATAAATCAAGTGTTGTGCTGGTAACACACGACCAGATTTCTCTTTGCCTTCCACAAAGGACTTCCAGCCTAATCGCAATTAGGACAATGCCGGTAACTCCAAACCATATTTCAAATCCCTCCCACTAAGGACTTCTCGCAACGCCTCACATGAAAACTTCACTTTGCCTCCACTGAGAACTTTTAACTTTGCCTCTACGATGACTTATTTTACAAAAGCCTCCTTGGAAGCTTTTTTTACAAACAGCTCCTATATGAGCAGATTTATAAACTAAAAAGCTCTTAAGGAAATATACAAATTTTTTTTTACAAAAAAACGCTCCTACTTGAACAGATTTACAATAAAAAATACTTTAGGAATTTTACAAATTCCTTTTTACAAACTGAGCTCCTTAAACGAGTAGGTAAATAACTTTTGTAAATCTTAAACAATACTAAAAAACTCTCGTTTAGAGTGTATCAGCAAATTTTGAAATAGAGCACTAATTGTTCTCTCAAAAAAATTTACAATTAATGAGAATAAGAATGAGAATAAAAACACAAGTAAAAAAAATTTTACAGAACGTTGTTTTTGTTTTTACTGTGTGTTCAAAAAAAAAGTATATATCATTCTTTTTCAAAGAGAAGAGAAAAATTCTATTTATAGCTCTTGATAAGAAATTTGCTCGTTATCAAAATTTTCTGACAACCTATACTTTTGTTTAATGTACTTAAAGTTTTAATAACGTGTAAAAGTTCAAAAGCATTGAAAAAACATTAAATGTGTCTGACACATGCATTAAATACATTCCAACAGCTCTTTTCTTTTTCCCTTTTTCTTACATTATTATATTATTAAATAATAAATAATTAAAAAAAATTTATTGTCAAGCTTAAGAACTGGTCGAGCCCAAAAAGATTTATTTATTTTTATAAAAAAATGTCAAAGGCAAACTTTCTGAAGTCGATAGCAAACTTTCTAAAGTCAAGGTTTGAGGTCGAGGCCTAAACTTCAGCCCTTGACTTAATAAGTTTTGCCCAAAATTCCAACCCTTGACTTTACAATTTTGCCCAAATCTCCAACACTTGACTTTATAAATTTTGCCTAAAACTTAGTCTTTTGTCTTTGTTTGATGAATAATGCCTCCACTTTTCTTATACTGGGCTCGATAACTTTGTCTTGACTTTTCTTCAACCTTTTGCTCTGTTAAAACTTAAACAACAACAAAACAAATACAAAGCATATATATATAAATATTTCAAGTATTTAAACAATTAAGCATATTTAAATAATTAATTATGTAATGATTTTTCTCATCAAAATCATTCGTGAACATAAAGTTCAACATATACATCTATTTCCTTATTTTTTACATTTCTCATACATCTTTAATCACATCATATCTTACATATTACTTACTTTTCTTTACAAAATATAAATTAAATATTTTTCTCCCTCTCTTCTCTAGTACCGCGCCCTCCCCACCACCCCGTCTCCATCCATCTATTTTCTTTTTCATTTTATTTAATTGCACTCACTTTCCCTCCATCTTCAACTATAAATACCTCATTTCCATGCACTTCTTTCACACATTTACTTTTACATAACAAAACCTACCAAATCATCTTCATAAAATTTCTCTCTACAAAAATCTCTCTTTCAAACTCTTTCTTCTCTTCACCAAATTACTACCCACATATCCTTACAACCATCTCTTCCTTTCTTTAACAAATACACACCTTTAGGTAAATATTTCCTACATTTATTTCCCCATACCATGTAACTTAGCATGACCATGGTGTTGTTACCTAAAGCTTATATGAGTTATGAAAGCAATAATATGTACATATTTTGTTTTTGCATGCCAAGAATTTCTATTATGTTATTTTATTATTATGATGTTATTATATTATTATGTTGATATTATTATTATTATACTCCTAATCTAATCTTATATATATACATATAATCTATATATTTCTTAGAGCTTAAATGCTCACTAACTCCCACTAACATGATGTTATAGTTCTTATTATTATTGCTCTTATTATGCTTTTTCTTTTCTTTCTTTTTCTTTTTTTTTTTTTTGAGAGTAGTCTATTTTTAGTCTTGGGATACCTTGATGAAGCTAAGATTCCTAATACTTGACCTCATTACTTTGCTTATTATTACTTCTCATATCTTTCCTATATTATTATGTGATATTCTAGTATTTTTTATAACTACATAATCATATGCATGCATCAACATAATAATATTGTCTCAACAAAAATAAAAAAGAATTTTCTTTAATGAAGGAAAATGGAACCAAAATATTTTATTATATAACTTTGTCACTAAATAAACATTTTGCCATAAAAACATAGAAATTTATTTTTAATAAATTCTTTTAGATGTCAATAAGGATGATTTCATCAAAGAAATTACCTACGAAAATAAAAAATCTCTTCCTATGATAAGTAACATAAAGTTTATTAAAATTTTGTGTTAACAATTTTTTGATATGCACATTTTTCATAAAAGCATAAATTAGGATTTTATCAACTCTATAATAAAAACCAAAAACTAGACTAGTTTCCAAAGTTAAGATAAAATCAACTCACTAGTTTATAAACCCACTTAGAGAAATATAAGTTTGCCAACAATCTAAGAAAGTAAGTTTTTGAATGATAAACTCATTTTCAAAGAAATAAAAAAAAATATAAGCATGATAAACTCAAAAACAATATATAATATCAACAACTTAAGAAAATGTTGAAAATGTTTCCTTCCAAGTAAAAATTGGTAGAGAACTTAAAAGACCAAATTCTGTTTTTTGAAATAAAAGTTATCTTTAAAGAAGTTAGGAAATAAAAATACAAGAGGAAAATTCTTATTTATAATTTTCAATCAAAACTATTTAAAAGCACAAATATATGTAACAAAACTCAAATTATTGGAGACTATCAACAACTTAGAAAAATTTTAGGAACTTTATTTTTATCACTAGAGGTAAAATCTATAGATATCCTAACAAACTAAGTTAAGAAAAATTAATTTATCGTAGGAAAGTTAGAAAATAAAAATTTATAAGAAAATAGTCATTTATAATAACCAAAGAATTTATAGTATTCTTTCAAACCACTTAAAGAGGAAATTGTTAAAGTTCAAGTTTTCAACACCATAAGGCAGATTGTTTTATGAAACATAATCATTGAGACAACATCGTTAATATTTTGCATATGATATGAGTGTATATATATATATATATTCAAAGGATTTTTTTTCCAATCATATAAGTATCTATATGTTGGTAAAAGATTTTTTTGGATAAAGAAAAGTTTGGAAAATTGTGTTTCAAGGGTTGGGATTTACGTTAAAATCTGTACCGATCTATTTCATGACCAAAAGAATTTTTATGATAAAAATAACCTTAGAAATAGATAGATCTTTTCGAGTAGGTAGAAATTGCTATATATTATGCGAAATTTCGAGTTAAAATGAGCAAGTTATTACCATTCTAAGTTAGAATTCCACTCTATACGATTTTTTAGAAACTTAGTGAAATAGAATTAACAAAATTAAGTAGAACTTTCAAGCAATGCTCATTTTAGCTATTTCTCTTGTATAGGTGACATAGAGACGGAGTTCCCATATCCCAAAGATTATTTTGACTAGTAGCTTCTGCTCGAATGACCGAATGAGTTTATTTCTTACCCTTTTTTACTTTGTTTTTGCCTATAAATTAGTGGCATTAGAATTTGGAAAAGATGAAATGGAAAGGTGCATGTGCTTTATATATATGATTGAAATTATGATTAAGTATAACGAGGCTAGAATTGTTTATAAAAAATGTTGATATAGTAGAAGAATGATTTGTTTGCAAATTCTATGATCACCCGTAAAATATTTAATCATGCCATGAGTACTTAATTAGATTGATCCATGCATACCATTGGGTGAGTTCATTGTATTCATTACTATACTCTTAGTAGGACAAAAGCATAATAGTGAGGTCAGTAGAGCCTGAAAGATCTACAAAACGGCGAAGGGTCGCTCGAATTGAATCACGGTGCATCAACACTTGAATAAACTATATTTTTGTAGCTAGGTAGTGGCTTGAATAAAAACTACAAAGAAATGAATTATATTTTTACACTTGGGTAGTGGCTTGAACAAAAACTACAAAGGAATTATATTTGTAAACCCCCGAATATTTAATAATCATAGAAGTTTAAGCATCAAAAATTAAATCCCGAAAATCGACTCAAGATAAAGACCAAATTCTAGACCGAGTCAAAACACTGGAAACGAAACCCTAAAAATCAAACCAAGTTAAAACTTAATTCCAAATAAGAACAAAAACGAGTTTTCTCAATCTTGAGAAAACGAGAACCCTTGAAACGAAATATAAAGTCCAATTACCGATATAATCAACGTCCGTACGTCGATTAAATAATCTACCCAATTCCTAAAATGCGAATCGAAACGATAGATCTAAGTACCGTTTAACAACGAGATAAAATCCTAAATCCTTCAGTAAAATTTTAGAATCACAAAATCCAAATTTTCAACAAAAGTCAAACTGAGTCAACTTATAAACCTAGACTCGGTTAAACGATTCCGAAACTAAAATATTAAATAATCACAAATAAAATAAATAAAACATAAATTTCGAGCTAAAATGATCAAAACTCGAAAATTATACGATATTACGAATATCTCGACAAACGAAATCAAAACGGAACCCTAAAAGTCAACAAGCCTATAACGAACCCTAGTGTTTAAGATCCGGCAATCCCGCGTTTTCAAACCCTAGAAAACGAAATTAAGTTAATGGCCTAGAATAGTTCGTAATAACATAGGGTAACATAAAAATATCAGATTCGCGAATTTCGAGTGACCTTCGGACCCAAACGGGACGGTTCTCGAAAAGCGTGTCCCGGAGCTCGGAATATTAAAAATATTCCGTTTATACCAATAGACTCGTAAAAATATAAGGATTCCCGAAATATCAGTTTTAGAATTTTTCGGTAGCTAAAAATTACAGATATCGCATTATTACGCGTATTTTTATTACTACCGATACTTTAATTGTCTAGTCTACTATTCATAGTACTTTTCTACTATTCATTACTATTCACTCTCTCTACTTTATATCTAATCACTCTTACAAATGACACAATTCATACTATTCACATTTTCTTTTCCCATAAAAATCTACTCATACCTTTCTTACAAAATATCACTTCTCTTACACAAAAATTAATCATAATTGTACTTTTCTCTCTCCCCCTTCATGTTGCCATCCAATCACTCTCTCTCTTCCCTCTCTTTTTATTTTCTTTTTCAATTATTTAAATCACTCTTAATTCCTCTCCTCTTTTCCTATAAATACCACCTCTCCCCTTCTCATTTCTTCACACCATTCCAAAGCAAAGAAATTATGCCAAAATCCTCTCCAAAAACTCCTCTCTATAATCTTACAAGAACTCTCTTCTTGTAAAGAGAAAACACTCTTCTTCCATTACTAAAGAAAGTTTCTTTTCAAAGCATCACTACTTACCACTACCAAAAGCCTTCAAGCAATCCTTCTTTTCTTCTTACCCATTTAGGTAATGAAGAACTCATATCTATCTCTTTTTTTATGTCAAGTAACCTTATATGGTTTTGATGTTGTTTCTTAGGTTGAAAAACTAAAGAAAACCACATTAAGATCATGTTTGGTTCTTGTTCATGGAACTACTTTCATATATATATATATATATATATATACTTTGTCATTTATTACTTGTTTATATTTTGATCTTGCTTATATATATAACATATGTATATTATATATTTTTAGAGCATATAAGCTCATTTGTTATTTATTTATTTTCAAGTTATGCAATTTATTTATTTTATGTTGATATTAAGACTAGTCTTTCTAGTCTTAGACTTGTCCATATCAAGTCAAAACAATCTTTTATTTATTTTCTTTAATCTTTCGGGACTAGTCCATTCTTAGTCCCGGGATGCCTTGATAAAGCTAAGGCTCCAATACTTGATCGGGATTCCTTGATGAAGCTAAGGTTCCCAATGCTTGATATTTTATTTTCTTGCTCATTAATTATTTTTAGTATTTTCTTATGTTCTTATTATTTTATATGCTCATGATACTTGCATTTATAATGTTAATGTCTCAATAATCAAAAATAGAATTTGTTTTAAATGAACTCAAAGCTAAGTTTCAAACAATGATTTACCAAAAAATGAAGTTATTATCAACAACCTAGAAATAGAATAATACAAGTTTTCTCAAGTTTTCTTAAATAACAAAGATAGTTTTACCAAGAAAACATAAATAAATATTTTCCTTGTATTTTATGGTAATCTAAGTTTTTAGAAAAATAAATCGTTAATATCGAAAGTTTAAGACTTAAACTCTTTTCTAAACTAAGGAACAAACTAATTTTCAAAGTTAAGACAAAAAATCAACTCATCAAGTTATGAACCCACTTAGGAAAAATAATGATTTTCAAATTTCTAAAAGAAGGAACTAATTTTCAAAGGAATATAAATGAGGTAAGATTTATAATAATGGATTTTATAAAAATGATTCTTTTCAAAAGAAATGAAAGAACAAGTTTTGGAAAGCAAAAGTTTATATTTTAGAAATGAATATAAGAAGACAAAATTCATTTTCTAAAACCATCCTAAATACAAAATTATAAAAAGGTTTTGAACGACCCAATATACTTTTTGATAAAAATAGATCTTTTAGCACTAGAAGAGAAATTTATGAAAAACTAAGGTTAGAAGGAAAATTTACTTGTTTTGGAAAAGGAAATGAAGAAAATAAAATAAGAATATACTCATTTATAACAACCTAGTAAAAATATAAAGTTTCTTTAAATACTTGAAAAGAAAATTTCAAAGTTAAAGATTAAATGAATTGTTTTATGAAATAAATTGTTGAGACACTACCATTGGGATTTTTGCATATAAAGTGAGCATACCTATATATTCAAAAGTGTTTATCAAATATATATTTATATTGTTACAAAAGGATTTTCTTTAAATGGAGTTGAGTTAGAAAATGGATTTTGCAAAAGTTTAGAAAATTCGTTTTAAATCTGTACCTGACGTTTTCGGAACCCAAATGACCTTTTATGACCAAGATAAGTTTAGAAATGGATAGAACTTTTCGAATAGGTAGAAAACGGTATATCATATGCGAAATTCCGAGTTAAAATGAGCAAGTTATGGCCATTTTAAGTTGGAATTTCTCCTTATACGATTTTACCGCGATTTTAAGAAAAGTTTAGAATGTCCAAGAATAGAAATTCATGAAAGACTTATCCCGGGTATTTCTTTTGTCTAGGTGACGAAGGATACGAGAATACCCTACCCGAGGATTTCTACGACTAAGAAGATAGCGAAATGGACGAGTGAGTTATTCCTCCTAAATTCGTTACTTTGCTTGTGCTTGTAATGTAGTAGCATTAGTATACTAAGAAAAGATAAAAACGAATATATTTGGGGATTTCGGGATTATGCGTATGTATATGATTCTATGTTTATGCGTGAATTGAGAATTAAGAATATCGCAACTTCATCTGCTTGTTTAAATAATTTTGTTTACTTACTTGTATGATTGTTTATTGTTGCTAAATTGATTGATCGCCCCAAATAAACCTTAATAAGGTTTGACCTAAGAACAATAAAACGTTCACGCATAGCATCCATTGAGTCACATCTATTTCGGAAGGCTGCTACTCCTACGCGTGGTTGGATTGGCTGTGATCGTGCGGTGCCACGGGCCATGTTCCTTCCTGGAGAATCCAAATCGCTCGGGGAAAGCGACTCTAGGTTCGGAGCCGAGCCAACCGAACGCTGTGGGTGAGGACCTGGGACTAGCAGTAGAAGGTCGAGGACCTTCAACCCCGATTCCCTAACCTTTGATACGGAGGGGTAAATCCGTTCTATATATGGTTTCCGGATACTATATATATATTCGCGTAATCATGTGATTGTTGCATTGTATGCATAGCATATGTGTGATTAAATAAATAAACTTGTTTGAAAATATGGTGCGAATGAAAAGGAATATCTCACTAAGCTAGTTGTAGCTTATACCCCTATAGATTTTGTTGAAACAGGTATTCGTGGATTAAGTTTGAGGATCATGACATTAAGGAAGTCATGGACGGATAATTAAGGATATGGAATCATACGATGAAGAAATTTTGTAAGGTTCTTTATATTGCTAACCTATATGATTAGGGACGTACATTATTTGAAGCTAATAGAAGAATATTCCTTAAGAATTGAATTGTGATATGCTTATGTTTTACATTAAGTATTCTCCTTGCCTTGTTACTTATTTATTATCAATGTAAATTGCGCTACTCCGATGCGTCCCTTGGTTGTGATGTACGCCTTGTACATGATATGGAAGCCTTTGCGTGACTAAGGTAGTCATTCTTAGGCTTTAGTATTGTGTACGCGGACTGCCACGTTTAGGTACCCCGGGGCGTGATAATATTTGTGTAAATCGATCTATACAGCCTAGAACACATAACATCGAATGGAGAGGTAAATCCATTCAGTATATGATTCTTGGAAAATCATATGTAATGTATGCTCACGTATTATGCATCTCATTTGGTTATTTAAATTAACTTATTTTGATTATTAGTTGTTGGGTACTTAATTGTTGAAACAATTCTCACTAAACGTGTAGCTTGTACCTTCTTAGATATTTGTTACAGCCCTCATATTTTTGGTTGGAGCCTAGGGGATATTTTACCCACTTTATACCTTATAGAGTCAAGAAATTTTGGATAGAAGTCAAGAGCTCGAAGTAGATATAGACTTCCAAGTAAAACTAAAAAATATAATAATTTTGAAAATGAACTCTGTTGGACTTCGTTATTTTTTATGTGGGAAATGCCCTTGAATGTTTGTAAGACTCTCTATATTTTTAGAACCTTGGTTATATTGTTATGATTTACTTTCTTAATTGTTATTATATATAACTGCTTAAACAACTTGTTCTAAAGTTTGGTCCTCTATAATCGTGAATGTACGCCTTACACTTGATGTCGAGACTTTTGGGATGACTAAGGTTATCATACTTAAGCCTTAATATTGAGTATGGCGGGATGTCACGTTTAGGGTATGCATTAGGGTGTGACTGTCACACCCCAACGGGTACCCTAAACGTGACAGTCCACCACACTCAATATTAAAGCTTAAGTATGACAACCTTAGTCATTCCCAAAAACTTTTATATTAAGTGTAAGGCGTGCTTTCACAACTTTAGAGGACCATATATGGAATTATGAAGTTTAAGAAGATATGAATAACACATTAAGAAAAGAGGATTCATAATAATCATTCATTCATATTAATGGCTTCACAAACTTAGGGACATTTCCCTTGATCACTAATCTATTACATGGATATCTGTACATTAATACTAATACTACCTTTTATCTAAATTTCTATTATTCAAAAGAGATTACTTGCCTGCAGGGTCCTCGTGGCCTTAACCATAAGTAGGGAAACTATAAAAGATATCTATCGGGGTATAAGCTAATAGGCTTGTGAGAACTATTTCCATAAATAACTTCTTGTAACAAGATTTCAAACAAGTTGATTAATAAACAAATGTAATGCAACAAGCACGTGGGCAAAATAAGCATATAGTTTTCCAGGAACTATATGTTGAATGAATTTACGCCCTCCATTTGGGGTTTGATGATACGTAACCTCAATTCAAGTAGTTTTAATTAAAAAGTTTTCATGCTCGTGAGCACTCATCGCCAAGCATTCCGAATCTACTTGATTGACCTTGCTTTCGGATCTTCCGCCAAGCATTTCCCTTAAGCCACCAAGCAATCGCTTTTGGATCTCCCGCCAAGTGTTGCTTTTGACATGAGCTTACTATCCTTCTCACCCAAGGATAATAACCCAAAATGCAATGTGACTCACTTCGTGGTATGCATAAATTCATTATTTATAAAGTCGTAGCATAATTATTTTTAAATTTAAGGCGATCAAGAAATTTCATACAAATCAATACTATGCTAAAACAATTCCGGCTTCGATATTCTTAAAAATTCCTTCAAAGAATTATTTTACATACATATCGGTTTATCTTTTCCCAACTCTAATGCAACTAATTTACAAGCACAACAAGTATAGTATTCAATGGAAATAAACTCACGATGCCATGTCGACTATTCCTCTAAGCGGTTGAGTCGTTCACACACTCCTCTTAATCGTAATAATCCTCGGGGTAAAGGAATCCTTCCTCGGGGTCACCTAGCCAAAGAAAATACCCATAATGAGTATTCCTTGATGATTTTCTTGAAATTTGACAAAACAATGTCAAAAGAACGTTAAAGTTCGTATAAAGGAATGTTCCAACTTAAAATGGTCATAACTTGGTCATTTTAACTCGGAATTGCGCATATAATATACCGATTTCTACCTACTCAGAAAGATCTACCCATTTCCAAAATTACTTTTAACAAACAAGGTCATATAGGCCTCGAAATAGTGGCGATAAAGTTCACCACGAATTTTCCAATACAAAACAACTTTAGTTTAAGAAATCAAAATTTGTTTGATAACTACTTAGTTATCTATATAGTTTGAAAAATTCTCTTTTTATACTATATAACTCATATTTAAGCATGCTCATGTGTTTTGTTGTCCAATTATTTCTCTTGGGTAAAACAATGTCGATTTGAAGTTTTTCGGAAATATATAGTTTTCAAAAATTGTTTTTGTAAATTTCTTGAAATGAATACTTTGTTTCCTTTTATTTTCCAAAAACGCTTTATGTTGGTTTTATTATTTTTCCTAAGTAACTTTTGAAAATAAAATTTCTCATTTTCTAAGTTTTCTACACTTATACTATTTTGGAAAATGCACTACTCTTCCTTTTTAGTTTTCTTGCACAAATTCCTTTATCTATTTGTTTATGAAAATCTTCATTTGAAAATTTCTCATTCCTCCCTCATGTCTTATGTTTTCCATAGAAATTATCATGTATAAAATTATTTTCTTGATAAACTAAAGTGGGACAATATGTGATTTAAGAACTTTTTATAGTAAAGTAGTTTCTAAAATTTTAATAGTTTCTTTTTGTAACTTGAAAAGAAATAACTTTATTTTTGTTTTCAAACCATAGATTTTCTTTGCCTATTTGTTTGTAAAGGTTTTTTACTTGGAAATTCCTTAGCCATTCATCTTGCTTATCTTTTTATAAAAAGAATCATTTTTGTATCAACAAATAGTTTCTTTTGAAAAACAAAGTGGAGTAATAAAGGTTTAAGTAGCTTTTTAAGGTAAAAGTAGTTTCTAAAATTATAGTGAGTTCTTTTTGTAACTTGAAAGAAAATGAGTTTATAGATTTTATACTCTATATAAACTTGTCTCTAAGTGACAAAATTCTTCTTTTGTTTAATTATTTTTAGAAATTAAATTTTTGGACAATAATCTAAATGAACATGATTATGAGAATAATAGTAAACAAAATAACATAAAACATAGATAATAAAGTCAAGTATTGGAGTCTTAGCTTTTTCAAGGCTCCCGGGACTAAGAAATAAACTAATCCCAAAATAAAATAAAATGAAAGAAAGAAAAACTTGTTTTGATTTGATGAGGACAAGTCTAAGACTAGAGACTAGTCTTAAATTAACAAGGAATAAATAAATAAATTGCAATGGAATAAATAAGTAAATTGCTTTGCATGAAATAAATAAATTACAAGTGAGCTTATATGCTCGAAAGAATATGTATATAAATATTATATTAACAATAATAAAACAACATAAACATAATTGGATTGGTATGAATAAGAACAATACATGAAAATAATGTAGTTTCCATAACTTGTAGTCTTTGGAAACTCACACTATGGTCATGTAAAGTTACATGACATGAAGAAGAAGAAAGAAATATGAAGTGGTTACCTAAAGAAGACTTTGGTATGGTTATGTGGTTATGGGTTTTGGTTTGCTGGTAAAAGTGGTTGTGGAATTACTTTAAGAGAATTTGGGATGGTATTTTGAGAGAGTTTTGAGAGGAGATTTTGGGAAAGTTTTTGTAAGAATTTGTGGTTAGTGAATATGTGAAAGAAGTGAAAGAGGAGGGGCGTATTTATAGGAAAATGTGGAGTGAATTTTGTGTGATTGAAATAAAGTAAAATTGAAACAAAATTGAGGGCATATGGTGGGGGTAGCGCCGGCCATTGTAAGAAGAGGGGGAGAGTGATTTATTTTTTTAACTTTTTGGAAAATAAAAGATGTAATGTGTAAGGTAGATGTGAAATAAAGTTATGGGAAAGGTAAAAAGTTAAGATTATAGGTTATGTAGTGTGTAAGTGTAGGTAAGAAAAAGTAGAGATAAAAGAATAGTATAGAATAGTAATGAATAGTATAATGTAAGATAGATATGACTAATAAAGTACCGGTAGTAAGAAAATACGCGTATAATAGCTATATCTGTTATTTTTAGCTATCGAAAAATTTTGAAATTGATATTTTTGAAAACCTTATATTTTTACGAGTCTAACGGTATATTCGGAATATTTTTACTATTTCGGGCTTCCGGACACGTTTTTCGAGAACCATGTCCGATCGGGTTCGAAGGACACTTGAAATTCGAAAAACTGATATTTTTATAAAACCTATGGTTATTATGAACTATTCTAGCTAATTATCCTAACTTCGTTTTCTAAGGCCAAAGAAAACGGTAATGCTGGATTTAATCGGTTACGGTAAACTAGGGTTTTGTTGACCTTTTAGGGATCCGTTTGACTTCCGGTTTAGGGTTTTATGCTAAACCAATTCCAAAAATTTGGGGGCTTACAGTGACTCTTTGTGTGACTACGGAAGTCATTCCTAGGCTTTAATATTATATATAACGAGCTGCCACATTTAGGATAAATCATTTATCTCATTAAGACAATATTACATATTCTACTAGATTTTCACTTAAACTAGACCATTTTAAACTTATGTACCTCTGTTAAGCTATATTAAACCTCAATTTATTAACTAAGTTATTTCATAAACTTAAGTCTATATTAATCTTAGCCAAGTTGAAACCACTTAATCAATTTAGTTCATTAAAGTTCATTAAACCAAATTAAACTTAAGTTTCTCACCTAAGCTAGTTTTATACTTGAAAATCATATTAACTTAACTCAATTATAAACCTATTAATTCTTTTAATTTACCTCAAGTTGTGAATGCTAAAACATCATATCAATCATACATTACTCCTTTAATCCATTATTTATTTAACTAAATTTTTTTAAGTTGGGTAGACAGGGTGCTCGGCCTCCTGTACAGCTGTGCTGAAGGTCGTGCAGGCCTATACGAGCATAAGCATGGCCCGTGCTGATTGGGAGCTTTGACCAAAGGCCACTACAACCCTCCAAACGCCCCCATCTGGAGCTCCCCTGGTACACACATCCTTCTTTAATACATTTTACATCTTTTATAAACTTTTACACATTTTACTTCCATCAAAACATCATCTAAACATCATACATACAAGTTTTTATGTTTCTAACACTTCTACACTAATCAAACAACATCCAACAGCATCCAACATCATTAACTCCTTCATCAACCCTATAACTACTATTCATCATCTTCCTTGACAACCCAACATGCATCCATCATCAAACCAACACATTCAAACATAATGAACAACTAAAACAAAGAAAGAAATAAAACTTATCTCTTGTGGACATCATAAACCTCTTGATCCTCCTTTTTTTTTTTTTTTTTTGGCCATACCTCATGATCCTCCTTATCTCCATTTTCCTAAGTTCTTGAAGTTTTTTTATGCTAGATTTTCATCCTTGATCTTGTTTCTTACCTCATTTTCCTCTTTAATCTGGTTTAGATTTGAGATTTGGTGAGGAAATTTAAAGGAAAAGAAGAGACGAAGAAGAAGAAAATGGGAAAATGAAAAAAAAAAAAAAAGAAGAAGCCGAGAGAGAGAGAATAATAAATAGGATAAAACAAAGCAATAAAGGATATTTATAAGTAAAGGATTCAGTTTGAACTTTTTCAAATGATTTTCATGGATATAAAAAACAATTGGAAGATAATTTCAAGATGTATAACATGTAAATAAATAGCTTGAGTTGAAACTCAAGTTTAGAAGTTTAATTTTGTAAAGTTTTGGTATTTAGTTTGAATTTGGGTTCAAACTAATATTTTTAAAATATGCATTTGAACTCAAAATTTGCGGGGATTAAGAAAATAGAATTTTAGGTCCAAATAGCTAATTTAGAACATTTTATAATTTTGGATAAATTAATTTGTAAAATTTGGGTTCATTTGTGAATCTAAAAGAGAAATGGTCTAATTTGACGATTGTGGAGGATTGGACGAATCAATCTATAAAATAAGCTAAGGTTCGAAGTTTACAAATCTATTAAACAATGAAATTAATTTTGTTTCTAAGGGTTTTGAGATTTAAGAATTAAAGGAAAGGAAATCTAATTTGAAATTTATAAAAGATAAAAGATTTTGATTTGTTGAAAAGATAGTCAGAGAAAATTGGCCAAATGAATGGATCATTTGAAATCTCAAATCTTAGTTAATTTATTTATTAATTTGGTTATATCAATCTATTTAATTTTATCATATTAATTTTTTTACTTGGCTCAATTAGATTATCTAAGCTCAAACTAAATTAAGTTCTAATTTAAGTTTTGTTGTTTCTTTTATTTTTTAAAGAATTTTTTTATCCTTTTTTTAAATATTCATATCTATTAAGTTTATTTACTATAAGTAGTATGATTATGTTGTTTTGGTCTTTTATCACATTTATTTAAATTTCTTGCTATTTTGATTTTCTACAAAATATTTCAAGATTTAAATGTTTTCTTAATTTTACACAATTGATATTTTATGTAATGGAGCATATATAAGTAATAAGAATTAGTTTAGTGATTTCAACCCTCACTTTCTTGATTTTTGAAAAAACACTCAAACTCAATAAAAACAACAAACAATTAACTACACAATTAGAATTGATTCAACTTGTCTCTTGATTTGAGACGACATATGACGACCTAAAATTAACTCACATGACCCGATGAACTCAACAATTGAAGGTTATAACTCATTTTTCTACTCTTATCTGAATATATATAATAGTGTGCATATAAAATATAGATTACTTATATTCTTTTATTCAATGTAGATACTATATTTTATAATTTTTATTCACGTGATTATCTTGACAAGATTAAAATCAAAATGTCTCATTTTCTTTATTTACATATTTATCCAAATTATTATTGTCTTATTAAAATTGAAATTAGGTTATCTTCTTATGTGACTCTATTATTATTAGTTATCAACTACATAAAACTATGGAAAATAATTTCTTGAAGTTTGATTGAAATCAATTTAAATTATTAATCAATATTTAGATTGTTTGCATTTTAATATTTTTAAAATGTGAAAAAAATTTGGAATGATTTTTATGATTCCTTTGAAAACATTTCCAAAGCTTCACATTATTTTCTTAATGATCTTTATATTTGAGTTGTGTTGTTTTAGTTATTACATTTTAAACAAGAGCCAAAATTTTGGTTCACTGCGGTTTGCGATTTGGTCCATTTTTTTCCATAATCCAAGTTATATGTATGTATGTATGTATGTATGTATGTATGTATGTATATATGTATGTATATAAATGTATATGTTAATGCCAAACCATAAATGTCTTAATAGTATTGATGTGTGGGGTAGTCATAGTTATTAATGTGAAAATCATTTTCATGTTAATTTACTTTACATACCTACAGTCATTCAGTATAATGCATTTGATTGCATTCAGCTTGTCGACACCTTAAAAGAAGCATGAGCCATAGTAGCTACAAGGATTCACAAATTATAGGGCCATAGAGGTATTACATTTTTACCCTCTAAATTTGCAAGAGTGGTGCCCCAAGAGGTTGTTGGCTTGATCAAGAGGCTTAGGTCAAGGATAAGGATGGAGATGGGTCCAGGTCGAAATCAATAACTATCATTAGATTAATCTCTTAGTCTTCTTGTTACGCCCCAAATGATACCCTAGACATGGTAATCCGCTATATATGATATTAAAGGTTAAGAATAACTTCCTAAAGTTATGGAAAGCTTAAACACCATATGTAAGGTGTCCATCATAGTAATAGGAGACACTGGGAGGATATACAATTTTAGTAAGTAAATATAGCATACAAGAATATAGATAAATATTTAACTTCAAGATTATAGAAGTATGGTATTTACATCATCTTAGGGGCATTACTTGATAAATCTCTATGGATCAAAATAGAGTCTTAGGCTTGCAATAAAAACAACACTAGAATAAAAAAGGTTTTAAAGGAAATCTATTATAAGATCTTCAAAAGGATTTCTCCCTAAAAGCTTTCCCAAAAGCATAATCTCACTTGAATATATGGAACCTTGGCTATAAGAGATATTGGTCCTGCGTTAACAAAAATCTATTGGAGTGTAAACTTAACTAGCTTAGTGAGAATATTCCCAAATTATTATACTCACAGCATAGAAAAAAATCAGATAAGTTATATTTAGACAAGCTATGAAATGCATCAAACACTTGAGCAAACAATACACATGATCAACCAAAAATCATATGTTTGAATGAAATTACACCTTTCATTTGGGGTTAAGTGTTTTGAACCTTTATGACCCGACTTTATGATTCCATTATGTTGTTCTTTCAAGCTTCTACTTGCTACATCCTTAAATAGTTCTTTCGGGCTCCTATTCGGCCATCCTTATAGACTTGCAGGCCCCTGCAAACCCTACTACTATACTCTTGTCCCACCAATGATATAGTAGCTTATGTAATGTGACTCACTTCATGACATACATGAATCAATTTAATTTATTTCTTAACATGTGAATTTATGTGTCTTAAGGGTGATCATAGAATTTGCAAATACTCCATCATGATAATAGATATGAATCTAATTAATAACAATTCGAGTCTCGATATGCTTAGTATGCTTTCAACCAACATTATCATGCACATTTCATTTTTATCTTTTCCTATTTCTAGTGTATCTAAACTAAAGCACAAACATAAGTACAAAAAGTAGGAAATAAACCCACTCGGCCATTCTCGCCCAAAAATCCTTCACTCGTAATAATCCTCTGAATACTTATCCTCCAAAGCTTCATCACTTAAATGAAATAAATACCCAGAATAAGTATTTTATGAAAGTTCTACTTAAACTTTCTAATTCTATTTCATCATTTTCATCAAAAATTAGATTATGTAAAATTCTAACTTAAAATGGGCATAACTTGCTCGTTTTAAGTTAGAATTTCGCATTTTAGATATCGTTTTCTACATACTTGAAAAGATCTATCTAATTTTAAGGTTATTTTTAACATTTAAAGCTATTTGGGTTCCAAAATAGATATGTACAGATTTAGCACGAAAATTCCAGGCCTTAAATTTTAAATTTTTCCAAGTTTTACATCACTAAAAAATTATATAGCAAGCACATAGATATTTATATAGTTGAAAAATCCTTTTAATATATATATATATATATAATAAAACACATATTATATGCATGATTCTAGTGATATTGTCCTAATTAATGATTTTCATAAAACAATTTATTTTAGGAGTTTAAAAGTTAAGTTTACGAAAACTTCTTTTTGAGTTGTTAGTAGAAAACTAAAATTTTGAGTTTGTTATAAGTGTGGGCTAATAATTATGACTTATTTTTATATTTTCTTAGCTTCATAAAAATAAATTTACTTCTCGAAATCTTGATTCCTTAAGTTGCTTACCAGTTTTATTCAGTGGATTTTAACTAATGAGTTGATTTTTTTTTTCTTAAACTTGTCTTGGAAAAACTTGTTTTATTCCTTAGATTTTACCAAAATATTAGCATCTTTCTTATGAATAAGTTTCTAAGAAAAATTTGTATGACAAAAAATTAGCAACATTAAAATTTATGATATATTTATTTTAACATTTTGAAAAAAGTGTAGTTGAACAACTATCCTATGTCTTAGTGAAAATTCTACTTAATTGTTGAAAATCATTGCCTTTGATGATTTAGTTTCATTTTCTTGTAAAAAGGAGATGTTTCGTAATCTTATTTTGAAAATTGTAGTAAGACAACAACATCACTTTATGCTAATGCATGAATATAAACTTCATAATTATGTTATGAGATAAATATAACTTATGTAGAAAATAAAAGAATAGAAAATCAAATAGAAAAATATAAGAAAAAAAATATGGAAGTCTTAGCTTGTTATCAAGACTTTTTGGAACTTAGAAATGGCTAAGTTCCACAAATAAAAAAAAAAAAAAGCATAAGAAAAGCTTAAAGAAAAGAAAAAGAAAGAAAAATTGTGGAAGTCTTAGATCTTATTTAAGTCCCATAAAGAAAGCAAGAAAATAGCAAGGAAATATGGGAGTCTTAGATTCATATCAAGACTCCCCAGGACTTAGATTATGGACAAGTCTCAAAACGTTTTTGACTTGATAAGGAAAAGTCTAAGACTAGAGATTGACTAGTCTTATTTATTTAGCATGAAATAAATAATAAAGCATGTAATAAAAAATTAAATAAGAAGTTAGATTAGTGAGCATTTAGGCTCTAAGAATAAGAATATATACTTATACATAATAACATATAAAAGTTAGGTTAGAAGTATGGACACAATATAACAAGAACACATTATGAATATGAATAAGACATGAACAACATGTTGTTTTTCGTGATTCCATTCCTTAGCATTAGCATCATGGGGATTTTGAATCAAAACACATACATTGTTCATGTTATGTTACATAGCATGAACAAGAGAGGTTGATGAAGGATTTGGAGATAAAAGAAACAAATAGATGGTGCGTTTATTTTTCCTAAAGAGAAGTAGATGGTAGAGAGTGTTCGAAGGGAAATTGTTAGAAAGAGAAGTTGAGAAGAAATTTTGGTAGAATTTTGGTATGTAAAATGAGATGTACAAAAAAAGTGGAGGTAAATGAAGTATTTATAGAGAAACGTGAAGGAAAATTAGATGAAATAAAGTAAATTAAAAAAGAAAATAAAATTGGAAGAAAGAGGGGAAGGTAGTGCCAACCAAGAGAGAGGGAGAGGGAGAGAGATGAAAAATTAATTTTAGTAAAAAAAAGTAAATCAATTGTAAGAGAATTTGTGTAAAAAGTTATATTGAAAATGAAAAATTATACGAATAGGTATCTAGGATGTAAGAAGTAGGTTTTAAGGAAAAGTAGAAATAGAGGAATAATAATGAATAGTAGACTAGATAAATAAAATACTAGTAGTAAAAAAAATACTCATAAACGAGCTATATATGATATTTTTAGGAGTCATAAAATTCTATGATTGATATTTAATGATTCCTCATCTTATTACGAGTCTAAATATGTTATCGAAATATTTCACTATGTTGCGTGCCAAGACCTTAATTTTAAAAACTGATCCCGTTTAAGTTTGAAACGAATAAATTTTTGACGAATCTAATCTTTTTAGGTTACATGACATTATTCCGCATTATACTTGGATAACTAATTTGACCAAGCACTCTTAAATAGAGAAAAACTCTAAAAAAATAAAAAAATATATAAAATCAAACTCAAGCTTAGTATATTGTAATTGAATAAAACAATTCATATATTAAATGTAGAAAATTACATAAAATGAAAGAGGAGAAAAAAGGATTTTATCACAATTGAAATTGTTTGAGCCGTTCAATGATCATGCAAGATTGGTCTCGGTTAAAAATGTATAGTATCATTTTTTTCATATATATAGATATATTCTTTTTTCTTTTTTTTTATTAAGACTATAATGGTCATGAAAGGAACAGAAGCATGTTTTCATAAACAACTAATTCTAATATTTACAATTTACTTGAAAAGAAACAAGAAAAAGAATCCCAAGGGAAACAAACCTACTAAAAAACCTTCAAGTTTGAAGTCAAAATCCAAACTCTCACATTGCTCCGGAAAACTCTTAATTCCATAACCATCATTCATGTCCATACATGGTTGTATGCCTATGTTCAAGCACACAGGTCCTCATGCTAGGACGTGACAGTATGGACGCACCCGGGCATTTCACATGTCTGGACTACCTTTGGACCATTAGTTTGAGCTTGAGAAGGCAGCGCCATCGTCTAACATTGCATCATCCTCACAATAAGTATTAGGTGACAAATGTCAAACCCACGTTTGACTATGTTGGTCATAGAGTTTCCTCAAAAGTACAAACAAAAAGTACGAATTATTCATACTACAAATGACGAACCTATCACGGGACCTGCACTCAAGGTCCATGACCCGTCAACGCATTAAGCATGCCACTTAAGGGCCCAACATCACATAACCAGGACTCAATAAGTCCTACAAATAGAAAGAGTAATGTTTACAGGTTACATCCATGGGCCAGCAAACCAAAACTTCGACAAGCCCAAGCATAAGACATACGGGGCCTAAAACCGGTCAGCTTTGTCAATTGGACCACATTCAAAATGAAAAATGTAGAGTAAGAGCTGCAACAACAAATAGTCGTATGAATTTCAGTTGACTGAAATTAATTGTCTGAGGAGTCTGTATATGCACTTAAAAACGCAGAAAATCTGCACAGATATCCGATAGGATTAAAAAAAAAAAAAAAGCAAAGAAAGGATTAACAAAACAAGATAATCTGTTGTAAGTATTCCAACAACTACTAAAACTATATATCTGGAATTCACCGGCTCTCTTGATCGCCCACAAGAGCACTACCTTGACGTCTAACTATTAAATTTCATATAGCAGCTTCTCAAACACTTTCATGTGCTCGGTCTGCAGGGCAATCGCCACGGATAAACTTCCATCATGATTTGGGCTTGGCAACATGTAAGACAGTCCTTCATATGCAATGCCACCAGGTCCCATGAATATTGGCCTACCCCAACCAAAATCGGCATCATGGATTGGCAACCTTACCCAACTGGTAATGCCAAGATTGGGGCACCTGAAAGTATGAGCACCACGAACAAGGGCTGACAGATCAGGCTGGAGTTCTAGGTAATCAAGTGCTGATTTTAGGTAATCATGGTCCATTCTTTTCAAAGCACCGTGGATCCTGCTTGCCGCATACCATATCGGTTTTGAATGGAGATCACCAGCTACAGCCATTGGTGTAGTCGTGAAAATCACATTTCCAAAGTAACCTTCAGGGAGTGGTGGCCTCAGTCTGTTCCTACCATCAGTTGCGATGTACAGTTTGGTTTCTTGATCATCGGTGAGACCACGTGCCATGCACGCACATCTCCACACATGGCCTGCCAACATTTCATATGAACTATAGGAGATGGTGTTTCCATCTTCTTTAGCCTTACCCTTAAGAGTGTTGAGCTCGTCTCTTGTAATTCTGAAAATGGAAACAGTGGTGCTCTCCATCCCGGGTTTAGTTGTTTCAGAAGAGGTTGGAGGAGTTTTCAAGGAAGGTGGGGGCTGGTACTCGATGTGTGGAAATTGAGGAGTGGGTGGATCCCGAGCACGCAAGAGTGTTCGATCAATAAATGGTGGGACCTTGACATCAAGACCACGAGCAACATCGGACCAAGTGTTCACAAAGTGAAGTCCAGAAAATCCATCAGCAATGTGGTGTTGCATGCCAACTCCAAGAGACACTCCACCACACTTGAAGTATGTAACCTATGTAATGGGAAAAACAAAAGAAGATCACTAACTTTAAACAACAAAGTTGTAAAACAAAGCACCTATCTAACATTTCAAATGATCTAAATAAAACAATATCACAATGCGCATGATGTTTCCTGAAGAGCAGTGTCAACCATCTGTTATGCAGTTCGTTTAAATTCACATTACAAGAAATAAGCGCACAATGAACTCACTGGCGAGAAATGGTGACATAATTGTTCTACAGAAGATCACTCGGTTTTATGGGTTAAAACAGTTCAACTGCCCTCTAATTAATTAACCGAGTTTAGGTAAGTCAACACAAAAGGGATTAATTAAAACAGGGTAGGCCCCTCCCATCTTAACACTTTCCCTCAAGTAAAGGCTATGAGATAGACCCAAGGACCATTAAATGAAGGTAAGTAAATATGGAGTCTAATGGCATTTTATTGAAAGATCTTACCATCTCCTTTTCCGATACCATGTTAAGTCTCTATCAATTGATTTAAAAGATTAGGCTTTAAGATCAACATGACCTAATTTATACTTGCACAGATTTTATCTCTCATTTAGATCATATTAATAATCACAACTTCCAACAACCTTTGAAAAATAGAAAAATCAAATGCAAAGGATACAACATAACTTATGCAAGATGCAAAACAGGTCAATATTAATCCTACTACTTCAAACAGAAGCATAAGATAACCAATTATAACATAGAAGTTAGCTAGTTTAATTTTCCCAACTACCAACAACAAGCATCCTTAAAATATATTAATTTTGAATTATTTCGTGATTTGAAGAAGTATTGGCTTGTTGGACAGCACAAAAGGAGGCTAACGGTTGCATTGATGGAAGCTACATGAATATGCCACAGAAAAGCAGGGAAGGACATTAAGAGGTCAGCCTAAACCCAACTGCGTTTCACATGGTGAGGACCCCAAAATTTAGACCGGACAGTCTCTGCTAACGCTCAACCAAATTTCGGTAAGCAAAATTATTAGTAAACAGTAATAGGAGTTCTCCCCATTTATAAACAATAATTGATCAGTCGAGTTCAATAGGACCACAAGGAAAAAAAAAAAAAAAAACCCTCCATCACCTCCATCTTCTCTTACAGAAAAATAAAGTCCGTCAAACTCAGAAAATAGTCGGAGAAGAAGCATACAAACTATGGTTCTATTTGTTTGTTGGGAGATTATAGACACAGACAGTTTTTCTCAAACTCTTTATCTAATAATTTATTTATAAAGAATTAGATACAGATAAAATAATTTAACAGTTCTCATTAAAAAATCAAATAGATAAAATATAAATAAAATATAAAAATAAGTAAATTTGACAGTTCTCATTAAAATATCAAATAGAATAAATATAAATAAAATATAAAAGTAAATCGTACATATTTACACTAAATTTGATAATTCTCATTAAAAGATCAAATAGATCAATTTACACATAGATAAAATATAAAAGTAAATCGTACATATATACATATATCATTTTAAAAAAGATACAATACAAATAAAAAATAACCATCCAAACAGAGCCTATACCTTGCTTGTCATGTGGACCAATTTACTCAGATTTTGTTAAGGTTAACCCACAAACAAATAATCTAATATTTATAGATATTATGGGATAATTGTATTTAATACTTAAAAGAAAACACTGCACCTCATTTGTGGTCCACTCTATACAGATTTGATTAAAGTTAATCCCTCAAAAAAAAAAAAAAAAAATCGAACGCAACAAAATCTATCCTAAAGAGCAATCGGTCAATTAATAAGCTAAATGAGCAGTAAATGGCATAGCATAGCAAGGCCTACTCGGAAAGATAACAATCACGCTTGCACCAACATGAAAAGCGGAAAACTTAGGGATGGTAAACGTACAGTCACGCTAGTAATCAAATAGTGTGACAAGAAATTTATACTTTTGGCTAACAGGCCATACATCAAACATAATAAACTTCGGGAAAGTTAACAATAAGTACCTGCAATACCAGAAGAGCATAAGACGACAACCCGGCTGAGTAATCCACGGAAGGAATAAGCTTCCTGAGCTCCAAAGTGGAGCAAAATCACCGAAATCATCAACAGAGTTATTAGTTTCAGCCTCAACAAGCAACACCCCTTCACCATTACAATCGATCTCAATACGACCATCATCATCACGCTTCAACCGACCAGCCATAGGATAGAACGGCACAAGAACCTTAGCCAGAGCATCCTTGAGCACCTTAGGATCGAAGAAATTGGCAGAACCATCAGGACGGTAGAAGTATACACTCGGGGTGTGCATGCTGGGAACAACCAGGTCGATGTTGGAGTTCCATAGGGTGTGTTTCGGTGTCTCCTCCGCAGGAGGCACCATGGTGGATTCCCTCACTCTCACGTTGATCTTCATCTTGGCCGGCGGAGAGATACCGTCCTTCCTTGCTACCCTGCGCCTTGATGGCTTGCTAACGTGCTCTACCTCGACAGCTAACTTGCGCTTTTGTGGGTCCACTGCACTTTCAATATCGAATACGACAACTAAGCAATGATCTCAAAGTCTCTCCCACTTAGTAAAAAGAAATTGAAACGGTTTTAAAAGTAACAATATTAAGTATTAAAATATTTAATTGGTACTAAAACCGGTGAGAAGGATTACTTTCTTCAGAAATTCCCCTGACATGTTTTAAATAATTTTAGAAATATTCGACACGATTAAGGATATTTTCACACAGGGAATCATTCAATAAACAAGGGCAAACAAATCATAACAAATGAACAAAAGGAGAATTGAATATTCGGTGTTTTACCTAACTCAAGTACCAAAAGCATATGTTAAAAAAAATATATTTCATTATCAGAGGGTACAAGGCCATTGTCGCAAGGTAGGTAGCTCCAACTTTCGTGCATATTAAAATAGAAAAGTGATGGAACGCCACCAGATATGTTCATATATAAAATTCTTAATTACTACCCGTTAAATTATTTCTTCTTCTTTTTTTTTTTTTTTAATGCTGCAATTTATCTAAATCAACCTAAACCACATAAGCAACTAGCATGTAAAAATAAATAATTAAAGAACATATGAGATAAGGACAACAAAGATTATTAAACTAGTGGCCAACAATATTTGATTTACTCGTGCAGATAATAAAATTAATGTTGGCAGAGAAATTTACGACATGATTCACATGAAACTACAATCAAACGATTACTGTACCCATTGCAGGTGATCAGATAAATAATGAATCTGAAACCAAATCTTTTACAGAGCAGAACGATATTATTAATATTGGATTATGAAAAAGAAATAAGAATTGTAATTAATAAAAATATAAACATTGCTTTTGGACAAATATCGGGGGAAATATATATATATACAGTAGCATTAATTCGATAAACAGCGGCACTCTTTCTAACTTTTATATCGTCATTTAATGTCATCTTCTATTATGAGAAAAGGTGCTGCCTCTAACACGTGTATGGATGGACCTGTGGAAATACTAATAATATTTAGATAAATGATGGAGGAAAAAAATTTCCACTCATATTTGACAAATATTGAAGCCTGTCCCCAGCGGTTTTTTGGATTCATATTCAATCAATTGACCAATATTTAATATTGACCCTAAAAGCCGAGTTCAAGCACAGTTGAATTGTCCTATTTTTAATCAGGTTCAACCGAATTAAACTAATCGATCAATCCAGATACGATAACACTGCAATTTACATTTATGACTGCAAGGCATGACATGATTAATGTCAAAACATGCGACAACAGATTTCCAGGAGAAAGAAAATTTCATTGGATATTATTATACGTAACACGTATGGCATAAGAGATGTATATACAAATAAAATTTTAACATGATACCATGACAAATTAGTATTTACTCACATGTAAAAACACATGAAGCATGGTAATAACCCTTCAAAGGAACAATCAAAGCACGCTAATCACAAGACCATTTTGCAATGCAATTGATCGCTCATGAACATATCTATGAGATTAAAAAAACACAATGAAAATACAACGATCAGTGTCCCGAAAGGATTTTAGAGGAGTCAATGGAGGAAAATGGAAGGACAAAAGAAAAGAGCAGGAGCAAAACCTGTAAAACTTCCACGGGATATTGCAAATAAAAGTAGATAGAAAGCTGAAGAATAAAATGTGAGTTATGAAGACAATATGTATTGTAAGAAGGGACGGAGATGCCAAGAAAGGTGAGTTAGAGGAACCGAAACAAAGAATAGAATGAGAAGACGCGTTCAGTTCAGAGTTGGTGAGACTTCGTTTGAGTATAATGGGCAATATATAAACATATGAGACTTACTTATTGTGATGAACCACAGAAGCGTAGGAGTAGGAGAAAGAAAAAATAATAATAATAAATAAATTTTAAAGTGTGATTTAGTTCGTGTATTTGTTTGTTCCAGTAAATCAATGCAACTCACCTAACACAACGCACCATCCACAAGGGTCCCACTGTTTTGTGAGGTTGACCTTTCTTGAGTTTGTCCAAGCAGATCTGTCACTCACCTACCGCCCTTGCCTACTGTCCTTTGACGCAACCAATCACATCCAACACATCAGCTCATTTACCATTCCACTTTTTCTACTCCCACGTCACAGTTCACGTCTCATTGGAGTAATCTAGGGATATAATCGGATCCGGTTTTAGACGGATTATATAATTCAAAATATGATTCACTATCTTATCAACCTACTAAATCCGGTTTTATGATCCTATAAAATTTTGATACTATATCCAAATCCGTTCTACAATTTTTGATTTAAAACCTAGAAGCCGATCCTATAACCGTATTATTTTTTTGGCATTTTCAATCTATTTTAAAATTTTAATAATAAATTTAAAAAAAGCTAGTACTTTTAACATAAATTTCTTATATTCAAAAATTAAAAAATACGCATGGGATTGATAGAAAATGTTGCATACTGCATTCATTATACAATATTTAAACATATAAATATATTACTTTTATCATCGTATAATATCTTAAAAACATGGTTAAATTAAATTTCTTATTTGATCTAAAATATAATAGAAATAAAATAATATTAATTTCCACAACAAACATAACGTGAATATAATTTAATAAAAAGTTCTAAAATCTATTCTAGTCTATTAGACATAAAACAAAAATATTATTGGAAGGTAAAAAAATAATAGTTCATTCATGTCTTTTTTCCTCTTTTTGCCTATTTAATAATGTTTTTATTTTTTTTTTAATTATAACACCAGATTGTTAGTATCCATTCGGTTTGTTATGTGATCAAAACCCAATCCTATAACGCTATAGAGTTTTTACTATTGATCCAAACTTGACCCTAAAACCCTATAGGGTTTTTAAAGGATTAGGTGAGTCAGAAACCCTATAGCAGCCTATCGGTTACATTCCTAAATCTGAAAAAAAAAATGAACATACAAAACAAAGGAATATAAGAAAAGAATATATAAATATATGTATATCTATTATATTTAAGCCAAAACCCATCTATTCAACTCTAATATTTTAACATATACTTTATTTATTTTTTTCCTATTATTCTTCAATTGTGCATAATTTTTAGGAACAGTTAAAATCCACCTATTAGATTCTAAATTCAACAACTGCTCTTCTATCTCTAAGCACAAATTTAGAAACTCTTATTAAAAGTAGTTATTTTTTTTTTTAAAAAAGCACCAGTGCTTATGCTACTTTATTTTTTTCCTTTTTCTTCTGATGTTCTTTAAATCCACGATCTCCACAACTTACTTAAGCACATACTCTCTCTCTGTTACTTGAACAATTTTAGCCTTTTAAATATGTATCCATCCACGTCCACAAGTAGGTTTCATTTGCAGTTTCTATTTTTAATTATTTATTATGATCATCTTCCCTTAGTTATTTAAGTTAAGTAGATCTTTTTAAATACCCATTCTCTATCCATCAAACATTTAGTGCAAAAAACTTGGATAAACATGTAAGTTTTCATTTGGCAAAAAAAAAAAAAATATGGAAGTTTTCAACAAAAATTTTCAAAATTGATTGTTTAAATGGAATGTTTTTTAATTTGATTAAAGAAATAAAAAAATGAAAAAAAAATTTAATCATTTTCTTATTTAATTTTTACAGCCGCAATGCCTGGTTTGTCATCTACTAGTATATAACTTATAATGGATTTATGTTTAATAATGGGAAAAGGGAAAACGTAAAGTATCAAATTAGGGAAGAAAAAGAGGGGGGGGGGGGGGGGGGGGGGGGTGTTGTTGAGGGAGGGTTGCACGGCGCGCGTGAAATAATGGTGTGGCAATTGTTGTATGCATAAATGAAATGAAATAGGATGGATTGAGATAAAATCATATCTAATTATCATATAATAGATTTGATCCTATAGGATTGGAATGGATTGTTAACCACAATTACCCTTTTGTTATCCTCTGATGTAAAATCTATATTGATTGGATCATGAATGCAATTTTAGAAGATACTTTTACTCCTAATGTTGTATTATCATGCAGACACATGATGCTAATGCTCCAGTAGAACAGCAAGAAGATGGTTTGTTTTTTTTAGTGAATTACATTGGAGATAAAAACCTTTTTAAATAACGCAAAGTTGAAGTTTTTTTAAATTTATAAAGGCAATAGGTTTTGTTTAATTTTAGATAGTAATTACCAATAACAGGCAAGTGCGCCTACCAAAGTACCATAGAAAATATTAGGTCAAGTCCCAAGGTAACAGTAGCAACTACCTTACTCCATTCCATCCATTATTTAGCTAAAGAAAATCAAAAGAACATACCGAAAACAGAGCTAAACTAGGTTAATGAATATTCACAAATGTTTTCAAGGAAAAATTAAGGATGGGTTTGTAAAAATGCAAGAAAATAGCCTAGGATTTGCTTTACAAATTCCTTATCATGTGATTTTAAATAAAAACTCTGAGGGAGTGTTGCTGGTATATTTATACTGTCGGATTCACTGAGGTAAGTTAAAGCCTCTCTCAAGGTCAATAACTCTAGATCTAAACCAGACCACCAGAATCTCTTTTCAGACGATCAACGGTCTAAACCCACGTAAAGCTTAAAACTAACTCAATAAATTTTAAAAACAAGATATAGAAAGTCTCACAACCTCTCTCTCAAGGCGATTGTGATCCAACTCCATTAATAGCCACAGATCTATTATAAAGAATGACCTATGAGCCTATTCAGTTAAATTCAAATATGGATCTAACAAATGCACTGTACAATTAGACCCACAAAAATAAATTCAAGCTACTAATGATAAATACCCAGTCAATTTACTTGAAAGCGCATTTGAATTTACATAAATCGGGATTTGGATTGCAAAACCTAAGTTGTAGGGGATCATTTCTCCATGGGTTTAAACATTAAGGACAATTTTTGAAGAAATAAAATCGAATAAAGAATATCTCAGTTATGGTCAAAGTCTCACAAAAATTATAAACAATAGGTTAAATTGATTTTACCCGAAAAAACACAAGATTTCTAAAGCAAGAAAAAACTTGTTCTTTCACCTTAGAATTTCTCTCTCTACATTATATTAGGAATTTGTACATACGTTACATTTTTATCACATGCCTTTGCATGCTTATTTATAGGCTTAGGGTATAGAAATCATGATGATTTTATTGTTGACATGGTAGATTCTTTAATAAAAGAATTCATTTTCTTTATCCATGTGCGCTGCTCACACATTTGCTTGTTACAGGATAGTCGAGTGCTTGACTATTGCATGGAACATAGGACTCGACCTTAGCTAATAAAATGCTAACATTTCTGTCCATATTTCCATCAAAGGGTAAATTAAGGATGTTTAGGGCTCAAGGTGCAGCGTAACTTAAGCAAAGGTTTGGTCTTTATTCAATAACTATCGTAGGTCAAATTTAGGACTTGACGTTGATGCGCAACAGATGCTATTTTCTTCAAGCTTAGGCTCGATCACCTCACAACACATGTCAAAGGTCATGTTGAGGGCTCAATCTAAGGCTCAACGGGTCACTTTTCCTTGTTTTGCCTTAAGATTTAAGCCTCAACCAATGCTTTTGCAAGGCTCGACTTATTCTGTCTTCAAGTATCGTTGCTGTTTTGCTCTAAATCTGATTCTAAACACATCAAGTTTTCTTCTTTTGATTCAAGGAGCTGTAAAGCAATAATCAAATTTAAAAGCACCAAATTTATAGGAATTTATCCAAAAGTACATCAATTCAGATCCAAATTGCTATGAAAAGAATAAAACAAAACACGCTTATTAGAAGATGACTCTAAAGTGGACAAGTAGGGAAGGAAATCAAACTGCTCATGAATTGGCAGCTTTGGATGGAAATACAACTAGAATAGGGATTTTGATGACTTGTTTTCTACTTCCTTTTTTAACCTTTTATCTACAAGAGCTAAAGGCTTGGTACTACACTAGAGGCCTCTAATCCTTATAGCACATAATTGTCAGAACGGTACAAGTTTTGTAATCCAGGATGATGATATGCGGGATAATGGTTGATACTATCCTGCTAGACTACCTTTATTTTGATTAATGCTTTTGAACTTACAAAAAAATCTATTATCATATTTAGGAGCATCTACATCATTAATTTCATTTTTATATCATACTTAGTTGTATAGTTGTGTCATATTTATTAATGGTCTTGTGGCTTAATGGCATCACCATTGGAATCTCACATGAAAGATCTTAAGTTCAAATCCTCCATCCTCATTGTAATACTTTTATAAAAAATCATATTTGGATGAAATTTAATATGTATATATTTTCAAATAATGCCTTTAATTTTTTAATATAATATATATGTGTGGATGAAAAAATTTATTTATATGAAAACACATTAACATAGGTAGAATCAATTCCGTTTAAAATGAGAATCATGATTTAACTTTTAAGAACATTTTCAAACATAAAAAATGGAATGGAATTTAAATTTGCGATTCCATCCTAAATTCATTTTCACATACCAAACATTCCATTAGGAAAATATGATTTTTTTTTTCCATTTTCCCTTCCCTTTCTTTCTAGTTTGGAATAAAATAAAGACAAGTAAGCTTAAGGAAATAATTCTCTCTTAATTGTTTTCCTCCTAATCCCTTTCCACCAACTAATGAAATTAGATATTTTTCTTCTAGTTTTCTACTCTCCATATTGTTTTTCTTTATCTTTTCCTCTTATAAAACATAGTGTAAGTATCCTAAATGGGAGTGTATAGCTCCATCAAGTGGTAGAATTTTTTTTCCTCTTCTTTGCTCTCTCTTTCAAACCAACGGTACTTACATATACACACAATCCACATATCAACTTCAATTTCTTCTCTTAAATCATCAAGAACAACAAGTTAAGCATCCATCTTCAAGTTAAAGTAAGTCTAGGTAAGTTATTTCTTGCTTTGTCTTTGCTATTTGTGTGTTTGAGTGGTGTGGAATTAGTGTGGTTGTTGGTTAATGGCTAATATTGGATGATTATAAGTTTTGGTTGTTAGTTATGTGAAGTAAAGTGATAGATAAGTGGTTTTAAAATTTTAAAACTTGAAGTTGATGGTTAGTTTGTTAGTTGGTTATGTTGATATGGAGAATAGAGATAGGTTGGAAGATATGAAGAAGTGGATGAGGAGTATGAGTATGTTGGATTGATATGAGACAAGTAAAGTTGGTTAAAGTGCGTAAAAATGTGAAGTGAAAAAGTATATTTCGTTATCCATTTCCCTTGGGGCATGGAGGGGGGCGTAGCAAGTTTTGTCGTGTGTTCTGAGTGGATATGCCCCTGTCCATGGGGGCGTGGCAAGGGGCGTAGAACTTTCTGATCCTTAAGTGCCCAGCCCTATGGGGCATTGAGAGGGGTGTAGAACTCGTAACATGTCATTTTTGTCTCCTTTAGCTTTAGAATCTTGTTTAATCCTTTTTATCTTGGTTAAGTAGATAGTAATACAAGTTTTTCTATCTTATAAGAACCTTATACATGATTTGGACTATTACGACGATTAAGGAGAATGCACGAGTGAGTAACTTGAATCCTATCACTTTGTTTGTAATTGTAAGTAGTAGAATATGGTTTAATCATAACTTTAGGGAATCAAATGCATGGGGACGGGAAATCTTGTATGTCATATGTTGTATGTTTGAGTGGCCAATCCTATTAATCAAAGTGACAACTACTTCTTAATGTCTGATTTGCATTGTTAAGTGTTTGAAATTGATATGACAACAAGATAATATGGAATTAAACTTATTGAACTTTTAATTTAATATGACATGCATATCATGACATCATACTACATTAGCATGGTACTCATGTCACATGTTAATATTTTGATTTTGTGGTAATGTTATGTTGGGTCCAATGAGACTATTTGAGGTTACCATAAGGTTGCAACTTCATAGAAACTAAGCAGCCTTCGAAGGAGGTCATCTGTGTTGGAGTTGGCTTAAGAGCGTTAATACGTAGTGAAACTACTCAAGTTCTACGAGAAGTGGAGGTGTTAATGTGAAAACTAATTTTGAAATTGAAATAGTCTTCCTTCTTTAGTTTTGAGATTCTCATGAGCATGAACTACCAAACTTATCCTTTAACCCCCTGGGAGGGCGTAAATCCCCATAGGTTTATATTCTAGTTATTCGAATCATGTTTGTTATATATGATTGATGAGTGCATTACATATAGTTGCTAACAAAACTTGTTTGATACTAATAATATGTGTTAAGATTCTGTTATTTACTGAGCTTTATATGCTCATGCTCTCTCAGACTATTGATTTACAGGGTTATAAGCAAGAAGACCAAAACCAAGCTTAGGTGTGGGAGTTAGTGTAGAGTGGACTTATGAAATCTTTTGGAAAGAAGACCATTTGTGTAATAGAGACTTAGTTATTGTTTTGTAATAGTATAAGTTAAGTTTTGTTTTCCTTGTAAGCTTTGTTGTAAAAAGGTTCTTATGAAATCCTGAAGACTATAGTGGTAATATTTTGTAATGACCTAGATTTGTATGTTATGTTTGTTTATGGATTGTGTATATGTATATGCAATATCTTTCTTACTCACACAATTATCGATCCTATTTAATTGTCCACTTTAATGGGGAATGTTAGTTGTATAATACTTATGTAACTTTCTGGAGACCTCAGTTAGTTACATGGTGTATTACTACAATTAGGGTGCCCTATAAGGGTATGACACATATGCCTAGGGCTTAAAAATATGAAGGAAACAAAGAAAACTAAAGAGTACAAAAGAAATTAAAGTTCGAACATACATGCTAGCTTCAAAGCCGGTGGCCTAAAACTATAAGCTGACAAACCTATATAACATAAGCTGGCAACCTTAGATAGCAGCCTTTAAATATTTGAATCTGTGAATGTTGTATATTGGTTGACGGCTGGTGGTATAAAGCTAAAGGCTGGTAGCATAAATTTCAAAGCCGGCAGCCTAAGTGTTGACGTAGGCTTTTCGACACTTGTTCTTCTACTCCTTCCTATGCCACTTATCTAAGAACTTAAATGCTATTTCCTCTACTGCATCATCCTTCCTAGGATGAACAGAACTCGCCCTCGATTTGTTGTCATCCGAAATATACTTGGTGTATGTGATTAGATGCTTCATATTAAACCCATCTTTTGTTAAGTTATCATGAACTGTTTCATGAATCTCCTACAGGCTATGCAAAAGTCTGTCGCTCCCACATGAATCGTGGTCCTATTTGGTAAAGGTAACTCCTCTTCTTCCCCATCTCCTTACCCACTAGAGCGAACAGTACCTTTGAATCCTATAGTTCCTCCTCAAACTTAGTCAGATTTAACATGTTAACATTAGTATTTTGCTTCACATGCTTGGGTTCATCAATTGCTTTATTTGGTATAAGCACAATTTTAACACCCTTAAATGGAAGCTGTAACACCTTGATTTTCATTGGATGCAAAATTATTAATAAATTGATATTAAGGCATCTAATTTGACAACTATAAACTAAATTAAGGATATAATTAGAATGGTCTAGAATAATCAATAAGAAAAGAAAGTATCAAAACTATAATAACCCTAAGAATAAAAGGAAATCATTTAAACAGATGACCTAATTAAGCCAAAACAAGGAATAATATAAAAAACTACTCTAGAATTTAAACTCATGAAATTCAATTTGATAAAAAAATAATAATAGTAATAATAAAAGGTAAAATAGTAATAGTAAGTAGTAAATGGTTAAGAAGGTATGAAAAGTAACTAGTAAATATAAAAAGTAAATATAAAATATAGAATTAGCATATACTACAATAATTAATGTAGATTTTTCGAATAAGGATACTTTAACTTATGAAATTACTAAAATGCCCATTTAAATTCACAAAAAATTGCAAAACTAACACAAAAAATAATTTAAATGGAAAAAAAATCCTTAAATACTCTAGAAAAATCAGGAATAATTTGGAAAAAATTAGGAAAATTCGAAACATGTAATAATCTCAGAAAAATATCCTCAAAATTGTGTCAAAATGCATGTAAAATTCACCAAAAATTCGCCAGCTGTCCGAAAATTTTGACACCTCACCAGACACGTGTTTTAATTTCATGTGACCAGCTAAAAAGTTTCATGCAAGAATAATGACATTTGGCATTTTTAATACGTGATAAACCGCTATAAATACCGTGTTCCAACATAGAAAAATTCACACAGCTCGTTTGAGCATCCTAAAATCACAAAATTTTGCAGTTTATTACTAAAAATTATGGCCTCTACTTCCGACAACTTTATGGTGGTGGGTGGCCGGAGATGGTTGTTTTGGCCGTGGTTGGGCGGAAATTGCGGAAATTTTCGTGAAGTCATTACAGCTCCTTTCGTAAAGATATTTTATAGGTAAACTCATAATAATATTAGGTATCTCATAAAAATTTCGTAATTTTTCTTGGTCATTTATATTTTAATAATTAATCTAAGATTCTGCCAGTATAAATAATATTAATTAGTGCATATTTTATATGTTGAAATATAGTAAAATGATTCTATATACATAAAACTTTTTACCACTTTCTAAATGTTTATTATAAAGCTTAGATGTTAACTTTATGAAGTTATGCATATACTACTATTTTTCTATAATTACACGATTTATTATAAACTAATTACCTTATAAATGGCTATGTATAACTCAAATCTATAACTAAACTACCTAAGTTATTTACTACTTTTTAAATATATTATCAAAGAAATTATAACAAATACTTAAGAAATAATAACCTTAGATTTGCTTAAACTAATTATCTCATTTAAGATTTATTAATCTAGTTAGGCTTAGTATCAAGAAAAATGACAAAATTAATTATATTGTCAATATCAAATGTCTATAAAGCTTATACTTAACTATACTTAATCTTTTAACTATTGCTTCTATAGTACATATTATGTAGGAATAATTATACTAAATAATTAGACCCTAATTAGCCTAAAAGGAATTAACATTTAATATACTTCCACTCAGTTAATAAATATCTACTTATTCTCAAATTCTAAATGTTAATAGGGGTATGTGAGAAAGGTAAAATCTAGATAATTTTATCAATATTTCATAATTTCCTAGAATTATCATCACATGATCGCTTAATAAATTTTTATAATATTCTAAAGTTAAGAAAATTAATCATCATAAAGTTAAATTAGTAAAATATCTAAAATCTATTAGCTCAATTTAAACTTTTAAAATTTCTAAGTTTAGATGTTAACCTTACTTATTATTACTATAATAAACCTCAATTATGAGTTACTTATCCAATAAAAGGCAATGTAAAACTATGCTTTATTTAAACCTATTAAAATACATCATAATATCTTTAATAGTTGTAATCCATCCCAATTAGCTAAATTAGGAATTATTACCCCTGCAAATTACATCAAGAAAAAGAAGGACAATGATTAAATGACTAGCCAGCCTCTATATGAAACTATAGATACTCATAACTATTCCTTGTTGGATATTATTAGGTGTTCGAGGGGAACGCTGGTAAATCGCAATTTCTGTAAGTGGTTCATTTATATGGTAATTGTAAAAAGGGATATTATTTACATTATAATTGTTTGTGCTTGTAAATTAGCTTAAAACGTGTGTGGTTGATTGACTTTGTTTGATATTGGATATTTATTATCCTATTGTTTTGGTGTGAGATACTTGTTTGATCGCCTAAGTAAAATGTATTACTAAGAATACAGTGAAAATAATAACGATCATGCATAGCATAACACATTTTGCATCCTTGCATCCACAAAACCGACCGTCCGGGTGAGAATGGATTTCTTCTTTTAACCTTTATTGAACTAAGTGACAAGAGAGGAGGTCACAGTAAAGGTTACGAGCTATCCGAGGGATAGTCCCGAACGGTTTTTGGGAGGACAGGAGATCCATTGCACATTCCCGGTTTTATGGAAAATGAATATGTGTTAACTCCTCGAAACCCAGATTAGAGTGGGGTTAATTTCTCTAATCTCGTGATGAACCGGTCAGCATCACACGGATGGCATCCCGATTGACTGCATAATTCACTCTAATAATAACAATGATTGTGATTTGTCCTATAATGTTTATAATTACCCTTTTTATATCAACTTACTGAGCACGTGGTTTTATGCTCATACCCCTATAGATCTTTTTACAGAGATACAAGATTCCCTAAGGAGTATCAGAATTAGTTTCAGTAGAATGGAAGATGAGAATATTATGGATTATGTAAGGAGAGTTGAGATTATATTACGGTAAAGGTATGTATAAAGGGTATTTCTTCAGATTACTTGTATTTCTGTGTGTTGGCCATCACTTGAGAGTTGTCAATACATTGGTTTAATGAGATAAGCCTTGTATATTCTATTTGCTAATGATAGTTAAGGCCACCAACTATCATTTTCATTTAGAATGTACGGCGGGACTGTCTTGATTAAACTATTAGGATGTGACAGAAGCTATAAGTATTGGATCTACCATCATAGGTTACTCCTCTATCAAATTGCCATGGTCTTCCCAATAATAAGTGACACGCATCCATTGCAACCACATCACACCAATAGAATCCCTATATTTAGAGCCAATAGACAAAGTAATCAGAGTACGTTTGAAGACATTCACCTCATCACCCTTCTTCAACCATGCCAATTTATAAGGCTTGGGATGTTGTTCCATCTGAACCCCCAAATTTGCATTGCCTTTGTGGGGACTATATTCCTAGAAATGGTATAGGTGGATTGAAAAATATTAGTCCTCAGCCAGTCTTCTCAACAGCTCTAGAGTCATACATGACCTCCTTACCACTAAAGTCTCCTTTACATTCCCCTCCAAAAACTCTTCCTTCTCATACTCTGCATAAAAATAGATTCTCCATACCCTTCAGCCTCAAATGTGTAATATTTTCCCTGACTGTCTTAGGAGTCATGCATAGCCTCTTAACCAATCACATTGCCATCTCCAATTACAATCTCTTCTTCAACATGTTCCTCATCATAAATGGGATCACCATTACCTCTTGCTACAAAGACATCCTTGTCATGTTCCTTAGCCTTATTTTCATAAAAATGCTTTCTTCCTATCCTTCCTACAATCTGATTGACAATGACTAACCTTACCACATTTGAAACACTTTGTCCCACTACTGCTAGGTCTACTAGAGTTAGGTTTATTGAATTGTCCAGCACTACCACTACCAGCAACTCCACTACCTATATTCCTAATACCTGCATGTTCAACCTCACTACCATCGCTTACAATCACACCACTACCCAACAACCCACTACTAGGTCATCTCTGCTAGCAATGCCCGTTGGTGCATGGTGGAGACACTAAGTGGATCAAACAAATTTACCATTTCTTGAATTTGTAATCTCATATCACCAATATACCTAGCCACTAATTCGTCTTCAGACTCATGAATCTTATTCCTAGCAACCAATTGATAGAATTCAGATGTCTATTCAACCACTAATCTATTACCTTCCTTCAAGTTTTGCATCCTTTGATACATGATTCATTGGAAATTGTAGGGCAAGAATTTTGATCTCATGCGCTTCTTCATCTTTTACAATGAAATAATTTTTTATTTACCTAATCTGAGTCGGGTCAATTTCGTCTATTGCCACCATTTTGTGCTTTATCACGAAGCCAGTTATCGCTAATTACACTTGTTTGTCCTCAGGGACATTCTTAAAATCAAGAATCTCCTCCATTATAGTTAACAAATCTAAAATTTCCTTTGATTGTAAACTTCCATAGAATTTAGGGATTTTGGTTCTCATACCCATCTCCCTTCATTTTTGATCCTCTTTACAATACGAACCTTACCATGCTTGCATGGCAATCTTGCATACAAATCTGCTTCATCCACTGAAGGCAGATCATCCTCTACCTCATCTAGTTCTTGTATTTTCACGGCTAAGGTCAGCATTATGTTGATCTCCCATCATCATAGCTATCCTCTCAGTGAGTTGATCCAACATCCCACTAAATCGGCATTCCGTTGCACCCAACCATTCATTGATGATCTATCTAATCCATTGATCTAGGTCATCACAACCATAAGTTTCATCCACTACATCACGATGTTGATTGCCTTATCGTTTGGGAGGCATCTTCTCCAAGAGCAAACTCGTCTTTAATACCAACTAACGCAGTATAAAGAAATGGATTATCATAAACTGTTGAATAACGCATGATTGTCGATTTATAATCTTCAAAATCCTTTTGATTTAGAGAATACTAGGCAATTGGCATCAAATATCAAACTCTTACACAAGAGATCCAAAATTTGGGATAAAGAGTAAGACGAATCTGTGAAATTTCATTCAAAGGTATCGAAAGTTGTCTTGCATATGTTTTAAGACTTAGAAATATAAAGGAAACAAAAAAACTAAAAATTACAAAATAAATTAAAATCTGAACAAGATACGCTGGCTTTAAGCCAAAGGCTTAAACTATAAGATGGTAGCCTAAATAACATAAGTTGTCGCCTTAAATATTTGAATCTGTGAATGATGTACACTAGTTGAAGGCCAATGGCATAAATTTCAAGGATGGTGTAGGCTTTTTAGTACGTGTTCTTCCATTTCCTCCTATGCCACTTCTCTAAGAACTTAAGTACTATTTCTTCTACTGCATCACTTTGTGATGTTCAACATCACTACTTCTCTTTCTTTTATGTTTAGAGTTGTTGAGTTATCCTTGCATCAAGATGTCAAAATCATATTATATGTTTAAAGTTCACAACTTATGAAGTCATGAACGATGATGGAAACTCACTTATCTATGCCCCATATTTCATCATTCTTGCCCTAAACTTACAGATCTTAACATAATAAGGTTGGATCACAAGCTTTAGGGTTTCCATTTTTAAAGAAAAGAAAGAAAAATAATTCAAAAGAAAACTTTTCAACTATGTTATTTATCATTCCTTACCCTAGCATAATGCATCATAGGGTAAACATGAGAATGATGATATTTTTATGAATTTCAACATAACTACACTACATACTATAAGCTTAAGGGGCTATTTTCTTTACCATAAGGGTGGTTGTGTGTTGAAAAGGGAGGTATGTGTGTGATAGTAGTAAGTTATATTTACTCTATTCAATTCATGTGGATTTGTGCTCATTTTATGTGCATTTTTTGATAAATTTCTCATAAATGGTGCTTTTTACTATTTAAATGTTTGTTTTTAGATCCTTGGTGCTTGAAAGAAGGAATTGAATTGATTTAATCAAGAAATGGAACAGAAACAATAAGAACATGAGATCTTAGTACAAATCGCACCCATAACTACTAACCATGATTCAGAGTCAAGACATTCAACCATGCTTATGATTGAAATTGAAGGGGACATGAGAATTAGACACAGATTCAATCACAATGGAGATCACATTCGTGATTGACCCTTGTGATTAAAACTATGAAGAAGCACGAACTAGATCAAATTTTTACTCAAAGCTAACCACATCCTTGGTCGTACCTATGATTACTCCTACTGATTAAGCCCAATCATGCACACAATATTGTATGACAAAGTTTATTATATCTGATTTGCCATATTAGTAATAAAATCTTCATTATTTTCGTACCTAACATCAATAAATGGGCATGCATAGTAATGCTTCATAATGTATAGTTAGAGAGAGAATGTATAGTAATAGTGTGTCAAATATTCTATGTAACTAATTAGAGAGAGAATTCTAGTGAGAGAAACACTACTCTGTTAGGGTTCAAGCTTCTTTAGATCAATTCTTGAGCTAATCTGAATTCATTATGCAAAGATTCATGTGCCTATAGGTGTTTTCTATCTTCAATTCTTGTTATTCCTTTGATCTTGTGCTTAATTTGATAAATATCATGGAGAAATAATTTGTCTGAGCTTAGATTTTGTGAAACCAAGACTTGATTTATATGATTTCATTTGTGCATTTACTGAATATTATTGAATATTTGTAGTTACCAACTTGAGTTGCGTTTTCTTGGGTTTATGTGTGTGCAAAATGTGAATTCATGTTAGATATCAATTGAATATGATTAATTATTCATGAAATATGATTTTTACTAAAAAGATCTAAGCTATTAACGTAGATTTCTCATAAGATCTAGAGATAAAGTGGTGAAATCCTTTTGTTACTTGATTAATTATTCATGAAATGTGATTTTTAATTAAATGATTATTGCCCTTAATGCAGATTTAGGCTGCTAATGGCTTGAGAAAAGATTTCGGTTGTTTAACCTAGGTTTAGACGTTAATGATACTTAAGAGATACATTAATATCAATTCATCAATTTGACAATACAAGCATATTCAACAAAGAACTCATTGAGTTTGTTTCATAAACACATGATAAAGACTTGGTGAAGCAAGATTTAATCTAATGTTTGCAAATTTGAATTTATCTTTGATGGATTGACCTAGAAGCATGTATATGGTAGCTTAGATTTGTACATATCTTAGTTAGCTTATGAATATTATATAATGAATTTTGAGTTTTCTTAAGCTAGATAATAGTCGAAAGTGAGTAGGGTATGTACTAATGATCCCTTAGAATATGATCTAATGTTTCTATGCTACTTTAGTAGGTGTGCTTACCTAAATTGGTAATCGAATTGAATCAAACCATTAGCTTTTTTGTAATATAAATTTTTAAAACTCTGTGTCTTTGTAAATAATCAACTGACCACATAAATAGAGGGAGTTGAGAGGTGGTGAGGGAAGGTGGGGGTGGGCAACACTTGAAGGAAAGAAAGGGATAAAAGGAGAGAATAGAAAAAAAGGAAAAGAGAAAAAAAATTGTTTTGTAAAGAATAGGTTAGCTTTTTCATGTAAGTGGGAGTATATATAAAGAAATTTTAAAATTGAAAACAAGAGATAGGCTGTAAGGGGGTGGCTAACACTTCTTTAAGGCAAAAGAAGGAAAGAGAGAAAAGAAAAGAAAGAAGAATAGGAAGGAGAAAAAGAAAGGAGAGAAAAAAAGGAGAAAATAAAGGAGAGAAGAAAAGGAAAGGAGAATGAAAATGAAGTGATCTTGATGTTGCATGAAAATGGAAATGAAGTACATACACACTTAGGTTGTTCTTGATGTGTCCTTTGACATAAAATAGATTTGATGTGACTTTTTTCCAACTGGTAAAAGGATTAGGATCATTATACACTCGATTTATCTAACAAATTTTCTAGTTTGTCTATCGATACAATAATATGAAAAATTATTTTATATAATTTAATTTTAAAATATTATTTTAATATTTTACCTCGATTTGCATGCATGTGATTGAGTACAAGAATTATCTATCGTAGGGTTACCATATTGGATGGTTTAATGGATTTTCGTTTTGTGTTAATGGTGGTATGTTTTCTTAGGCGATCAATCATTAAGGTTTCGAGTTTGACCTCATTCATCTAACATTCTAAGGTCATTAGATTTATCTGATCATGTCTAAGGTTTTTAGGGTTTGAAATTGATCGACATGTTTAAGGTTTTAGTTTCGATGCTATCTCTACGGTTTCACTTAAACTTACTGAAAAATCTAGGGGTTTACTAGCCCTAACATTAGATCTTTTAAGAGAATTTGAGAGTATAACAACAACAAAGATGAAAGTGTTGTATAGGTTCTCAAGTACCATAGTTTTGGGGTTTAGATCTTAATAAGATTAGATTGGATGTGATACCTTTTATCTTGTATACCATGGGATATTTAAAAGAGGGAGTTGGACAATTATTGAAATACATATCCATCTGATTCTTTGCCTTCTTGAAACTAGTGTGGAGTAAATTATGTCGGGTAGAATAAAGAAGGAGAAAAACCTCTTGAATGCTACCACATCATTATGGCCTATTTTATTTTTATGTTAGATGAGCTTGATGGATTAACCTTGGGCTTATAGGCTTAGTTCAATGAACATTATCAATAATTCCCACCTATTTTCGTTGCTAGTTGGTTAGCAAGGAGAAGTTACTTTGATTAAACCTCTAAATGCCTAAGAGTAGGCTAAAATTTAGGTTATGATTCAAATGTTCAACCTTCATTAAAAAAGACATACTGAGAGTTGGTTTACTTGTTAAAGGTGATAAAATTATCTACACAATAATAATTTTGCACGGTGTTTGCTGATTTTTTTTAAGCTAGACTCTTAGAGTACCTAATATAGGAGCAAGTAGAATAGGTTAGGTCCTAAGCAAATATACTAGCAATGGACAGGTTACTTAACAATTAGGATTGAACTTAATCTTTCATCTACCCTCCCAAGATGGTGTGTGAGATAGATTTATACTGGTGATGAGAATAAGATAAGATAGATGAAGTGGCTAATTAGATTAAATCGACTAGCTCTTAAGTAGAAGTGCTGTAAGCCTCCGAATTTTTTGAGAATGGTTTAGGAATACCAAATCAAAACCCTAAAGTTTGACCTAAGTTGAAACCGAATCCTAATCAATTTCGATCACGGGATTTCATAAAAGAATGTTCAAAAACGAAAATAGAAAGTTCAATAATCATTTGATTCGAAAACCCGAACATGAAAAGATCCACCTATTCGATCCCTGATATAAACCCCTCAATTTCTAGGGTAAAGTTGGATTAAACCCTAACCCTAGTCAAACCGGAGTTCCAAAAGTCAACAAAGGTCAAGACAATCAAACGATTTCAACTCCGGCAATCCCGCGTTCTGAAGCCCTAGAAAACGAATTTGAGTTAATGGCTATTTATAGTTCGTAATAATATAGGGTAATATAAAAATATTAGATTCGCAACTTTCGAGTGTCTTAGACTCAAACGGGATCAGTTCTCGAAAAGTGTATCCTGGAGTTCGGAATAATAAAAATATTCAATAACACCAAAAGACTTGTAATTAAGCAAGATTTAAAAAATATTAGTTTTAGAATTTTTTGGTAACTAAAAATAACAGATAGAGCTCGTTTACACGTATTTTTATTACTACGAGTATTTTATATGTCTAGTCTACTATTCATAGTACTATTTCTACTATTAATTACTATTTCACTATCTTTACTTTTTCTTACACCTATTTCTTACTACCTACATACTTATTTTCTTACTTTTTACATTTCCAATACAACTTTATTCACATCAAACCTTACACATTATTTCTTTTCTTTACAAAAAAATTACAAAACAAACAAAATACCCTCTCTCTCTCTATTATAGGCGTCGGCCATCTCTCTCCCTTTCTCATTATTATTTCTTTTTCAATTTATTTTATTACATCAAAATTTCACTCCAAAAATTCTATAAATATCCCATTCCTCCTTCATTCTTTCACATATCCATTTTACATAACAAAACTCTATCAAAATACTCTCTCAAAGCCTCTATCCAACAAATCTCTCTCAAAACACTCTTTACCAATTTTTATTCTTCAAGAAGAAAACATCAAACACAAAACCCATTCATCTCTTTTCAAACCTTCCATTAAACCTTAGGTAAAAATTCTACCTATATTCTTTATCATGTTCATACAATTTAGCATGAGCTTAGTGTATGTTTTTTAGACTCATATGAGTTAAACAAGCAACAATATGTTCATGTTTTGTTTTTGTTCATGTTGCTATTTTATTATGTTATTATTTGCTTAATCTAACCTATATAGTATTATGTATACTATATATATATATAGAGAGAGAGAGAGAGCATATAAGCTCATTTGTTATTTATTTACTTTCATGGCTTGCAATTTATTTATTTGCTTGTTTTATGCAATTTATTAAGATTAGTCTTTCTAGTATTAGACTTGTCCATATCAAGTTAAAATAATTTTCTTTCTTTTCTTTTCTTTTGGGACTAGCTATTCTTAATCCCGGGTTGTCTTGATGCAGCTAAGGCTCCCAATACATGACCGGGATACCTTGATGAAGCTAAGGTTCCTAATGCTTGACTATTTTATTATGTTTATTTACTTATAAGTATTTATTTCTATCTTATTATGTATTATCTTTACTTTTACATTGCTACATAATCATATTCATGGATGATTATAATATTGTTGTCTTAAGTAAAAATAAAAATGGGTTTTTACAAGGAAAAGTGAACTACATTTCTCAATAAAGGAGTTTTCAACAAGAAAGTCTAAATTTTGTTTTTCAAAAGCTTAGACAAATTGATCATAAGTTTTTAAGTAATAGTACCCAAGATTTCTTCAAATAAAAGGAACTCATTTCTTTTATAAATCAAAACTAAATACTTCACAAAGATAGAATTTTTAGCATTGAACTTAATATTTAACTTAACCATATCTTTTATAAAACTTAAATAGATTCATTATAGACTTTGAAAATCACATACTAAGAAAGTTTCTTCAAAACATAAATTTTATATTTTTATTCTCTTTTCAAAATTAAAATGAAATTTTTGCTAAGTTCTAATGTTAACGATTCTTTATTAAGAAAGCTTTTCTTATAAACTTATCTAAAGGAATTATTCCACCCCTTAACAAATATTAAGAATAAAACAAGTTTTTCAAACTAGGGTAAAATCAACTCACTATTTTGGAGACCAACTTAGAAAAATAAAATTTGCCAAGAAAGTAAAGTTTTAAAGGTACACTTATTTTCCTAAAAGAAAAAGGATATAAAAATAAGAGGAAAACATACATTTAACACAACTTCAAATATTTGAAACTTAAAGAATATTTTGAAAAGCTTATTTTTAATCACTAGAAATAAAGTGGGTAGATAACTTAAGGAACCAAAATTTTGAAAATGAATTTACTTTTGAAAAGTGAGAAATAAAATAATAATAAAATTTCATTTTAACAACTCAATATATATTTTTGTTTTCCTTCTGACAATTTCAAAAGGAGAAATTTTAAAAAAATTTACCTTTTAAAAACCATCAAAGACCAATTAATTATTAAATATCAATATTGAGACAAAAATACAAAAATCATGCATATAATATGAGTATAAATATATGTTCAAAGGATTTTCATCTATAAGTATACACATATATTTTGCTTAAGGATTTTTAGAAGTTTGGAAAAAATCATATTTTGTGAGCTATAAATTCGTAATTATTCTGTACCATGGTATTTTCTAACTCAAATGGCTTTTTATGACAAAAGTAACCTTATAAATGGATAGATCTTTTCGAGTAGGTAGAAAATGGTATATTATTTGCAGGATTCAGAGTTAAAATGACAAAGTTATGGCCATTTTAAGTTGGAATCACATTCTATATGAATTTTAACGATCTTATGACATAGTTTTTGATAAGTACTATAGAATCAATAAGAAATACTCATTATGGGTATTCTTCTTAATTAGATGATCCCGAGGAGGAGTATTCATACCCGGAGGATTATTTTGATTAGTAGATTTACCGATCGACTCATCCGTAAGAAAGACAGATCTTAATAGCCAAGTGAGTTTATTTCCTACCTTTTTCGTACTTTGTTGTGCTTGTAGCTAGAGGCATTAGAAGTAGGAAAAGATGAAAATGAATTATGTATGATAATATTGGTTGAAAGAATGTTAAGCATACCGAGGCATGAATCATTGTTAATTAACTTATGTTTTACTATTGTTCTGTTGGAGTATATGCAAATTCTGTGATCATCTTTAAATTACTCTAATCATATACTATGAATTATATTAATTGATTCATGCATATCACGTAGTTAGTCTCATTGCATGAGCTGCTTTTTGATGGGACAAGAGTATAGTAGCTGGGTATGCAGTAGCCAAAAATCTGCAAGATGGGCGATTAGGAGCCTGAAAGAACTATTTTAAGATAGGCGAGTAGGTACCTGAAATAAACTACATGAGTTGGATATTAAGATGGGTTTTAAAGAGCCTGGAACACCTAATCTTGAATGGAGGGGATGATTTCCGGTAGATCATATGTATTGCTGAGTTAAAAGGAATGGAGGATGATGATACGATTGAACAACCATCTGTAGAGCAGGTATTAATAGTTAAGGCTGAGAAGGAAAAAGAGGTAATTGCAGATGTTGATAATCGTTTACAGGTTAAAGAAGACCAGGGCAAAGGAGAATTTGTTTCATACCAGATGCTTAATCAAGGTAAGACTTGTAAATTAACTGTTGACAGTGGCAGTTGTGCTAATGTAGTTTCACAAGAGTTTGTAAAGAAGATGCAACTTCCAGTGATTCCACATCCTAAGCTTATGGGTTAAGATGGTTAAATGCGAGAAACGTCCTGCATATTCACCAGCAAGCAAAGTTACTATATCCATAGGAAAGCATTGTGATACTGTGTTGTGTGATGTTACTCTTATGGATACCACACATGTGCTTCTTGGTAAGCCTTGGCAATATGACCGTCGAGCCATATATGATGGTTACAGGAACACTTATACAATAAAAAAGAATGGCCAGTATTTTAAGATGCTTCCAATGACAAGGGTTGATGTTTTACAGGAGCAGTTTGTTCATGTGAAAACTAATTGTCAGAGAAGTTTGTTTTGTTGCCATGCAGATCATCACAAATAAAAAAAAAAAAAAGTCACCCCAAAAGTTGCAGGAGCTTCAGCATGTTCCAAATGAAGATCCATCCAATTTGACTGCCAAGATTCGAGGTCGAATCTTTTCCAAGAAGGGGAGAATGATGTGAACGCATCAAGGCCAATTTATCAGTTAATTGTCATTTTTAATTTCTTTGTCAGTTACAGTCAGCTATTTATTTTTGTCAGTTACATATCTTTAATTTCTTTGTATGTAAAAGACTATATATTAAGCCTTGGTTATGAGAATTAAAAAAAGGTTTTAGTTGATTTCTATTTTGGTGAGTTCATGTGAGAGAGTTCTCTCTTGTAATTGACAGGATTGTCAATACATGTTATGAATATTGAGAATTATAATATTCTTTATTCTTCTTGCTGATTGAATTTTTATATTCCTTTAGCAATTCTTAAGAGTTTTTACAAATCGTGAGTTATATCGATTTGTGATTCCATTCACAAACCAGTTTGATTTTTGTTAGTCGTGGCACCTATCGACTAATAATATCATCCATATCATTTATTTCTGTTTTCCTTTAAAATCAAAAAACCCAAAAAGATTGTGAAAAATTGTTAACCCCCTTGGGACCATATCACATATGCTTGTTTAATAACTTATTTGAAATTTATTTATACAAATACATTGATTCAGGAATATTCTCACTAAGCCAGTTATGCTTCTACTCCGATAGACCTTTGTTGTATCAGGTCCAATATCTTTTATGCCGGAGGACTACAAATACTCGAGTGGGATTATGTTTTGGAAAAGCTTCTGGATATCTTTTGAAGATCTTAGGTTAATTATCCTTCAATGTCTTATGGTGTTAGTATTATTTTGTTGTGAGAAAGATTAAAGTTGATATTATAATTGTTTGGAGAATTATAGGGGAAAAACACCTAAGATGATGTAAGGATTATATTCTCTTAATGATAAATTGGAGGATTATTTAGATTCTTGTATGTTGTATTTACTATCTTGAACTATACATTCCACTGGTGTCTCCTATTATTGTGATAGACGCCTTACATATGGTGTTGAAAACTTTTGCATGACTTTGAGAAGTCATTCTTAAGTTTTAATACCGTATGTGGCGGGTTGCCACGTTTAGGGTACCTTTTGGGGCGTGACAATTGCTATGAGCTAAATGGGTTATGTGTCAAGTTAAACCAAGTAAGGACATTACTAATCCTTTATTGAGTCAGTAAATGAAGTCATAAGTTAGATCGAGTAAGGTTTCATTATGATATGGTAACCCTAGGTATATTAAACCTAGAACCCCCAAATCGTTGATTAGAATTGGAACCCGAGGATCGTCTTGAAACAAGTTGTCGTAGGATGGAATTAGACCTCAATCAAACTTGTTGATTGCAACCTAATTATCAATGAATGGAATGGAACTAAACCTCAAACAAACCTATTGATCGTAACCTAGTTATCACGTCGACCTCCTTGAGTGTTTAGATCAAGAAAATCAAATGGAAATTCATTCACAAGGAACAAGATGAAGTTTTCTCTCAAAGAGAATGAATAACATTCATATAAATCGTCTTGTTTAAAACCTTATAACCAAGGCTTAATATATAGCCTTTTACATACAAAGAAATTAAAGATATGTATCTGACAAAAATAAATAGCTGACTATAACTGACAAAGAAATTAAAGACATGTAACTAACAAAAATAAGTAACTGACAAAGAAATTAAAAATGACAATTAACTGATAAATTGGCCTTGATGCGTTCACATCATTCTCCCTTCTTGGAAAAGATTCGACCTCGAATCTTGGCAGTCAAATGGATGGATCTTCATTTAGAACATGCTGAAGCTCCTGCAACTTTTGGGGTGACTTTTTTTTTTTTTTTTTGTGATGATATGCATGGCAACAAAAACAAACTTCTCTGACAATTAGTTTTCACATGAACAAACTGCTCCTGTAAAACATCAGCTCTTGTCATTGGAAGCATCTTAAAATACTGGCCATTCTTTTTATTGTATAAGTGTTCCTGTAACCATCATATATGGCTAGGCGGTCATATTGCCAAGGCTTACCAGAAGCACATGTGTGGTATCCATAAGAGTAACATCACACAACACAGTATCACAATACTTTCCTATGGATATAGGAACCTTTGCTTGCTGGTGAATATGCAGGACGTTTTTCGCATTTAACCATCTTAACCCATAAGGCTTAGGATGTGGAATCACTGGAAGTTGCATCTTCTTTACAAACTCCTGTGAAACTACATTAGCACAACTGCCACTGTCAACAGTTAATTTACAAGTCTTACCCTGAATTAAGCATCTGGTATGAAACAAATTCTCCCTTTGCCCTGGGTCTTCTTTAACCTATAAACAATTATTGACATCTGCAATTACCTCTTCTTCCTTCTTAGCCTTAACTATTAATACCTGCTCTACAGATGGTTGTTCAATCGTATCATCATCCTCCATTCCTTCTAACTCAGCAACATCTGAATTAGGCTTCACCTCAATAACTTCCACCTCTTTCACTATATTCAAGTTATCATCACTCACCACTTCAAACCTTTTTCTCTCAGCAGATTTTCTAGGTTCAACCCAAACCACTTGCAACTCTTTCTTCTCCTCCTTCTGATGATTTAACTTCTTTTCATAACTTTTGAAGAAACGCTCAAAATCCTTTCAAGTTTATTAAATGCTTGTCTATTTCACCCAATACAAATTTTTGTAATCTGAAGTACCATCATGATATTTTAGAGATCGTTTTTCTGGATAATTCAGATCATTTTGTTTATAAGATTGCTCCTTTCGATAATACAAATCTCATGAGTACGTCTTGAGATCGCTCACTTCGATAATTCAAATATTATCTTCAACGTGCCTTGAATGACCTTTATAAAAATCCTTTCTTTGAAGTTGAATCTCATCCTTATAATAACTTTCAGGACGACTGAATCTCAACATGATTTTAGACAACAACAAGCATTCAATAACAAATCCAAGAACCCTAATTCTCCAAATCCCACAATTCAACAACAACAGAAATTTCGCAGCACAATCACAACCCCCAAATTTTTTTTTTGACAAATGGAACAATATAAAGATGGTTCTTTTCTTTCTTCTTCTTTTTTTTTTTTTTGACTCAAGAACCCTAATCAAGAACAACAACAAATAGATAGCAAAATTAAATAAAGATAAAAGGATAGATTACTTGTGACAAGAAACCGTAGCTCTGATACCAAATGATATGGTAACCCTAGGTATATTAAACCTAGAACCCTAAATCGTTGATTGGAATTGGAACCCGAGGATCGTCTTGAAACAAGTTGTCGTAGGATGGAATTAGACCTCAATCAAACCTGTTGATTGCAACCCAATTATCAATGAATGGAATGGAACTAGACCTCGAACAAACCTGTTGATCGCAACCTAGTTATCACGTCGACTCCTTGAGTGTTTTAGATCAAGAAAATCAAATGGAAATTTGTTCACAGGAACAAGATGGAGTTTTATCTCAAAGAGAATGAATAACATCATATAAATCGTCTTGTTTAAACCTTATAACCAAGGCTTAATATATAGCTTTTTACATACAAAGAAATTAAGATATTACTGACAAAAATAAATAGCTGACTGTAACTAACAAAGAAATTAAAGACATGTAACTAACAAAAATAAGTAACTGACTGTAACTGACAAGAAATTAAAAATGACAATTAACTGATAAATTGGCCTTGATGCGTTCACATCACATTAGTTCTTGAGCAAGTGTGCTAAGAAGAGGTAGGTGAAGTGGCAAGTTACACCAAGCATGGTCTTTGCAAAGCTTGTTGTGGATTGGTGTATTGAGTTAAAAAACTACTATTCTTAGACTAAAGAAGTAAGTGATGGTTATACTTTTCCTAAATGTCATGTTAAGGTTTCAATTTTCAAAATTGTTTGACTTTGTGAAAATTCATAATACCTTTTGCCTTGCATGTGCATTTCAAGGAATTTAATGTTGCTCACACATGTAGTAACGATGGGGATGTTATAGAGATTATGCAAAGAACCATACAAATTTGAGCACAATCCTTTGTGATGTCCTTAGTGAATATAGCATGTTCATGTCTATTTCAAGACACATGGATGACTTCAAATGAAAGAATTAACCTCGAGCTTCAAGGCGCAGTAAGTTATAAATTCTCTTTGTACTTTGCCATTGAAACTTTTTCATCTTTCCAAAATTTTGGTTCAATTTTTTCCTACATTTGGAGTTCTTTTTTTCCTTTTTGTCCTTTTTCCTTTATTGAACCTTTTTAGAAGTTGAATATGACATTTGACTTTTTCAAGTCTCCTTGTGGTTCTCTTGTCACAAGAATTATGAAGCAATGGGGTAGTGGTATCTCTAGTCTTATTTCCCTTGATCCCCCATAAAAGGCGACAATGGAGACATTGTCATTTAAGTTGGTTCCATTGTTTATGGTAACAACACATGCGAGGGCATTGGAGCAAGGTTTCTTTGGCAATGGTGACCATTAGTGGTTAATTTAGTACTTCAATAGTTACCAAGGCCTTGGTTGTGATAAGGAATGTCTGAACACCAATTAAAGCAGCTAGTATGCCATAGTGGGTGGAGTAAATCTACAAAAAGTATACATATGGTTGGTACTCCTATACTCAAATTTGTGAAAAATATGAGAGAATTTAGAAGTATATAGCAACAAAAGAGATGAAATTCTTAGATTATAAATTATTAGTAAGATTTAGATCCTGGATTGGATCAAATGTGATACTTTTGTCTTGTATACCATGGGGATATTTATAAAAGGGAGGTAGACGATTGCTTGGTATATCACATTCACTTGATTTTCGCGCTCTCCATAAGGTAGTAGTAAGCAAATTTTGCATGTTAGAATGACAGAAAAGGCAGGCCTTTGGAATGGTGCCACCTGGCTTAATAATCTATTTTGTCTGTATATAAGATGAGCTTAATAGTTGGCCTTGTGCTTAGATGCATGGTTAAGTGAACATTATCAGTATTTTTAATGTCCATTTCGGAATAAAAAAAAAACCATAAAAATTAAATAGACTTGGTCAGCAATAATTGTCAAACTTTAAGTTAGCATCCTTAATAAATAGCATGCCTGTTTTACTATAAAAGAAGCATTCTATCAGTAAATAATTATATTCTATTCAAACAATTGATATTAAATTCACATCATATTATCAATAGATAATATTATAGCATATGATGAATAAGTTACGTGAAAAAAGGTGTATAAAAAATATTTTTTATAGTGTGATAGCTGGAATAATAGTGATAAAATATTTAGGCTATATAGTAAATTCTAACAACGTATGACATTTTACTAATAGATCGTATAATATATATCGCTAATACGAAACTACATAAGAAAATATATTATTTCACTTAGTTGGATCATGAACAATTAAAATAACATCTATATGATAACATACGTGGTAACCAATCTCACAAAGTACTAACTGACAACATAAAAAGATAGATAACATTTTAACATTAGGTCATTGTATGTAAACGTTAGTGCACATAATAAGCATTACAAGTAAAAAGCAATTCCACATTATGACCCACATATGAATCACTCTCCCACATAAAATATCGGTATATATAAAAATTTGTATACAAAAATATAATAAATTTATTTTTTCTTAGTATTAGATTACTGATATATTGTAGAATAAGCAATCTAATTATTCGCATAATAACTATGCAAGAAAACATAAAAAATTACTTTTATTTATATTACATTGTTTACGCATTTTTAATAGAAATATAATACTCATAAAATAATATATAGCAAAATATATATTATCAATTATTTTCTTTATATTAGATTACTGAATATTGTTTAGTATGTTATAAAGTGTATAATTTAATAATAGTGTGAGAAAACATATTTTAGAGGGTAAATGTCAAACTCGACACCTAAAATTTATATAAAAATTTAATTTGATACATAAACTTTGAAATGATCAATTTAATACCAATTAAATTTTGTGTGACAATTTTTCTTTTCTTTATAACACCATTACTCTTTTTACTAACATAAAAGAGACATATTATAATTATATTTTCACTACTTCTTCTTATACTATCTAGTACAGATAGGTTATAAAAAGTTTGATTAGGTATTAAATTGACTACTTTAAAGTTCAGTTAGTAAATTAAATTTATGTAAAGCTCAAGAACTAAATTTGAAAAGAACCCTACTTTTAATTCACTTTTATGACATTAAACAATTGATATGTTGTTTAATATGTAATATATTAAATTATGTAATAAAAATATGAACAAACATACATCAATTTCTTTTTTGTTGATATCACATTACTAACTAATACGTTATTTAATCTAAAATAGTACTATACATCACATATATTAAGCAAATATTCCTTTAATTTAGACTTAAAAAATAAAACACTAATAAAGTGACAAAAAATCTCATTAATTTTTATTATTATTTCCATGTTCATGTGGTAATTTTTATATAAATAAGACAATTATTATTTTATTAACTACTTTATTTATCTCTTTTTTCTCTCTCATATAAGGATATTTATTTTTTTTCTTTCTTAATTATTGGATGTTTCTATAGTTTTAATGTTATTACGTTAGTTTTGTTTTTTCACTTCTTTTTTTTTTCATATATTTTTAGTTTGTTTATACGTTTCATTTCCTCAAATCATTCGATATTTATATGAATTTATTCAATAATTGCATTATATTCTAAATTGTACTATGTCAAATCTAATTTTTAAAAATACACCGTAGGTGCACATTTGCAAGTAATAAATTTAATAAATCGTGTAATATAAAGATAAATAAATTATAAAGAAGGGCAAATATATCATTTGAAATAAAATAAGAGGGTTTTATTGTCAACCCTTATATATATATATATATATATGAATGTTTTGTCACATGGCAGTCACACGATTGAAGACAAGAAGAAGCAATATAAGCTGCCTACAAGGCCATCGGCTTCGAGCTTTTACACCTCTAGCCTTGGCTATATGCCATCGGCGTACATACCGACCTTTATGTCCATAATTATTTTTCGAATTAGAAAGGCTACTAGCTTTCTTATGAAGGCCGTTGACCATTTACTTTCTGGATTTTTTAGGTTTTCTTTATCTTTTAAGTGACCTAGCCTCATTCCTTCTTCTTCAAAACCTTTCATAAGCTTTAGAAAACCCTAAGTCATCCTCTCAACCTATAATCTTGCATCAAAGAGGAAGAAGAACCAATAATAGCTAATTGATCCTTCTATATTCCCTTTTGATGGTCTAAAAGTGCTATTTTTCTTAAAATAAACGTTTGGATGAAGGGAATCAAGTTTTTGGGAGAAAAACCCTAAGTCTTATTGGAGTTTTGTATTCTGTAATCAAAGAGGATCAAGAATAAAAATCCTAGGTAAGTAAATATTTTCTATCCTTGTAGAGATATAAAAATGATTTCTTTTCTAAAATTTGTTTGAATTCCGTTGAAGGGAATTCTAGGGTTTGGAAGAGTTTTTGGAGGAGCTCCATATTTTTGGAGACTTTGTGATTTTGTAATCAAGAGAACAGATAAGTTTATTCTTTTAATCCTTTTGATGATCTAAAGTATGATCTTTTGTTAAAGTATTTGTATTGGTTGATAGGAGTCAAAGTTCTTAGAGAATTTGGAAGAAAACCCTTAATTGTGGTGTTTGATTTTGTGGATTTACAATTCCTAAAAGAAAGATGTGTATGAATCTATGAATTGTAATTCTTGTAGATTTGGGTTAATAGTTCTATAAGTTTAGGGTTTAGGTGATTAAAGAATTTTGTGTATTTTATGAAACCAAGTTTTGAATTGGAATTTACTTGTGATAAGATGTTTTGGAGAATTAGGGGTTTTATTTCTAAAGGATTTCTTGGTTAAATAGAGTTTCTATTCCTAAAGAGCATTTTAGGTATGACCTTACCTTACTTGTTGTATGTGCTTGTAGGATTAGAATTATAAATTAACCTAATTCTATTTGACTTATAATTAAATTGTTTGCTGCTTGTGCTTGGCTGTGGTTATTAAAGATCAGGTAGACTGTGATTGTAATGCCTTAATATAAGGACCTTACAACCCACCACGTGTCTTTCACTTTATAGAACATGTCAAGGCTATAAAAATGCTACACCACAATTAAACAAAAACATAATCTCCAAAACTCTTTGGAAGGGGTATTTATATAAAACATCTTATGAAAAAACAAACATCTTGTTGGCAAAAATCAATGCCATCTAAATCCAAAATATAACAGTAAAGGAAAACTTTGAACAATATTAACTTGTAAAAATAACACATAAAAATATTAGTTTTAGTCTTCCACATCTATCTTTGTCCCAAAGTAACTCTAGAACTCGGCCGGTAAATCAAATCCATTAATGTCCTCCCCATCATCTACAAAAATATTATATCTTGAAAGATCATAGATCACCTAATCTTCTCTTGTTCCTAAAAAATGAAAGGAACAAACAAGAAGCTTAGTACGCCAAACCATATACAATTGCATATGCACACATAACATATATAATCATGTGCAACTATTCTAACGCAATATCTATAAATTAATATTTATTAATTTAGCCAGCATACAACAAAGTTTAGAACCATTTGCAGTCCAACGCCCCAAGGGGTACCCTAAATGTAACAGTTCGCCACACTCAATATTATAGCTTAAGTATGACAACCTTAGCCATTCCCAGAAGCTTTGATATTAAGTATAAGGCGTGCTCTCACAAACTTAAAGGACCATACATGGAATTATGAAGCTTAAGAAGATATCATAACAGATTAAGAAAAGAGGATTCATAATATTCATTTGTTCATAACAAGGATCTTACAAAACTTGGGGGCATTCCTTAGTCACAAATCTATTACAATAATATTTCTACATCTTAACCAACACTAAACTTTATCTAGAAATTCCTTAACCAAAAGGAAAATACGTGGCTGTAGGGTCCACGTGGCCTCAACCATAAATAAGTGAACTATAAAAAATATCTATAGGGGTATAAGCTAATAGACTTAGTAAGAATTATTTCCATAAATGACTTCTTGAAATGAAAATTTAAACAAGTGATTTAAGCAAACAAATGAAATGCAACATACACATGGGCAAACAAGGCATATAGTTTTCCAGGAACTATATGTTGAATGGATTTACGCCCTCCATTAGGGGTTTGGTAATACATAACCTCAAAACAAGTAGTTTTAGTTCAAAAAGATTTGTGCTTTCGATCAATATTGCCAAGCACATTAAGTCTACTTGAATTGAGCCTTGCTTTTGGACTTTCTGCCAAGTATTTCCTTCATGTCGCTAAGCAATCGCTTTCGGTCACTCCGCCAAGTGTTGCTTTCGACCTAAGTTACCATCCTTTTCACCTAAGTATAATAACCCAATGCAATGTGACTCACTTCATGGTATGCATGAATCAGTTTATTTATGATATCATAGCATCATTATTATCAAATTTAAGGTGATCATAGAATTTCATACAAATCAAATGTTATACTAAATCAAACATTAAATCAATTCTGGCCTCGATATTCTTAGGATCCTTTCAAAGAATTATCTTACATACATATCCATTTGTCTTTTCTTAATTCTAATGCGACTAGATTACAAACACAATCAAGTAAAGCTTTTTAAGGAAATAAACTCACGATGCCATGTCGGCAATTCTCTAACGGATGAGTCGCTCACACAATCCACTTAATCAAAATAATCCTCGGGGTATAGGTATCCTTCCTCGGAATCACCTAGCTAAAGAAAATACCCAAAATGAGTATTTCTTGATGATTTTCTTGAATTTTGATAAAACAATGTCATAAGAACGTCAAAGTTCGTATAAAGGAGAATTCCAATTTAAAATGGCCGTAACTTGGTCATTTTAACTCGGAATTGCGCATAAAATATATCAATTTCTACCTACTCGAAAAGATTTATCCATTTCTAAAACTATTTTCATCAAAATAGATCATATAGGCTCCGAAACAGTGGTGATAAGATTCACCACGAATTTTCCAACCCAAAAACAATTTTGGTTCAAACATTAAATCATTCAAAATTTGTTTGATAAATACTTAGTTATCTATATAGTTGAAAAATTCTCTTTTATAGCTACTTAACTCATATTTATTCATGCTCAAGTGTTTGTTGTCCAATCCATGTTTCTTGATTAGAACCAATGTCAATTAAGAGTTTTAGAAAACTATAGTTTACAAGATATTCACTTTGTAAATATTTTGAAATGGATACTTTGATTCTTTTGTTTTCAAAGAATTTCTTTATGTTTGACTTATTATTCTCCTAGATGACTTTTTTGAAAAGTAATTTTCTTTTTTTTTTTTCTAAATTCTCTATATTGGTGCTACTTTTCCTATTTATTTTCTATACAATTTTTCTTTGATTATTTATTTGAAAAGATCTAAATTTAAAAATTCTCATTCCTTTCTCATAAGGTTTCCTTTATGTTACGTTTTTATATAAATCATTTTTGTATAAAAATCATTTTCTTTTTGAAAAACAAAGTGATATAGAAAAGCTTTTCAAAACAAAAGTAGCTTCAAAATTTGCAGTGGATTCTTCTTAAAACTTGGAAAGGAATAACTTTACTTTTGTTAAACCATAGATTTTATATATAAACTTATTCCTAAGTAATAAAAATCTTCTTCTTATCAAATATTTTTAGAGCTTAGAAAAATTTGGACAACACTTTTAATGGGCATGATTTATGAGAAATAATAACAATAAGCAAAAATAACATAAATAATAAATAAGGTCAAGTATTGGGAGTTTTAGCTTCTTCAAGGCTCTCGGGACTAAGAAGTAGACTAGTCCCAAAAGAAAAATAAAATGAAAGAAAGAAAAATTTGTTTTGACTTGATGAGGACAAGTCTAAGACTAGAGACTAGTCTTAAAATAACAAAGAATAAATAAATTGCAATGGAAAAAATAAATAAATTACTTTGCATGAAAATAAATAAATTGTAAGTGAGCTTATATGCTCTAAAGAATACATATATATAGATATATAATAATACTTAGATATAATAACAATAATATGAACAAAATAAAACAATATAAACATAAATTGATTTTCATGAACAAGAACAATACATGAACATAGTGTAGCTTCCATAATATTTAGTTTTTGGAAACTCACACCATGGTCATGTAAAGTTACATGACATGAGGAGAAGAAAATATAAAGAGAAGTTTACCTAAAGAAGGTTTTTGAAGTGTTATGTGGTTATGGGTTTTGTGTAGGTAGAAAGTGTTTTGAGATTATTTTGAGAGAGTTTTGAGAGAATATTCGGAGAGAGTTTTGAGAGGAGAATTTGAGAAAGTTTTTGTAGAGAAATTTGTGAGTAGTAATTGTGTGAAAGAAGTGAAAAAGGAGGGGGTATTTATAGAAAATGTGAGTGATCATTGAATGATTTGAATAAAAGAAAATTGAAATAAATTGAGGGAGAGAGGGGGACAAGGGGTGCCGGCCATGGGAGTATGAGAGAGGGAGAGATTTATTTTTTTTGTATTTTTGTTGATTAAATGATATAATAAGTAAGGTAGATGTGAAATAAAGTTATGGGAAAAGTAAAAAGTAAAGGTTATAGGTTATGGTACTGTAAGAGTAGGTGTTAAAAAAAGTAGAGATAAAAGAATAGTGTAGAATAGTAGTGAATAGTGTAATGTAAAGTAGATATGACTAATAAAGTACCAGTAGTAAGAAAATACACATAAAATTGCAATATCTATTTTTACTTACCGAAAAATTATAAAACTAATATTTTTGAAAACCTTATATTTTTACAAGTCTAACGGTATATTCGGAATATTTTTACTATTTTGAGCCTTGGGACACGTTTTTCAAGAACTGTATCCGTTTGGGTTCAAAACGAGTTGTGGATTTACTAATATGATTTTTTAAAGCTTCCTTAGGTAATTACGAATTATTTACATACTAAACTATTATTTACTTTCTCGGGTTGCTTATTCGGGATTGCCGGACTTAACCCATTTCGTCTAACTAGGTTTTGTTGACTCTTAGGATTCCGGTTGACTTCCAGAGTAGGGTTTAATCTAAATTGGTTCCAAAATTTTGGGGGTTTACAAGAGTAACTCATGACTCTATGAAAACAAGCGTATAAAAAAAATAGGTAATTATACATATATTGGTGTTGGGAATCTCCCACATACCCACGACCATACTGCCAAAACCTAATCTACCGAATTCAATTCTATATACGAGTCAACTCAGGATAACCTTATACATAGATCATTAGGTTGCTAGTGTTAGTATCACACTCTGCATGGTCTTTACTAATCACAACCAAACACAATCAACAAAACAATTTAATAAGCCATATAGAATTTGGTAAATTTGAATTTCTAATCCTACAACACATACAACAAACAAATCTAATCCTATAAGCACATACAACAAACAAGGTAAGGCTGTACTTGAATCAAATTTCAAGGAAAGAAAATAAAAATCACCAAATCTCCTTTAGATTCACAATCCTAAATCACCAAAACCTGATAATATGAACAAAATAATTTCAATAACATATATCGTCAAATAACTCTAATCACCGATATCATCTAAAACCCTAATTTCCAAATTAAACATAAATATAAACCTTACTCCTTAATTAAAATACAGAATCCTAACAACATCAATCTCCCCTAAAACTCCATTCAAACCGAATATACCAGAAATCAACAACAACTCCTTTTATGATATTATAAGATCAAAAACATCAAAATACTTACCTAACTCGATCCGAATTGCTTCTTAAACCACTAGATCTAAATCTCCAATAAAAACTGAAACCTTCTTAAATTTTCCCCTTCAAAACAAAAGAAAAACCCTAAAAAGCTAATAGATCTATGAAATTCTATAGAGAAAAAAGTAATATGATTACCTGATTGGACTACCAAATCATCTTGGCAACTATAAGCATTCACAGAGAGAAAACATTTAGATTTAGGGTATCTTTTGGGAAAGGAACAAAGAGAAGGATATAAAGAAATTCGTGTAACATTTCAAATTCTGCAACATAGGCCAACAATTTTTAAAACGTACGCCAATGGCGTACATCCAATGCCGGCAGTGTAAACATCAACACTGGTGGCATATCACTTTGCCATTCATCTCGGATCATTTTTCTTTAAGTCTACACCGGTTAGTATGCTGGAGGTGTAGATTCAAAATCAGGTGGCATACCCAATTCTAACCATTTTTCACAAATCAACACCTACCTTATGCTGCATAAGCCATAATAATGTATGCCGACAATGCTTGATCCTACGTCAGTGGCATTGAAGTTGATGTTTAGCCTGTCAAAATTCATTTTAAATTAAGTCTCTGCCACGTGATCATAATACTAATATATATATATATATATATCTTTGGACCCTAAAATCCTCTTATTTTATGTCAATTAACACTTTTACCCTTCTTTACAAATAATTTATTTGTATATTACATCTCTCCTCTCTTAAAAAAAACTTTCATCCTCGAAAATTACCTGAATTGTTGAAAAGCTCTAGGTATTTTGTCTTCACTTCCTCTTTTAGTTCCCAAGTGGCTTCGCGTTTTGACTTATTTGCCCACTACACCTTTACATACTTGATCACTTTCCTTCTCAAAATCTTTTCTTTGGTGTCTACAATTTTTACGGGCTTTTCTATTATAGTTAGATTTAGCTATACTTCCAACGGTTCCAAAACTACTATCTCCTCAAGATCTTTAATATACTTTCTTAGCATAGATACATGGAACACATTGTGTATTCCTTCCAAATTAAGCGGTAAAGCTAATCTATACGCTATATCGCCTATCTTTTCTAGAATCTCATACGATCCCACATATCTAGGATTCAACATGCCTCTTAAGCCAAATCTGATGATACCCTTAGTTGGTGAAATTTTCAACAAAACATGCTCTCTCACTTGAAATTTCAAGGGTCTTCTTTGCTTATCAGCATAACTTTTCTGGCAACTTTGAGCAATTTGTAACCTTTGTCTGACCAACTTAACCTTGTCAATAGCATCCTGCACTAATTCTGGTCCAAAAACCTACCTATCACCAACTTCATCCTAATGGATTGGTGATCTACACTTCCTACCATATAAAGCTTCATATGGAGGCATCCCAATTGACACGTGATAGTTGTTGTTATAAGAAAACTCCACCAATGGAAAGTACTCATCCCAACTGCCTTTGAAATCTAATACATATGCCCTTAACATGTCTTCCAGAATTTGAATAGTCCTCTCAGATTGTCCATCTGTCTAAGGATGATAAGCTGCACTAAAAACAACTTTGGTGCCCAAAGCTTGATGTAGACTTTTCCAAAATCTCCCAACAAATCTGGTGTCTCTGTTAGATACTATGGATACTAGTATTCCATGTAACTTTTCTATCTCCTTGATGTACAGCTTTGCTGATCGCTCCAATTTCTATCCAGTCTTAATTAGTATAAAGTGAGCTACTTTGGTTAATTTGTCAACAATCACCCATACCAAATCCAATCTTTCTCCGGTCCTGGGTAGAGCAGTAACAAATTCCATCATTATGTGTTCCCACTTCCATTATGGTATTGGCAAAGGTTTCAATTCACCTATCGGTCTCTTGTGCTCAATGTTGATCAAGGCATGTATAACATTTGGAAACATACCTTGCTATCTCATGTTATTCCACTAATATAGCTTCTTCAAATCTTGATACATCTTGTTCCCTCCAAGATGTATGGAACAACTAGAGTAGCGCGCCTCTTTTAATAACTCCTTTTTCAAATCCCCTTGTTCTAACACACAAAATCTTCCATTGAATCTCATAACACCTTCTTCATCAACATGAAATTTAGGTGCTTTGCCAATTTCCATTCTCCTCTTTATTGCATGTATACTTGGATCATTTACTTGTGTTGCTTTAATCCTTTCAATCAAAGTAGGTTGAATATGTAGGTTCGCCAATCTTGCACCCATTTGTCTTGTTACTATCTCCTACTCAAATTTTCTCATGTCATCCATCTCCTTTGTCTCATATTCAACTCTCTCTAGGAAAAAATATACTTCGAGCTTTTGTGATATGTATACACTCTACATCTTTCTCCATATAGATAATGCCTCCATAACTTTAGAGTGTGCACAACTGCTGCAAACTCCAGATCATGTGTTGGATAATTCTTCTCATAGGGTTTTAATTATCTAGAAGCAAAAGTTATTACCCTGACTCCTTGCATCAATACATAACCTAATCCTTGTATAGAGGCATTACTGTAGATAGCATACTCCTCACCACTCACAGGTAAGACAAGCACTGGATCAAACACTAACTTGTCTTTCAATTGCTGAAAACTAACTTTATAGTCTTCACTTTACTCAAACTTCACTCATTTCTATGTCAGTCTAGTCAATGGGCTTGTAATCTTAGAAAAATCTTCGACAAACCTTCTATAGTATCCTACCATTCCTAGAAAACTTAGAATTTCTAACACAATTTTAGGTCTTGGCCATTCTACAACTACTTTTACTTTCTCAGGATCAACTGAAATTTCATTACCATCCACACCATGTCCCGAAACATCCACTTGTTTTAACCAGAACTCACATTTTGAAAACTTGGCATATAATTTCTCTTCTTGCAGTTTGGTCAGAACCAACCTTAGATGTTCTTCATGTTCCTCTCTTGACTTAGAGTACACAAGCACATCATCAATAAACATCACTACGAACTAGTCAAGATACTCTCTGATTCGTCAAATTCATAAAAACTACTAGTGCATTCACGAGAGCAAACAGCATGACCACAAATTCATAATGTCCATACCTGGTCCTAAAAGCTGTTTTTTGTACATCCTCTACTCTAACTCTTAGGTGGTGGTGTCCTAATCTTAGATCAATCTTGGAAAGCACCTTTGTTTCTGCCAGTTGATCAAATAGATCATCTATTCTAGGAAAAGGGTACTTGTTCTTAATTGTCACTTGATTTAGCTCCCTGTAGCTATTCATAACCTCATGCTTCCATATTTCTTTTTTACAAACAGAACTAGAGCTCCCCAAGGTAAAAAATTAGGTCTAATAAACTTATTCTTCAATAGATCATCTAACTATACTTTGAGCTTTGCAAGTTCTGTAGGAGCCATGTGGTATGGTATCTTGGAAATAGTTGCAGTACCCAGCACTAAGTCTATACAAAATTCCCCTTCTCTCTCTGGTGGTAATCATGGTAAATCTTTTGGAAAAATTTCTAGGTGCTCACACACAACTGGTATTTGAGATAGATCTTTCTTCTGCTTATCCTCTATCACCATAGCTGCTAAAGTTGATCTTCCTCACAACTCATATGTAGGTAACACTGATAGTCTTTGTACATCACACTTATGTACAAAATGTTCTCCATCTAGGACGTTGAAATCTATTACCAAGTTATGACAATCAATCTTGGCATGATACTTGGCTAACCAATCTACCCACAAGATGATATCAAAATCTACCATATCTAAGACTATTAGATTAGTAGGTAGATTTCTTCCTTCAACCTCTATGTCCACATCTCTATAGATCCTATTTAGCATAGCACCACTCCCTAAAGGTGTATTCACAGATAAACATGCAGACAAACAATCAACATTCACACCACAAACAAATATAAAGGAAACAGCTATGCATGAAAAACTTGCATCGGTATCAAAAAGAATATAAGCACTATGCAGGAGTATAGAAGTGTACCTACGATAGTGTCTATGTTGGAGTGTCTCCGTGCTGGAGTGCATACACTTTAGCTTTTTGTCTTTGACGGCTTTGATTTCTACCAATATGAACTCTTGGAACTATTTGCCTTCTAGGCTCCTTGCAATTAACAGCTTTATGTCCTCTCAGGCCATTTAAAGCAATAAGCTTGTGGAAGGACTTTCTCTATGCAGACCTAGTGGCCATGTCCCACTTTACCACTTGAAAAACAGACATTTTTTAGCCATTTACAATCTTTTACTTCATGTAGTCCAAGACATCTAATACATTTCTTCTCAGCACTCAACACAGTTGATCTGAAAGGCTGTGTGAAAGGCCTCTTACCTTTATCCTGGGTCAAAATACTAGATGTTGGTCTCTTTCCTAAGAATATTTGACCTCGCTGTGGTTCTCGATTCTTCATTCTATTCATACCTTGCTCCATAGTTTTAGCCTTGTTGGCTACTACTGAATAGTTAGTCAAGTCCATCAAATTAGCTTGATACTAGATCTCAGGTTCTAACCCAGTAATGAATTTGCTGACCTTGGCTTCTTCACTCTTTTTCAAAGGGTCAAGTAAGAATCTCATCTACCTATGAAGTTCAGCCTCATACTCATCCATAGTCATCTTTCCTTGCTACAAAGTGTAGTACTCCTAAAGCATCTTTTGCTTAACATTGTCAGGGAAGAACTCCCTATAAAAAGCTTGTTGGAACATTTACCATGTAATCGCACCAGCTATATGTCTTTTAGTACTCATCCACTAGTTATTAGCTCTCTTAATCAGCAAGTAGGAGGCATACTCAACTTTCTTGTTCTCTAGAATATTCGGAGCAGCAAACGTCTTCTCAATCTCCTCCATTCAAAGTTGAGCTTCAAGAGGCTTTCTAGGTACTAGCTTAAACTTATAAACTAGATCAACAAACTTGTTTAGGCTCAGCACATCTGCAGGTCTAGCACCATTGCCACCATTGCCATTTATTTTTTGATTCTCTTACCTCCATGCCTCAGCATTAACCTCAATGACTTGCATATCATTCCTCATATCTTGTTGCTATTGAGTGACTACTCCCAACAGAGTATTCACAGCTTGCATAAGCTGTGTAGCATCCACAAGTACCTGATGTCTTATAGGTAGAGGTGGTGGCGGTAAATCTTAATTCTGGGGTGGCTGATTCTCCTATGGCTGCCCTCTAATTTTATCCTCCTCTCTAGCTCTGGAGGAACCCACATCAGCTATTCTTCTTCTTCGTGGCATACTAAGAGGTTGAAAACAAAACACATAAGAACAAAGATAACATGCTATTAAGATTAAAACAATAAAGGTGCTATAAGATGACAACATATATATACTAAAAACAATCCTAACCCATTTGTTACCCCACTCATTAGTATTCACCATCTTAAGGAGTTCATACTTAGATCTAATATGATCAAAACCTATTGCTCTGATACCAATTAAGTTGTAATGCCCTAATATGAGGACAATACAACTCACCACATGTCTTTCACTTTATAGAACATACCAAGGTTTTAAAATGCTATACCACAATTAAACAAAGACATAATCTCCAAAACTCTCTGGAAGCGGTATCTATATAACACATCTTATGAAAAACAAAAATCTTGTCGGTAAAAATCAATGCCAACTAAATCCAAAATACAACAGTAAAGGAAAACTCTTAAACAATATTAACTTGTAAAAATAACACATAAGAATATTAGTTTTAGTCTTCCACATCTATCTTTGTTCCAAAGCAATTCTAGAACTTGGCTGTTAAATCAAATCCACTAACGTCATCCCCATCATCTACAAAAATATTATATCCTAAAAGATCATAGATCACCTGATCTTCTCTTGTTCTTTAAAAATGAAAGGAATGAGTAAGAAGCCCAATACGCCAAACCACATACAAATGCATATGCACACACAACATATATAATCATGTGTAACTATTCTAATGCAATAGATACAAATTAATATCTTTTAAATTAGCCAACATACAACACAATTTAGAACCATTTGCAGTCCAGTCCTAAACTTGGAGTAACTCATGACTCCATAAAAATAAGCATATATAAATAGGTAATTATACATATATTGGTGTAAGGAATCTCCTACACACCCATGACCATACTGCCAAAACCTAATCTACCGGAATCATTTCTATGCACAAGTCCACTCAGAACAACCTCACACATAGATCATCAAGTTGCCAGCATTAGTGAAATAGCCATAATTTATACATATATTAATGCATGCTAAATTTGATAATTATATGTGTGTATGTGTTTGAGTGGATTAGTGTGTTTGTAATGTTGGGTGTATTATAACATATGTGATTTGATTATAAGCTATGGTAAATATATCTAGGTTGATATTTTATTCATGTTAGAAATTATCATGTTAGTGTTAATTGTTATTGTAATGAATTATATGTGTTGAATTTAAGCTTGTTTTAGGCCTAAATAAAATTCTAAACATAGCAGAATTTTTAAAGCCCACTCAAGCCCAAACTCAAGTCCATAACTAAGCCCAAATAAGGCCCAAGCCTTGCCAAATCTGCCCTCCTCAAAAGTCAACACCATTTAGATAAACATCAAGGTCTAATTGAAGCATGAGACAACCCAAAACAGAACAAAGAAAAGAAAATTCGTAACTCAAGGAGCCCAAAAATTTTCAAGACCCAAATCAACTTATCTTGGACTCAACACACCAAAAATCCTTCCCCAAGCCTCATATATACATTGAGGTAAGTTTATTTGATGTTTATGATGCTTTATTTTCCCCTTAATCCATGAAATATGCATGTGTGGTGTAATATGAGTAATTGGTATACTAAATTCTTGTTGAAGTGTTGTAGAGTTGTTAGGAAAGTTTAGAATGCTTGAGTTGTTGTAGATAGGTTGTAGTAGGTTTTCATGTGGTTTGGAATTGAAGTGTTGAAGTATGATGAGTATTAGAATTGTTTGAAGTGTGCTAGGGTTGGTGGAAGTTGATGAAGAAGAGTTTGATTCTTGTAGAGTGGTGTTTGAACTTGTTTGATGTTGAAAGTTGAAGTTTATGTTGTTTGAATGATATTGATCATATAACAAGTTTTGGAAAACTTTGGAATGAGTTTAAAGAATTTTAAGAAGTGTAAAATGCATTTAAGAAACAAAGGATTTCGTCATTATTTTGTTCCAGTATGCACAACCTGCTGCATGGGCGTGCACATGGCCATGCATGCCTTAAAACTCTCAAGAATTCGTCTCGGGTCACATTTTCCTACCCTGCACGGCCTCGAGCAAGGCCATGCACAAGCCCGTGCAGCCCTTAAAATGCTTAAAACTTTGTCTCGGGTCACTTTTTCATGCTCTGCACGGCCTCGAGCATGGCCATGCACTCGGCCGTGCAGACTTTCCCCTGTTTCACAGCCTGTTTGTAATTCAATGATAACTTTTTCATCCGACCTCCGTTTGAGGTGATTCAAGTTGCGTTGGAAAGCTTAAAAAGAGATCTACAACTTTTATGTTTTAAGTTTTTACAAATTTTAATAGTAATAATGCTTAAATTTTAGTTCTTTTCAACTGATACACTTTCAAACAAAGTTTAAAACTTATAATTGGTTGTTAAAAATTCTCCCAAGCTTGATAAATGATCATTTAAGTATTTGTTGAGTATTGTATGATAATATAAGATAACTAAATGCTATGTGATGATGTTGTAATGATTTATTTGAATTTCTTTGGATGATTATACTTGAGATTTTGAATATATACTTGAACTAAGTGTGAGTTTGTAATTACTTCTTTTCACAGTGATTGATTCCCTTTCGTTATTTCCACTGATTCTCGAGCTAGTACAGGTACACAATACTTTGATTGATTGTTGCTTAGGATAGGCATATACCAATTTGACCTTAATCAAAAATTAATAAAAAGATATTGAAGTTGGGTGTGCTTTACGTCGTTGGATCCGGATCCGGGGAGCGACAACCTTGTCATGATGCAATGACTCAAATCCATGATGCAATGGTTCACCATGATGCAATGGTGGTTTCTTTTATTGGCTAAGTGGGTAGTTAATAGGGTTAACTGTATCGGTATATCCTCTACTTAGGCTCGGAAGGAAATAATATGTTTTAGTTCATGGGTATGGGACCGTTGAACTAATTGATATTATAGACCGGGATAAGTGGATTATATAAAGGAGTGTGAACCCTAGATGAAGCTATTGTTCTCTATCGGTTAGATATAGGAGATATAGGTATCCGGTCTATCTATATCAACCCCCTGAGCAGCTGCTGTTACTCAGGACCCCCAGAATTCCCAAGCTTGAATCGGAGTTTGAATACTCCAGTGTTGTTCTATTCACTTAACTAAAAGATAATGAAGTTGTATGATTTATTGCATTGTATTAGTTAAGTGAGCATTGCATATGTATTTGTTTGCATTATTGTGTACTGGGCCTTTGGCTCACGCTGCTATCTTGCAGGTGACTTTGATGATGAGCTCTATGACGATATGGGATATGGGACTGATTGGGAAGACCCTACGGATGACTAGGAGAGAGGCCTAGTATATGCTTAGGATTCCTTTTGATGAAAATTTCTTTTTGAAGTGTTTAGGCTTGTTTGTTAAGCCTTGGAATGTAATTTGTGTTGAAGTGTATTTGTAATATAGTTGGGTTGTAAGTAGGATTTCTATGTTTATATGTTCCTTGAGAAGTTGTAATGTATAAATATATTATGTATGGCTTGTATATAGTTAATGTACCACTACCTATGTAGTGGTAATGTTTTAATTCAAAGCATATGAATGTTATATCTATTTTAAACAGGTAGTCATTACAAACATCTCTTTTTAAGACGACCTTACGTATAATACTTGAATATTGTTCCTAATATTTGATATTATGCGTGGTCGGGAGATTTGGCACACTTAATAATTGGTTAAGTGGGCCGGGTCTTTACAGTTGGTATCAGAGCCTTAGTTTGTATGACTGCTTGTTTAAATGAGATTGCTAAATATGATTTGACTTTAAGTGTAGTGTGATTTGTTTAGGATAAACTTAAGTTGATTTGAGTGATGCGGTTTGTTTGATTATTGCTTTGATTGTTTGTGAGATTGTTAATTGAGTGACATTTCATTAGGATTGCATATTTAACAAGTGCCATGCATATATTATATGTTGTTTATAGATGGATAGAACTCGGAGACAAACTAGACAACAGTCGGAACGAGAGGACATGCCACCTCCTCCATCATCATCAACTGCTCAAGCTTCTATTTCATCATCTATTCCAGCTTCTACTACTACTCCATCTCCTGCTTCTGCTTCTACAGCTCAAGCTCCACAACCACCTCCGATGCCCCAAATGCCTTCTTTTCCTCCCATGCCACCAATGCCAGAGATGACACAAATGCCAATGGGAGATCCGAATGCTATGTGTGCGATATTCAGAGATATGTTTGCTATGATGCAACAGTATCAACAAATGATGTACCAACACCAGCAACAGTTTGTACAACAACATACTCCTCAAGCGATGGGTCATGGAGCAAATGTGCAAGGCAATGAGAGGAATGACCAAGTTAAGTTACATGATTTTGTCAAGATTGTGCCAGAGTTCGATGGAACAATTTCAGATCCTACTACTGCTGAGCATTGGGTTGAAGAACTAGAGAAAGCCTTTGCAGCTAGTGAAGTTCCAGAGAATAGAAAGGTTGACTTAGCGGTTTATATGCTCAAGAAGGATGCAAATAATTGGTGGAGATTGACAAGTCAAGACATGGTGAGACCGATTTCATGGTTTAGATTCAAAGAAGCTTTCTTTCTACAATATTTTCCCAACACGGTCCGAGAACAGATGATTTCAGATTGGTTGAGTCTCAGGCAAGGCAATAGAACAGTTGAAGAGTATTATGCAGAGTTTTGTAGATTGCTCAGATTTGCTGGAGGCATATACAATGATGAAAGGATGAAAGTTCAGAAGTTTCAGATGGATTGAATAAGGAAATCAAGGGAGAAGTTAAGATGTTTCAACTTCCGACTTTATCAGATGCTGTGAACAAAGCGAAGTTGGCAGAACAGATTCAGAATGAAAATAAGATCCAAGGTGATAGAAGAGCTACATTCCTAGGAAAGAGACCTGCACCCTTCACTTCTACAAGAAGTATGATGCTTATGGCAAAGGGAAGAAACCATTTCCAGGAAAGAAATTGAATTTGGGATCTTCTACTAAGACTTCTACTCCCTTCAACACATTTGAGAAGAGATGTCCTAGATGTTTCGGGCCTCATGATCAAATTCAATGTAAGTGGATTCCGGGAGCGTGTTTTGCTTGTGGTAAAGTAGGACACACAGCTTCAGAGTGTAAGGATCCAATGCTACAACCTATTTTCTGTGCCTATTGTAAACAAAGAGGGCATCATATAGCTAATTGTACAACCAAACCAAAGAAAGATGGTCCTAACCCCGGGAAAGGAATGACAGCAGCTAGGATCTTTGCTTTACAACAATGTGAAAAAGCTCCATCAGTAGATACTCTAGCAGGTACTATAATGATTGCAAATCATCCAGCATATGCATTAGTAGACACTGGTGCAACTCATGCATGTTTAGCTGAAAAGTTTGTGAATGAGTGTGGTTTGAAATTTGAAGTGTTGACTGATAGAGTAATGAGTATTAATACTGCTTTGGGTGTGAAGTCTAGACAGCCTTGTATTTGTAGAGAAGTTAATGTAAGAATTGCTAATAGTGATATGCCAATTGATATGATGGTTTTGCCTATGGTTGATTTTGATGCGGTTTTGGGTATGAATTGGTTAAATATGTATAAAGTAATTATAGATTGTAATAAGGCGGAGATGAGTTTTGATCTAGAGAGTGGGAAGGTTACTCATGTCTTGGAGAGGAAGAGACCTAAGAGTATGTATACAATGGAGTTATGGGAGAAGACTTCAGAAACAGTTGTAAATGGTGAAGAACTTGATATTGGTGTAGTACCTGTGGTGAGAGACTTTGTAGATATTTTCCCTGAAGAATTACCTGGGTTACCACCAGATAGGGAAATTGAATTTGGTATTGAAGTGATTCCGGGAACCACTCCTATATCAAAGGCTCCTTATAGAATGGCTCCTGCGGAATTGAAAGAATTGAAGATTCAGTTGGAGGAATTGCAAAATATTGGTTTCATAAGACCTAGTATTTCCCCATGGGGTGCTCCTGTTCTCTTTGTGAAGAAGAAAGATGGAAGTCTACGGATGTGCATCGATTATAGGGAGTTGAATCAAGTTACAATTAAGAATAAGTATCCTTTGCCCCGTATTGATGATTTGTTTGATCAATTAAAAGGAGCGACAGTTTTCTCAAAGATTGATTTGAGGTCAGGTTACTATCAACTTCGAATTAAACCGGAAGATGTACCAAAAACGGCTTTTCGCACTCGATACGGACATTTCGAATTCTTAGTTATGCCGTTTGGTTTGACGAATGCTCCTGCTGCCTTTATGGATCTTATGAATAGGGTATTCAAGGACTACTTGGATTGGTTTGTGATTGTATTTATAGATGATATCCTAGTGTATTCAAGAAGTGAAGAGGAACATGAAAAGCATTTAAGTTTGGTACTTCAAAGGTTGAAGGAAAGGAAGTTATATGCTAAGTTTAGCAAATGTGAGTTTTGGTTGAAAGAAGTTGCATTTTTAGGACATGTTATCACAAAGGATGGGATATCTGTTGATCCTGAAAAGATTAAGGCAGTATTAGACTGGCCAAGACCTACCAATGTTACTGAAGTGAGAAGTTTCTTGGGTTTAGCAGGTTATTATCGAAGATTTGTTCAGGGATTCTCAAAGATTGCCACTTCATTGACAAAGCTAACCCGGAAGCATATGAGATTTGAGTGGGATGAGCAATGTGAGAAAAGCTTTCAAGACTTGAAGGAAAGATTAATATCTGCACCTATCTTAGCTTTACCCGTTAATGGAAAGGAATTCACAGTCTATAGCGATGCTTCAATACAAGGTCTTGGATGTGTTCTGATGCAAGACAACCGAGTGATCGCCTATGCGTCTAGACAATTGAAGCCACATGAGAAGAATTATCCTGTGCATGACTTAGAACTTGCAGCAGTGGTTTTAGCTTTGAAATTGTGGAGACATTATTTGTTTGGAGAAAAGTGTAAGATATTCACGGATCACAAGTTTAAAGTATATCTTTACTCAGAAAGAATTGAATATGCGTCAAAGAAGATGGCTTGAGTTAATCAAGGATTATGATGTAGAGATTCTATATCATCCGGGAAAAGCCAATGTGGTAGCCGATGCTTTGAGTAGGAAGAAACAAATGAGTATGGCGACCATGATTACGAGTCAAAGAGAAATACAAGAAGATTTGCGAAGATTAGATATTGAAGTAACTTTGGACAAAGTAGAAGTGATGATTGCAAATTTGACACTCCGACCATCTCTTATGGATTTGATTAAGCAAAGACAACAAGAAGATCTAGAAAGTGTGAAGATAAAAAGTGCGGTACGAGAGGGAAGAAGAAAAGAGTTGAGACTTGATGAAAATGATGTTATCAGATTTGGAAATAGAATATTCGTACCAGAGGGGGAAATTGAGGAGAGAAATCCTGAAGGAAGCTCATACAACGATGTATTCAATACATCCAGGAGTACGAAGATGTATAAGGATCTAAAGAAGAATTATTGGTGGAACAATATGAAGAAAGACGTTGCAGAATATGTATCCAAGTGTGTAACATGCCAGCAAGTAAAGATCGAACATCAAAGACCTGGTGGTGAGTTGCAACCATTATCAATTCCGGAATGGAAGTGGGATGATATAACCATGGATTTTGTGAGTGCATTCCCTAAGACCCCTGCCAAGAATGAAGTTATATGGGTTATTGTGGATAGATTGACCAAATCATCACATTTTATACCATTGAGAGTTGGGTGTTCATTGGAGAAAATGGCATGGATTTATATCCAAGAGATAGTGAGACTCCATGGTATTCCGGTATCGATTACATCAGATAGGGATACTCGCTTTGTAGTCGTTTTGGAAGAGTTACATGAAGCACTTGGTACGAAACTTCAGTTTAGTACGGCTTTTCATCCTCAAACTGACGGACAATCCGAGAGGACAATACAGATATTAGAAGATATGCTTAGAGCTTGTGCCTTGGATTTTGGAAGAAATTGGGATGATTATTTGCCTCTAGTCGAATTTGCTTACAATAACAGTTATCAGTCGGCAATACAAATGGCTCCATATGAAGCACTATATGGAAGAAAATGTCGATCACCTCTCCACTGGGATGAAGTAGGTGAGAAAGCTCTAATTGGTCCAGAATTGATTCAACAGGCGATAGACAAGATTCAACTCATTAAGCGAAGATTAAAAGTTGCACAAGACCGATACAAAAGTTATGCTGATCAGAGAAGAAGACCGTTGGAATTTGAAGTTGGAGATCATGTTTTTCTTAGAGTCTCTCCAACCAAAGGAATAATCAGATTTGGTGTTAGAGGAAAATTGAATCCGAGATACATAGGTCCTTTTGAAATCTTGGAAAGAATTGGACCATTAGCGTACCGGTTAGCATTGCCACCAAATTTATCGGATGTACACAATGTATTCCATGTTTCACAGTTGAGGAAGTGTATATCAGATCCAGATACTGTTATTGGTACAAATCAACCAGAAATTCGACCTGATCTGACCATAGAGGAAAAGCCTATCAAGATTTTGGGGAGAATGGATAAAGTGTTAAGGAACAAGATAATCCCTATGGTAAAAGTTCAATGGAGTAACCAATCCGAGCATGAAGCGATTTGGGAAGTTGAGAACATGATGAGACAGAAGTATCCCGAGTTATTTGAATCATGATTGAGGTAAGTTTCGAGGACGAAACTTCTTGAAGGAGGGAAGAGTGAAATAGCCATAATTTATATATATATATTAATGCATGCTAAATTTGATAATTATATGTGTGTATGTGTTTGAGTGGATTAGTGTGTTTGTAATGTTGGGTGTGTTATAACATATGTGATTTGATTATAAGCTATGGTAAATATATCTAGGTTGATAGTTTATTCATGTTAGAAATTATCATGTTAGTGTTAATTGTTATTGTAATGAATTATATGTGTTGAATTTAAGCTTGTTTTAGGCCTAAATAAAATTCTAAACATAGCAGAATTTTTAAAGCCCATCAAGCCCAAACTCAAGTCCATAATAAGCCCAAATAAGGCCCAAGCCTTTCCAAATCTGCCCTCCTCAAAAGTCAACACATTTAGATAAACATCAAGGTCTAATTGAATGATAACCCAAAACAGAACAAAGAAAAGAAAATTCGTAACTCAAGGAGCCCAAAAATTTTCAAGACCCAAATCAACTTATCTTGGACTCAACACACCAAAAATCCTTCCCCAAGCCTCATATATACATTGAGGTAAGTTTATTTGATGTTTAAGATGCTTTATTTTCCCCTTAATCCATGAAATATGCATGTGTGTGTAATATGAGTAATTGGTATACTAAATTCTTGTTGAAGTGTTGTAGAGTTGTTAGGAAAGTTTAGAATGCTTGAGTTGTTGTAGATAGGTTGTAGTAGGCTTTCATGTGGTTTGGAATTGAAGTGTTGAAGTATGATGAGTATTAGAATTGTTTGAAGTGAGCTAGGGTTGGTGGAAGTTGATGAAGAAGAGTTTGATTCTTGTAGAGTGGTGTTTGAACTTGTTTGATGTTTAAAGTTGAAGTTTATGTTGTTTGAATGTTATATTGATCATATAACAAGCTATGAGAGACTTTGGAATGAGTTTAAAGAATTTTAAGAAGTGTAAAATGCATTTAAGGAACAAAGGATTTCGTCATTATTTTGTTCCAGTATGCACAACCTGCTGCATGGGCGTGCACATGGCCATGCAGGCCTTAAAACTCTCAAAAATTCATCTCGGGTCACATTTTCCTACCCTGCACGGCCTCGAGCATGGCCATGCACAAGCCCGTGCAGCCCTTAAAATGCTTAAAACTTTGTCTCGGGTCACTTTTTCATGCTCTGCACGGCCTCGAGCACGGCCATGCACTCGGCCGTGCAGACTTTCCCCTGTTTCGTAGCCTGTTTGTAATTCAACGATAACTTTTTCATCTGACCTCCGTTTGAGGTGATTCAAGTTGTTTTGGAAAGCTTAAAAAGAGATCTACAACTTTCATGTTTTAAGTTTTTACAAATTTTAATAGTAATAATGCTTAAATTTAGTTCTTTTCAACTGATACACTTTTCAAACAAAGTTTAAAACTTATAATTGGTTGTTAAAAATTCTCCCAAGCTTGATAAATGATCATTTAAGTATTTGTTGAGTATTGTATGATAATATAGATAACTAAATGCTATGTGATGATGTTAATGATTTATTTGAATTTCTTTGGATGATTATACTTGAGATTTGATGAATATATACTTGAACTAAGTGTGAGTTTGTAATTACTCTTTTTCACAGTGATTGATCCCTTTCGGTTATTTCCACTGATTCTCGAGCTAGTACAGGTACACAATACTTTGATTGATTGTTGCTTAGGATAGGCATATACCAATTTGACCTTAATCAAAAATTAATAAAAAGATATTGAAGTTGGGTGTGCTTTACGTCGTTGAATCCGATCCGGGAGCGACAACCTTGTCATGATGCAATGGCACGGTAGTTTAGGCGCTTAGCCCAATCTTTTGTCATGATGCAATGACTCAAATCCATGATGCAATGGTTCACCATGATGCAATGGTGGTTTCTTTTATTGGCTAAGTGGGTAGCTAATAGGGTTAACTGTATCGGTATATCCTCTACTTAGGCTCGGAAGGAAATAATATGTTTTAGTTCACGGGTATGGGACCGTTAACTAATTGATATTATAGACCGGGATAAGTGGACTATATAAAGGAGTGTGAACCCTAGATGAAGCTATTGTTCTTTATCGGTTAGATATAGGAGATATAGGTATCCGGTCTATCTATATCAACCCCCTGAGCAGCTGCTGTTACTCAGGACCCCCAGAATTCCCAAGCTTGAATCGGAGTTTGAATACTCCAGTGTTGTTCTATTCACTTAACTAAAAGATAATGAAGTTGTAATGATTTATTGCATTGCATTTAGTTAAGTGAGCATTGCATATGTATTTGTTTGCATTATTGTGTACTGGGCCTTTGACTCACGCTGCTATCTTGCAGGTAACTTTGATGATGAGCTCTATGACGATATGGGATATGGGACTGATTGGGAAGACCCTACGGATGACTAGGAGAGGCCTAGTATATGCTTAGGATTCCTTTTGATGAAAATTTCTTTTTGAAGTGTTTAGGCTTGTTTGTTAAGCCTTGGAATGTAATTTGTGTTGAATTGTATTTGTAATATAGTTGGGTTGTAAGTAGGATTTCTATGTTTATATGTTCCTTGAGAAGTTGTAATGTATAAATATATTATGTATGGCTTGTATATAGTTAATGTACCACTACCTATGTAGTGGTAATGTTTTAATTCAAAGCATATGAATGTTATATCTATTTTAAACAGGTAGTCATTACAAACATCTCTTTTTAAGATGACCTTACGTATAATACTTGAATATTGTTTCTAATATTTGAGTATTATGCGTGGTCGGGAGATTTGGCATACTTAATAATTAGGTTAAGTGGGTCGGGTCTTTACAATTAGTTTCATACTCTCCGTGGTCTTTATTAACCACAGCCAAACATAATCGACAAAACAATTTAATAAGCCATATAGGATTTGGTAAATTTGGATTTCAAATCCTACAGCACATACAACAAACAGATTTAATCCTACAAGTACATACAACAAACAAGGTAAGGTCGTACTTGAATCAAATTTCAAGGAAAGAAAATAAAAATCACCAAATCTCCTTCAGATTCACAATCCTAAATCACCAAAACCTAATAATATGAACAAAATAATTTCAACGACATGTATCGTCAAATAACTCTAATTAACTATATCATCTAAAACCTTAATTTCCAAATTAAACATAAATATAAACCTTACTCCTTGATTAAAATACAGAAATCCCCAACAACATCAATCTCCTCAACAAATTCTCCAAAACCCTATAACTCCATTCAAATCAAATATACTAAAAATCAACAACAACTCCTTTTATGATATTATAAGATCAAAAACATCAAAATACTTACCTAACTTGATTTGAATTGCTTCTTAAACCACCAGATCCAGATCTCTAACATGAACTAAAACCCTATCAAATTTTCCCCTTCAAAACAAAAGAAAAACCCTAAAAATCTAATAGATCTATGAAATTCTATAGAGGAAAAAGTAATCTGATTACCTGATCTGGACTAACAAATCCTCTTGGCAGTTGTGAGCACTCACAAAGAGAAAACTTTTAGGCTTAAGGTATCTTTTAGAAAAGGAACAAAGAGAAGGATATAAAGAATTTCGTGCAACTTTTCAAATTCTGCAACATACGTCAATAGTTTTTAAAACATATGTCGGTGGTATGCATCCAATGCCGACAGTGTAAACGTAACATCGGCAGCATATCACTTTGCCATTCATCTCGGATCATTTTTCTTTAAGTTTATGCCGCTAGTATGCTGGCGATGTAGATTCAAAATTAAGCGGTGTACCAAATTTTGACCATTTTTCATAAATCAACACTTACCTTACACTGCATAAGCCACAACAACATATGCCGATAGTGCTTGATCCTACGCCGGTGGCATTGAAGTCGGAATTTAGCCTGTCAAAATTCATTTTAAATTAAGTCTCTTCTAGGTGATTATAATACTAATATATATATCTTTGGACCTTAAAATCCTCTTATTTTATATCAATTAACACTTTTACCCTTCTTTACAAATTATTTATTTGTATATTATAGTGACACTTACGTTAGCACCCTAATGATTTGTATATGTCGTTGTCCCTAATGAAGTTGCACATCGAGATGATTCTAGTAGTTTAGTAGTAGTGCGAGTACAACACTTCGGGTAGGTGGATCGCATCCAACACCAATATATATGTATCAAACTATTTTATATAAAACTTGTTTTTATGGAGTCATGAGTTAGTCCAGGTTTAGGACTAGTTGCAAATAGTTCTAAACTGTGTTGTTTGCTGGCTAATCAAAGACAATAAACTGTGCTTGCTACATTAGTTAATTGGGTATATGTGATATTGCATGATGCCTGTTCATGTGCATGTGTTTGTGGTTTGGCATACTAGGCCTTTATGCTCACCCTTTTATCTTTTTTAGGAACAAGTAAGATCCGATATTGTTCGAGCTTTTTGGTTATGATGTGTATATAGATCAGGGGATGACGATAGTGGTGTTGATTTCCTAGTTGATTATTAGAAGATCTAAAGTTATAATAGATGGAATTGAAGACTTTAAAATATTTTAATTAGTTATGAAGTTCTTTTGGAGTTGGATTCTAGTTTTTATAATTTCTTGATGTTTTAGGATTTTCTTATAAAGTTAATAAATTGGTTTATGATGATGTAAGGTATATGTCAACAGGACTGTTCAAGATTTATATTAATGACTAAAATATTTGAGAAGTTTCCTTCTTATGAGAGTATTTGGAGTTATATTGTATTATCATTATAGATTAGTGTTTCATAGCCTTAGCATGTCTATCTATGTTAAAGACACGTGGTGGGTTATAATGCCTTCAAGTTAGGGCATTACAAAACGTATAATGAAAATATTATTTTTGCAATGTTAGAATACCAAGATGTTGTTTTTTATGTAATAGTAAGTAGTAAGCACACATGATAATTATATTTTGATAAATTTAGCTATCAAATTTTTATAGATTTTTTTTTATAATAATAACTTATATTTTATAAGGAAATATGTCAAAAATAAACGAAGAATAATCCATTGATAAAGAGAAGAAAAGGGAAGAAATAAGTAATAAAAAAGGAATACAACATTCATTTGGGAAAGAAAAAGAAGAAAAAAGTATTATAATGAAATTGCTTAACATGTAATAGCAAGTCAAAAAGTGACTATTTAGTATCATAAATTTTAGGTAATGATCTAATATAGGATTTGCAATGTGATATGTGAGATAGCCACCAGTTAATATGAACAAAATGGAAAACACTTATAAATATGTTTGAGTAAGCAAAATTAAACCAATTAGTAAATGAGTAAGACTATTTAGACCCATTTATAATCATATATAGGTTTTAATCCAAAAGCTAAACATATTATACTCGTTTAATAAATATGATGCATAAGCATAGTATAGTTTATGTCACATCTCATGTAGATGCTATTCTACAATACATTCATGCTCTAACATAAACACAGGAAGCCTTTAAACACTAACAACCACATTTAAATAAATATAATGTTTCATAACTATTAACTCAATTACATAATCCAAATGAAATATTAAGCTATAGGTCTTACATAAAACAACTTGACAACATAAACATCAAAGAAAAACTAAAGATTGAATAATATATTAACTAATCTAATTATTAAATCCATAACTACTAGTAATCCTAAACTTTAGAAAACTATTCCTAGCACTAGCAATTTGTGTTACAGAGAAAACTCAACCTGTGACATGACTTGTTAATTAATTGTGTATGAAACTTAAGCCTGTCACTTGACCCATTTACAACCTGTCTTATGTCTACTTATCTATTAATTGATAAAACATATTAAAATACATAAACTAAGAATATTGTATTCCAGTGTTCACTTAGTCTAAATTCTATTATAGGAATAGATTTTTCAACTTTTACTTCAACTTATCAATTGTAGCATTAAACTAGGATTATAGATAAAAATACCATTATACACCTTTTTACTTATTATGATATAATTAAAAAATTATTTACACCTACTTTATGTGTATATATATATATAGAGCTGTGCATGCAGGACGGGCTATGCAGGTTGGGCTAAAAATTTTAACCCCTTTAATGTGCGGGCCAAAAGTGGCTCGCCCCACATAACCTGCAGGTTGAAGTGGGCCAACCTGTTGCGGGTTGGGTTGGCCCATGAACCCGTACTTAAAAAAATAATAAAAAGAAGAAATATAAATCTAGTAAAAAAAAAAAAAAAGAACTAACACATTACCTTCTTTATTTCCTATTTATTTCATTTTTCAATTATTTAATTGTTGAATGTTGATTATATAATTTTTATAGGAATGATGTTTTAAACTTTCAACTTTTATGTTTATTATATCCTTAGTGCTTTTATTAATACTTTTTCTTTTATATTTATTAGATACTTAGATGCTTTTATTTAAAATAAGCAACACAATATCAATTGATAATGTCCATGATGTATTTTTTGTTGCCATGCCAAAGAAAAAAATTAGAATGAATTCTAATTTCTATTGGTTAAAAATAAATCCTTTTATATTGAAATAAAAAATTTCAAAATAGAAGTATATAATTTTTCTATACATGACTATCATCTAGGATTAATATGTAGGTAATTGGTGAGATAAAAATAAAATATTATAGATTAAAATTGTTAAAAAATTAAATTTAAATTTCAATTCTTATAATTTTTTAATAAAAAAGATATATAAGTGGGCTTGTGGGCTAGCCGGCATAACCCACCAATCCGTGTGGGGTTGGGTTAAAAATTTTGGCCTGCATAACCCATGGGCTGATGCGGGGTGGGGCGGGTTGGCTCGCATAACTCGTTTGCATAGCTCTATATATATATATATATATAAAAAACATGTTATCAAAATTTGTTAAACATGTAATATGATAAATATGTTACATATATAATCTATATAAACATATTCATTAGGTATAACAAATTAATTACGTATGTACATATCTAAACATATAAGTTATTTATTTGTTATATATAGCATGTATAATACATACATTATGTATATATACCCTTTAGACATTTGCTATATATGTTATCTTATTTATATAACATATAAACTATGTTAATTATATACATATCTCACTATAATATACATGTTATGTATAATTTATATTATATATATTTTATATATGTGTTATATAATTTATATAATATAAATTTCATTCGTATTATATATTAATATAAATTTCTATAAAATGTTATATATAATCTATACATATATTATGTTATTAAGACACACATATATAATATATTCAATTTATATAACAAATGAACTATAACATATATATAATGTTTATAACCTATAGATTTCATATATGTATTATTATATCATATACACACACACACATATATATATTATAAATATCTATTATATATATTGTGTGGTACATATATAATACATATATCTATATGATGTGTTATACATAATTTATAGTTATATATACTCTTGAAGTTGTATATTTGTATTAAAATCTATAGTCTAAATGCAAATATACAATCTCTATATTGATATATATATATATATATTATATTATGTTATATATGATCTATATTTTATAACACGCATACAAACACATATATCATATTCATTTTCATGTAACAAATGAATTATAACATATATATAACATATAAATTATGTATATAGATGTTATACAAATCCATGTAATATACGTTATATATAATATACCAACTTTATAAATGTTCTATATGCAATATCTATTTTAGTATAAGTGTATGTAATATTTATTTATATATTTGTTATAGATATATGGGTTACATGTTATATGGTATATATGTGGTGTATATACATGTATGCATGCTATATATATAGGAAATACATCAACTTCATATTAATATATACATTTTGTATATTTTATTTGTTAAATAAGATATATATATATATTATATTCTATATGTACCCTATGTAATTTATAATATGCTATACATATATATAATTTATTTCTAATATGGATAGTTTTTCATTTTTTAATTTAGTTAGGGGTAGTAATTTTTATTCTAACAAAATAAGAATAAAAGATAATATTATATTTTATATTTTAACCTACAACTATTTAACAAATGAGTTTGTAAATGGGTTTATGTCCTAAACTCGAATATGAGATTATATTTATGTTGTTTTCGAGTTTGACCTATTTATTATTATTGTCAATTTTTATTTACTCAAACCTTTTTAAAATCTTGCCGTATTGTGTTTGGGTTCATGGGTTGGGTTCAAAATTGCTAGCTCTTATCATTCCCCTCTAATTTTTATGGAATTTTTTTCCCCATCTTTACATATTAGAATCATACTGAGAGTTTCCAATCAATATGTTTGTGATATTTAGTTTTAATTTTTCCTATCTTTCTTTGTTTTTTTTATGTATTATTATCTCCTATCTATCTATCTATCTATCTGTCTATATCTTTCTGCTTGTAATACATATTTCCTTTCCATTTTTTTCCTCTCTATACTCGATCTGCTTCTTTTATATAAATTCTAATAATTACATTTTGATTTTTTTTTTGTCGAAAATGTTTACATTTTGATTAGTCTTATAAAATAAAGAAGGATTTAAAATAAATAAAATATTTAGCATCATAATTTGATCCTCATCATTAAAGCCGCCAACCTTAAGAAGAATGCTACCAACTTAGAAAGAAAGCCATCGGCCTTGAATTGGTTATAAGGAAGGTCATCGACCTTCAAATACTGGACATCAATTATCAAGTTAATCACGGTTGTGATCTTCTTGGATTTCTCCAAATGTTGTTACGGCTTGGATAATGGGCGTGACAGACAGCTTTTCCATATATATTTTTTTTTTTCTTGATCAATTGCAATTTGATGCTCATCATCCTTCCATGCTTGTTGAAGATTTGCCCTCAAATCTTGACAAAAAACATATCCACTTAGATCAAAGATAAACCTGCAAAACTTAAACATTATGAAACAAAATTTCTTAGCTATGCTTAACACAAAAGCTTTCTCTAAAGCTTGATTTAAGAACCCTCTCTTGAGTAATAATTCTCATAGCATTATAACATCAACTCCAAGAACTCTAATGTTTCCTTTAAAATTCTCATTAGTTCCAGTAGCAATTGGAAGTGGTATTATCTCAAGTACACATATAGACGTCTCAACCTGTAGGCAACAGTGCACATCTCTTGTAACATCAATCTTCTCCTCTATAGTAATATCCTTTGTATCCTGGTATTCAACATCACCATCTATGTTACTAGTAATTTCTACCTGTGATATATGATCATCTTTTGAACTCTCTTCAAGAACATCACTACTATCATTTTCAACCAAACAATCCTTCTTAATATTATCCTCTTTATCCTTAGAGACTTTAATAGAAGTAAATGATGACTTTGCCATATCAACGTTTGGAACAACTTCAGTTATTATCCTGACAACTTGTTCCTCTATCCTCTAGCATTGTACTATTTAACAATATCAATACCCTGTTGGACTTTCTCAAAAGACGTAGGATGTAATATAACCAATTTGATAGGAAGAAAATAAACATCTCTCAAAACATCACAACAAGCTCCATGAGATAGCTTCTGTGGTTCTCTTAAACAAACATGATAGTTGCTAATTTTCGCCACATCACAAAGGGTCTCCTCTTGAAACTTACCAATAGAGTAGGTCACTCTTGTCCTCTTTGTTACCCACTTAACTTCTCCATTATAGATCACTTCATAAGGACATGGAAGGTCAATGATTTTAAAACCCAAATGCTCAGCTACAACTTCAGATTTAAATTTACTAGACAATCTTTAATTTGAAATAACAATAGTCCTTAGTCAATTCTACCACTAAGATAGAAGATAGACTCTTTTATTTCCATGGATGGTGGTCCATTGTTTAGAATAAAATCATTATGCAATTGTGTACACCATCGATTGATTATGGACTGAAGATTATTTACACTCTCAGCAAGTTTATGCAATTTATAATCAAGAGACCTTCATAATTCTTCATCCCTATTGTTAATATGAAAACCTAGGTTTCAATCATACCATGCAAATCCTAATCACACAAGTCATGCGCAAGAATGATAAAAATCTTAACTTTGATCACCACATAAAACCTAGGATTTAAATCATAGTCCAACAAAATTGAAGATCACAATTCTTAATGTCATATAAACCCTAAAAACACAAAAGATTAGATCTCACACTTGTCAAACATCCTATTGTTGCAACTGTATTATGTTAATGTAAATCTTCAAACCTAGATATGCATAAACATGGAACCTTCACTTTGATACCAAAATTATGATGTGCCTAAGAGGACAATTACTAGGACATTAATAAGAAAACCAATATGAGCACCAACGAAGATAATTAATAGGATAAATATAGATTCATAATAATTAATCCTAAAGAAATCCTAAGACTTAACACAAGTATTAAGGTTCCTTAAATAACAAGAATAGGAAACTAAAGATATGGATGGCATAATTCTAAGATATGATACACAAAGAACAACTCGAAATATACTCTTTCTAATTTGATATGACTCACAAATTAACTAAAGTGGTTTTTATTTTGTTCACCACAATCAAAGCGGCAATCAAGAAATGGCTTGATAAGAGAAAAGGTTTCTCAAAGAGAAGGAATTTCACAAAACTAATCATAAATTGTTCTCATGTTTACAAATAAATGCCATATATATACTAACGACCTAAATAAAGGAAAAATATTAATTAATATAAAATCCTAGTAAAATCTATTTAAAATACTCCTAATAAAATAAAGAAAGATTTAAAAATAAATCAAATGATCAACATTATAATTTGATCCTCATCATCAACACTACTAGCCTTGAAAAGAACGCTGTCGACCTAGAAAGAAAGTTGTTGTCACGCTCCGAAGGGTACCCTAAACATGTCAGCCTGCCACATATAATATCAAGACTCAAGAATGACCACATTAGTCATGTGAAAGTCTTAGTATTACATGTAAGGCATTTAGCAGGGTAATAGGAGACGCTTTTGGGAAGTGTAGTCTAAGTAAGTAAAAATAAACATACAAGAATCCAGAAATAAAATAGATCATAATATTCACAATCAAAGGTCTATTACATGATTCTTAGGGGCATACCCCTGCTAAATTTCAAGGATCGAAAATAACTAATAGTCTGTACAATAATTTAATACTACATCAAAGACTTCAAATGAATTCTAATCTAATTCTTCAAGTAGATTTCCTTTTAAAGCTCCAAAAGAAAACTTACACGGATAAGAGGAGACCTCGGGCACAAAAATAGGTGTTCCTAAGAATGCAAATATCTATAAGGGCGTAAGCTTATGGGCTTAGTGAGTAAATCCAAAAATTCATACTTTGAACAAAAAAATTTTCAACCAAGTTTATTAAGCAAGCAAATGGGATGCAACAAGCATGTGAGTATACAAGACATATAATTTTCTGGGAATCATATGTTGAATGAATTATGCCTTTCATTCGGGGTTAGGTATTTCAGCCCCTTATGACCATTACTTCTTTTAAAACATTTTTATAGATCTTATCGGCTCCTATACGCCATAAAAAACATGTAGTTATTACCGACTCCTACTGGCCACCAATATTTATGTAGATTTTACTAGTTTCTACTCGCCACATACATGATATACCGGTTATGCCTACCCTCACCATCATACACTTGTCCCACCAATTGTATAATAGCGAATGCAATATGACTTAACATATGAAGTGCATGCATAAATTTTTAATTAAAGCCTAGCCATTATATTTTAATTTCTTACAAGTGATCAACCAATTTCAAACACTTCAATGTGATAATACGCATACAATTTATTACAAGCAATTCATACTTCAATATACTTAATATTCTTTCAACATATTATCATACAACTTCCATTTTATCTTGCCTTAATTCTAATGCAACTAAATTTACAAGCACAATCATAAGTATAAAAAATAAAGGGGAGTAGACTCACTCGGCCATGATGACACTTTTTTCTTATGGATGAGTCGATTGGTAATTCCACTAATCAAAATAATCATCTGGGTACGGACACTCCTCCTCAGATCACCTAATCAAGAAGAATACCCATAATGAGTATTTCTTGTTGATTCTATGGTACTTATCAAAAACTATGTCATAAGATCGTTAAAATTCGTATAAAGGGTAATTCCAACTTAAAATGACCATAACTTAGTCATTTTAACTCGGAATTTTGCATATAATATATGTTTTTCTACCTATTCAAAAAGATCTATCTAATTCTAAAACTATTTTCATCAAACTAAGCTGTTTGAGCTTCGAAACAGTGGTGATCAGATTCACCATGAATTTTGCAAAACTTACTTTTTCTTCTTTTTACAAAAACTTGTATCAAAGATATAGATATTATAATGGTTTAAAAGACCTTTAAAAATGTATATATATGCATCTTCATTGACTCATATCAAATGTATGAAATTAATGAAGTTGTCTCAACCACGAATTTTTGTAAAAGCAAAGTCTTCTAAAAATTTTGGAAAGGTAAAACTTTTGAAAATTTCTTCTTAACTTGCTAGAAAATTTCTCAAGTTATTTTAAATGAGTATTTTCTTTTCCTTAATTCCATTTCCTTAGTCTCTTTAAATTTCAAAAGAATGATTTTCGTTATTCTAAATTCCTTATAGCTTAGTTTGTAATACTTTTTGAAAGTGAAGTTTAGTAAAACTTTTGTTTAAACAAGAACTTAAAATTTTTAATCTTAAAGAATACTTTTCCACTTTATAATTTTGTAAGGTGTAAGTGTGTTTTATCTAAGAATTCCTATATTCTTTGGTTTCTAAATTCTATTATGAGCTCCATTAGATTTCTTAGAAGAGATATACTAAGATAGATTCTTAAGAAAATCATGATAACATTTATTTTGAAAAGAGCTTCTATTTAAGGAAACCTTTTTCCTTATTTATCTTGTTGAGACAAAATCAATATGTTCATGCATGATTATGAATATGAAATTATGAAAATATGAAAGCATAAGAAGGACATAATAAGTAATAAATTAAGCAAGTAAAAAATATGTCAAGTATTGGGAACTTTAACTTTATCAAGGTATCCCGGGACTAAGAATGGACTAGTCCCAAAAGAAATAAGGAAAAGAAAGCAAATATTGTTTTAACTTGATGAGGACAAGTCGAAGACTAGTCTTAAAATAACATGAAATAAATAAATAAATTGCATAACTTGGAAGCAAATAAATAACAATGAGCTTATATGCTCTAAAGAATATATATAAGTACATAATTATATCTAGTTACATATATATAAGAGATTAACATAATATCAATAATAATATGAGCAAAAGTAAAATAGCAACATATATAATATATATATATGAGAACATATTCATGAACAAGAAAAACACATGAACATAGTATAGTTTCCATAACATTAAGTTTAGGAAACTCACTCCATGGTCATGTAAAGTTACATGACATAATAAGAAAGATTTTAAGAAAATTCTCACCTAAAGTTGTGTTGTAGAAGAAGAGGGTTTTGTCAAGAAAATGCTAGAGAGTTTTGGGAGAGTATTTGAGAGGGGAGTTGGAGAGAGTTTTGGAGTGTAATTTTTGTGGGTAGAAGATGTGTGAATGAAGTGAAAGAAAAGGGAAGTTGAGTGATTTAATTAAAGAAAAATTTTAAAAAATAAGAAGAAGAGAGAGAGGGAGGCACTGGCCATGCATGGGGGAGAGGGAGAGAGTTTTTTTTTTTTTTTTTTTGTAATTTTGTGTATTAAAAGTAATAATATGTAAAGTAGATATGATATAAAGTTATGAGAAAGGTAAAAAGTAAAGATAATAGTTGTATGTTGTTGTAAGAGTAGGTGTTAGAAAAAGTAGAGATAAATGAATAGTATAGAATAGTAATAATAGTGTAATGTAAAGTAGATGTGACTAGTAAAATACCAGTAGTAAGAAAATACACGTATAAATGTGATATCTGTTATTTTTAGTTACCAAAAATTATGAAATTGATATTTTTAAAATCCTTGTATTAAATCAGTCGTAACGGTGTTATCGGAATATTTTTATTATTTTAGGCTCCGGACATGCTTTTCAAGAACTGATCCCAATTGAGTCTGAAAGACACTCAAAATTCGCGAATATGATATTTTTATGCTTCCTCATATTAATACAAACTATTATACTAAATATCTCAACTTCGTTTTCTAGGGCAACAGAATATGAGAATGCCATATCGAAATTCTAGGGTTTGTACTAGTTTTTTATTGATCTTTAGGGTTTCTGGTTGACTTTTAGTTCTAAGATTAAGCTTAACATTAATCGAAATTTTAGGGGTTTACAGCTGCTAGTCTTGAAGTAGCTTACAAGGAAAGCTACTAGCCTTCAACTGCTAGACATCAATCTTCAAGTTGATCATAGGTGTGAGTCCTTGGATTTCCCAAAATGTTGTCATGGCTTGGACAATGGGTGAGACTGTCATGCCTCGAGGGGTACCTAAACGTGGTAGTCCACCGTACACAATATTAAAGCCTACGAATGACATCTTTACTCACACAAAGGCTTTCATATCATACGCAAGGCATACAACATATCCAAGGAACGCATCAGAGTAATGCAATTTACTTTGATAATAATTAAATAACAAGGCAAGATGAATACTTAATATTAACATAAATAAGATCAATTACAATTCTTAAGGGCATAACCTTTCTGATACCTTCAGGATTACACAAATATACTTCCTAATAATCTCCAAAACATTAACATATCATATATAACTCATAAAGAAATTTCATGAAAGTAAATCCACCCTATGTTTCCACCCCTCCCACAAAAGTTTAAAGATTCGCCAATGATTTCGATCCTCGAACGCAACTGCAACATACCTGTTTTATCAAAACCTATGGGGATGTAAGCTTACAATGAGCTTAGTGAGATATTCTTTTTTATTTGCATCGTGATTTCAAATAAGTTTATTAATTTTCACGCATATGCTATGCATGTTATACAATAATCACATGATTACACAGATATATATGGTTATCTGAAAACCATATATAGAACGGATTTACCCTTCCGTATCAAGGGTTAGGGAATGGTAGTTGAAGGTCTTCATGATCTTCTATTGCCAGTCCCTAAGCACTTTGCTTTCAGCAATTGATCGGCGCGATTCATCCTTGGAATGTATCCCTAGTACGCCTTAGTTTCTTAAGGATGAGCATGGCCTCAAGCTATCTTAACCTTAGATCTTCCAATTCTTCGCGTAAGAATAGTAGCTTTCGACATGTGACTCCACGGATGCAATGCATATCCATTTAATTTATATCAAAGCTGAGTATGATTAAGGTACACTTACAACCGATCAAACAAACATCATACACACATAAGCAATATGTAATATTAATGATATACTTACATAATCATTTGTGGGTTTCGATATGCTTAGCATTCATTATCATACATACATAAGAACACATATATATAAACCCATACCCCATATATGTTCATTTTATCTTGTACCTATAGATCTAGTGCAATTATTTACAAGCATAAGTAAGGTAATGAAATTAAGAGGAAAAACTCACTCATACATATTGCAATCTTCTTAGTTGTAGTAATTCTTAGGAAGAAAAATCCTGTACTCTTCATCACCTCGACAAAAGAAATACCTAGGATGAGTATTTCATAGAAGTTCTACTTAAACTTTCTAATTCTATCTTGTCTTTTTTATTTCCCAAAATATCGGATTATATGAAATCTCAACTTAAAATGGTCATAACTTGCTCATTTTAACTCAGAATTTCGTATATAAGATATTGTTTTCTACTCACTCGAAGAGATCTATCTATTTATGAGGTTATTTTTAATATTTGAAGTCATTTGGGTTCTAAAACATGTCGGTATAGCTCCAGTACGAAAATTCCAGCCTTGATTTTGTAATTTTTCTCAATTCTATTTCATCCAAAAATTCCATAGCAAACACATAATATATATATATATATAGTTTGAAAAATATTTTTTAATATATACATAGGCTGATATTATATGCATAATTCTAGTAATGTTATCTAAAAAATAAAATTTGTAAATAATCTTTGTGAAAGATAGAGTTTATTGAAAAGTTACTCATTGACTTGTCATTAAATTTGCTAGTTTGTAAACATATGACTCTCACAACAAGGAAAACATAATTCACTATATTTTGAAATCCCAAATGTCTCATATTCGAAAAGAATTCTATTTAATAATTTATTTTACAAAACACGGTTTTACTCATTGTTGGTATGAAACTCTAAATATATTTTCTTATAGAAATTTCCTTAAGTTGATTCATAATTGAAACTCTAAATTCTTAGATTTTTTAAATATGAAACTCAATTATAAAAAACTCATGGTTTTATATTTATTTTGAGCTTTTGAATATCTCATCCTTATATTAAACTTTTTTTAACTAAGTATTTTCCAAAACATAAAACTTTATGTGGCTATGAGGAAAATCATCTTAAGTTGTATGTAAAAATGTTTTAAGTTTTAGTTTATGAAAAAAATTAAAGGAATAGCTTGTTCTAAATTCTTATTCTCATAATGACTCTTTTCTAAACCCATAAATTTTCAACACATGGATTTTTGTTGGAAAATCTTTAGTTTGTTACAAGAGAGTGTCTAATTGTTATAACTATTATTTGTATTACCTTAGTTTATTAAAAGAAATGGATTTTACTTCTTAAAACTTAGTTCCTCAAGTTGTATACCAATTTATTTCTAAGTGGGTTTTTTACTAGTGAATTGGTTTTAAACTTGACTCAAAAAAGTTGTTTAGCTCTTAGTGTTGGTTAAAGTGTTGGTGACAACCTTATAAATAAGTTTTTAAGAAAATTTCCATAACAAAGAATTATCAACATTAATTTTGAGACAATAATTTTTTATCTTATTGGTTTGAAAAAGAGTGTGTAAGGAAGTTACTTAGTTAAATCTAGCATAATAATATCACTAAAAATTTATGATTGACGTTCTACAAATTTTTGAAAAGCATTTTGTTAAAATAAAATTCTAAATTTTAATAGAACATTTCCTAATTGATAAAATGACAATTTTATAGTAAGTTTAATTTATTTTCTTTATCAAAGAAAGAACTCCTTTTATTTTTATTAAGACAACATGCATGAGAATGAATTTTACAATTAAGTACACGGCAAAAATAATTAATATGAAAAAGGGAAGATGTAAAAATGAAATAAGCACATAAAATCAACTCACTAATTTATAAACCTACTTAAAAAAATAAAGGTTGCCAAGTTTTTAAATGATAAACCTATCTTCAAAGAAAAAAAAAAAATATAAACATGATAAGTTCAAAAACAATAGATATTATCAACAACTTAAGAAAATGTTGAAACATGATTTCCTTCCAAGTAAAATTAGTAAAAAACTTAAAAGACCAAGTTTTAGAAATAAAATTTATTTTTAAAGAAGTTAGGAAATAAAAATATAAGAGGAAAAAGACTTATATATCAAACGATTTTGAAAGGAAAATATGTACAACTCAAATTATATATAGGCTATCAACAACTTAATAAAAATTTTGAAAACTTTTTTTATTACTAGAAGTAAAATTTGTAACAGATCAAAGTTAAAATTAATTTATTTTAGAAAAAAAATTGGAAAACAAAATAAGAATATACTCATTTATAATAACCCAAGAGTTTATAAAGTTATTTCAAAAACACTTAGAAAAGAAATTGTTAAAATTGAAGTTTCAACTCCGTAAGACAAATTTTTTAAAGAAAAATAATCATTAAAACAACATCATTAAATTTTGCATACAATATGAGTCTATATATAGTATTCAAAGGATTTTTCAATCATATAAATATCTATATTTTTGCTAAAAGATTTTTGGAATAAAGAAAAGTTTGAAGATTGTGTTTTAAGGGCTGGGATTTTCTTGGTAATTTTGTACCAACCTTTTCCAAGACCTAAAGGACTTTTTATGAAAAAATTAACCTGAGAAATGGATAGATCTTTTTAAGTAGGTAGAAAATGATATATAATGTGAAATTCTGAGTTAAAATAAGCAAGTTATGGTCATTTTAAGTTGGAATTTCTCTCTATATGATTTTTGACGAACTTAGTGAAACAAAATTAGCAAGTTTAAGTAGAACTTCCAAGAAATACTCATTTTGGATATTTCCCTTGTATAGATGACGTATCGAGTTTGTCATGATCCAAGAGATACCCTAAACGTAATAGTTTGCCACGCTCAACATTAAAGCTTAAGTATGACAACCTTATCCATTCCAGAAGCTTTAACATTAAGTGTAAGGCGTGCTCTCACAAATTTAGGGACCATACATGGAATTATGAAGCTTAAGAGGATATAATAACAAATTATGAAAAGAGGATTCATAACATTTATTTGTTCATAATAAAGATCTTACAAAACTTAAGGGCATTCCCTAATCTCAAATCTATTACAGGAATATTTCTATATCTTATCCAACACTAAACTTTGTCTAGAAATTCCTTAACCAAAAAAAAAAATACTTGACTTTAGGGTCCACGCAGCCTCAACCACAAATAAGTGAACTGCAAAAGAAATCTATAGGGGTATAAGCTAATAGGCTTAGTGAGAACTATTTCAATAAATGACTTCTTGAAATGAAAATTAAAACAAGTTATTTAAGTAAACAAATGAGATACAACATACACATAGGCAAACAAGGCATATAGTTTTCCGGAAACTATATGTTGAATGGATTTATGCCCTCCATTCAGGGTTTGGTGATATGTAACCTTAAAACAAGTAGTTTTAGTTAAAAAGATTTGTGCTTTTGATCAATATCGCCAAACACATCAAGTCTACTTGAATTAAGCCTTGTTTCTAGACTATCCGCCAAGCATTTTCTCCATGTCGCCAAGTAATCACTTTCGGTCACTCCGCCAGGTGTTGCTTTCGACCTGAGCTACCATCCTTCTCACCCAAGGATAATAACTCAATGCAATGTGACTCACTTCGTGGTATGCATGAACCAGTTTATTTATGATTTCATAGCATCATTATTCTCAAAGTTAAGGTGATCATAGAATTTCACACAAATCAAGTGTTATACTAACACAAACATTAAATCAATTATGGCTTCGATATTCTTAAGATCTTTTCAATAAATTATCTTACATACATATCCATTTGTCTTTTCTTAATTCTAATGTGACTAGATTACAAGCATAATCAAGTAAAGCACTTTTAAGGAAATAAACTCACAATGCCATGTCGATGATTTCTCTAGTGGATGAGTCGCTCACACAATCCACTTAATCGAAATAGTCTTTGGGGTATAGGTATCCTTCCTCTGAATCACCTAGCCAAAGAAAATACCTAAGATGAGTATTTCTTGATGATTTTCTTGAACTTTGATAAAACAATATCATAAGAACATCAAAGTTCGTATAAAGGAGAATTTCAATTTAAAATGGTCATAACTTGGTCATTTTAACTCAGAATTGCGCATATAATATATCGATTTCTACCTACTCGAAAAGATCTATCCATTTCTAAAACTATTTTTATCAAACTAGATCATATAGGCCCCAAAAAAGTGGTGATCAGATTCACACCGAATTTTCCAACCCAAAAACAATGTTGGTTCAAACATTAAATCGATCAAAATTTGTTTGATAAATACCTAGTTATCTATATAGTTGAAAATTTATCTTTTTATAGTTACTTAGCTCATATTTATTCATGCTCAAGTGTTTATTATTCAACCATATTTCTTGAGTAAAACAATGTCAATTAAAAGTTTAGAAAACTATAGTTTACAAGAAATTCATTTTGGTAAATCTTTTGAAATGAATACTTTGATTCTTTTGTTTTCAAAGAATTACTTTATGTTTGACTTATTATTTTCCTAGATGACTTTTTTGAAAGGTAATTTTCTTCTTTTCTAAAGTCCTTTTATTAGTGTTACTTTTCCTATTTATTTTCTATACAATTTTTCTTTGACTATTTATTAGAAAAGATCTAAATTTGAAATTTCTCATTCCTTTCTCATAAAGTTTCCTTTATATTATGTTTCTATATAAATTATTTTTGTATATAAAAGTTATTTTCTTTTTGAAAAACAAAGTAATATAGAAATGATTTAAAAGCTTTTCTAAAAAAAAAAATAGTTTAAAAAATTGCAGTGAGTTCTTCTTAAAACTTGAAAAGGAATAACTTTTACTTTTGTTAAACCATAGATTTTCTATTTCATATAGACTTATTCCTAAGTGACAAAATCTTCTTTTTTTATCAAGTATTTTAAAACTTTGAAAAATTTGGACAACGATCTTAATGACATGATTTATGAGAAATAATATCAACAAGCGAAAATAACATGAATAATAAATAAGGTCAAGTATTGGGAGTCTTAGCTTTTTCAAGGCTCCCAAGACTAAGAAGTAGACTAGTCCCAAAAGAAAGATCAAAAGAAAGAAAGAAAAATTTGTTTTGACTTGATGAGGACAAGTCTAAGACTAGAGACTAGTCTTAAAACAATTAGAAATAAATAAATTGCAATGGAAGAAATAAATAAATTACTTTACATGAAAATAAATAAATTGCAAGTGAGCTTATATGCTCTAAAGAATATATATATATATATAGATAGATAGATAGATAGATAGATAGATAGATACATAATAATGCTAAGATATAATTATAATAACATGGACAAAATAAAACAATATATACATAAATAGATTTTCATGAACCTGAACAATTCATGAACATAGTGTAGTTTCTATAACATTTAGTTTTTGAACACTCACACCATGGTCATGTAAAGTTACATGACATGAGGAGAAGAAAATAATAAGAAAAGTTTACCTAAAGAAAGTTTTTGAAGTGTTATGTGATTATGGGATTTGTAGTAGGTAGAAAGTGGCTTTGTGTTTATTTTGAGAGAGTTTTTAGAAGATATTTGGAGAGAGTATTGAGAGGAGAATTTGAGAGAGTTTTTGTAGAGAAATTTGTGAGTAGTAATTGTGTGAAAGAAGTGAAAAAGGATATGGGTATTTATAGAAAAATGTGGAGTAATTATTGAGTGATTTAAATAAAAAAAATTGAAACAAAATTGAGAGAGAGGGGAGGCAAGGGGTGCCGGCCATGAGTGTAAGAGAAGGAGAGAATTTTATTTTATTTTTTGTATTTTTGTTGATTAAATAAAGTAATAAGTAAGGTAGATATGAAATAAAGTTATGGAAAAGGTAAAAAGTAAAGGTTATAGATTATATGTTGTAAGAGTAGGTGTTAGAAAAAGTAGAGAGAAAATAATAGTGCAGAATAGTAGTGAATAGTGTAATGTAAAGTAGATATGACTAATAAAGTACCGGTAGTGTAAACCCCTGTTTTCTAAGCCCTAAATCTTAAGCCGGAAAGTCTACTGGAGACCTTAGGTCAACGGATCTTGAGTAAAACCCTACAGTTTAGATCCGACAAACCCGAGTTCGTAAATCGAGGAGTCGAAAAATAATTAAAGTGTTTAGAATAGTCCGTAATAATATTTGATTTATTAAAAATATCAGATTGGTTCATTTCGGCTTATTTCGAACCCGTTTGGATACTGCTTTGGAAAGCGTGTCCCGGGGCTCGGAAAATTAAAAATATATCTTTAATATTTTTAGACTCGTATTTTTATAAGGATTTCAAAAATATCAAGTTTAGAATTTTTCGGATTCTAAAAATATCAGTTATAGCTCATATAAGCTTATTTTACTCTTACCGGTAACTAAATTGTTAAATTTCTAAAAATAATTTAATTGATTATTTTATTTAAATCATAAAAATTCTGCTACTTAATAAAAATATTTTTCTTAATTTATTTTATAAATTTTCTTATTCAAAAAGCCACTTTATCAACCCATACCTCAAGTACACATACATTATCATTACTACACATTATTATGTCTTCTTTTGCTTTTTCTTACACTTCTTTCCCAAAATTGCAGCTGCCCATTCCCCATAAAATAGCCACTTTCATTATTTTTAATCAATTATTTGATATTTTAAAGTCTCTTTTAGTTACAATGGATGCAACTTGTTACACTTTCAAAATACAAGTTAAAATCAAACAAACCACCCCCACACCACACTAAAATCACGACAGCCCTCCCCTTGTTGCAGCTGCAAGTTCTATTTTTTTTTTAAATTTATTTAACACTCTTACATCTCTATTTAAGATCTTATTCTCTCTCTTTCATTTTACAAACCCTATATTTTTCCTCTCTCTTTTTCCCTCTCTTTTCTCTTCTTCTTGGCTTGTCTTCTCACAAACAAGCTGCCCATTTTTATTCTTGCTTCCATACATATTTCTTGCAATTATTTGAGGTAATCTTTCCTCTTTTAGCTCTTATAAGATGTTCTAGGATGATACCATGGATGTTTCATGCATCAAAGGACATTCCACAAGCTTAAAAGGCTATGGATGATGATGCCAAGAAGTGAAACACTCCTCTAGATGATGATCTCTTTTGTTCTTAGTATTTTTGTTATATGGAAGGCTTGTTTATCTTCTTGTTTTGTGATAGCTTGTAGATCTAGAGTTTTATCAAGCTTTAGTTATGTTTATGTGTAGATCTAGAAGTTTAAGGCTACTACTAAGTTTTTCTTATGCTTTCATGGTATATATTGAGTAGATCTTAGATTCAAGTTGGAATGAAAAAAAAAATTCGTAACTTGTCAATGCCCTATTTTAAAAACCCTCTTTCAAGTCTTAAAATGGAAGCTTTTGTTAAGAAAATGAAGGTTTGATGGATGTATATCATCAAGGCTTCATCTTGCAAGAATCAAAGTTGATTTTCAAAGTTTATTTTCAAAAACAAAAATTGTATTTTCGGATCAAGACAAAGATCCAAAATAAAAACATGTTTTTCAACTCACAAATGAGGATTTTATTCAAGAAATGAAGGGTTCTTAGGATATAATATGTAATGGGTTGTTTTTCATGAGTTTTGATGAATTTTCCAAGAGATATGTCCAAAATAAATTTATGAAAATTCGGATCAAGACCAAGACCTATTTTTGAAACCCATCATTCAACTTTAAAATGAAGATTTAGACAAAAATATAAGAGGCTCTTGATATAGATATCTTAAGGAATGGATTTTCATAAGTTTGAATGGGTTTTCCTAAAAAGTATTGCATAAATCAAGTGCTTTGTAGAAGACAATATTTAGGTCTTGTTTTCATTGTAAATTTCAAAGTGGAAATTCGTAATTATGAGGAGACCAATTTTGAAAACCTTCTTTTTGATCTCAAAACAAGTATTTTATATTGAAAATGGAATGCTTTGATGATACATAATATAGGAAAAATTATTTTCATTGAACTAAGTGAGTTTAGTAAAGGAATTACTCAAAACAAGTCAATGAGTTTCAACTTGTGAATTTCGGTTTTATGAATATGGATTCTTAGAAGTTTCTTTTGAACATTGTGTTTGGGATTAGATAAGTATGTAATCTCTTAATTTTGTTTAGAGGATCTCCTTGCAAGTTTAGGACTAATATGAGTTAACCTAAGTAGTTAAATAGAGTAGATATGGCAATTTTTCACAAAGGCTCAAATCTGGAATTTTCGCAACCCTACTGTACAGTACGTTTCCGACCCTTAAATGACCTTAAATGTTTGAATTAACTTTAGAAATGGATAGCTCTTTCGAAGTAGGTATAAATCGGTATATTATAAGCTAAATTCCGAGTTAAAATGAGTTAGATATGACCTTTTTAAGTTAAGGATTCAACCTAGACGGAAATAACGAACTTAGTAAATAAAATTGTTAAGTTTAATAGACTTCTTGAGAGATACTCTTGTACCTAGGTGAATTGGAGGACGGGTTACCACTTCCCGAGGACTATTACGACTAGTGGAATTTTCACTTCATGGACAAGTGAGTTCATTTCTCAATTAATTATGCTCTTGGATGTGCTTGTAGTCGTAGTGGCATTAGACTTAGGAAAAGATAAAATTGTGATTGTATGGTGATCTAAACTTGCATGAATGAACGATAAGTATATCGAGGCAAGCTTTGTTGCAATAATCTTGTATGAGCTAGTATAGATTTGGAATGTCTGAAATTTGTATGGTCACTTTTAAATTATCTAATTAATATACCATGATTATATGAATAATTGTACATGCATATCACGTAATGAGTCACATATCATTGTCGAGTATGCCTTTGGTGGGACAAAGGTGTATTTGGGAGGCAGCGGGTCTTTAATGAAGGGGGTTAGGGTTGCATGACTTATGGACCACCCCATTCGAATAATGAAACTATGGTTGCATGACTTATGGACCAACATTAAAGATTGTGGTTGCATGTCTTATGGACCACCCCACTTAAGATTGGGATTATGGTTGCATGTCTTATGGACCAACTTTGGAATTGTAGTTGCATGTCTTATGAACTACCCCAAACCCCGAATGGAGGGCGTAAATTCATTCACTTATGACTACCGGAAAGTCATATACTGCTTGCTCATACGCTTGTGCATTCATATGGTTGCTTAATTATAACTTGCTTGTATAGATATTTTAGCTTGGTCGGGCATGTTACTTGAAGAAAATGAATCTCACTAAGCATTAGCTTATACCCCAACAGTTTTTGTTGCAGCGTTCCTATTTTTGGATGTTCCGAGAGGACATTTTGTGCAGGTTTATCACATGGCATTAAAGAGCTTTTGAGGAAGTCGGGACCTAGTGTAGGCGTGGACTTCTAGGAAAATCTCTTTAATGTAGATTCAGATATTTGTAATTGGAGCTAAACGATGTAGACTCCTATTATTTTGGCGGGGGTATGCCCCCATGGCTTTTGTAAAGTTAACTGATTATTTCGTTGTGATTTATATTCTTAATGCTATGTATGCTTTCTTAAGACTACTCGAATCAAAGTGTGATCCTAAAAGTTGTGTGAGTACACCTTACACACGATATGTAAACTCATGGGATGACTAAGGTTGTCATACTTGAGTTTAAATATCGGGTGCGGTGGACTGTCGCGTTTAGGGTACCCTTTGGAGCGTGACAGGTAGTAAGAAAATACACGTATAATTATGATATTTGTTATTTTTACTTATCAAAAAATTATAAAACTGATAGTTTTGAAAACCTTATATTTTTATTAGTCTAACGGTATATTCGGAATATTTTTACTATTTCGAGCCCTGGGACATATTTTTCAAGAACTGTATCCGATCGGATTCAAAACGAGTCGTGGTTTTACTAATATGATCTTTTTAAGCTTTCTTAGGTAATTACGAACTATTCTACATACTAAACTCTTACTTACTTTCTTGGGGTTGCTTATTCGAGATTGCCGGACTTAAGTCATTACGTCTAACTAGGGTTTTGTCGACTTTAGGGTTTCCGGTTGACTTCCATATTAGGGTTTAAACTAAACCGATTCCAAGATTTTAGGGGTTTGTAGAGTTTTCATATCCTGAAGATTACTTTGACTAGAAGTTGCCGTATAAATGGCCGAGTGAGTTTATTTCTTACATTTTATACTTATGTTTTTGCTTGTAAAATTAGTCGCATTAGAATTAGGAAAAGATAAAATGGAAAGGTACATGTGCTTTACATATATGGATGAAATTACATTTAAGTATATCGAGAGAAGAATTATTTGTAATGAATGTTTGATATAGTATAAGAATGATGTCTGCGAATTCTATGATCACCCATAAAATATTTAATCATGACATGAGTATCTAATCAAATTGATTCATGCATATCATTAGGTGAGTTCATTGCATTTATTACTATACCCTTGGTGGGACAAAGGCATAGTAAGGAGGTTCATAGAGCCCGTAAGATCTATAAAATGGCGAAGAATCGTCCGGGTTAAATTTTGGTAAATATGACACATGAATAAAATATGTTTTATAACTGGGTAGTGGCTTGAATAATACTACAAAAGAGTTGTATTCATAAAAATCGATCTATTCGATCTGAAACCCCTAACCCCAAATGGAGGGGTAAATCCATTCAACATATGATTCCTAAAAAATTGTATGTATTGTTTGCTCACATGCTTGTGCATATCATATGGTTGTTTGAATAAATTTGTTTTGATTATTGGTTGCTTGGTGTTTAACTATGGAAATAATTCTCACTAAGCGCATAGCTTATACTCTCTTCGATATCTCTTACAGTACTCATATCTTTGGTTGGAGCCTAAGGGATACTTCACCCTGGTAATACTTTTTGGAGCCTAGAGCTTTTGGTTAGAATCTAGGAATTAGAAGTAGAAATAGATTTCCAAGTAGAAATTCAAAAATGTAAAGGAACTTTGATAGAATTAGATGTTTTATAGGGGAATACCCTTAAAGTTTGTAAGACTCCTTATATCTCTTTTAAGAACCTTACTTTTATTGTTATGATTTACTTTCTTAATTGTTATTATGTATAACTGCTTAAATGGCTTGATCCAAATTTAGTTTGCTATGATCATGGAAGTACGCCTTACACTCAATATCGAGACTTTTAGGATAACTAAGGTTCTCATACTCAAGTCTGAATATTGAGTGTGGTGGGCTATCACGTTTAGGGTATCTTTGGGGCGTGACACCTATGGGTTTAGAAAACAGGCACTATGGTCATGTTAAGTTACATGAACATAAGGAATAATTAAATGAATTTTTACCTAATATAGAGAAACGAGTGGTAGAAAAAAGGGGTTGATGTTGTATGCAGATAGTGAGAATATGGAGAGATTGGAAGAAATTTTAGAGAGAATATTTGAAAAGTGATTTTGTGAGAGTTTTGTTATTGTAATGAAGTATGTGAAAGAAATGAAGGGAGAGAGGGTATTTATAACTAAATGTAGAGGGAAATTAAATGTAATTAAATAAATTAAAAAAGAAAAAAATTAGATAGAGTAGAAAGAGAGGGGTGGACAACGAGGAGAAAAAAGGAGAGAGAAGATGTCATAAAAATTAATTTTAGCAAAGAAAAGTAAGTAAAGTGTAAGAGAAGTTAAGTAAAAAGTAGTATTGAAAAAAATGTAAGAAATAAGTGTATAGATTATAAGAAGTAGGTGGTAAGAAAAGTAGAGAAATGTGAATAGTAAAGTATAGTGGAAATAGTACAATGAATAACAAATAGAAAAATAAAATACTAATAGTAATAAAAATACGCGTAAAAGGGCTATATAAGATATTTTTAGATTTCGAAATATTCTAAAACTGATATTTTTGGAATCCTCATATTATTACGAGTCTAATGGTGTTATGGAAATATTTTTACTATCTCAAGCCTCGAGAGACGTTTTGCGAAAACTGATCCCATTTAGGTTCGGAATCATATCTATTATGAATCTGATCATTTTAGGTTTCCCAATATTATTACGAGCTACAATCTAAGATTATCTCAATTTTATTACTCCAGGGTTAAAATCATGGGATTGCAGGATTTAATCTAACTAGGGCATGTTGTTGGCTTAGTTGACTTTTAGAAATCTGGTTTTAATTCTACTTTAAGATTTACTCACAAGATTATAAAATTTTTGGATTTACGAATTTATTATATTTTTGGTTTAAAATTTAAGTTTTCACTTTATTTTTATGATTTATTTTGTATTTAACAATTCTTAGGATTGTTTAGTCGAGTTCAAGGTTATGGGTTGACTCTGTTTGACTTTTGATGCTAATTGACAATTTTTATTGTAGAATTCACCAAAGGGTTTAAGGTTTTAGTATTTTATTGTTAAGTATTATTTGGATATATCGTCTCAATTTACATGTTAGCGATTAGATAAAGGAATTGTTTCACCTATGCATTTTAAATCAAATGATTATTAGATTTTTCATTTTTTTTAAAGGCCCCCTCTTTGTCAAGGTTAAGAAGTTCTGTATTTGATCTTGTTTAGAATTCAGTTTTAACTTTGGTTCTTTTTTTTTTAAGGTTTTAGTTTCGGTATTTAACTCTAAGATTATTTCCTAAGAGTATTGAAAAATTCAGGGGTTTATAGTGACATGCAACCTTTCCATATTTTCTTCTTTTTCTTAATCAATTGCAATTTGATACTCATCACACTCTGATTAACAAATTATATATCATATAAACCAATAAGTAATTAAGTAATAGAAATAGATTAATTAGCAAAATAAATGAAAAAAAAGAAGGGTTAACGACGAAAATGGTACCTGAATTTTCTCAAAAGAACAATTGAGTACCTAAAGTTTGGTTTTAAATAATTTGATACTAGAACAAAGTTTTCATTGACTTTTTTCATATCTGAAGCAAGTGAAATGAGGCATAAAAAAATCCATGAAAAGTTTGTCTAGGTATCAACGTTGTCAAAACCAAATTTTAGACATGAAAAAATTCAATGAAAACTTTATCTAGGTACAAAATATTTAAAACCAAACTTCGATTTTGCAAAAGTTCAGGTATCATTTTTGTCATTATCTTAAAACAAAATATTTAAAACACTAGAGGTTAAAATTTAAAAATTATCTTATTTGTAGATACACCCCTATAATCGATACGTGATCTGACCATTCTAACTTCATTGCCATTATTTTTTCTTTTCAATAAAAAAAAATAAATAAAATCATATGTTTGAATTCTTTTGAATATGTAAAACTGTTCAGTTCAAGGCTCTAAATCGAATCGCGAAACGTTTACTCCTTACAGAACTGAGCTGCAAATCAAACCGTTTTATAAGAGAACCAAAATTTCGATGCAATTTAGTTCAGTATTATTCAGTTCACGATTCAACTAAATTTTCTTTTGCACAAATTTACATGATATGATGGTTTTAGAGCAATCATGCTAAGCCCCATTCTAGGATTGTTATACCTGATAAGATCTATCTGAAAGTAAAAATAACCATATAAAAATTTAGGTAATTAGTTAAAAAATTAACTAAAATTTAAATACCACATGAGGAATTATTTCTAATTTTACTTAGCATCGCGTTAAGCTTTAGCTTCTAATGTTTACTATTCTATCAATCATAATATTCTCAATTGTAAAGCAAGGTTAATGGTAAAAAAATACTAAACTTCTGCAAAAAGAACAATTGGGTACTTGAAGTTTGGTTTTAAACAATTTGGTACTTGAACAAAGTTTTCATTAACATTTTTAATACATGATGTTTAGTTTCGACAATTTTAATATATGAATAAAGTTTTTATTAACTTTTTTCATACCTAAAACTAAGTTCAATGAGGTATGAAAAAAGTTTATTCAGGTATTAAAATTGTCAAAATCAAACATTAAGTATGAAAAAAGTTAATGAAAACTTTGTTCAGGTATCAAATTATTCAAAACCAAACTTCAAATACCTAATTATTTTTTTTTTAGGAAAGTTGAGGCATAATTTTTGTCATTATTCCTATAAAGTATGAAGGTCCCATTTTGAAGACGGAAGCCATCTAATTAAACACCGCATGCAATGGCAGAAAAAAGTGGTTACTAAAGAGCTAGGCAAAATAATTTGATATATTAATTTTATTCATAGATGATCGATGTGTTCCTCTCTGACCAGCCTCATTATTTCATTAAGATCACTCTACTTCCCATTAGGTAGATAATAGATATGCCTTCCCCTTAACTAATTTTGCCCGCTCCTTTGTCTACCAATTGAATGTGACTTTGAAATTCCAATGTAACTGGAAAGTGTCCACATTTGACGCGGGGACATGAGAACAAGTCCAGTCGAGTGGATCACAGAAAAAGCTAACAACCGAAATTAATTTATTTGGTTGAAAGGTGTCGTTGTCGATCACGGTTGACGTCCATGACATCTAGTTTGTCGATTTCGAGTATTATGTTAGGAATTGGCTTTGTAACTATAAATACATACGTCTATATGTTTTATAGTAATAACTACTAAAAACCTAATCTAAAACGTTTTTTAATGTTTTTTTTTTTTATCTCAAATCAAATCATTACATAATAGTTTGATGGGTTAATTACAAAAACATTATTTGTGTTTTAACCTATTTACAAACACATGACCTGTGTTATCTTTTTTGATAATAAGGTGAACCGAGTTTCATTTAAAAGTGTCAATATCATTTAATAATTTTAGAATGACACGTGTTCATATTTTATTGATCATAAAAATTAATTTTACATTTCTTTTCATTTTCTAATTTTCAAAAATAATTTTTAATATTTTATTTATTTAATTTTATTTAGCATTTTTTATTATATTTATTTTTTTAGACCAATAACACTATAACATTTCCTTTTATAGTAATTAATAACATTGACAATTTTGAATGCAACTTGGATCACCAAATTATTAAAAAGATAGCACATATCTTATTTGTAAATTGGTTAAAATATAGGTCATGTTTTTTTAATAATAATCTTAGTTTGATTCGGTTATTTGGATTATCTATTAAATAAAATTTCTAATTAAAAAATTTATTCTAATTAATTTACATTCATGCAAATGTTCAAACATTTAAAACTAGAAAAAAAATTACTACAATAATTGGTACTCTCTACTAATTATAGGCATCAAAATATTTCTTTTTTAAAGAAGGTTGTAGGTAAAGATTGATATAGATAATCAACATCATTGTTGTAAAAAGAACATTAAACTATATATGTATAATTATATATATAATTGTTTTACAAAGTAAAAAGAAATGAAAAAAAGATTGCTCTATAAAGTTCATATGGAAAATCATAATAATGTACTTCATAAATCAGTCACATTCATAATATATAGTCCTCTATAAAATTATTCAATAACTAATAAATCATTTATCAACAAAGTACATCAAATAACTTTCATAACTTAAAAACAAAGTCCATATAAGATTAACAAAGAAAGCATATTAAGTCACTAATGAAAGTATCTATCTTAAATCTTAAAAAAAAAAAAAGTTGATATTAATCATATTCATCAAATATTACAAATCATAATTAAATCAAAAGAAAATATATGACCTTAAATCAAATATAATAAAAAATTTATAGTTATAAGTACATTATTATTATATTTTTCTAAAACTGTTTGATTCAATTTGATGGAACAATTTAGTTTACCTCTCCAAGTCAATGATAAATTGACGTATTGATCTAGATCAGTAAATATCTAAACCAGATTCCTTAAGAAAACAATTTTTTTTTTTGTTTGAATTTGTTTAATTTGGTTAGTGTTTTTTGGCTACTCTTAGTTCTAATAGGTAGTTGGTTGGTGCTCTAAGTTAATTAGTGACAGGGCAATGATAAGCAATTTGCATCTATATACAAATATTAGAAGAACCATGAATCCGCATTACATGTGCTTGAGGAAATAAAACATAGATGATATTTCTTAAAAGATAATTACAGTTTGCATATCAAGAAAATGACAAAAAAAAGAAAAAAGCTCTTCTCCCTCTCTCTCTCTCTCTCGATAAATATGTGTGGGAATTCATGTTTTTGTTGAAATACATTATTGTTTGTGTGTATACATTGGATATTTTTGTTAATTTTAGCATAAATTTTTAGTAACTTTAATTTTATATTGAAAATTTTTTTGGCCCATGTATGAACTGAAAATACAACCAAAAAGAGAGAGAGAGAGAGAGAGAGAGATAAAAAGCTATTTAGCGGACAAATATGCGTAGCAAGAAAAATGATGGTTGACGATCTTGTCTTAAAAGTTATAGGGCATGATGGGTTAATATTGCAGCCTTTTGCCCTGGGATGGTAAAAGTATTCAAGATAATTGACTTCATCCACTTGCGATTATCTTTAATATCACTTTTGATATATAAAAATTATTTAAATTGAAATTAAATAGATTAAAATTGAATGAATGTTAGAATAACAAATCGATTCTTTTATTTGAAAATAATCACATAATAGGATAGAATGAAAAGTGTATACAATGTAATTGTTCAAACTACTATCAATAACTAATATAGATAATAAATAAGTAATATGCTAATATGATAATTAAAATAGATATAATTAGTGAGGCTAATTGGAATTATGATTTCACTTTCTCAAATATAATACTAGATGTTCTTTTAGTAGAATTGTGATTCCAACTTATAAAAATACTTCTAAATATGAGAATAAGCATAAAATAGGAATCATCGCTATATTTCAAATTAATTCTGACACATCAAACATGTCATAATTGTATTAGTGTGAGTATAGTGAGAAATCCCAATAGTTGGTTACACAGTTACTCTTAAACAATTTTTGAACACTATCTATACTGATAGTGATATACCAAAGTTTATATCAGTCTTACTTAGGATTTTCACTTGGTTTTAAGCTTTTCCATGTAAAAATATTTTATATTAATTATCTTTCATCTATTTGCTTATCTCTAGTTATCTTGTGCTTTATTGATATGTAACGCAATTACAAATCAGATTAACAAATTGGTATCGAAGTTATCAGGATAAATAATTAATATTAAAGCAAGATTGATGGGGAGATTTTGATATTTAACGCTTGTGATTTAGATATCTTCCCAGGCCAAGCAAGATAAAGACCCCAACTTGGACCTAGTGTGTCTAAGTCCACATATCATGAACTCATAGCCACTTCATGTAATGGTGAGGTAGATCCAACGCATGGACCCATCAGGTCCTACGGTAGATCGGGATAGTTCTGACTCGTTTCCTTTTTTTTAAAAAATTCTTTAAATTAAAATAATAAAATTAAAAACTTTAAATATATAAAATGAGTATAAGAATATATTACTCTTTAGCCCAAATTCATTTAAAACTATCAAGAATGTGCAATTATTTATACATAAGCACATACCTATTGAGTTAAAATATTAGTAATGTAGAACTAGAGTAACACTCTTATCACTTGCTCAAATCTGGTAGGGGATGGAATTGTAAATAATGGGCTTTCATTGAGGCTAGTAAGGAAATCTGTAAAATAGAAAACGCGTTAGTGGTATGCTAGATATGGAACTGGCATAGCTACTTTGATGCTTTAAGTCAATATTTGCCATGACAAGCCCCTAGATTGAATGAATATGAATGGTTTACTGCGACATTACCTTGATCTAGAATGGGGTGTAAATATTTATAAGAGACTAACCTTTATAGTTTTGCCAGCAATGGGCAAGTGAGTGAGTGAGTGATTGAGTGGTTGGTTGGCTTAGTAATTACAATTGTAGTGGGCTTAGTGGTGATCGTCGAGAAGTGTCACGACACCATCTTATGTGGAGTGATCTTGACTAAGCTATGGATGCCAAGTAAGAAGCACTCTAAAACCAATTGAGCATTACGTTTAGGTCGACACGGAAGTTAGTTTACTATTAGTAACATAGGGGTTCAGGGGCTAAGTTTATTATCTTGGCCTAGTGGAATGGAGGGCTTAGTTCAAACACTTTGAAGTCAGGAATGGACAGTCAACAGTTGTACCCATACCCCCTTCCACCCCAAATTCCCATTGTGTGGATGAAGAGAGTAAGATAATCATAAAAGCCGATTGAGTCGAGCTAGGAAAGTAACTGCTTTATTATAAGTTGGGTGCCATTCATTAATTTTATACTTGGGTTGGTCAAAGTGTCCTTTCACTTATTGACTTTTGTGTTCTTGGCAGGAAAACATAGCACATGGCAATAACTCGCGGTTGCAAGTTGTGATGGTTATTATTTTGTATTCTGTCAAGCAACATCATCTTATGTAATTTAATTTAAGCCGTTAATTTAGCGACCAAGGTATATCAAATGGTCAAGGGCAATTTTGCTCTATTCTCTTCACCATTTCATTTTTTTTTCTGAAGTTTCCATAATGATCTATAAATATTTCTTCACAGCAATCAATTACATCCTTATATGCATTTTGTTCTTATTTTTGAAGCGATCATATACAAAATTTCTACTAATGGCTAGTGAGAGTTATAGTTTATTTTGTACTATTAACGAGGGTTCCCAGGGCAAAAACCCTAAGGTAGTTTCCCCCATTCCTTCAATAATGTGGATTACCCCCATTTCCCATGAAGTTAGGGAAAATTGGGCAAGAGAGTATGGTCTCATCATAAGTGACTATTCCTAAAATACCTTAAATATCATGCTTAATTTATTTTATATGTGTATGCTTTGTTTGTTTGAAATATGAGTTTAATATTAAATAATTAAATTAATAGAACATGAAGAGTCGGCATGAATTATTAATTACGTTGAATTCCATATAGAATGCGAATTTTTGTCAACATCATATTGTTTGTAGTATGTGAATTTAAAACTTAGCTTTCATAATATAGATTAGACTTAGAACATATTTTATTAAAAATTAAACCCGAGCCCAAGATAAAAACAAATATTTTTAATAGCTTCAAAAGTTAATAAAGTAGATAGTAAATAATTACAAAGTTTATCTAATAAAGAAAATATTGGATAAGTACCAAGATTATTATCTGAAAGTGTCATTTCAAAATAGACTCTAAAAGAAAATTTTTCTAGAGAAGAAGAAGAAAGTAAATTTACCATAAATTTTACCTTATTTTACTTTAAATTTCCTCGTCAAAATTTCCAATAGTTTCCATTTCCAAGTTAAGCTCATTTGAGGTAAGTTTTACATGCTAGTACGATTTTTTTTTCATTTGTTTTCTTTATGTTTATGAAAACCTTGTTTTAATAAGATGAAGTGATACATGGATGATTTAAGTAGATTTATAAGGTTAAATAGATTCTAAAAGTATATGAGTAAATATTATTTGGCAAATGGAGTCTAATGTTATGAGTTTAATATTGTGAGTGTGTATATATATACACACATATATATAAGTATGTGTGTGTTTTGTATTAAAAAAGGAGAAAAAAAAAAAGAGAAACATAGGTAATGCTTTGGTTGTGTTTTTCATCGAGTCTTCAAAGATATACTACTTGAAGAAAAATACAAGAAAAACAAGACCATTTGTATTTACTTTGTTTCTCATTATGTTCTGATATGAGTTTCACTATGAATTAGAGATAGGTTGTAGATGATAAGTTTCATGTTAAAGATAATAAGATATTAGAAGTTATTATGATGGGTAGTTTCTGTGTATATTTTGATGTTAACTACATTTTTTTAAGAAGTTTGTAATTGTATAAGTTGTTTCTGTAATAAATTTGAAGTTAACTATGGTTCCGTAAAAGTTTGTAAAAGTGTAAAAGATAGTCTGTATATTATATATAGATGTATATATATTTTGTCGAGGCTTAGTTTTTAACCTCGAGGTGGATTAGAGGTAAGTCGAAAGTAAGTGTTGAGGGGTAAAAAGTTAATATAAAGTATTTGTCAAGGCTAAAATTTAGACCTTGACATGCCCTCACAAACACTAATTACTATCGAGCTTTAAGTCTTGAAGCTTAGTACCCATCGAGGCTTAAAGTTAAGCCATCGATGTACCCCACAACGATTATTCAAACTCATAGAGGCAAAAAAAAAAAAAAAAAATGTATGTTGAGTGCAACTTCTGACTAGGCCTAAGGTTGAGCTCTCGACATGCCTTCAACATAAGCTGTGAAGCTTTTTATCAGCATTCAACCTATTATATGATGAGGCTTAACATGATTTTCTTTTAACAATGTACTCTATGATTCTTTCTAAGCTACCATCAACCTATAGTTTATTTCAAAATGTGGATTAATAGAAATGTGCTATATTTATATGTGTGTATAAATGTTAAACTATGTTTTAACGTGGAATCTATTCAAATTTTATATTGAATTCTTTTCTTACAAATTATTCATGTCAGTTGAATGTGTCTTTTGCTTTCTTAATAGACACATTAGGTACGTAGCAATTTGATTGTTAGATGCCAGGATGGTATATGATAAATTATCCTTAATGAAAGAAGACTTAAAGTTGTTTGAATTGTTTATGATTGTGTCATTGAATCTGGTCTAAGGAGCAGCAACCCTGTTAATAAAATTAACATGGTAGTTTAGACGCTTAGGCCACCCCTGTCATGATGCAATGACTTATATAAGTGTCTTAGCGGGTACTTGATGGGGCTAACGGTATTGGCATAAAGTTTACTTATTCTTAAGAGAAAGTAATATGATTTGCTTCATGTTTATGAGATCAATTGAACTAAGTGATATTATCGATTAAGTTAAGTAGGGATGAAAAACAATTATGATCCCTAGAGGAAGCTACTCATAAACCCTTAGATTTTATGCTAAGTTTATGATTGAAACCTAAGATCCAACCAAAAACCCTAAAAGTCAACAAAGTCTATATCAAACCCTAGTATTTAGATCCGGTAATCCTGTTGTGTTAACCCTAGAATAATAAAATTGAAATAATCATAGATTATAGTTCGTAATAGTATAGGAAAACCTAAAAAGATTATATTCGTCAAATTTTAACCCTGTTTTGGACTCAAACGGGACAGTTCTCGAAAAACGTGTCTCGAGGCTCGTGATAGTAAAAATTTTTCAATGACACCATTAGACTCGTAATAATGAAAAAAAAAAATACTTTGATAGATAATGGAAAACTGTTCATATCTTGGTGAGGAGATCTTCACAGCCATGGCGAGGTTCCTACTTATTGTCTGAACAAGTAGGATCTTAAAATGAATTTAATTGCATTAATAGATTATTGCTTTTAGTATATTCTCTAAAATAACCTTCACCAATATTCTATTTATATTTCTATTTAGATTTCATTCGTGAAGGATGATGATGATCTGATGCTGGTAATGATGATGTTGATGATTTGATGTTAATAAGGATGATGATTCGGTTTCCCTAGAGGCTTGTTAAGACCTAGCTTAGATGTCAGGTAGGTAACACTAACTTTATCACCTTACTTGTGCTTGTAAATTAGTTGCACCCATATTAAAGTAAACATAATTAATCGTGAAGGGAATGGGTATTAGTATGCTAAATGATGATTATACTGCTTGACAAAACATTTAAAATCAAAGTGATCACACAGTGCATGAAAATGATTGTATTGTTGTTGTTGATGAGTGTTTGCTACATTGATCGGTCACTCGAATAAATGAACTTAATACTATATGACTCTTTAATTAAATACACATGCAATACATGACAACATACTTGCATTAGCATGGTATTCACGTCATGTATTAATATTTCGATTCTATGGTAGTGACTTTGATAATTTGGTGAATTTGGTTAGGGCTACTATAGGGTTGTTAGCTTCATAGGAAATAAGCAGGCTCCAAAGGATGTCGCCTGTGTTGGAGATGGCTTTAGGATTAATATTGAGGAAGTTTCTGAGGTTCTAAGGGAAGTGGAGGTTATATTGGCGGTGTATGTATGTATGTATGTATGTATGTATGTTTAAGCACAAAATGGGTTTCAAAATGAAATCCTCCCTCCTTAGTTATATCTAAGGAGAAGTTAAAGGTTATGTTTCAACAAAATGAATTATAAAAAAAAAAAAAAAAATCATCCCTCTTTAGTTATTGCTAAGGGGAAGTTTGAGGCTATGTTTCAATATAAATGAATTTCAAAAAGAAATAGCTGAAAGCTATGAGCTAAATGTAATGGGCTGAATGCTCTAAGTTGAGAAGCACCCCCTTCCTTAGTTCTTAGTTCTCCTAGGTATGAATGACTTGAGTTAGTCCTTCAACCCCAAGAGAGGGCGTAAATCTCTATTGGTTTGGATTCTAGTCATCCAAACCATGCATATCATATGGTTAAGTGTAGTATTGTATATGTTTGTTAATAAAAGCTTGCTTGATATTTATTTGTTATGTGGTTTGATGATGTTATTCACTGAGCTATGGTTGAGGTCACACCCCTACAGTTTCTGTGCAGTATTAGCTCAAGTTGGGACGAGATAAGAATATATGAAGAGAGAGTTCCTCTTTAGTAAAGATCTTGTCTTGAAGATAAGAATATTAGCTTTGTGTGTAATCTATATGTTTAGGGTTTAACTTTTAGATTTTCTAATGTATAAGATAAGCTTAGTTTTGGATTAGTAGTATGTTGTTTAAAAGTTTATAATGGATATGATCTATTATATTTTACTATTCGATAGGAGATACCAACTCTCTGCGGTTCTGGAAGACCGTGGGAATCTGTATTTCCTTATTTATCAAATGTTTTTTTATAAAATTAAATGTCGTTCAATAAACAATAAGTAGATTTTTGCAAAATCTAACTTCCAAAATGGTTCTTATATCTTGGATGCATACTTGATATGTTAACTACAGGTTGATCCTTCTAGGGCTCCTTTTAGGGCGTGATGTAAACCCCGAAAACTTCCATCATATGATACAACCCTGGATTAGAAATTATGGGTTGACTAGTAACCTTAAGAATTAATTAGAAACTCTAGTTAGATAGATACTCTAAATTTGATCGGTTTAGTACTCATAGACTTTATAAAAGGATTTCTTGACCCAATTGTTTCCAAAAACAAGATTTCATATTCTGAGTTGATAATTTAGGTTGTGATCAAAGGAAACTTCAAGTCCTGAACCCAAATCTTTGTCAAACAGATAGAATATATAGGAGAACCTAAATATGAATATTAAGTGATTACCTTAGTATTCGATAGAGACCGGGAATTAAAACAAGGTATAGTAATGAACCTATATTTGGATTGGAACCCTAAAATTTGAGAGTTTTAGTCAGTAATAAACTACTTTGATAAGATTTCATAGTGAGTATCCAAATCTAAACTATATAACTAGTATAGTCTATATATTAGTAGTAATATTACGTAAATGACTTGATAAGATTTTAATTAGGAAATTGTGATTTCAAGATAAACGGTTAGGATTATAAATACCCAATAAAAACATAAACTGATGTATACCTTGAGATCTAGACCTCAAATATAGAATTGAATCATACCAATGATCAAATTAGGGTTTTCTAAAGCCCTTAGAGCCTAAAACGAAAATTGACCCGAAAAGCTTTTAAAACTCAAATCGCGTAGGATAAATTTTTCTTAAACAATTAGATACATATTATTAAAGTTTAAAATTGTACTTTTTGTTAAACTAAACATCTTGTTAGATTCATTAAAAACCTTTGTATTTATATATGTACATATATAAGCTAAAATATACCCTAATAGTGTATTAAACTACTCGAAAACTCAACTAAATAACATCTAACCATTATATAATATATATATATAATATATATACAATCTCGGCTTGCTGGAGATGGTTTTATTCAAGATTGAAGGGCTGGGATGTTCTTAAATTTGGTGAGCCGAAAAATCCTTCATTAAGTCATGTTAAAGTCAATACAAATCCACTTCAACCAATGCAAGTTGGCCAAGTCACTCTACACATTAATGATAATCAAACAAAGAGTGAAATGAGCAACAAGCCAGAGCAATTTGTTTCGGAATTGAGGGAGCAACGCGAGCGGAAACTATATATATTATATACAAACAAACTCGGATGGCTAAACAAACGAAGTTCAAATTCCTCCAAACTTTCCAGAACTCATTTCCACCTCATTAGAAGTAGAACCAACCCCAGAACCGATTGTTAAATGCTCGGAAAAACCTAGTTCAAGAATTTGAACAAAAATCTGGAAAAATATTCAAAAACGAGCTAGAGGTAAGTGATTTTTATTCCGCGAGTTTTCTTCTAGTTTTATGGATTGAGACTGACTTATAAACATCTTAGGAAGCTAACCAAAACAATTAGGAGCTTCGGATTCCATTGAGAAGCTACAACGAAGGTATTTTTCCTAAACCCTAGCCGAGCTTGATGATTCGAAATCATGGATAGCATGTTGTTTTTAGCTTATGATTCTTGGATATTTAGGTTTATTAGGTTATTAGGAGTTGTTTGGATCAAAAATCCCGACGTGGTAACGTCGGGATTCGTCGGAAAAGGCCATGACTCATCAGGGAAGACGATGAACAGTGCTTCCCGATGAGCCCAGGCACGTTGTACGGGCGTACTCAACCCGTGCAACCCTCGGCTAGCAACATGTACGGGCGTACATAACCCGTACACCCCTTAGCAAGCACTTTATACGGGCGTACTCAACCCCGTGCACCCCTCGGCCAGAAGAAAAGAAAAACGAAATTAAGTATACTTAATTATATAATAATTAATTATTTAAATAACTTTAAGAATGTTTACTATTTTTCCTGCATTTAATTATTTTCTGAAAGCAATAGTAATATTATAATAATATTAAATCCAAATTTATTTATTTTTTATTTAAATTTAAAATAAAATTAATTTTTATGACTTTATTAAATAGAGGGTGTTTCAATATTATTCATCTAAAAAGAAATTTTCTTTAGAAAAATAATTTTGAAAATAGTTATAATAAAATTAATAAATTCTTTTATTATTAGATATGTTTTCTTAGTAAAATAAATTTATGTATAAACTATGAGTTAGTAAATACTAAGTATATACTAGCATATTTGTATATAAATAGATAACAATGGAAATCTAAATAATCCAAATTTATAAGTATAGGAATATATATACTCTATAAGAAAAATTTATTAAGTAATTTAAAAAGAAAACTGAGAGTACAAGAATCTAGAACTTAGAACTATTTCGAAAGAAATAGCTAAGAATAAAACAGAGACCCAACCAACCAATAGGACACTTAAATAAAAACTAATTTGTATAGTTTGGAATTTTAATAATTATATGATTTATTTCAATAGGTGACTTGGGTATTGGGGAGGACCTACCTGAAGATTACTACGATTAAATAGGATGGGCAGGTGAGTGACTCAGTCTTATTACATTGGTTGTGCTTGTACGAGTAGTGAACCATAAATGAAAAGATAATAAAACTTGATGATCTGTTTGAAATAGGAAAGTTGTGTATTGTATTCCATTGATTGCCATGTCACTCTAAAATAAGTAATAACACAATTGCGTGTATCTTGATAATGTATGTAGTATCTGATTGAATGTCTGTATTGATTGATCACCCTCAAATTGACTAATAACTACTGGTACCATAATGTAAATAAATCATGCATTACATACTATGCATAAAAAGCATTAAGTAAGTGGTAACCTACTACGTGTTAGTTTCTCGGATCTCTGGTAAGGCTTGAATTATCTAGGCCAGAGGGCTAGTAGTTAATTGCAAGATTACTTTTGTTCTGTTAATACCATAGGAACTACATGGTAAATGAAGGACGCCGCTTATGGTATTACATGGGAATAACTAACACTTAGTGGAGTTTCTAAAGCTAAAACAGGAAATAAATAATGAAACATGATAAGTTTAAAGAGATAACTAAATTTGAGATTGTTATTTCCTGGAAGCTTAAGTCTCTCCTGGGTAGGTGGACCATAGATTGGATCCTTCAACCCCGATGGGAGGGCGTAAATCTTCATCCTGTTTGGATTTCGGGTTATCCAAGCTTGTAATGTTCATTTGTGTGATTGCTGCATTTCATATGATTGTTAAATAACTTGTATGCTATGTGTAATAAGTTCTGTTTATTCACTGAGCTCGTGTTTTAGCTCACACTCCCACAGCCCTTTCAGGTTCACTCTACGACCGTGGCTCATTACTAGCAGGAGCATGGTCCCGGTAAGAGAATAGAAGCCAGAAGTTTAAAGTTTAGTATAAAATTAGAATATCCATATCTGTAGTAGTCTTATGATGCATGTAATGTGCATTAGAATCATCAGTTAAGGTTGTAAGGAATTCTGAAGCATATGATATGTAATATAGTAGTTTGTAATAGTTGTTTACTAAATTACATCTTATATATGTTTGTTTACTCCATCCAAGCAACTAAAAGATCCTGTTTTTGAAAATCATGTCATACCTAGAAGGTAAACTAATAATGGTGATTGAATGATTTTTGATTATCATTATTAGAATACCCTCGGGGCGTGACACGTGACACCTCACTTTTTACTTTTAGATAATAATGATAAAGTAACGGTCTAAGTTGTAAGTTCTCTTTTTGAAATTTCATTAGTAATAAATGAAGTTCAGAGAACAAGATGAAAAGTTTGTTAAGGAGACCAAGGTTTAGGAATAAAATTGAGGTAATTTCAATATATTACGAGCATAATTAAGGTTTGGGACTTCTTCTGTCCCATCAATAGGACTGTCTAACTCATCATTGACCATTCATATAATACTGTTACTATATTAAGTATTTATATGGCAATAATAGTTGGAGATCAATTTGAGCCATTAAATAACTTATGAGATCGATCATGTAAAAAGAGATGCCCATATATTTCTCCATTGGATTTTACTAAGACTTTTTGTAAGCGTAACACATGTTTATTGTTGCTATAAAAATATTACCAAAATATAAGTTGTAGGAAATTAATTACTTATATACATTATAAAATCACATTTTGAAGATGTGATTTACATTTGGTACAAAAAAGTTAAATTTTACAATTGCGATTTGGTAAGTTGTACAGTAGCAAAATTGTAAGTAAAAACTTTGACTTAAGATTAAACTTGTACAATACCAATATACAAATACTCTCTACCTCTCTTTTCTTGTCAAAACTCAAAAAAATCACTGTAGTTTCTTATAAGAAAAACCCTAGTTCAAACCCTGAAACTCTTCCCAATTTTACTTCTACTCTTCACCTCTCTCTATCTCTCTCTACAGCCTCAAAGGATACCCTAAACACGACAGTCCGCCACACTCGATATCTAAACTCAAGTATGACAACCTTAGTCATTCCATGAGTTTAAACACCAGGTGCAAGGCTCACATTCAACATATAGGGAACCATACTTTGAATCGAAATAGCTTAAAAAGACATACATAGCAATAAGAATGTAAATCATAACAGTTATATCCAGATTTAATCTATTACATGATCTAATGGCATACCCCCGACAAAATATTAAGAGTTCTTAAGTTCTCTAAAGTCTCTTACAATAACCATTATATATATCGATTTAGAAGATTCAACTAGAATTCTATGCCTATATCTAGGTCCCGACTTCTTCAAAAAGCTCCTTAAGTTCCAAAAGTTATATCTGAGGAAAGTGGCCTCTCAGAGATAGCCATAAATATTCATACTACAATAGAAAACTATGGGGGTATAAGCTTACGAGCTTAGTGAGTTTTAATTTCAAAATTAAACACTCAACAGCAATATATAACAGACAAGTTATATTAACAAACATATGAAATGCACAAACACATGAGCATACAATACATAAGACCGTCCGGAAGTTTTATGTTGAATGGAATTGTACCCTCCATTCGGGGTTAGGTGTTTCAGGCCCAATGACTATAGATTTCAATTTTTTTCTCATTTATATTGTGGTTAATATAGGTGCCCACCCATACGTATTCTTTTAATTTCGGCCCTTACACCAACATTTCAATTACCGGCCATTACGCCAACATTCGAGTTTATAAGCCCCTTGTTGCCTAGATATTATGCTTTTTTCCCACAAAGGTATAATAACCTATGCAATGTGACTCACATATGGTATGTATGGCCAATTTGATTATAAGATCATGGCATATTAATTTAACAATTTATGGGTGATCCTAGATATTGTAGACACTTCAATTCTATACTAAGTCATACAAATATTTACAACAAGCTTATTTCGACATTCTTATCATCAATTCACCCCATATAGAAACCATATACATACAGTCAAATTTTATCTTGCCCTAATTCTAATGCCACTAACATTACAAGCACAATCACAAGCATATAACTTAAAGATAGTGAACTCACTTTGCCATGGAGCGAAAGTCCACTTAATCGTAATAGTCCTTAATAAGGTCTAGTCCATCTCCCAAGTCTCCTAATCAAAAGAAATAACTATAATGAGTATTTCTATGAAGTTTGAATGAACTTATAAATTCTATTCTAACAAGTTTCGTGAAAATTCGTCTAAGAGGAAATTCCAACTTAAAACAGCCATAACTTGGTCATTGTAACTCGGAATTTCGCATATTATATACCAATTTCTACCTATTCAAAGAGAGCTATCTATTTCTAGGATTATTTCCAACAAATGAGGTTGTTTGGTCCATGAACAATAGGGTACAAAATACTATACGAATTTCCTATTCCACAATTCAACTCATAATTTCAATCCAAGCATCATACTAAAGCTTTGATAGATACTTAGATATCATTATATCTTGTAAGACTCTATTATATATATATGACTCTATTATATACATATATAGCTTAATATCATGCATGATTCATGAGTGTTGGTAATTCTAATTCCTCATGTACTTAGATAATGTCAAATAGGATGTATAGGACATTATTTTCATAACTTTGTTTCTACCAAGTGCATCATGCATATATGCAATACCTACAAGCTATTGTCATGAAGGTTATGAGATGAACTATTTATATGTATATTCTTAATGATATAGTACCAAGAATTCTTTTTGAAAAACTTTTGCTTTGCAAAACTTTTGAAATTTACTAGACTTAAGAAAAATAGTTTTTCTTCTTGTAAAATCATACTTGCTTTTATCAAAACACAACTTGATGACCTATATACCCTACACCTTCATTATTTTAATAAAAACCTTCATTTTGGGGTTAGAAAATAGATGTTTAAATAGGTGGTTTACCTAATTAGGAATTTTACAAAATTTTTAAAGAATGAAAACATTGTTTAATCTATTCTTTGAAACCATTACTTGTTTTAGGATTATACTTTGATAAACCTCTCTTATCCTTGTCAAAATTTGGTCTTTATTACATGTATCCCCTAGGACTTTCATTTTTTGATAAAAATCATCATTTTAACATTTGGAAATAGGTGTTTAAATAATGGTCATTTTCAAATCTGAATTTTGAAAGTTTCATTTGAGATTGTTGTCTTTGTAAAACTCATTTAGTCTTTCAAAAATCATTTCCTAATCAAACCTACTCCTTAAGGCTTTCATTTCCTTAATAAAAATCTTGTTTTGAGTTGGAAAATGAATGTTTACAGTTCAAACTTCCCTTATTACGAATTTAAAACTTATTATTGGGATTGAAACATAACTTTTGTAAACATTTCCTTATTTTGGAAATATTCCTTAGTAGATCTAAGCTTTTTCTCATCAATATCACTTATTTGTGATATCTATTCCCTAAGTCCTTTATTTTTAATGTAAAATACACATTTTGAAGTTGAAAAATAGCTTTTCTAAATGGGGTTCCTTTTTTATCCGAATTTTCAAAAATCATTTTTGTTGAAAGTAAAGTAGATCTTGAGCTTTCTAATATTTTCCTACTATCATCATGCTATTACAAGTTATTTATGAACATCAAACAAAAGCCTACTGCATTTATGAACTCAAAACAACTAGATCTAATTTGCTATACTAGTCATAAATGCATGAACATTATGATGATTATGTGAATATGATTAGATGATGAATGTATGCACAAGTCATTAATAATAACAACATAACTTGACAATAAAACAAGGTAATTGCAAAATAACTTAAATAACAAGATCTATAACATTGTGACGGCAAGGATCTCATGTTCAAGTGTTTCCACATCCCTAGCTTGAAGCTCATGGGTATTTTAAGTGAAATCACACATGAATGATCTTGCCAATACATGTTTTTAAGGTAATAAGGTATAGATCTATTACCTATTAGATGTTTGGAATAAGAAACTTGAAGAAAATATGTGAGTGTGTGTGTATGGTGTAAACCCCAAAGTTTAGTGATCAATTAAGCTTAAACCCTAAATAGAAGGTCAACCGAAAATCTTAAAGTCAACAAAACCCTAGTCAGACATAACCATTCAAGTCCGGTAATTCCGTGTTTGTAACCCTAAGAAAGTAAGTAAGAGATTAGTATGTAGAATAGTTTGTAATAACATGAGAAAGCTTAAAAATATCATATTAGTTAAACCGCGATTCGTTTTGACCCCATTTAGATATAGTTTTAGAAAAGCGTGTCTTGGGCTCAGAATAGTAAAAATATTCCGGATATACCGTTAGACTCGTAAAAATATAATATTTTCAAAAATACCAGTTTTATAATTTTTCGGTAGATAAAAATATCAAATATTACAATTATACGTATATTTTCTTACTACCGGTACTTTAATTGTCATGTTTATTTTAAATTACACTATTTATCTATCTCTACTTTTTCTTACAACCTACTCTTATAACCATATCTCTATTTTCTTATAATTTTCATTTCAATACAACTTCACATCTCTCTTATCTTACTTTTCATTAACAAAAATACAAAAAAATAAATTTCTTCTCTCTCTTTCCTTCACAATTTATGCCGGCCCCCTCTCCTTTCCCCTATATTGTTTTATTTTTCATTTATTTAATTAAAACAAATTTCCCACCATATTTTCCTATAAATACCCCATCTTCCTTCAATTTCTTTCACACTTTCCATACACAAAAATTACTCTCTCAAAATCTCTTCATAAACTCTCTCAAGTTTGCTCTAGTTTCTACTTCTTCTATAGGTAATAGTTTTAGCTTTTTATGTGTTCATTTACTTAGTATGAGCTTATAGTGTGTTTTCTAAACCATGAAGGTTAAGAAAGCAACAATATGTTCATACTTTGTTTTTGTTCATGAATCTATTTCATTTATGTTGCTTTCATATATATTTAAATATATCTATGTATCTATATATATATATATATATATCTTTTAGAGCATATAAGCTCCTTTGTTTTGCAATTTATTTACTTTCCTTGCAATTTATTTATTTACCTTGCAATTTATTTACTTATAAGTTATTTTAAAACTAGTCTTTCTAGTCTTAGACTTATCTTCATCAAGTCAAAACAATTTTCTTTTTCTTTTAGGACTAGTCTATTGTTAGTCCCGCGATAGCTTGATGAAGCTAAAGTTCTAATACTTGATATATTTCTTTACTATTTTATTTCTTTAATTTTTATGTCTTTCTTATGTGTTCATAACTTTATGACTTCATATTCATGAACATGCATGAACATATTGATTTTTGTCTCAACAAGATAAAGGAGGAATAGTTTTTTTTTTTTTTTTTTTTTTGAAAAAATAGAAGTTATCCTTTAAAAGAATAAATGTTGTTATGAAGGAAGTAATTTTTCATAAAAACTTAGGAATTCATCTTAACAAACTTTTTCTAAAAATCTAGGGGAGTTCATTATAAATTTTAAGAACATAGAATTTTTAAACAAAACATACATATACTTTACAAAGTCATAAAATAGAAAGAAATTCTTGATTAAACAAAAGTTTTACTAAACTTCACTTTTCATTAATACTAGTTTGACAAACACTAAGAAATTTCCTTTCATAAAAGTAGAATGATCTTAAAAAATAAGGAAATTATTTTTATAAATATAGAATTATTTCTACTTTTAAAAAGTATTAGAAACTAAACTTAGAAAATAAAAATCATTTTTTAGAAATTTAAAAAGACTAAGGAAATGAAATTAAGGAAAAGAAAAATACTCATTTAAAATAACTTGAGATATTTCTAGCAAGCTAAGAGGAAATTTTCAAAAGTTCCTCTTTTCTAAAATCTTTAAAAGACTTTACTTTTACCAAAAATTCATGGTTGAGACAACTTCATTAATTTCATGCATTTGATATGAGTCAATGAATACATATATAAATACATTTCAAAGGTTTTACAAACTATTATAATATCTATCTCTTTGATATGAGTTTTTGTAAAAAGAAGGAAGCAAGTTTAGTAAAATTTGTGGTGAATCTGATCACCACTATTTCAGAGCTCAAACGACTTAGTTTGATGAAAATAGTTTTAGAAATAGATAGATTTTTTCGAGTAGGTAGAAAATAGTATATAATATGTGAAATTCTGAGTTAAAATGAGCAAGTTATGGCCATTTTAAGTTGGAATTTCCTTCAATCTGATTTTACCATGAATTCAAGATAGATTTATAATCTTCAAAAATAGAAATTCTATGAAAGACTCATTTTGGGTATTTCATCTTGTTTAGGTGAAGAAGGAACCGATATCACCTTCCCAGAAGATTACTTCAACTAGGAGCGATCGTCATGGAGTGAGTTAATCCATTACTAGTTACATTTCCTTATTTATGCTTGTAAGTAGTAGCACTAGAAAATAAGGAAAAAGATAAATGAACAAATGTTATGTGATTTGGATTCATAATTGATTGAATAAAAGCTAAGAATATCGAAAAAGGAATTGATGAATAATTTATGTTTTCTTGCAATGATATGATGAATATTATTTTGATCACCTCTAACTTGAACTCAACAATAATGGAATAACCCTATATTGAAAAGAATTCATGCATATCATATTTGTGAGTCACGTTTATTTTTCACTACCATTCTTCGTGTGGGGAAACGAGGAGTTGTAGTGGTGGCTAGTAGGAGCCAGAAAGTCTACATGGGTAAGTAGGAGCCAAAAAATCTATAAGGTAAGTAGGAGCCTATAAGTCTGCAAATATTGATGGTCGTATCGGCCGGAAACCACCCAACCCCCGACATGGAGGGCATAAAATCCATGTTATACATGGTTTCCAGTTAATCGTATGTATTTTGTTTGCTCATGTGATTGATGCATTCTCATATGATTGTCTAAATACTTAGGTGTTTTATGGAAAAGTTTTGTAGATAGGAGTTATCTCACTAAGCTAGTTTTGCTTATACCCCTATAGCTTTTTGTTACAGTATGATTACTTGTGGTTAGCACCAAGGAGCCCTTTTTGTTAGGTATGAGCCAAAGATACTAGGAGTTTTTGGGAGAAGTTTATATGTATTTAGTTTTGCATGTAGACTTCTAAGAAAAATCTCTATAGTAGACTTATGTTATATTTATGTATATTTTGTTGATGGCTTAGTTGAACAAGACTGTTAGAATGGGGGAATACCCCTAAGAAGTAAAGACTTTTATTCTAATGAATATTACATGTTTATCTATATAAGTCCTTGCATACTTTTATTATCTGCTTAAACATAATACCCCTTTGAGTCTCCTATTATCTTGGAAGCACGCCTTGCATGTGATACCGAAGCTCCTGCGTGACTAAGTTTATCATTCATTATCTCTAATATTACATGCAACGGACTGCCATGTTTAGAGTATCCTTCGAGGTGTGACGGTTTGCAAGGAGGAGAGAAAGAGAGAAAGAAAAAATTTACAAGAGTTTGGTTTAGTGAAAAGTAGAAAAGTGAAATGAAGTTAGTAGAAAGGGGTATATATAGAAAAGTAGATTAAGGTTTACTTTAATTTAACAAAATAAAATAAAATAAAAATTGGAGAGAGGGAAAGAGGGAGAGGGGGCACCGGTTTTGGGGTATGGGGGAAAGAGAGATGTGTGTTGTGTAAGTTTTAAAATTAAATAAGTAATTCAAGTAGTAAAAGTTGTATTGGAAAAGTAAATTGTAAGGAAAATAATGAAAAAGATAGGAATAGGTTGTAAGGATGTAAGAAATAGGTTATGGATAGTTACTTATGAATAGTGTAGAAGAAATTAAAAAGTAGGTTAGACATTTAAAGTACCGGTAGTAATGAAAATGCGATAAAAATGTTATAACCGTAACTTTTATAACTCAAAAAATTATATAACTGATATATTTGGAAATCTTATGAAATTACGATTCTAATGGTATTAACATCATATATTTCATATCTCGAGCCCCAAGACATGCTTTTCAAAGTTTATATCCGATCGGGTTCGAAATAGGTTGAAAATTCGCCAATATGATCTTTTCAAGCATCCTAATATTATTACGAACCAAACTCCACTCTCCACTCGTATTTTGAATTCTTAGTTTAGGAACATGGGATTGTCGGATCTAAACTACTAGGGTTTCTTAGGAATTTGTTGACTCAAGGTCTTCGATTGACTTTCTAGTTTAGGGTTTGAACTTGATATTATCCTAAAAATTAAGGGCTTACACTCTCTCTTCCTAATCAACATTGATGAAGATGAAGAAGATAGATTTCAACCACCATTCATGGAATAATGAAAATTGCATGCCAAACATGAGACTTTAAAACTAGACAAAAAAAATCAATTTTTCACTTGTAAAATTACAATAATTAAAAACACCCATAATACGAGTGAAGAAAATTAAAAATGTGTTATTAATGATGATGCTAAGTTATGATCAAATACCTACAACACCTGTATATAAATAATGTCCATATAATACTTGAGTTTAATTACTTCAATTTTAAAGTTGTTGAGTTTCAACGTAAAGCATTGTTTAAAGGGACTTAAAGATATTATTATTGTTATTCAGGTTTGACTTTTGGGCGGGATGATAAGGTCTAATTAGTCTAGTTCGTACTTGGGATGACTTGAGGATATTTAACATGGTAGGCTCAAATTAAGGATTAATTCATTGCATCTAACTTCCCTTAAGTAGACTTATGAATATAGGATGATGGCTACTAGTCTAGGTTCATAGCAAGTTCATTTTAGATAAGTATAAAATACGCTTGCTCTATCTCATCCTTTAATTGCTTAGATGATTCGATAATCATAATCTACTCTAAGTACCTATAAATACCCAACTACTCTTCATCATTTCCAACTTTTGGAAAGAGAAGATATATAACATTGCAAATAGAAGGACTTGACCACAAGGATCAAATAAACAAATCAAGTAACTATCACTTCAATTACTTAAGAACTGCAAAGTTAATGCGAGAGGGTCAATCAATTTCCTTTGCCTATTACTTGTGCATTCAAGTAACATACAAGGAATGTGATCCACGTGATACGTGCTTGATGAATATAGAAAGAATTCCACATCTACAAGTATACATGTTTTTGAATGCTCCTTAATAAGAGGGAGGTAGAATGCGCAAATTAAAATAGTGGCAATAAGATTGCTCCTAGAGAGTTTACATGAAAACATATTAAAATAGGTTAGGACTAATAATGATTTGACCTAGTGCAATGAATTAGATCCATGTTTAGATGATTTATGGAGCTTTAAAATGTTGCAATACCATATGGGTCTATTGAAACTAACATGTATTAGTTAGTAAATGTATTTTATTGGTAGATGACTGATTGGTCACTAAATGATTGTATATAGTTTTTCATATATTACTTTTTTTAAAGTTTCTCCATGACTATACCTTATTTAATTTATTTTACCTAAAAGAAATGATTAAAAAGAAGGAAAAAAGGTTTTAAATGATCTATAATTTTCCTACGCTTTAATATGATAGATTAACTCAATTATGCAATATAAAAATTGTATTTTTCTTGGAACTCAAAGTATAGGTGTGAACCCCGGTTTTTCTAGTAATCAAGTAAACTTCGAAAACTAGAAAGCGACTTTAAATCATATTAGTTCAAGCCTTGTGAGGGAAACCTAGAAACCCTAGATCCGGCTTTCCTTTGGTATCATATCAAAAGAACTTTTATAAAATAGTTTAATGTGAAATATTGTTTTAAAGTATATTTCAAACCATAGAAAGTTTTGATTCCAAAAATTTTCTGTTCCAGGCCTTCCCGAGCTCTATTATGGAAAAGTGAGCCCCGAATTAGAAACTCAGAAAAATATTCCGGAATACTCTTTAGAACAGAAATTTTATAAGGATTTCAAAAATATAGGTTTTATAATTTTTTGGGTTATAAAAATTACAGGTTATAGCCTTTTTCCCGTAGTTTTTTTTCTACTAGTAAAGTAGATGTCTTGTCTATTTTTATCACTATTCAGAAGTACAACCTACTACACACGTAACCCATACCCTAGTCTTACATCCTTACAAACACTCATTATATTTTCTTTTCCAAGAAATTTTTGTTTCTTACTAAATTATTACATTTAACACTTTTATTACATAAATTCCAATTTTTCAAACAAATTCAACTCTCTCACTACAGGAATTTTGATATATGGCAACGTTTGCAGATTTTGCAAACGTTGCCTTTCCATTATACTCTAGTCATGTTTATTAAACATAAGTGGATATGCACTATTTGTCACGTTTATGATCAAATTTAGGTTAAATAGAACAATTATTAGATTTGTAACTCTTGTGTTAAAATAAACGTTACCGATTCTAATATTAAATAAAATTAATATATGAAATAAAATGAAACCAGCCCGCCCTAATTTCACTAAAATTTTCAACTATACTCTCTCTCTCTCTCTCTCTCTCTCTCTCTCTCTCTCTCTCCTCTCTCAACTCTCACAGACTTCAACCATACCAATGGCTATGGCAGCCATTGAATCCATTTCGCACCATAGAACTACCACAGACCCACATCACCGAAACTTGTCGTCGACCTCTCAAAGCCACATCGAAGTACAACACCAACCACCCAACACGAAACCAAACCCGACGCATTAGCTGCACTCGTTCCTTAAACGGACTGAGTCAACTCGCCAGTCATCCACATGGCATCGTCAACCTAACCATCTCCTCTACCGCATCGTGGCTGTGTATCTTTCTCTATCGGTGTTTGAGTCCTTTAAGCATGCTTCCAAGCTTTGCCATCAATTATTGCGGTTGTATTTGTTAAAGGGACTTGTGGTTCGTATAATGAGTAAGGACCTCGGACTCGAGACTATATCGAGGATACTCACCTGGGTTAGTGAACCGCTAATGACCCATTAAGAGTTTAAATCATGGATGTGTTCTTTGACTTGGTTTAAGAAACCCTGATTTATCAGCTAAGCTTAAAACTTCATCTTCTTTAAATGAAATCAAAGTTAAAGTTATTGTTTTTGACATTATCCCCACTCGCCCCCCTCCCCTTTCTCTCTCTCATGCGTATCATCGTCGAGTGATTTATCCCTCAATTGTTTCTAGGATTTTGTGAATAGAACACGAGATTGAAGAATTATGTTATGAATCGGTTGATTTGAGAAGTGTTATTGTGGCATTTTGTTATTTTTCCGATTGATTTTTAACTTTTTTTCTCTTTTCTTTTTAATTTTCTTATTGGAGAAATTGTTTAAAGGAAGAGTGAGTAAGAGAATTAGGGTTTTCGTTCTTAAATCGAAGGCTGCAATCAGAGGATAAACAATGCCCTCACTGAATAGCCGAGTGCATAGAAACCGTAGTGGTGGTGCTTGTAGGGAAGAAGAGTTGGACAGAGGATTATAAAGGCAGGGGAAGAGGTTGGTAAGAAGCAGATGGAGGATACGATTGCCATGGTGGCCAGAGTAAGGAGACCAATGGTAGGGAAGACAAAAGGGAACACTACTCCTTACTGGAAACAGTTAGTAATTCTTTTGTTTTTATGAAAAAATTTTGCTATGATTTGTTTTATATGTTATATGGCTTTGTTCATTTAAAGCATATACTTTCTTTATGGAAAGCTTGATGCTTTGGGATTAGGATCGCATGTCGGATAGGATTTAGGTTGTTGTGGCTATATACTGCATTTTGAATTATCTCTTATATATGTACGATGTTGTGTATGGATATGATATACCTCCTCTTGTTCAAAAGCAGACAATGAAGGAAGGGGTAGAAAAGGCAAGCAAATTCTATATGTTGCAAGTTGCAAGTGATGATGATGGTTAGAGAGGTTCTTTAGAGGCATGTTAAAAGGAAAAGAAATATGAGGGAGAGAATTAAAGTGAAAGAAAGAGAAAGAAGCGAATCGCTACAGATTCTGTGGGTTCCAGCCTTGTACTCCAATCATTTCATGCTCGTAAGTCCTAACCCACTTACATATATTTATACTATATCCACTACTGCTAGTATCATTGAGGCAAAGTCATGAGCTTTCACCTCACTTTGCTTGTTGACCCCTTCCACGCATATGTAGTGATATTGCAGATCTTGTTGTAGATTATTTGGTAGCTTGTAATTCACATTAATATTATAAAAAATTGTACATAAGATCAACTCAAAATTGTATATGTTTTAAATATTTAACATTAGTGTGAGTGGCCTAACCGTGTTAACCACATTCTCTTAAACTAGCTAACAAGCCATCGATTATATATCTATAATATGAAAATGCAAGAGGGATGTACATAGGTTCCACCACTTTAAAGACAGGCAATGTTCCTGTGTGATTTTTTGTGAATAATGAAGCTAGGATTAGTTTTAACACCTGCATAGAATTTTGTTCAAATTGAGTCTGGTAAATGAAATGATATTAAGACTCCTTTGCTCTTCTATGTGCCATGAGATATGTCCATTCCCCATGTGGACCTTATGTTATGCTATCTAAGAAATCACGAATTGAACCGGAAACAATTTGTTCAGTTTATCAACTCTACTGGATAAGTGAGTTAATGCTCTTGAGAGGTCTAATGGAATCTTAAACTTATGAGGACACCATATATCAAGCGGTCCTCTGAAAGTTGGACAATAGTTCTTACCAGGAAAAGAGGTCATTGATTACTGGGGGCTGCTTGCTTAGAGATATGATGGTCCTTGTTCGCCTTTATTTATTTATTTATTTTTTATGCTGCCCTTGCACCATTATCTTGAATGCAGCTCTTTGCAATATGACATTTTACCTTTGTTGGGGCAGCTATATTGTTAAAAAAGATTTTGAGCATTGGCATGCCAATCAGCAAGATTGAAGTTGTTTCTATCTAAGAGCCTTATTACTGTTGCTGAATTCTTTCTGCTTGGTTCATTACCACAGGTTTAGGCTTGACCAATTGAATATTGACAAGGAATTATATTCCATGGAAAGACAGTAGAGTTGATTGTTTTAGGCTTCCTTTTTACAGGGGCCTGTCGGTGTAATGCACTGAGGTGGTTTTTCAATTTTATGCAGGTGATCTTGATGAAAGGCGTCCTCCAGGATTTGTCATTATATGGAGAATCATAAAACAGATTCACAAGCCTAACCAACAATGTGTGGAAGTTGGAAATCACAAGACACCAGCTCCTTGGTAGTCTTATCATTGTAGCTTGATATTACTGGGAATTTTTTGCTTTAGTATCATGGAAAATTTGTATACTACTGTTGTACGATACTTAAAAAGCATTGCAGGTTAATCCTTGGGATGCAATGCGTGCATAAATGATCAATATTAAGTTTTAAAAAAAGGAAAAAAAAAGAAAAGAGGGTTTTTGTTATTTTATATCATGTAGAGAATATATTAGTAAATAAATTCAAAAATATAGAGGAGGGGAAGGAGGGAGGTGGTGGGGTGGGGTGGGTGGTGTTGGGGGGGAAGTTATTTAAATTGAGAACCAGTTATGTTATGCTTTATAATATGTCAGTTGTGTAGACTTCTCAAAAAGGAGATAATCTGAATGTGTTCATCACATAAGCTAATATTAAGGCAAAAAGTTTTTATCTTTGCCCTCTTGTCTCATCTTTATTTCACTAAGTATGTTTGCTTATAGCTATCTCATTTATTATTTGGCTGTTTTTTATTAGAACTATCATTAGTCATTGATATTTGGAGCTTGTCTTTTGTCTATACTTTTCCTGGTATGTTTGCAAATATTAGTCTCCTGGAAAACGAATTTTCAATCATTTTACTCTCTTTCATTGGTGCATGCTACTTGTGGAGATATATATATATACACACACATACTTAATTTTTTAAATTTTCAACTTTTAATTGTTTCTGTTTTTTTTTTTTAGTATTTATTTCTCTTCTTTTTCTTCTTTTCCTAATCAATACTCCTATATGGATCTGTTTGCACGTCACTTGCCTTTGTGTTAAGCATTCTAATGAGAATCATTTTTCCCTTATTTGACAAGGTAGCAAATCAATAAAAATTGTTGTAAACTTGAGAATCTATATGTCATTATTCCATTTTCTTATAAGTTATTCTATATTTCTTCTCTGAAAATGTACTTATATGTTGTTTGAATCCTTCATGTATTTTCAATTATTACTTTAATTTGATCTATTCTGAATGATTTCCTACGGTGTCAATTTTTTGTCAAATGGAAATTTCCAGGCTTGTTGCTAGATTTGAAGCTTGCAGTATGTTGGATTCAATAAATATTGATCATTCTATAATTGACTAAGGTCTCATTCTAAATTTCACTCTCACATATCAACATTTGTCTTGGTTCTCTCACTCATATTCACACATTTTTTCTTAGCCACTCTTGGGCTTCTATCCTTTAAAATCTTGTATTGTGGGAAGCTCTCGTGTTCTTATTTTAATCTTGTTAATTCACTCCCGTTTCTCTTTTCAAAAAAATTATTTTGTATTTTAATCCAATTTTAAGTTTCTACCTTGATTATTATTATTAGAAAAAGTTTCTTTTGGCTTTTTTATGATTATTGTTTGTTAATGTTGTAGACTAAATTGATTAATGATCTATATAATTGGTATGCAAAGTAATGGAATTTTGATTTCCAAGGTTTAACTAATAATGGTAGAGTTCAACTACTCAATTCTATCTTGGGTCCACTGTATTTTTGTGTGTGATTTCTGGTTAGTAACCTAGTAGGATATAGGTGTTTGATTAATGTATTATGAAACTTCTTAACCTTAAGTGTTTGTTCACTGCTTTGCCTCTTTTGGCCTAAAGATTCGAGGAGTTCTTGAGTTTTCAACTCATAAATAGCCTATGAGGCTAATAAGCTTTGTTCGAGGTCCGACCTTAGAATAGAAACTTTCATTAACAAAATGTTTCATTAGGTGCTCCATCCCATGAAGTAGTTAGGAAGGGAAAACTTTATAATACGAAAAATTTGATGGTTAATTATAATTTTTCTATCACAACAGAATCCATGGATTTGTCCTCATAGAGTTACAAAAATTTCTACGCATGCATTTGGTTTATCTCGCCATCCTATAAGCATTTTGTTGATTCCCATTATTGATGTCTAGTATATTTGCAAGTTTTGGACTTTTGGTTTAAGAGTGGCTCCATGCTTTATGCTTATCTTCATTATCCTTTTGAAAACATCGATCTCTTTGATAGAAATTTTCTTGGAAATTTTGTTGCGATGGGGCTTAATAAACCGGTGGATGGTTGGCCTTTGAATACCTTTTTTACATGCTATTTTTTGGATCTCTTTCAGCGTTTCTTATTTAATTCTAATTTCCAATTGATGTGTCTCTATACTAATCAAGTTTGGTCTTTAATGTCTTAGTTGATCTTGTAGGCATCATGTGTGCATCCCTTTTTTTGTATTTTTGTTATTATAAAATGTAAAATATCTCACCTTACCTAAAAAAAAATCAAGTAGGAATGTTTCAGGTTTTATGATTGATAGTTTTGCCTATTGCACCATTTAGGAAGCCAGCTTTCGGGAATCTTGTCTGTGATGGTCTACTCTTGGTTAAGGACGAAAAGAAGATGAGCAAAAGCTCAAAGAACTATTGGTCACCTATGTAAGTTATAAATAATTATGGCATTATGAGTTATTACATTTTACTCATAATTCTTTCCTTTTTCCCTCTGTCTTCTTTCTTTTTAGTATTCCACTAGAGTTCACATAACTGTAGGTTTTGCAAAAAATTGTTCTCACTTGAGATAGATTTGTTTTATTTGATCTATAGGATGCATTATGTTTGTACCTCATTATTTCTCTAGTTGTGTGTTCTGCTACTTTACGTTAAACACTCATTATTTCTCTTTTCTAATTTTGTTTTGTCATGCTTTTAAGTTCTGATGGGGATTCTGTTAGTTATGAACTCCCATGCATATAATATTTTGTGCAAACAATAAATTGTTTAAGTTATTATTTATGATAGCTATTTGTTTTATTTTGTTATCAAGTCAAAGATGTTTTCCTTCCATGGTACAATGCCTGTAGATTCCTTGAATAAAATGTAAACTTCAGAGTTCTTCAAATGTGCTAACCGATGGATTTACTATGCAGCTCAAAGTTTTGTAAATTGTATTAGCCAAGAAATGGATACATATCGACTTTATATGGTTAGTTATTCTATGATCTTTCAAAGAAGCTGATAGAATTTGCCAAAACTAGTCTTTTTTTTTTCTTGTAGAAGTTGTGAAATTGTAAATAATTAAAATTTCCATAATTATGGCTTTAAGACATGGTTTATCAATTGGTTGGGCACTTTCATTTGTCAATTGAGGATTCAATGTCAATTATGATGTGTTGGAGCATTGATGACCTTGCTGGTGATTGACTCCTTCTCAATCTGTGTTTTCTTGCTTTTGGATCCTATGAAAAATATGTAGGGTTGCCTGCTTTCAGTTTTTTGTTCATATGCTTTAAAAGTTGTCTTTGTTGTATTTGTACATTATGCTTCACGTCGTTGTTCTGTTGGCATGATGACATTTAGCTGGAGGCCACAGAATCCTTTCATTTAATCATTGTAATGGCTTGCTCATATATCTCTTTCTCTCTGGTCTAGTTAAATTAGGCATTGGACCAATAACATCTAAAATTAATAGATGATGTTAAGATAATGATTTCTTAACAATATCTACTAAAAGATTCACTATAACCATATACATAAATATAACAAAAAGAATCATTTATTTTGTCTCTTAAATTGTATTGCTAACAAATTATTAACCGAATGACTTATGTGACGATTACAACAGTCTTTTTGGTGTTTTGTTGTATATTGGTTGATCTTTGATAGTATTGTATTAGGTGTTGTGTAGGGATTCACTGTTTAGCATCATAGGAAAATATGAGATTACTCTAAAAGTTTTTTCATACCTTTTTTTTTTAGGGGCTAGCTCATGTACTTGATTATAGAAATAAGGGTATAGATCTCTATTGTTTTTATTTAGTAACTTCAATCTATTGTTCTATATCAAAGCCAATATTTTTCTTTTGTATGCTACCTTGCTTTTTCAATAATATTGCATATATGTGATCCATATAGGTAAAGCACTAGTAGGCTTGTGAGATGAATTTATCTACAAAAAAATCTTTTGTTTTTTTGAATGATGACTATGAATTTTTATAACAATAAATTAGTGTGCTTCTGTTTTTATTCACTATATGGCATTTTATATTTGTAAACAAATTTTCAAGCATGTATTGTAAGTATAATGTAACACATTTGACAAATTGGTAAATTTTTGTAAAAGTGAATCCAAGTTAGCTAAATTTAAAAGATTTTATGATTCCTGTTACTTTTCCTTCTCCATGCTTGGTTTGGGAAGATGTGGAGAATTTCTTTAAAGGTATCCAAGCCATTTTCCATAGTTATTTTTTCAAACATGCATTGCTAGTTTATGATCCACTAGTATATATGTATATAGTAAATTAGATTAAATTTTTAAGGCTAGATGCTAGCTGTTAACATCATAATCAATATCCCCTTCTCAGTCTTGAAAAGGTGTTGCAGTAGCTTGCCAATTTATCTTCCACCAGCAGCTGCTCGATGGAGGGGCTGCTGATCGATTATATTCTAGTCTGCTATTCAATGGATTTAATGAATGGAGAAGCTACTGGTCGATGCTAGAACAAGTCAGGTTGGTTGGAGCCTTGTAATGTTCAAAGAATACTATAGTAGGAACTTTCAGTTTGTTGCTAGCATGTTTTTAGGTCCTCAATCATTCAAAAAGGGATAGGAAAAAAAAAAGATAAAAAAAGAAGTATTTTAGGTTCATGATAGTATTCTTTTGCTCGTAGATGTTTGATTTTATGGTGCCCTCACTGAGTTGTTTGCATTACCTAGACATTTGCTTGCCTAGATTGATATGTATAATTGCTTGTTTGTTAACAATAGATACTAAGTGAACCTCATAATACCAGCTTAGACAAAAAAAAGTCGTTTTTGAAAAAAATTGCCATCAAATTTATTATATTAACCTTTGTACTCTTCTAATTAGTATGGATGTCTGCATTGTTATTTATTCACTTTAAATCTGTTCTTATTGCTTTTGTTTAATTCAAATTGTGATGGATAATGGAAATCAAATCACATCATGCTCATTGACAGTCTTATAAGTGTTTCACCTTATCATGCAATTGTAGATTGTCGAGTGGTTGATTCATGTCAAGGTTAGCTTTCACAATCTTCAGAATATTGCTTCTATAGAACTTATTTCATTTCTACTAAAGATTGGCTTTGTTATTCAATCAAGTATTGCAGTAAATTTGCTATGTTGAATCATGTTAAAGGAAGTAATTTTTAGAGAAGTTTGCTGGAACTATCTTATTAGTACCATATATTTTTAATCTCCCTTTCCATTGGGTTTCCTCTCAAATAATTTCGTAAGAATATTTCTAACCCTTTATTGTAATTTAATAGGTCTTAATTGGCAATCCATCATTATGTTGCGTATTTTGCACTAAAATAGCACTTGACATAGAGGTTTACAAGAGGTACTTAACAGTGTGATTGAATTCAAATATGTGAACAATCAAGCTAGGGGGTTTGGGTTTGTCACTTTGAGTATGTTGAGGAAGTGGATAAGGCTATGGATATGTTCCACCGATATGTAAGATTTTGGTCACTTGGGTTATGAATTTGGTTTTCCTTTCGCGTTGCATTTGGTTGTTTATGTCTGTTTTCTATTAAGTATCTTACTGTGTTTCATAGAATCTTCTAAGTAGATAGATGTAGGCTTTTGTGTAGTATTGCATGCTATAGGAAGTAAAAGAACCAGCTTCCGTGCTGCAATTGACTTTTTTTGCAGCAAATGTGCATATGTATATGGCCAATATCCACTGATGCATTTACCTATCTTGTGCATAGATATTTTATGCATGCAAATATAGTTGGGTATTTGTGTTTATAATGATTATGGAATGTCCTGCATAGAGTTTGACCCTGTTAAATGGTTTGAAAGAGGATTATGAATCATAGTAAGATTATCTTCCTATGTTTCTTTGCTGTTAATAATCATGCTATCGCTTAAATTGGATTTTAAATTTTATTGCTGGAGTCAGCTTCTCCACAGCTACAAAGAGATGGTAATATATACAATGAAAGAAAGAGGCAAGGGAGAGTGATAGAATGATGCTTCAATAGTGATTCGTTTTTTTGTTTAGAACTTGGGGTTTGATTGTGTTTATTATACATGTCATTTGCATCATCATAGAGGTCCATGTCCATCTAGGACATGTCCTTGGCAATGCATTTGTTGCCTATTTTGTTATAAGCTTATAAGCTAAATCAGGACAAACCTCTCTATAGTGAAGCAGCACTTACAGTTTATGTTACTGGAGATGGCATCTAAGTCAACATCCTTATAATAAATTGTTAATGCAGGAGACAAGAGAATATATATGGACTGTCTTTTATGCAATATAGATCCGAATATCAAAGCTATAAAAGAATATTTTATGGAGATAAGCTTTCTTTCTTGGATTCACAAAGTCTATTCTCAAACAATTTCCTATATATCTCAATTTCTATACACATAAATTGAATAAATTTTTCACTTTAATAATTTTTCATCTAATAATAGTTGGTTGAAAAGCACATCTATCTTGCATGCATGGTGTGATGAAATAAAGGCTTTCCCTTATTATTTAGATTTAAGCTTAAATAACATTTTGATGTGAAAAAGCATTTCCCTTTGTCTGTAGATTCTATTTGATTGTTTTGTTCATGCTTTTACAAATTAGAGGATGTTGCTTTTGGGTGGTTAGTTTTCATTTACTATATTTTTCACATTAGGTGTTGTTCACATTGGCTGCAATGGATGGTGACTTAATAGAAGGTCAATTCTTTAAGGTGAACATCATTTACCAGGTGAAGTAATTGTTATCTAAGGTTAATTATTTATTGTCAGAAATATCCAGAAACATATGTTGCCATTCAATTTTTCTAATCATTCAATAATTACATCTACATATTGTGTGACAGCAAATCCAAGTGGAGATCATTCTACAAGTGCATGAGATCTTTTACCAAATTGATCTCTTGGAGAAGATGGGACAATAGTGATGAAGAAAATTAAAGACTGTTTTTTTTTTTTTTTTGGCTAAACCAACTAGCATGAATGGGTCAAATTGATGTGATAAAATGTGATCATATGCTCATTTTGATATCATTTGGAGTTTGTAATTATGTTTCTTCTAAGGACACTCAACAATGTTGTTCAGTTTTTTCTTTTCTTTTTTTTTTTTTTACTGAAAGGATGGTCATGGTGATCTTTAAGTAATTTTTGTGTTATTAGATCTTATTACAATATCGAGCACATTGTATGCTCCAAAATATATTAGTGATATTTACTCACATAAATTTCATGTGCAGAAGTAATAGCAGGTATAAATTATATTATCATCAAATAGGTACACTACTAATTGTGCATATAATATACAATAAATAAGTATATATTGGTAAATCAAATCGAGTTAAATTAATGCCCCTTTCTTCTCAATAAGAATAGTCACGTGTAAACGTCGCCAATGTATTTGAATAGCGACGTTTAAATTACAGGAACTAGGACATTTGATATGTTTATAAATCACCATTTTTGTCTAACAAACATATATAAAGATTATTTAACCTCTATATGGTCACGGTTAAACATCGCCAATTTAGTAATTTACTTACGTGTATACGTTATTAGTAAAAATATTTACCCACGTGTAAACGTCGCTAATCATAAATTTCCCTCCTTTTATATGGCGGGATGGGGATTAATCATATTTAGCCACACATAAGTGTGACCTATACATGATAGTCGGCCATGTTTAAACGTGGCCCAATAATGTGTATTTGGTTACCAAATTTATATTAGCGACGTTTAAATTTTTAACGTTACCTATCAAATCTGCGACGGACCTTTGGCGACGTCTATAGGCTACGTGTAAAATAACGTGACCAAAACTCTTTCGCCACGTTTAATTAATGTCTAGCCACGTTTATTAGACGTAACCAAAGGCTTATTTTGTTGTAGTGTCTCTCTCTCCCCCCCCTCACATGGCCGGCGCAAATCCCCCCTTGTTGCCTTCTATCTAATTTATTTTTCTTCTTTTATTATTCAAACTAACCCTAATTACACTTAATATAAATAATCTCTAACTTTCTCTCTCCTTCATTTCATTTTCATTTGTTCAAAAATCATAAAACTCTCTCTCTAATTCCTCTCTTTGCCGTGAGCCTACGCCCCACCACACACATGCACAACAAGCTTCTTCCTTCTTCATTTCTTCACTTAAACCAACTTTAGGTGATGATTCTTAAGTTTTCTTACCATTTAATCTTGTAATGGCAAGATTATTCATGTGTATTTTCATCTTAAATCCCCATGAGCACTTGCTAGGGATAAGAAAATCCTAATACATGAATACCAAGCCATCACAAGAGTAGATCTTATGTTTGATGAGTTATTGGTTGAGATATTATCATGTTCATGCATATAAATGTAGAAATCTTGCATAAAAGTATATGTTCATGCTTTTAAACTCCTCTTCATGCATTATAAGTAGTAGATTTAGCATTTAGATACTCATATTATACTTGACATTCATGATCACATAGATATTTTGTGTTTTCATGCATTAATGCTCATAAAGATTTGGTCTTGTGTATATAAATGTGATAGTTAGTGGATCTTTAGGTACATAAGACAAAGAACTTAAAAAGGAAAAGTTTTTGTTAGAAATGATCAATGGAAAAATTCGTATGACTTCAAAGTTATATTTTAAAAACCCTTGTATCAACTTTAAAACTCATGCTTCATGTGAAAAATGAAGGGTATAAGTAATAAGTATCATTAAGTAGTGATTTTTATAAGATGAAATGAGTTTGGATGAGATTAATATGTAAAACAAGAAGTAGGATCAAGATGGAAAATTTTGAGTTAGTAGTCAACTTGTAAAATTCGTAACTTTGGATAATGCCTATGGAAACACCTATTATTCAAGCTCAAAATGAATGTTTTATGAATTAAATGAAGTCTTTAGGTAGTAGGTATAGTAAATTCTTAAATTTTAATGCATTACACAAGTTTTTCCCAAAGAAATCATTCAAAAAGTGGATTTCTAAAATTTCGGATTTTTGAGTAAATCCTTATTTGAAAACATATTTGTAAAGTGTAAAATGCAAATTTTTATGTAGAAATGAAGGTTTTAGGTAGTATATGTGATGAAGACTCAATTTTAACTAAGATAACTAGAAAATCGTAAGAATGAATTCCAAAACACTAGTGTGATGTCAAAGTTAGAAAACTAGATTTTTAAAGCTAATTATGGTTAAAGTCCTGCGAATAAAGGAGTTCTAAAATTTTCTTTTAGCAAAAATCATAGATCATGCATACATTGAACTCATCACATGTCATTCATGTTAGGAAATCATTCATATTTCATATATACTTGAATTATCAATAGATACATTTCAAACAATTACAAAACTATTTTTCGGGAATGGAAATCATTACTGATCAGATCTGATGTCTCTGTTTTGTGACTTAAATATTTTCAAAACTTGGAAATAATATTATAATTAGATAGATCTTTCGAAGTAGATAGAAATCGATATAAAATTTGCGAAATTCCAAGTTAAAATGACCAAGTTATTGCTGTTTTAAGTCGGAACTTCCGCAAATAACCAGAATTACGATTTTAATTAGTTTTGATTTATAGCTTGGATTAGTTAAGTGATAAAATACTTATTAGGGTATTCTTCCTTGATAGGTGATCCCGAAACCAACGAATCCTTACCACCCGATTACTACTATTAAAAGACCGGCGAACCATAGTCGAGTGAGTATCGCTTCCAATTTCAATTATTGCTTGTGATTGTAATGATAGTTGCACTAGTTACTTAGCAAAGATAAAATGAATATGCATGATGGGGTTGAATGGGAATTATATATGTCTGTTGTTGTTATGTTAAGTTGAATTTAAAGAATATCGAAGCCGGGTGATTAATCATTGCTTGTATAGATGAGCTAGGATTGACTATCTGTGAATATTGATTGGTCACCTAAAAGAATTGGTAAAATTAATTATTCGAAATTGAAGATGAAATTGAACTCATTCATAACACGATGGGAATGGAGCATTAGAATTTGTTGGTTTTCTGTGAGCCTAAACAGTATAAAAGTTGGTTAATCGTGATCCATAAAATGAATTATTGAGTTGGTTAATCGTGATCCATAAAACGAATATATGAGTTGGTTCACTATGAGCCTAAACGGCGTCGTACCGCAGGATTCGTTAATCTGCTAACCCGGGATAGAGGGCGCAAGTCCATCCACATATGATTTTCGGCTGGTCATATGTTTGTTGAATTCACGTGTTTGGTGCATATCATTTGTCTGATTAATCACTTGTTTGAATGAGGTGTTATAATTGTGATATGGAAGTTTTCACTCATTAAGCTAGTATAGCTTACGCCCCTATAGTTTTTATTTGTTGCAGCACGAGTTTATTTGGCTTAGACCAAGATAGGTTATAGCTCAAGTACAAGAGCTAGGCATTTCCTATAGAAGTTGTATTCAATTTGTTTAGACTTCCACAAGAAACTAAAAAGACTCTGGATGACTATAATGGACCTTTAAATATTCTTTTGCGGGGGTATGCCCGCTTAGACTTTGTAACTTATTGTTATGCATTTTGATTTATTATCTAATGTTATTGAATGCCGAATTAAACTCCTTAACTCCATTGAATAGAATATTCTATTGTCGTAAAGGACGCCTTACATCTATATAAGACTTCTGAAGGACTTGGATAGTAATTCGAGAGTCTTATATGGCATGTGGTGGACTGTTACGTTTAGGATACCCCTATGGGGCGTGACAATAGGTTATAACTTAACCTATTTTATAATATCTAATAGAGTAAATTACACAAACACCCCCTTGAAATTTTTTAAAACTACACGAACCCCCACCTTTTAAAAAAATCAATAATTATTCCCAGGAGAAATAATGTGGTCTACATATATTATTAAATAACGGCTTATTTGTCTCTTAAAATAAATATGTATGCAAAAATTAATTGAAAAAAATATCATGTCATGTCTATTTGTTGACATGACAATGTAATCCATTTTTTTTTCTTTATAGCAACCAAAACATGGATTCCTAAATAAAAATACAGTCTAAACCAAAATCATTTAACCTTATTTTTTCATCATTCTAAAATGAAATGTATATTCTCATTTTCTTTATATCTTTTTTTAAATGTAAGACATGAATATTCTTAAGCTACAGATTTCCAACTAAGACTCCTATGCCTAGTGTAAAGAAAAGAAATAAAGGAGAAATATTTATTTGACAAGATTAGAAAATAATAAGAAAAAATTAAAATGAAAAAGATTATACGTTTTCTCTCTTATTTGAAAGAAAAGATAGAAATAATTTAATAAAAAAGATAACGAGTCATTATAAATATCGTAGTAAAATCTAACAACCTTATCATAGTGAAATATAAAATTAAGTATCATAGAATAATTCCTAGTCCTGTGATAGGTACTATTTGTTATGAAGAAATTGGATTTTGTGGTTTAAAGTTGAACACACATCTCTTAATAAAACTAATTAGATTACAAATGCATGCCTCGTTGTCCTTATCTCCATCTATGAAATTAGAATTTACGGATACAAGTAGTAACGTTGTTTCATAAAAAAAAATTATAAAAGAAAAGAAATTGAAAATATACATTTCATTTAGAAAGATTAAACAAAACAAGGTTTGGTGATATTGGTTTATAACCATGTTTTTATTAAGAGAGATATGTTTTGGATTTTGTTAAGAAAAAAAGATTATATTGTCACGTCAACAAATATATATGGCATGATATTTTTTCAATTAATTTTCTAACACCTATTTATATTAAGAGATAAATTAAGTTGTTATATAATAATATATGCAGACGCTATAACTGCTCTAGAGATGTAATTGTTGACTTTTTAAAAATGTGGGAGTTCATCTAATTTCAAAACTTTTCAAGAAATGTCTATGTAATTTATCCTATTTGATATATAAAATGTAAAAAGCTATTAATTTGAATATAATATCACAAGTGTCTGCTGTTATATATATATATATATATATATATATATATATATCATGGCTACCTAAGACATACCAGAATTGGTCTAACTGTAGTACTGCAATCATTGGTAAATCATCAAACGTTTGACAACTTGGGATTGTATATGTAAACCCGTGTAGACTTAAAAGTTTAGGTAATATGATTTATGTAAAATTATGTTGATGATTGGTTGAAAATTTCAGCGGTGGAACTTGCAATTAGATACTGTCGTTTGTCCATCAGTAGAGGTAGATAAGCTGCACATTTAAGCATAAAGATATTCGAATAATGTTGAATATCTATCCATCTATACAAATAAATATAGACCAAAAGTCAAACTCAGACCTAACCAAGTCAGCGAAGCTCGTGAGTCATTATTCCTCTGAATAATTGTAACTGTACATGGTTTAATTTATTATTATTATTATTATTAAAATGCCCAATACTGAAAATGAAAACATAGCCATAAAAGGGCGTAATTTCATATCTTTTTTTTTTTATTTTACCAAACCAATAATTTAGATATCTGATTTAGGATTTATACAAGAGGAGAAAGGGGATAAGATCGATGGAGAGCGAGAGTTGGTAAATGATGACAAAAGCATGATGGGAATATGGGGTTGGAAAGATAATGACTTGAAATTGGATTACCATATCCTTGTAAGTCGAGGCGTATCCACCAACACTTATCCAGTGAGTTTGCGTGTATAAATTTAATGAGTCCCATAACATAAGGCTCCTCCATTAATGGGTCCCACTCGGAGGTTGGTGATAGTGAAAATTTCATACTGCTGCCACGTGGACTCCCCGCCTCACCGCAATCCTTTTGCTCTTGTGCATCATGCATCATGCATCGCTTGAATGGTCGTCATGTGCATTTTTGTGGCAAAATAGGTAGTGGTCGTGGACCCGGCATTAGTATAAGCCCTTTTTTTAGGTATGAAGGTTGCCTGACGGCTTACCCATTTATGTTTTTCAGTGGGGACAAGTCGGATCAAATTACAAACTAAGTCAATCTACCTCAAAAATATTTTTTTTTATTAGTCATTTATATAATTTTAATGAATATATTAAATTTACCAAAAAGCTAATAGTTGATTGGAAGAGGTTAATAAAACTATGTCGAATCATTTTATTTTAATAGAGCATTTATAAGAAAATTAAATTTAGAAAATTGCACTTAATCCCCTCTAGATTTTATGTTTGGTACAAATATACTTTATAAACTTTCTTTTATTTTATTTTATTTTATTTGTTTATTGTTTTTGCTAAGAAATAGAAAATATTATTGAAAAGGGCAATCAAGTTTCGAGACTAGGCCACCGCAAACATTGAAGACAAAATTTGCAATTGAATATAAATTGTCAGCTAAAGAGCCAACATCATAGAGGTCCAAAATATGAAAGGAGTTTGATGAAGGATATAAATAGTTCATAGAAGTATGTGGGGCAAAAGCTTCAGCGGGACCAAATAATATTCATAAGTGTTAGGAGAGGAGGAAGTCTTAAACAGGGAGAAAGTCTTCAAATATACCTTGTGAAGAAATACACAAATGGGTTTGACACCATCTATAACCTATAACCTTAAGCTATTAGGTTAATAGGTCTTCTCTCTTATAAATCCTTCATATAAGTCCAATATTTTCGATGTAGGATTTTTTCGACCTCACACTTACACCCTAACAAATCTCACTCTCAAGTGTGAGTCTCTATAATGGGTTAGATCATACTCCTCATCAACAAGAGTTTGTCAAATTGACTCATTAAACCGCTTTTTATGAGTGGTTTGTTTCCCATATACTCACCATACATGAAGGGTTTTACAAATGAGTCACATCACAAAACTCTTATTTCCACATGAAGGGCTAACAATGGGGGAACCATTAGCTATGATACAATTTCTTAGCAGAGAATAAAGCCTTAAATAGGAAGAAATTCTTCAATTGAACCTTATGAAGGAATACCCAAATAGGCTTGACACCATCTATAATCTAAAACCTTAAGGTGTTAGGTTAATGAGTCTTTTCTCTTATAAATTCTTCACATAAGTTTCATATTTCTCATATAGGATTTTTCCAACCTCACACTTGCACCCTAGCAATGAGATGTTGTGTTTTTGAAGTAGCTCTAGAGACCCATTTTAGAGTCTAGGCTATAAATAACTTATGTAGTTGCTTTAGCATCAAATCCCTACAAGTATAGATAACATGGATGCTTTGTTATCTTAAAAATCAAATTTGATTGTCTAGTATACAACTTCTTTGCAATCTGTTTCAATGATTGCTTCATCAAGGTTGAGATCATCAACCATCAAAAGGCCATGGTAGATAGATTAGACTTTTACCTTCAAAGGTGAACCAGCATTGACTCTTTTCAAAACTCTCCCAACAATTTGAGTTATCTACATAAACACCTCCATGATATCGTCGATGTATTCGCTAAAAATTGCCACATGCATTTCTGAAAAGTTGCTAGGGCATTGTAAAGGCCAAATGACATCCTTCTATTAGCAAATGTTTTTATAAGGGCATGTGAAAGTTGTTTTCTCTTGATCCTCCGAGGTTATGGGGATCTAGAAATAGCTAGACATCCCTTCAAGGAAGCAATAGTAATCATGGCTAGACAACCTCTTAAGCATTTGATTAATAAAAGGCACAAGGAACTGATTCTTTCTGGTGGCATCATTAAGTTTTCAATACTCTAAAAAAGCTCATCAACCAGTAACAGTGCACATTGGTATCAATTCATTTCTTTCATTAGGGACCACAGTCATCCCTCCCTTCTTTGGTATCACCTGAATTGGACTCACCCAAGCACTGTTAGAAATTGGATAAATGATCCCAGCATCCAACAATTTTATCACCTCTTTCTTCACAACTTCTTTCATATTTGGATTCAATCATCTTTATGGTTGTAGTATTGGTTTGAAATCATCTTCCATCAGAATATTATGGGCATACTATGAAGGGCTTATACTCTTAATATCAGCAATTTTCCAAGCCATTGCTCTCTTATGCTCCTTCAGCACTTTTAATAACTTTTCCTTTTGCTCCTAATCAAGTTTTGCATATATGACGATAGGAAGTTTAAAACTTTCTTTAAGGAAAAAATATTTCAAGTGGTATGATAATTCCTTCAGTTCTAAATCAGTTGTTTCCTTAACAAAAGGCCTCAATCTCTTAACATGATCTCTATTCATCTCCTCCTTCTGATTTTTAACAACCTCCTTATTTGCTTCAAGATGTAGCTTCATCTCTATCTCCTGAGTGGAACCTGATTCTTCAACACTTCCCTTGCTCAAGCACACCTTTAGGGTATCTCCGCAAGTCATGACTCCCATCGCTCTGATTACTTTTGAATCTAAAGTGTAACAATCATCATCATCATCATTAGGATTCTTTCCTTGTTTAGTGCTCTAACACATCTTAATGAACATTTTATCATCCCTCACTCTTAATGCTAGTTTCCTATCCTTCACATCTAAAATTGCTCCTACAGTTGCCAAGAAGGGTCTCCCCCAAATAATGGGAACTTACAAATTTTCATCCATATCTACAATGACAAAATCAACCAAGAATATAAAATCTTTCACTTTCACTGACACATTTTCAATAATTCCTCTAAGATATCCAATGAATCTATCAGCTAATTGTAGACTCACTCTAGTAGCCTTTGGCTCACCCAAACCTAGCTTTTTAAACATGCTATAAGGCATCAAATATATGTTTGCTCCTAGATCTACTAAAGCTTTATCAATAGGTAACTTCCCTATTTTATGGTATAGTGAAACTACCTAGATTCTTCCTCTTTCTAGGGAGGTGATTGAGGAGAACAACTAAACATTCTTTTTCCAGGGTACCCATGGATATTCTTTTAGTTTCTCTTGTTTGAGAGTAGTGCCTTTAAGAATTTAATGTATTTTGGCCTTTTGAGAAAGGACATCCACTAAGGGCAGATTAATGTGTAATTGCAAACAGTGTAAGAAATTTATTGAACTGCTCCTCATCTCTTCTTCTTTTGGCCCTAGTAAGATAAGACAATGGTGGTTTATAAGATCTAACAGACGGTCTCTCTCTCCTTTCTTCTTCCTCTTTTCTCCCTGTTTATTTCGTTCTCTTTCTTTTTCTCAACCTCTTTTTGCACTTTCACTCAATTTTTCTCCTTAAATTTTTTTTTCACTCTAGCTTTCTTCTTTAGCTTCTTCTTGTTAGTGATTGTGCTCTAGGCCAATTACTGGATATTGTCATTATATATATTATTGATATAGAGGCATTTTTATTATATTATTTGCATGTTTACTTTATAATAGGATCCCTGAATAATTTAATTATTCTAAAAGTCCCTAGAGGCTCATTATTATTGGAATGATAACGAATTAAATCTAGTATGAGTTTTTGTTTGATAGTCACGATATATCTATTTGTATGAGGGTACAAATCAAACTTATAAGCACATATTAGAGGACTTTGTATTGGACTAACCCACTATGAGATCACTACATAGGTTAATGTCATAAGTCATTCTCATAATAACGATATCAGCGTATCTTTAGACCTAAAATAACCATGGGTTCCAACATGGGGAACATTGTCACGCCCCATAGGGTACCCTAAACGTAACAGTCCACCACATGCCATATAAGACCCGCGAATTTCTACCTTAGTCCTTCAGGAGTCTTTTATAGATGTAAGGCATCCCTTTACGACAATAAAATACTTGAACTAATAGAGATAAAGAGTTTAAATTGACATTCAATATTATTAGAATATAAATCAAAACACATATATAAATAGTTACAAAATCTAAGAGGCATTCCCCCACAAAAGAATATTGTGAAGAGGTCTATTACAGTCATCCAGAGTCTTTTAGTTTCCTATGGAAGTATAAACAGAAACGAATACAACCTCTAAAGGAAATGCCTAGCTCTTGTACCTGGGCTATAGGTTGCCTCTGTCTAAGCCAAATGAACGAGTGCTACAATAAATAATAACTGTAAGGACGTAAGCTACACTAGCTTAGTGAGTGAGAACTTCCAAGATTTCATTCATAACACATCATACAAGCAAGTGTTTAATCAGGCAAATGATATGCATCAAACATATGGAATCAACAAACATATGACGAGTTGGAAATCATATATGAATAGACTTTCGCCCTCCATCCTGGGTTAGCAGATTAACGAATACTGCGGTACTACCAAAATATGCTGTTTTGGATCACGATAAACCAACTTATAATTTTGTTTTGTGGATCACGATTAACCAACTCATTATTTCGTTTACGGATCACAATTAACCAACTTTTACTCTGTTTTGGATCACGTGCAACCAACCAATGCTAATGCTCCATCCCCATTTGTGATATGAATGAGTCCATATTTATTATCAATTTTGAATAGTCAATTATACCAATTCCTTAAGTGATCAATCCATAATTTAGACACTCAATCCTAATTCATCCATACAAGCATTAGTTAATCACCCAGCCTCGATATTCTTATTTCCAATTTCTCATATCATCAACAAACATACATAACTCCCAATTATCCCCACCATATATATCCATTTTATCTTTGCCAAAAATCAAATGCAATTATCATTACAATCACATACAATAAATGGAATCGAAAGAAATACTCACTCGGCCATTGGAACACCGGTCCCCTAGTAATAGTAATCCAGTGAAGGGAATCGTCAATCTCGGGGTCACCTAAAAAGGAAGAAATACCCTAATAAGTATTTCATCACTTAACTAATCCAATCTATTAAACAAAACTAGTAATTTTGTAATTCTCATCATTTGCAGAAGTCCCGACTTAAAACAACCATAACTTGGTCATTTTAACTCGAAATTTCATAAATTATATATCGATTTCTATCTACTTCAAAAGATCTATCTAATTTTAATACTATTTTCAAGTTTTGAAAACATTTAAGTCTCGAAATAGTCTGATCAGTTTTGATCAGAAGCGGATTCCCATTCCGAAAAATAATTTTGTGAATGTTTGTAATGTTTATACTATATAGATCAACTATACATGCAATATTGATGATTTCCTATCATGAATGGCATGTTATGAGCTTGATGTATGCATGCACTTGAAAATATTTACTAAAAGAAAATTTTAGAAATTCTTTACTTTGTAAGACTCCAAGAATACACACTCTTAAGAAAACTAGTTTCATGACTTTGATCATTCTCTTTTGTTTTGGAATTATTTCTTAGGAAAATCTAATTATCCTTGCTAAAATTGATTCTTCATTATATCTATTCCTTAAAGCCTTCATTTCTTCATAAAAATCCCCATTTTATACTTTGTAAACATGTTTTCAAATAGGGTCTATTCCTAAATCCGAATTTTTGCAACATTAATTTTTGAGTGATTTCTTTGAGAAAAACTTGTTTAATACTTTAAAATTCCAAGCTCCATTATTCGTATCCCCTAAGGACTTCATTTCTTAAATAAAATTTTCATTTTGAGTTTGAAAAATAGGTGCTTTCATGCCATTACTCCTAACTTACGAATTTCTTCAAGTGACAAGCAACTCAATATTTCCTATTTTATTTCTACTCCTTGTTTTACATATTTTTCTTAGCATATCCCATCTCAACTTATAAAAATGATCACTTGATGGTATCTATTACCTATACTATTCATTTTTCATATAAAACACAAGTTTTTGAGTTGATAAAAGGGTTTTTAATATATGGTCTTGAAACCATCCGAATTTTCAATTGAACATTTCAAACAAAAATTTTCCTTTTTAAGTTTCTTGTCTCATATGCCTAAAGATCTACAAACTACAATATTTATATATACACGACAAAGGTCTTTGGGGTTCATAAATGTACTAAAACACAAAATATCCATAAGATCATGAATGTCAAGTATAATATGAGCATTTAAATGCTAAATCTACCACTTAGGATGCATGAAATGAAGTTTGAAAACATAGAAATAGATTTTTGTGCAAGATCTTTGTTTTATTCTACTACTACATGCATGACCATGAAGATCATCCAACAAAAACACATTTAAACATAAGATCTACCCTTGTGATGGTTTGATATTCATGTAGTAGTATTTTCTTGTCCCTAGCAAGAGCTCATAGGGACTTAAATGTAAAAATACTAACGAATAGTCTTGCCATTACAAGGTTCAAGATTCATCACCTAAGGCTTGGAACAAGAGGAAAATGAAGAAGAAAAATGAACTTGTGTAAGTGTGTGTGTGCGCTATGTTGGTCATGACAAGGAGAGAAAAATGGAGAGGGTTTGTGTAATTTTTGAAAAAGTGAAATGAAGAAAGAGAATGAAACATAAAAGGATATATATAATAAGGTAAATTAAGGTTTTTGTGATTAAAATAAAGATGGAAAAATAGAACAAATGAGGGCATTTGGCCGGGGGGGGGGGGGGGGTGGGGTGTTGTTTTGGGGGGTTGGGGTGCGACAATTCAAGGGGTGTGAGAGAGAGAGAGTTATTTTGTTATGTTTTATTTATTTGGTGTAATAATAAATCTTAAATGTAATAATTTCTTAAGAAACAAATTATTCTTGGAAAAGAAGATGTAATTGAGTGTTTATAAGGATGTAAGAGTAGGGAGTGGCTTATGAGTGTAGTAGGTTGTACTTGTGAATTGTAGTAAATAGTAAACAAGACAATTACTTTACCGGTAGTAAAGAAAATACCAGAAAAAGGCTATATCAGTCATTTTTATAAACCAAAAATTATAAAATTTATATTTTTGAAATCCTTATTAAATTTTGGTTCTAAAGAGTATTCTGGAATATTTTTCTAATTTCGAGTCTCAGGGCTCATTTTTCCGTAATGGATTTCGGGAATGCCCGGAATGAAAAATTTTTCGAGATCAGATCTTTTTATGGTTTGAAATATACCTTAGAAAAATATTCCATATTAATTTATTTTACAAAATTTCTTTAGTTTGAAATCGAAGGAAAGCCGAATCCAGGGTTCTTAGGTTCTCTCTCAAGCTTAAGTTCCCCGAGTCTACTTGGTTACTAGGAAAACCGGGGTTTACAACCTACCCACCTTAAACAGAGTTTTGTCCTCAAAACTGAACTAACGTACCTTGTTTCTCAAACAACTCGGGGCACTTCCTCCAAATTTCCTCCTCAGTTTCCTAAGTTGCTTCCTTGGAAGTATGGTTTCTCCACAACACCTTAACATACTGGATTTCCTTGCTCAGTAGCTTTTGAGTTTTCTTATCCAAAATCCTTATGGGATGTTCTTCATAGGTCAGATTTTCCTTTAGCTAGATGGGTTCCAATTCCAAAATCTTTTTGGGGTCGGGTACGTATTTCCTTAACACTGACACATAGAACACATTATGAACTCCCAATAAGTTCAGTGGTAGAGCTAGTCGGTAAGCTAAGTCTCCAACTCTTTCTAAGATTTCAAATGGTCCAATATAACTCGGGCTTAGTTTCCCTTGAGTTCGTACCCTTTTTATGCTCTTGATTGGATTTATCTTTAGATACACGTGGTCATCCACTTGGAATTTGAGTTCTCTTCTTTTTAGATCCGCCCAACTCGTTTGTCTGTCTTGAGCTTCTTTCATTTTCCATTGGATCACCCTCACTTTATCAACTGCCTCTTGTACCAATTCTGGCCCGATAGCCCACATCATCGCAAACCAGAGGGGACCTACAACGTCATCCACATAAGGCTTGTAGGGTGGCATTTGAATAGTTGAGTGATAGCTATTGTTGTAAGCAAACTCAATAAGAGGTATGTGATTATCCCAGTTTCTTTTGAACTCCAAAACACAAGCTCTTAACATATCCTCCAAGGTTTGGATTGTCTGCTCAGACTATCTATCTATCTGAGGATGATAAGCGGTGCTGAAGTGCAATTTGGTGCCCAAGCTTTTTTGTAAGCTCGTCCAAAATTTTGACACAAATCGCGGGTCTCGATCTGAGATAATCCCTACTGATATACCATGTAGTCACACTATTTCCCGGACGTAGATCTTAGCCAACCTATCCAGCGAGTATGTCATATTAATCGGTAGGAAGTGTGTTGACTTAGTTAGTTGATCCACTATTACCCAAACCACATCACAACCCACCGATGTTCTTGGAAAACCACATACAAAATCCATAGAGATCTAATCCCATTTCCACTCTGGGATAGGTAAAGGTTTTAATAATCCTACTGGTCTTCGGTGCTCTACTTTCACCTGTTGATAGACGGCGCACTTCATCACATAATCCGCCACGTCTCTTTTCATTCCATTCCACCAGTAGTGGCTCTTTAGGTCTTGATACATTTTGGTGCCTCCCGGGTGTATAGTATAGCCAGAGTTGTGAGCCTCATTCATAATTTCTCTTCTCAATTCTTCATCTTCATGGACACATAATCTCCCTTTCATTTTGACTAACTCTTCATCATCGATGGTGAAGTCAAGATACTTCCCTCCTTGTACTTCCTTCTTGATCTTTAGTACTGTTTTGTCATACTTTTGGGCTTCCTTGATCTTATCAACCAAGGTGGGTTCTAAGACCAAGTTTGCTATTTCTACTTCTATGCTTTGCCCTATGAATTCGATTCCTAACTTCTCAAACTCTTTTATTAATTCCTTTTTATCAGTAATTAGGGCTGCCACTTCTTCATAACTCTTCCGACTCAAAGCATCTACAACGGCATTCACTTTTCCTGGGTAGTAATTTATTCCTAAGTCATAATCCTTGATAAGCTCCAACCACCTTCTCTGCCTCATGTTTAGCTCTTTCTGTGTAAACAAATACTTGAGGCTCTTATGGTTCGTATACACTTCACATCTTTGCCCGTACAATTAGTGTCTCGAAAGCTTTAAAGCAAAACCACAGCAGCTAATTCCAAATCATGTGTGGGATAGTTTTGCTCATGGGGCCTTAGCTGTCTGGAAGCATAGGCAATGACTTTTCCCTTTTGCATTAGTACGCACCCAAGGCCATTCCTTGAAGCGTTGCTATGTACTATATAGGGTTTCTTCGGATCGGGTAACATCAGGATTGGTGCTGACACAAGTCGTTGTTTTGGTTCCTCGAAACTCTATTCCCTCTTATCTGTCCACACAAATTTCTCATTCTTTTGTGTAAGTTGAGTCAGAGGCTTAGCGATCTTAGAGAAGTTCTTTACAAACTTGCGATAGTAGCTAGCCAATCCTAGGAAGCTTCTCACCTCCGTCACTGTTTACGGCTGTTTCCAGTCTACCACCACTTTAATCTTTTCAAGATCAACAAATATTCCTTTTCTCATCATTACATGTCCAAGGAAAGATATTCTGTCCATCCAGAAGTTGCACTTTGATAACTTAGCATATAGTTTATTCTTCTTTAAGATTTGCAACGCCATCCGGAGATGTTCCTCATGTTGTTCCTTGGTCTTCGAGTAAATCAAAATATCATCGATGAGCACGCTGACACACTTGTCTAAAAGGGGTTTATAGATACGGTTCATGAGGTCCATGAATGCAGCCGGTGTATTAGTTAGCTCAAACGGCATCACTAAAAACTCATAATGTCCATATCGAGTACGAAAGACCGTCTTTGGCACATCCTCAGGTTTAATCCTTAACTGGTAATAACCTGAACGCAAGTTTATGAGTGAAAATACACTCGCCCCTTGGAGTTGATCGAACAAATCATCTATTCTTGGAAGAGGTATCGATTCTTGATTGTGACCTTGTTTAATTCTCTATAATAGATACACAACCTCATGGATCTATCCTTCTTCTTCATAAATAGAACAGGTGCGCCCCATGGCGATACATTAGGTCTTATGAATTTCTGATTCAACAATTCTTGCAGCTGATTTTTTAACTCTTTCAATTCCACCGAAGCCATTCTGTAGAGTGCTTTTGATATTTGTTCTGTGTCTAGAGCCAAGGTGATCTCGAAATCAATCTCCCGCTTTGGTGGCAATCCGGGTAGTATTTCAGGGAATACATCCTCATATTCATTCACTACGGGTATGTCCTTCTTCCCTTGAGTTTCCTCTTCATCTAAAACACCACCTATAGGGATCATTTCCTCATCTTCCATCATTAACTCAAAAGAGCTTAACCCAAACTCTCTCTAAATTGTGGTCTCTCCAAAGAACTCCACTATTTCCTTCCTCTGATCTTCAAAGCTTATCACCTTTTGTTGGCAATCCACTACAACCTTGACTTTGCTTAGCCAATTAATGCTAAGGATAACTTCATATTTACTCATTTCCAAGACTATCAAATCACTCGTAGAAATATGTCCTTGGATTTCCAACAAGCAGTCTCTTATTATTTCGCGTGTTGACACGATAGTTTCAGTAGGTGTCTTAATCCTTAAGCTGGTGATAGTCGCAGCTATCAGTAGTCCAATCCATCTAGCCAGCCTGGTAATAATAAATGAGTGGGTTGCTCCCGTGTCAAACAACACATAGGCCTCACACTTATTCACCCTTATGTGTCCTGTAGTCAACAAACATCCATCACTACTTGATCCTAAAACACTCTCACTACTACTTATTTTGAGGTTTTAGATTCCAGCTTTCCTTTTCACAAGTTTTAATTCCTTAAAAGAAAACTGTTAAATAAAGAACTTTTAACTTAAGAAAGTTTTGCTACTGACCTGTTACTAGGCTGCTATCCACGCCATCTCCTTAGTCTAGGGCGGCCAACTCTACATCCTCATCATCATCCTCCTCAACCATCCATTATCCTTCGAAGTTGTAGAGTCGCATCCCGTGCATGGCAAATGTCGTACGGCTTCCTCCTTTGCTTCTCAATCGCATGGTGTTGGCATTTCCCGAAGTCCCAAAAGGTCGGCCTACTACACCTCTCCTCTGTGATCACTTGGAAGCCAAGTGCCCTTTTTCTTTGCAGATGAAACAAGTCACAACCATTTTCTTTAGGTAAGCATAAACCTTGTGACCATACTCGCCACAAAAGAAGCAATTGTTCCTCAACTGTGGGCATTGCCTCGGGTAATGGCTTTCTTTACACTTCCAACAAGTAATGTTGGCCTTAGATTGAGTGGGCTTCCCACTTGCGTTGTCCTTAAATCCTTGATAGGGCCTATATTTCTTGCCTTTTTAGCCAGAACTTGAGGCGTCAAACTACCTCTTCCCAAATACTCTCTTTTATGGTTCATTGTACTTCCTTTTCTTAGCCCCTTCAATCACACGGGCTTTTTCAATCAATTCTAGATAAGTCTTTAGCCCAGATTCCTCCAATTTAATGCTCAGGTCCTCATCTAGACCTCCCAAGAAGACTTGCTTTTTCAGCTCTTCACTATCTCGAAATGATTCCTGTGCATACTGAAGTAAATGATTGAATTCTATTTCATATTGCTCAATGGATCTCCCCCGCTGTTTAACATGCAAGAACTCGACGCTAAACCGTACTCTGAGACTAGAGGGGAAGTAGTTTTCCAAAAATTCCTTACGAAAGGTTTCCCATGTCACAAATGGGGTCAAACTTCTCCTCTTGCATTCTTACCACACCCTGGCATTATACCTTAGCATGTAAGTTCCATACTCCAACTGGATGTATGGGGGAATTTCGTATGCAGTGAAAGAGCGCTCAACTTGCGCTAACCAGTCTTCCGCCTCATTGGGCTTTCCAAATACCCTATCAAAATAGCGATTACTTTTGATAAAGTCCGGCAAAGAGCTCCTTTGGTACCTCTTGTAAGGTAGAGGGGGTGGAACAAGTGTATTGTAAGATTGTTCTTCTGGTGGTAGAGGAATTTATGCAATAATCCCTCTGTGAGCTGCAGGTAGTGGTGGTGGTGCTGAATCCCTCACGCTTTGTTCAGGATTAGGTTGCTGGTGAAGGTTTGGGTTTGGATGAATGCATTTAGCAAGTTTGTCAGTTGTCCTATTGCATTCATCATCGCTATTTGAGAATTTGGGGGTGCTGCCTCATATTGATTAGGTTGTAGGTAGTTTGGTAGATTCTCATTACTAGCCCATTTGGGAGGGGCTCCTGCTCCTGATTACATTTCCTTCGATTACTTCTATTGCACATTATTTAGTAAGTTTTAGTGTCTTTTTGAAGTTTTAAATTTGTAAAAGTTGATTCAACATACAAAGTTCGTGACTTAAGAAAAATTCAAGAAATCATAAAATTTCAAAAAGGGAAATTAATCTTATAAATCTTCATATAATCATAAGAAAGCCATAAAACAAAAGAACTCATATATAGTAATAAATTCACAAGTTCATAATGATTATATGAATGAAGTGGTGCTCGTGCAACTAAATATGGTTAATGTCGTTTATAGCTAATACATAACATGATTGTTCGAAATCTATGAATTTTTTTGTAATAGAAAAGAATAACATTTTCTTTCCTTTAAAACAAAACATAGTACTTCATTAATTGAGCGAGCCATACAAAGATTTACATTGAAATTTTTAAGTTCGCAAAACTTGGCAAGCTACCAATCTAACTTTAGTCCTAGACATCACCTTCTAGCCGATAACAAAACAAAAGATACTAGAAAAGAAACTCATACTAAGCCGTCAAAGAAACCTAAGGTAAATTAGCATCCCTCATTGCCTTCTACCAAAAAGTTCTACTTGAACTCTATGGGTCAAACTTGTCTCCTTCTCCTCAATCTTCGCTCAAGTCGTCGGGGGTCGGGCTAGGGAGCCGTCCTCTACTAGAAGAACTGCCATCATCCTGACGAATGAACTAGCTTAGATATTCTCTCACCATTAGCCTTCTTCTCCTAGTGGGTTGAACCAAAATCTCATGGTCATGCTCCTCATCCTCCTTATTTCTTCCCATTTCTTGATCTTCCTCATGTTTTACTTCTTCCTCCCCAACCCTCATTGTAAAACCCCAAAGTTTTGGAAGCAGTTTAGCTTAAACCCTAATCCGGAAGTCAACCGGAAACCCTAAAGTCAACAAAACCTTAGTTGGACGTAATGATTTAAGTTCGGCAAACCCAAAGAAGCAACTCTAAGAAAGTAAGTAGGAGATTGGTATGTAGAATAGTTTGTAATTATATAATGAAGGTTAAAAAGATCATATTAGTAAACCGCGAATCGTTTTAAACTCGAACGGATATAGTTCTTGAAAAACGTATCCCGAGGCTCGGAATAGTAAAAATATTCCGAATATACCGTTAGACTCATAAAAATATAAGGTTTTTAAAAATATCAGTTTTATATTTTTTCGGTAAGTAAAAATAACGGGTATCACAATTATACATGTATTTTCTTACTACTGATACTTTATTAGTCATATCTACTTTACATTACACTATTCACTACTATTCTACATAATTCTTTTATCTCTACTTTTTCTAACACCTACTCTTACAACACCATAACCTATTACCTTTACTTTTTACCTTTCCCATAACTTTATTTCACATCTGCCTTACTTATTAATTCATTTAATCAACAAAAATACAAAATAAAATCTCTCTTCTCCCCTCTCCAAGACATGGCCGGCGCCCCCTTTGTCCCTCTCCTCTTAATTTTGTTTTATTTTCCTTTATTTAAATCACACAAAAATTCATTCCTCATTTCCTATAAATACTCCCTTCCTCTTTCACTTCTTTCACACAATTACTACCCACAAATTTCTATCAAATCTCTCTCAAATTTTCCTCTCAATACTCTCTCCAAATGCTCTCTCAAAACTCTCTCAAAAGTATCTCAAAATTATCTCAAACCACCTTCTACATACATAAAACCCACAACCACATAATACTTCAGAAAAACCTTATTTAGGTAAATTTTTCTTTACATATTCTTTTTCTCATGTCATGTAACTTTACAAAACCATAGTGTGAGTTTCCAAAAACTAAATGTTATGGAAGCTACACTATGTTCATGTATTGTTCTTGTTAATGGATATCTATTTATGTTTATGTTGTTATTTTACTTTGTTCATATTATTATTGTTATTATATCTAAGTATTATTATGTATCTATATATATATATATATTTTCTTTAGAGTATATAAGCTCACTTGCAATTTATTTATTTTCATACAAAGTAATTTATTTATTTCTTCCATTACAATTTATTTATTTCTTGTTGTTTTAAGACTAGTTTCTAGTCTTAGACTTGTCCTCATCAAGTCAAAACAATTTTTTCTTTCTTTTTATTTTTTTCTTTTGGGACTAGTCTACTTCTTAGTCCCAGGAGTCTTTAAGAAGTTAAGACTCCCAATACTTGACTTTATTTATTATTTATGTTATTTTTACTTGTTATTATTTCTCATAATCATGCCTATTAAGATTGTTGTCCAAATTTTCAAAGCTCTAATTTTACTTAATAAAAAGGGGATTTTATCACCTAAGAATAGTTTTATATGAAATATAAAATCCATGATTTAACAAAAAGTAAATTTATTTCTTTACAAGTTTTAAGAAGAACTCATTACAATTTTAGAAGCTACTTTTGTTTTGAAAAGCTTTTTTTAAATCATTTCTAGATTACTTTGTTTTTCAAAACGAAAATGATTTTGATACTAAAATGATTTCTATAAAAACATAATATAAAGGAAACCTTATGAAAAAGGAATGAGAATTTTCAAATAAATTGTATAGAAAATAAATAGGAAAAGTAGCACTAATGTTGAGAATTTAGAAAAGAAGAAATTTACTCTTTAAAAAAGTCATCTAGGAAAAATAATACGATGAACATAAAGTAATTCTTTGAAAACAAAAGAAATCAAAATATTCATTTTAAAAGGATTTACAAAATGAATTTATTGTAAACTATAGTTTTCTAAACTTTTAATTAAAATTATTTTATGCAAGAAACATAGCTGGACAACAAACACTTGAGCATGGATAAAATATGAGCTAAGTATCTATGAAATTTGAATTTTTCAACTATATAGATAACTAAGTATTTATTAAAACAATTTTTGAATGATTTAATGGTTGAAACAAAATGTTTTTGGGATGGGAAAATTCGTGGTGAATCTGATCACCACTGTTTCGGATCCTAAATGATCTAGTTTGATAAAAATAGTTTTAAAAATGGATAGATCTTTTCGAGTAGGTAGAAATCGGTATATTATATGCGCGATTCCGAGTTAAAATGACCAAGTTATGGCCATTTTAAATTGGAATTCTCCTTTTATACGAACTTTGACGTTCTCATGACATTGTTTTATCAAAATTCAAGAAAGTTATCAAGAAATAATCATTTTGGGTATTTTCTTTGACTAGGTGATTCCGAGGAAGGATACCTATACCTCGAGGATTATTTCAACTAAGTGGAGTGTGTGAACGACTCATCCGTTTAAAGAAGTGTCAACATGGCATCGTGAGTTTATTTCCTTAAAATGCCTTATTTGATTGTGCTTATAGCCTAGTCACATTAGAATTAAGAAAAGACAAATGGATATGTATGTAAGAAAATTTGTTGAAAGGATCCTAAGAATATCGAGGCTAGGATTGCTTAAATATTTGTTTTAGTAGTATAATACTTGATTTGTATGAAATTCCATGATCACCTTAAATTTGATAATAATGATGCTATGATATCATAAATAAATTGATCCATGCATACCACGAAGTGAGTCACATTGCATTGGGTTATTATCCTTGGGTGAGAAGGATGGTAGCTCAGGTTGAAAGAAACACTTGGCGGATTAACTGAAAGCGATTGCTTGGCGACATGGAATTAAATGCTTGACGGAAAGTCTGAAACCATAGCTCAATTCAAGTAGACTTAATATGCTTGGCGGTATTGATCGAAAGCATAACTTTTTAACTAAAACTACTTGTTTTGAGGTTACGTATAATCAAACCCGAATGGAGGGTGTAAATCCATTCAACATATAGTTCCCGGAAAACTATATGTCTTGTTTGCCCACGTGTATGTTGCATTTCATTTGTCTACTTAAATAACTTGTTTGAATTTGATTACACAAAAAGTCATTTATGGAAATAGTTCTCACTAAGCCTATTAGCTTATACCCCTATAGATATTTTTTGCAATTCACCTATTTGTGGTTAAGGCCACGTAGACCCTACAGCCAGGTATTTTCCTTTTGGTTAAGGAATTTCTAGATGAAGTTTAGTATTAGATAAGATATAAACTTCATGGAAATATTATTGCAATAGATTATAGTTATTTGTGGCGGGGGAAAAATGCCCTTAAGATTTGTAAGATTATTGTTATGAACAAATGAATATTATGAATCCTCTTTTCTTAATTTGTTATTATATCTTCTTAAGCTTTATAATTCCATGTATGATCCACTAAATTTATGAGAGCACACCTTATACTTAATATTAAAGCTTCTGGGAATGACTAAGGTTGTCATACTTAAGCTTTAATGTTGAGTGTGGCGAACTGTTACGTTTAGGGTATCCCTTGGAGCGTGACAGTGTTTGAGTTGAAAAGAGGAATTGGCAGCAAGTTTTTGTGCAACCAAGGAGAAGAGAAAAGAGAGAAATTTGAAAAAAGTTGTAAAGTGTTGAATGGGGGAAATATAGTAGGTATTTATGCAGATAAATGGGAGGATTTTAGTTGGAATAAATAATTTGAAAAATAAAAAAAAAGGTTGCTGTAGTAATGTACAACAGACATGAATAATGGTTGTAGAAAAAAATTAAGTGAATAGTGACAAATTTTACATGTATTGAGATAACTTATAAAAGTAGTAAATAGGGTATGATGTATAAGAAATAGGCACAAATTATTAAGAAAAAAATTTGCAGCAAGAAATGGCATAAAATAATGCAAATAGTAATGAATAACAATAGTAAAATATCAGATAAGTTACTAGTAACGATAAAATACACATATATAGGCTATATATAACCTTTTTTAAGCCGTAAAATTTTATTTGATATTTTTATGAAATAATAAATCATTAAATGATTTTTGAAAGATGAATTGATATTATTTTATCATTAATTGTTATCCAGTTTTGTTACCTTGGTTTGCGTAGTAGCGATCAGTTGCGAAAACTATTTGGTTGATGAAATTTGGTTTGAAAATTTAGATGTCATATTATAGAAAATAGATTTGAATTTTTTTATTACTAAATATTAATTAAATTATATTGCCTTGATTTACTGTTCGTGATCAATACATAAACCGATCCTATAAACATCCGAAACGATTGAATTTTTCGACTATCTGATCTTTTTAAAGTTTATACTATATGTATGATTCATAATTTGAGTTCATAATATTTTTCTAATTAATTTATTATTTTATGGTTTTTAAAAGTTGTCCGATCGAGTATGGTTCTATAAGGTTTACAATTGATCAATTTGACTTTAGGATTCTGGTTTCGTTTTCGAGTCTAAGATTTTACTTGCAAGATCACCGTAAAATTTAGAAGTTTACATTTATAGGAAATTATTTCTTATTATTTTACCAATAAATATTATTTGCATGTATTATCTCGATTTGTGTGTTAAGGACCAAATGGGTGAATTATTTAGTGTAAGGTTTTCAGATCGATTGAGTTATTGAATCGTTTTGTTAGTGATATGTTTTTGCTAAATGATTTACTTTTAGAGTTTCAGGTTTTATTTAATTCATCTGATAACTTAGGTTATTGAATCTTTATCCGACCCCGTTTATGGTTTCCAAGGTTTCAAAATTTTTAGAAATCCAAGTTTAATTTAATTTATATATATTATAAGGTTATAAAATTTATTTGATTCCATCTAAGGTTTATGAGATTTTAGTATGATCTGATATGATTTTAGGATTTTGGTTCTAATGGGAATTTTAGTATTCATGATGTGTTTTATATATTTTATTAAAATTCTAATTAATCCTTTGATATGATCTTGGTCTACATTATTTAATTAATATCATGCCATTTTCTTGATTTATGTTTTTATTTCTTTATTATAATTATCTTGATACAGTATTTATTGTATCAAATGATTTTTCAAATACATTGTTCGTGCCAATAATTGTAAGTTTTCTTGATTAGCCTTAGGGTCTTGTTATGTTATAGGTTATATTGATATTATGATAATGTATAAACTATTACTATAATTATTAAATTATAAAGGTGCTTATCACAATTACAATGTTGGATAAGAATCATGTAGCATTGTTACAAGTTGAAAGTTATCAAGATTAATATATTATTGGTACTAAAATAATTATGATCTTATATAATTAATATTATTAACTTATCAAAATTGTTTTAATATGTGGATCAAGTATAGTATTATTATTTATCATATGAGCAAATGATCTTGTTTATTTTTACTACAATATGTATATTGTTAGTTACAATATATTTTTTATATTATTAACACTACTACTATAAATTGTAGGAATAGTTTGTCATATATTTATTATGTATTATGTGTCCAAAATAACCACATTAATAATTTTAGTAATGTAGAATATTTTATGTGTTTTAATTTTAGAGCTTTTGTATTTTATTTTAATTACTTATGTTATATTTTGAATATTTCCACATATAATAAATTATTTATATGATTTGAGTGACTTCAAAGAATTCTTTTACTTACTAAGGAGGTGGTGTTATTCGTTTCTTTAAGAGAGTTATGATAATTTTTAATTATAAGTTCATAAGAAAATATTTATTTACGATTATTTTGGAAATTTACTCATTAGAAATTGTTTTATTCTATGTGCTTGATGAATCTATAGATATATTTATTTTTTTTATTTGTTGGAGTTGAAGTTTTGTTGGTTGATTAATTCCATTATTTCTTATTAGAGAATTTTCAAGACATAATTACTGTTTTTCAAATTATTTTTCAAAATTGATTGGTAGTTCTTTTAAATTTAGTGGAGTCTCTAATAAATACTTGTTGATTTAATATTGCCGATGATTGTAAGGGATTAAGGAAATTTTGTTAATGAAGATTGGAATTTCTTAAACTATAATTATATTATTTATACTTTTATTATTCTTATATAGTGAAAAATTAGGAGTGATTTTTGAGTCTTTTCTCAATCTTTTTTCTTTTAATATTTTATAACCTATTATTGTTAATTATCAAAATTAGATTATGCAAAATTAGGAGGTTTACAAGGGTGCCTTGTAGTGGTGCGATAGAGACCTTAAATGAACTTACCCAAAATGTTAGGACTTTTTGGTGTAATCTACCATTTATTTTTTATTTAATGATCGTAAATTATATAACATCATAAGGCAATATTCAATTCGCAATAAAAGTTGTTGTAAATCTAAATCTGTAAAGATTAAAATATATCCTTAAGGTCATTCTTTTATATCTTAAAGGGGTAAATACCAAAATGTTCTAACGTTTAGGGGTAAGTTCATTTAAGGTGTCAACATTTTGAGTGGTTAAAAAAAGGTCTTAACATTTGAAGAAGTGAGTCAATTGAGGTTTCTATACACACGTTTCTATAAGAGAAATATTTAACTAAAACTCAAAAGACCTTTCTATTCTTCAAACGTTTGGATTTTTTTTTAACCACCCAAAATATTGAAACTTTAAATAAATTTTTTTTCAAACATTAAGACCTTCTAATGTAATTTACCCTAACCTAAAGTCCTAGTCATGCATTAATATCTACACTTAGTCTAATATTTACAATTTCGTTACAGGGAGATCAATATTCACAAGACTATGGGTCTGTTTAGCTAGCTTTTTCTAGCAGATACAGATACTTTTTTCAAAGTTTTTTTTTTAACAAATTCTTTATTAAGAAATAGATCCAGATAGAAAAAAAAGTTGACAATTTCATGAAAAGATCAAATGAATCAAATAAAAATAAAATATAGATACAAATTGAATATTTTTGCACATATTATTTTGATATAAGTACGAATACAGATAAAAAACAGACCTTATAACTAGCAAATCTATTTTTCTTTCCTTTGACATGGGGACTTAATTATTTAAAAATTATATATTCTAATGGATTCGGCATGAACTCGAAATTTACCTGTACTAATCTGATAATCAAATCACAAAAAACTGGTGATCCTAAGCATATATCCTAAAGTCTCCCAATTTTATTGGCAAGTGCATATTCTAAAACCATATTCGAAAACTTTTATTCACATTTTTCAACAAAAATAACGAACCTAATATTATAAACCGTGGAAATTCTAACAAAGCATGATATAAGGATAATATCACAAGGAAGCTTACCAAGCCAAATTATTATTTTAATTTTTGCACAAACTCATATAACATGTATAATACCTGTAACGCATATTATAAGTTATATAAGTCCATGGCTTTTTTAATATGGATATCGTATGATATCTGTACTATAATAATATATATCTATACTATTTTTTTTTTACTATTTTTTGTTGAGCACACGTTCCTGTATTTTGCAAATTAATTAAAGAGATCCATAAACAAAACAAAATAAAAAATAAATGAAAAATACATAACAACAACACAAAATTTACTAAAACCCATAGGCAAGCTGGGCTCAGATTGCGGAATAGGGCTGGACCTCGCCTAATGTTGGATCGGATAAGATTGGCGCGGGTCGGCGACAGGAAATTGGGTCGGGCAAAAGAACTTGCCTTATTTTTCTTCTTTCGATCAAGCTATAGGCAAACAGAAGATGGTTTGATGTTTAGCTTGAGCAAGGTGATTCGGCGGTGCGAGTGTGGTTCGGTTTTGGTTTGTCTTAGATGGATGGGGATGGTGATGGTGTCGGATAAGGTTCGGTTGGTGGAGCTGGATGGTGTTCCTAATGGTACGGTAGGTGTAGCCTAGTTCGTTTGGGATGGTTCGGTGTTTATGGTAGGTGATGGAGGTTCAAACGTAGTCAGAGGTGAGTATGGTGGTGGTTTGGGTTTGTATCTGGTTGCGGTGGGGCGGTGATGGCTAGGCTTCGGTATAGGTGCTTGGCGGTGTCTGTATTGGAGGTTGGAGTTGCGCGGTCGTGATCGTGGTGGTTGTGTTGGATGGGATGTTGTTGGGATGGTTTCGGTGCTTTTGTGTGAGTGTCGTGGGCATTGGGTGTATCGGTGTGGTAGTATTGTAGGCGTTGAAGGTGTGAATGAGGGTGGTGAATTTCTGGGTTGAGTGGTGGTCTTTCCTGATGGTGGAGGCAGCATTGGTGTTTAAGATGTTTGGTTGTGGTTGCGGGCGTCAGGAGTTTGAATCCCAGAGGGAGAGAGCGGATGGGGGCATCAATAAGAGAGAGATGGATGGAGGGAGAAAGTCTCAGAGAGAGACGAGATGGAGGGGGGAGAGAGAGGGGTCGTCGGGTTTAGGAAGTGGGATGAGCCAAAAAAAAAAAAATGTTCAAAAATGGAGAGCGAGGTCTGAAAAAAGAAATATAGGAAAAGGAGAATTTGAAGAAGCCTGAATCTTCAATAAATAGGTTTGTTAGTGGCCATTAATCAGATTTTAAAACTTGAGGCCGTTACAAAAATTTTGATTTTCTAATTCCTTTGTGAAGCTGAACAGTTGAAGTTAAAATTTCCAAGCTTTAGTTACAAAACCTTTTAAATCTTACATTTAACCAACTTCTTGAATGATTCGATGTTAAAAACAGTTAATTGACCGCTCGAATGACCATCTTGATCAAGAAAGATGGAAGATTTGAGATCAAAATCTTCGTCAATGGCAGACGTGATACAAGGAAGAAGAAGAAGCACGTGCGAAGGGTCAAACCCATGTCATCTCATCTAAGGAGTTACTTGCGTTAAGGAGTTACTTAGGTCAAGCTAAGAAAGTCTTTTTAAGGCCATTAGATTTTTGAAAAAATTTGAACCACACAATGCGAGTTTAATATTTTTTCAACCCTATCATATTATGTTTACTATAATATCCAACTAGTGGTCAGCACACCGTATTACGTGTGTAAAAATTAAAAAAACATTACAGTAAAATATACGACATCAAAAGCTAGTAAAGAAAATTGCCACATCAGCAAGTTACATATAAAAAAAAAAGAACTTATATAACCAATCGTGAAAAAATATTTATAATTTAAAATTAAAAAATGAAGATAAAACATTTCTTGAAAACTAAGCTAGTCAAGCATAATCTATTGCATGGAGGAAGTGGACATGTGGTAGGTAAATGGAAAAAGTAAACATTGTAAACTTGTTTTAAAATGTTGGTGTAACATGGTTATGGTAACTTATATTATATAGTAATTATATTATTAACTTGTTGTTTATAAAACTAAATGAAAAACCGTTTTAAGAGTGAATGATAATATATACAATAAGATGAATTAATAATTTAACAAATATTAAAAAAATGAAAGTCGAGGGAGATATAATTTTTTACTCAGAGCAAAAAGAATAAAGGTGTTAATTAAAACATTATTAGTCAAGCGGAAAAAGAGATCATTGGAGGAATAGAATGCTAAAAAAGTGAACCAAGGTTATTCATTTCTTTTTATTGGCTATCCAAATTATTAAAAAGTGTGAAAGACATAACACATTCATTGCACATAGGCCCTTTTTTAAAATATGATACAATGACTTTTTTTTCTCTTTTCAAGAAATGCAATGCTTCATTCAATTCAAACAGTATGAATCAAAATATCACCAAGGATTAAATTGGTTTAAAAAACTAAAATTTTACTTCAATTTGATTTAATCAATCATGATTAGATTGTTTTATTTTTCCAATGCTACTGTCTAATCTTTCATAAGAAGAGTCATATTAGACATCCAATAATATTCTTATATTAGCTCAATCGCATTGACTGATAGGAACAAAAACACTTCTTTCTTTCTGTGTTCAATAAACATTGAAAACTATAAGCCATCAAACAAAATAACAAAAAATTTAAAATAAAATAACCCGTTACAGATTCTATGATAGTAACAAAATCACTGCAACCAGATGTAATACATTTATACATGAAAAAGACTACAAATTTTTTGATAAAGACGCATATTTTGTCGAATCAAGAACAATAAACTATCTAAAAACTGTTTAAAAAACTACCAATAGCAGTTCATACATCATAAACTCAATAGAATCTCGAAATTAGAAGAAAATATTTCATTAAAAATTTTCAAATTAAAAAAAGTTTATAAAATTCTTGAAATTGAAATTCCTCAGATTCATTGCAAAAACCAAATATTTCTTCAAAAAATTACAAAATAAAAAATGAAAAAAAGGCCTATACAATTTCCTGAAAATTCATCATAAAATCAAATTTGCAAAGATGAAGAACCTACTTGCTTTCAAACCCAAAGGAATGAGCACGAACTTGGCAACATTATCTAAGAAATGAAGAACAAAACTACTTTCTCTAGGTCTCTCTCCCTAGATACACAACAAACCAGTCACTTTTTCTTTAAAAAAAAAAAAGAATCTTAAATTAATGTGAGAACCCTTAAACAACAAACAAAAAGTAAATTTCTACCTAAAAAGAACTTGCTCTCGGACCCAAAGAAATGGAGCATAAACATGAAGACGGCAAACTAAGCTCTTTCTCTAGCTCTCTCTGTCACTCTACCTAAAAAAAAAAAAAAAAAAAAAACACATAGTAGTTACTTTCTACTATACATAAAATCAGTATGTGATCCCCTAAACTACAAACAAAAAAGAAATTTCTACTTGAAAAATACTTCATTGCTCTTGGACCCAACGAAACTAAGCATGAACATAAAGACGATGAAGTAACTCTCTAACTGAAAAAATAATGGAAATATCACTATGTAATTTAGTGGAGAGAATGACATGGATTGAAAATAGTTACCAAAACAAAAGGAAAAGAACAAAAGAAAACAAAGAACAACCTTCCAAAGAGTAGTCACGTCTCTCAAAAAAACAAGAAGAGTAGTTTAAGAGGAGAAGAGAGAGATGAAAGAGAAAAATAATGCTCGAATAAGTTCAAGAGTAGATAGTTACAAGTAGAGTAATTGTAATCACTAGTAAATGTAAAAGTTTATGTTATATTTTTTATGGCATGAAATATAAAAAATAGTGGGGGATTGGTGTGCTAACTATAAAAGTTTATGCCATCTTTTTTTTTTTTTTTTGACACAAAATGTGAAAAAGAGTGGGAGGATTTACATAATAATGGTAATAAATAAAGTTTTCTTTTTGCTTGACAGTAATATCAAATGTTTTAACATTAGCCGTGTCATGTCTTCCGGTCATAAATGTAATTGTAAATTGCTGCGTTGTCATTCCAGATTAACCTGGTGTAAATTGGTTGAACTTGACTTTTACCTAAAAATGGTCTAATTCAATCATCATTGAAGTCCACTTTTGGGGTCAATATTAAATATTGGTAAATTGCTTGAATATGAATCTCTAAATAGTATACATGAATATTTTAGAATGGAATGAATTTGATTGAGTAGAATGAGTTTGGAGAATGATAAATTCATTCTTATGTTTAGAAGATTATATGGAATGAATTTGCTAAAAAATATAATTATCAAGAATATCTTTAGTAATAAATGTAAAATATGAATATATAATAGAACAAAAAAATAATTATACTACACATAATTAATAAAGATATAAAAAATTATGATTCCGCTTTTCAAAGAAGGAATTGATTTCTCTTCAAAACTAGAATTATCGATTTAAAATCGCGATTCCAAATTCTAAAAACACTTTTAAATATTAAAAAAGAAAATGAAATCGAAAACATGATTCTATTCAAACTCATTCATACTCACCAAACATGCCATCAGACACAAGCTTCAATATTTGTCAAACATGAGTAGAAATTCTCTCTCTCTCTCTGTTTTTTTTTTTTAATCACCATCATTTATCTAAATATTATTAGTATTTCCACAACGTCCATCTATTTACGTGTTTTTAGAGGCGGCTTTTTTTCCCCATAGTAGAAGATGACATTAAATGACGAAATAAAAGTTACAAGTGCCGGTGTTCATACTACTATTATATATATTTTTTATTTCACCCGTATTTGTCCAAAAGCAATGTTTATAGGATTATTAATTACAATTCTTAATTATTTTTCATAAACAACCAATATTAAATAATTTCGTTGTGCTCTGCTAAAAGATGTGGTTTCAGATTCATTATTTATCTAACACTTGCAATGGATACAGGATCCGTTTGATTGTAGTTTCATGTGAATCATGTCTCAAATTCCTCTGCCAACATTAGTTTTATTATCTGCACGAGAAAATCCCATATTGTTTGGCCAATACTTTAATAATGCTTTGTTATATTTGTCCCAATGTTATTTAATTATTTTTTTTGACATGCTAGTTGCTTATGTGGTTTACGTCGACTTAGATGAAATGCGAGTTAAAAAAAAGAAGAAGAAATTTTACATTATTAAATTTTTATCTATATCTCTATATTATTTGTATTTATAATTTATCTAAATTATATTTATATTATATTTGCTTAGTTAGAGTAAATCTGTTAATTTTTTATCGTTATTTATTACTTGATCAATATATTTTTGAAAACGCTAAAATCATAGAGCCAAAATAACGAATACGTTTAAACAAACAGCTCCTATATGAGACATCTGGTGGCGTTCCATTACCTTTTCTATTTGAATAGGCACGGAAGTTGGCGCTACCTACCTCATAACAATGGCCTTGTACCCACTGACAATAAAATATATTTTTTTAGACATTTTTCGGACTTGAGTTAGGTAAAACACCGAATATTCAATATTTCTTTTGTTGATTTCTAATTATTTGCTTGCCCTTGTTTACTGCATGATTCCCTGTGTGAAAAGATCCTTAATCGTGCCGAAAATTTGTAAAATTACACAAATATGTCAGGGAAATTTCTTAAGAAAATAATCATTTCACTGGTTTTAGTACCAATAAAATATTTTAATACTTGCCATTATAACTTTTAAAATCGTTTTAATTTTTTTAATAAAACTATCTTTATTAGAGTTGCTTATAAAAACCAAGACATAGACAACTCTCTATACGGATAAAGTAAATTGCTCCTAAAGTTTCTTAAGTTTTGAAGTTGCTCTATCAAGAAACTTGTGATTTTATTTTTTATTGGTCCAAAGTTTGATACTCTGCAATGCCTTTTGGAAAATAAAAAAAAAACCATTGAGGTCATAATAAAAAGTTGAAACATGGCCGTTTTGGCCATTGCAACGCTAATATATATATATATATATTTTGTTTATAAATTAATGAAATTAAAATTTTTTTATTCTTAATTAAAATTCACTATAATTTCTTACTTTCCAAATATCTCTCTACTCATAAATTGTGCTTATACATGAACCTAAATAATTCTCAAAATGTGCCACATCTTGATGATTCACCAAACTCACAAAGTTTTCAAATACCGCATATTTTACAAGCTGGATCATACCTTCTATTTGGTGTATTTTTTCAATGTCTCCTTATTTGCAATGTTGGCCAAATGTTCCAATTATAAGCCAAAGTCCACAAAATTTTGGTAATAATCCAAGAAGCATAACAACACCATATTTTCAATGCATTCCTCAATTTTCACTTGAAATTTTCAAACATACAATCCGAAAGGAAATTCTCCACTGCAACTAAATTTAGATCAATTGCCACATATACCAATTAGTGCAAGCTTACAATACCCACAATATTTATGAAAAAAAAAAATTAGAAGATGATGATAATGAAAATGGGCTAAAGAATGTGGAAGGAAAAAATGTGAGCAAAATAATGATAAGTTTTTAATTTACACATGGTTGAGGATTAGTAAAGATCCTATTGTTGGAAACATTTAACCATTGCAGACATTTTGGCAACAAGTTCATGAAGAGTTTGAGAAAGAAAATCATATGAGAAGGAGAAAAATCACTGAACGAACATGACAACAATGTAAAGCTTAGAAGTAACAAATATCAAAAGATTTCATGAAATTTGGAGCTTATTATGATCAAATAAAAGATGCTTATGATTTATTTAGCAAAATGAGAGTAAATTATGCATCGTTGAGCATTGTTGGGTTATATGACGTAATGAACCCAAATGGAGATTTGAATTCGAAAATGCCAAAAAAAATGCAAGTAAACGTTCCAAGGTCAATAGCTTTATAGCATATACTAGCTCATCATGAAACAAAGATGTATAAACAAATAATGAGGTAAGTGGGGTAGACATTTATATAGTAGGATAGTAGTAAAGAGAAAATGCAAGACAAGGCTGAAAGTAGTGAGAAAGTAGATGAATTTATTGACGAGGTACAAAATTAAATACAATAGATTGTGATAAAGTGAAGTTGCTACATAAAATTAATTAATTGAAAGATAAAGAAATTGAAACAACAAAGGAGAAGGAATGTCACAAACAAGAAAAAGAATGTTGAAAGCAAATCGAGTTGCAAAGATCAATAATGATGGCAGATATATCATCATTAGATGATGTACATAAGAAATTGATAAAAGAGATGCGTATAGATATCATTAAAACAAGAAGGAAACATTAATTCTAACAATTGTAGTCCTAAAACCATAGCATGAATCGGACCGCAATTCTAGCCGAGGGCGTGGTTCTGATGGGTCTCAATTGTGGCCACAGTTTTGGGAAACACGTTAATTTCAATTAGTCATAACTTCCAGCATGTAATCAAAATCCTTATTATAATATATGCAAACGAAGCTCATTCAGGAAGCTACTATAGTATTGAGGTTTATCTTAAATTGTTAATTTGACGCCTAAAAAACATTGTTTAAGGCCTAAAATTGACCTTTTAATTATTTTCCATATTTTTTTTATAATTATTTTATGGTAAACTAGCCTTTGTAAAACTAGCTGTTGAAATTGAAGTCCTATAAGTGACAAACAAGTATGTCTTCATAAAATGCACTCTTCAATTTTATCATTTCCAAATGTAGACTATTCTTTATCCTATTAAAACATAATGCCTACTAGTAGCTCAAGCAACTTTGATTTTGAGCAAAGCAATGGTAACAACAAAGCTTTAGATGGATTTATTTTATCAGATGAGCAGTTCGCAATATGAGCTATTTATATCTTGGAATATGCTATAATTGCACCTCTATTAGAAGACGTAAGTAAAAGTATATAAACAAAGGTTGTCTAGAAGGTCACTATTGTCTTTATAATGACTAGTTCTTGAACAACCTCATGTACACCGATAAGCTTTTTCAATGCAGATTCCAAATGAGAAAAAGTGTGTTCCTTTGCATTGTATAAGCACTATAGATTACTTGTTCTATTTTAGATAAAGAAGGGATGCTGCTGGTAAACTTAGTGCTTCATCACGATAGAAGTGTATTGCAACTATTCGAATGTTAGCATATGGAGTAGAGAGTGATGCTTTAGACAACTACTTGCGGATGGTTGAAGCTACAATCATACAATGTATCAAAAATTTCGTCCAAGGAGTTATCGCTTGTTTTGATGATGAGTATTTATGCATGCCAAATCAAACTGATATTGAGCACTTACTTAATGTGGTTGACTAATGTAGATTTCATAGTATGTTAAGAAGCATTGATTGTATGCATTGGGCATAGAAAAATTGTCTAATTGCATAGCAAGGCATATACTAGAGGAGATCATGGGTCTCCAACAATCATGCTTGAAGTTGTCACTTCATATGATGCTTGGATATGACATGCATTTTTTCGGCATCCTGGGTTCAAATAAATGATATCAATGTACTGAGTGGTCAACCCTATTTGATGATGTTCTAGAAGGATGAGCTCCATTAACATACTACACTGTAAATGATAAAAACTATGGCACGGGATATTATCTTACTAATGGCATATATCCAAGGTGGTTCACATTTGTCAAATTTACTTCATATTCACATGGTCTTCAAGAGCAGTTATTTGATAAGTACTAAGAAAGATGTAGGAAATATGTTGAACGGGCCTTTGGAGTGCTACAATCTCATTTTGCTATAGTTTGTGGACCTTTGCGTTTTTAAGAACACGAGGTTTTAAGGTAAATTATGAGAGCATACATAATTTTACATAATATGATTGTCAAAGATGAACGAGATGACTACAATTTTAACTTCTAAGTACCGGATTATGAATTAAGAGATAATAGTGAACTAGCACCTCATATTTCTCATAGTCATATGACGGAATGTGCGACATACATCCAAAACAATATTCGACTATGTGATAAGGTAAAACATTGTCAATTACAAAACCCACTTGATTGAACACATACGAGAGTGATTTGGACCAACTAATTGACATTTAAATATCATAGTTGACTATTTTAAATTGCATGTTGGTTTTCCATTCCTTTTTTGCTCCCCTAAGTGTTAGTTTTTACTATTTTAAATTGTATGTTGTTTGTATTGATTTTAAATTAAATTATCATGTTTCTAATTTATCTTAAATATTATTCTTAAATCAACTATTGTGAAGTCACCAAATTAAAATAATTTATATTTGATACTCATGCTTTTTAATAAATAAATGAAAAATATTATTATGCAAATAAAAAATTATACTTTTAATATTTTTAATTTATTTCCATATTTATTTAATATAATGACAATATAACATGGAACTCGTATAAAATATTAAAAGCTATGAAAAAGCTTTGCTTAATTAACTTCCAGATGAAATGGAGAGCTATTTAAAAGAAGAGTTTCTTGAAAAGTTGATATGACATGTTAAGTAATTTTGTAAGAAACTTATGGATAAAGATGATATAAGTGTGAGTAACTTTAAGATCATTACTTAGTTGTCACATTGGATATTGAATGTACAGTAGATGCACAAAAGTGCACGTTAGCAGTTGAGGAAGCTTACATTAGCAAGCCATCAAGGTGCAGGGTAGCAAGGGACGACAGTGTCTTACCGCCGACCAAGATGAAGATCAATGTGAAGGTGAGGGAATCTACCATGGTGCCTCCTACCAAGGAAACACGGAAACACACCCTATGGTGTCCAACATTGACCTGCTCATGCGTAGCGTACACATCCCGACCATCTACTTCTACCATCCTAATGGTTCTGCCAATTTCTTTGATCTTAAGGTGCTCAAGGATGCTCTTGCTAAGGTTCTCACGCTGTTCTATCCTGTAGCCGGTCGATTGAAGTGCGCTGATGATGGTCGTATTGAGATCGAATGTAATGGCAAAGGGGTATTGCTTGTTGAGGCTGACACTAATAACTCTGTTGATGATTTTGGTGATTTTGCTCCCTCGTTGGGGTTGATGAAGCTTATTCCTTCTGTAGATTACTCAGTCGGGTTGTCGTCTTATTCTCTTCTTGTATTGCTGGTATGTCTTGTTAATTTTCCTAAAGTTTATTATGTTTGATGTAGGGCTTGTTAGCTAAAAGTAGAAATTTCTTTTCACATTATTTGAATTACTTGCGTGATTGTCCTCTACGTTTACCATTCATAAGTTTTCCAGTTTTCATGTTGGTGCATGCGTGATTGTTTACTTTCCGAGTAGGCCTTGTTATGCTATGCCATTTATTGCTCCTTTAGCTTATTAATTGATCGATTGTTCTTTTTAGGATAGATTTTGTTGTGTTGGATTTTTTTTCTTGTGTTTTTGTTTTTGTCTTTGTTTTGGCTTTTTTTTTTTCTTTTTTAGGGATTAACTTTAACGAAATCGTTATAAAGTGGAACATAAATGAGGTGCAACTTTTAAGTATTAAATACAATTATCCCATGTTATCTACAAATATTAGATTATTTGTTTGTGGGGTCAACCTTAATAAATTCTAGATAATTTAGACCACATCGACAAGCATGGCATAGTTCGTATACCTCTACTTCGACTCTGTTCTGAGTTTGATAGACTTTATTTTTCTGTTAGAGAAGATGAAGGTGATTGAAGAACTTTCTTTCATTGTGGCTCCATTGCAATCGACTGATCATTTATTATTTATAAATGGGGAGAACTCCAATTACTATTTACTAATAATGCTACTTACGAACATTTGGTTGTGCATTAGCGAAGATTGTTTAGTTCAAATTTTGGGGTCCTCACAATGTGAAACGCAGCTAGGTTTAGGAGGACCTCTTAATATCCTTCCCTTAATTGGGCTACTTTTCTATGGCATATTCATGTAGCTTCCATCAATGCAACCGTTAACCCCCTTTTGCGTGGTCCATTAAGCCAGTATTTCTTCAAATCTCTAATCAGACAAATAATTTAAAATGAAGATATTTTAAGGATGCATGTTGTTGGTAGTTGAGAAAATTAAATTAGCTACTTTCCATGCTATAATTGGTTATATCGTTTTAAGTAGAAGGATTATTACTGACCTGTTTTGTGTCTTGCACAAGTTATGTTGTAACCCTTGCATTTGAATCTTTTTTCCTAGGTTACTTAAAGTTGTGATTATAAATATGATCCAAATGAAAGATAATATCTATGTAAAATATATAAAGTAGGTCGTGTTGATCTTAAAGCTTAATCTTTTAAATCAATTGTTAAAGACTTGGTTTGGCATCATGGCATTATTTACAAATTAAACTAATACTGGTATGATATTGATAAAAAACTAACAATTTTACTCATAAATTAATCAAACTGAATAGGTATTGAATCGATATCGATCCGATACTGATAAGTTAGTTGTAACGCCTTAATCTGAAGGCATCACAACCTACCACATGTCCTCACTAGATAAGGATACACTAAGGCTATTATTTCACTAATCCACAAAGATAAATCATATAACTTCAGTTACTCACATGTAAAGATACTTGTTTAGAAACAATTCATAATAATTAAACTTTTGGGTAACTTAATTGGCATAAACCAAAGCCAACTTAATATAACCTTAAAAACATCCTAAAAAAAGGTCTCATTAAACATTTTTAGACTCATAAAAACATATAAAACCTCATAGGATCTTCAACTTTATCTATCACTAGTCTAATATACCTAATAATCAGTAGGAAAGTCGGATTCACTATCGTCTTCCTCATAAACCGCTTATTCATCATATCCAGATTAATCGAATATTAAGGGATCCTCACCTAATCTTGAAAAATAAAAGAGTGATCATAAAGGCCCGGTACATAATACCACAAACACATATACACGAACAAGCATAATACAAATTCAAATGAAACTTAATAACTAATACAGCAAACATATGTTGTTATCTTTAATTAGCTAGGCAAACAACATAGTTTAGAACCACTTGCAAATAGCCATAAACCCAAAGTAACTCATGACTCCGTAAAATCAACTAGTATAGAAAATAGGTAATATATATATAGATATATATATACATTAGTGTTTGAATCATCCCACATACTTGGAGTACAGTAATCGTACCTTCCTAGACTACCGCAATAATCTCTATGTTCGACTCCACTTAAGACAATAACATACACAGATCATCAGGGCTCTGTCCTAATAGCAATGGTTCCCCTGCTCTACTAGACCCAGCCATAGATAAGCAGCAAATCAAAATTTGAAAGCCATATAGAATTAGGTTTATTTGTAGATTCTAAACCTATAATTATAAGCAGCAAACAGGATAAGGTCGTATCTGAAACCAATTTAAGAACATGAATCCTAATTTCACTAAAAATACCTTATCACATAATCAAAACTAATTCAAAACATGTTTCTATAAAATAGTCATATCTAATAATCATCTAAACCCTAATATGAAAAGAACAATAAATCTAAGTTTGTATACACCTTTTCTCCTGTGATTTGTAAAACCACGACATCTCCAAACTCAACAAATTAGGGTTTCCTCCAATTCTCTATGAACTCCCATAAAAAAATAAGAAAAATTAGAAAGGATTTCACTTTTAAAATCACCAAAAGAATTGAGAAAAATCACTTATTCTTTGATTCTTGTTTCTCCTTGATTGCAGAATACTAAATTCTTCAATAGACTTAGGATTTTTCTCCAAAACTCCCTTCAAAATCCAAAAGAAAACTTCAGGGAAAGATTATTCTCTTTAAATCTCTAAAGAATTGGAGAGGATTTACTCACCTTGATCTTGATTTTTGATTCCTTTGACACTAAAATTACCTATAGAGAGGTTTTTAGAGAAAAATCTATGGTTTGGAATGGGTTTGGTGTAGGAGGAAGCCTCGGTTATATAGAAGATAAGAAATAACTCTTCATCTTTAATAATATCTTTTCATCTTTAACATCTTTTCATCTTTAATAACGTCTCTTCATATTTAATAAATCATTTATTTGTATATTATATTAACTATATAGATCCAAGACAAATAAAAATCTGACAATCTAAACTGGTGTGGAACCAGAGAAGGAGATGATAAATTCTTTCAATAACTTGTCATTAGATTCCATATCTACTTGCCTTCATTTAATGGTCCTCGGGTCTCCCTCATAGCCTATGCATGAGCGGAAGTATTGAGAGGTAAGGGTTTACACTGTTTTAATTAATCCCTTTTGTGTTGACATACCTAAACTTAATTAATTTATTAGAGGGTAGTTGATCTGTTTTAACCCATAAAACCGAGTGATCAACTGTAGAACAACTATGTCACCATTTCCTCGGAAGTGAGTTTAGTGTGCGCTTATTTCTTGTAAGGTTAATTTAAACGAACTGCATAACAGATGGCTGACAATGCTTTTCAGGAAACATCATGCGCATTATAGTATTGTTTTATTTATGTCGTATGAATTGTTAGATAGTCCTTTGTTTTACAAAGTTCTTGTTTAAGTTAATGATCTTTCTACTTTTGTTTTTCCGAATACATAGGTTACATACTTCAAGTGTGGTGGAGTATCCCTGGGAGTCGGCATGCACCACCGCATTGCAGATGGATTTTCTGCACTTCACTTTGAGAACACCTGGTCCGATGTTGCTCGTGGTCTTGATGTCAAGGTAGTACCATTTATTGATCGAACACTCTTGCGTGGCCGGGTTCCACCAACTCCTCAATTTCCACACATTGAGTACCAGGCCCCACCTTCCTTGAAAACCCCTTCAACCCTTCTGAAACAACTAAACCCGGGATGGAGAGCACCACCGTTTCCATTTTAAAGGTTACAAGAGACCAGCTCAACACTCTGAAGGGTGAGGCTAAGGAAGATGGGAACACCACCATTTACAGTTCATATGAAACGTTGGCAGGTCATGTATGGAGATGTGCGTGCATGGCACGTGGTCTCTCCGATGATCAGGAAACGAAACTGTACATTGCAACTGATGGTAGGAACAGAATGAGGCCACCCCTTCCTCAAGGTTACTTTGGAAATGTGATTTTCATGACCACACCAATGGCTGTGGCTGGTGATCTCCGTTCAAAACCGATATGGTATGCAGCAAGTAGGATCCATAATGCTTTGAAAAGAATGGACCATGATTACCTAAAATCATCACTTGATTACCTAGAACTCCAGCCTGGTCTATCAACCCTTGCTCGTGGTGCTCATACTGACAGGTGCCCCAATCTTGGCATTACCAGTTGGGTAAGGTTGCCAATCTATGATGCCGATTTTGGTTGGGGTAGGCCAATATTCATGGGACTTGGTGACATTGCATATGAAGGACAGTCTTACTTGGTCCCAAGGCCAAACGATGATGGAAGCTTATCCGTGGCGATCGCCCTCCAGACCGAGCACATGAAAGGGTTTGAGAAGCCGCTATATGAAATTTAATAGTGAGACGTTAAGGTAATGCCTTTGTGAGCGATCAAGAGCCGGTGAATTCCAGATATATATTTTTAGTAGTTACTGGAACATTTACATCAGATAATCATGTTTTGTTAATCCTTTCTCTTTTTTTGCTTGATCCTATTGGACAGTTGTGCAGATTTTCTAAGTTTTAAGTGCACATAGAAACTTTGTTAGATACTAAGTCCAAAAAGAGAGCTCAACCTAAAAGACTAGCTTATTAGGCGGGAGAACTTTTTAGGCTTCAATACCATTCCATAATTTCTCGTAGAATCGATGTGAGATCGTAACATTGCCTACCCTTTGAGAAGCTGACATCTTCAATGGCTACTTTAAGTGTCCCACTCTGGTTGGCTTTTACTCTGGGTAGCAACACTCTAGCCCTTTTCGAGGTAGCCCTTTTCCATGTTAATCCTTCCTAGGTCGCCTCTTCCGCTAGCGTATGTCTCTCAACAAGAGCATCAAATGTTAGGTACTAAGTCCAAAAGGATAGCCTAACCTAAAAGACTAGCCTATTAGGTGGAAGAACCCTCTAGGCTTAAATACCATTCCATAATTTCTCGTAGAACCGATGTGGATCGTAACAGACTTTTCATACAATTAATATCATTCAACTGGAACTCATATGATTATTTGTTGTTGTAGCTCTTACTCTACATTTTTTTTTTAATTTGATCCAAATGGCTAAGATCTAACTCCTTAGACCAGTAGAGCCAGTACTGCCCATTTTGGTGTCAAAGCTGACCAGCTTTAGGTCCCGTTTGTCTCATGCTTAGGCTTGTCGTAGGTTTGGTTTGCTGGCCCATGGATTAAATGTACAGCTAGAATCTATAAAAATTATTCTTTTTATTTGTGGGACTTATTAGGCCAAGATTATGGGATGGTAGGCTCTTAAGTGGCATGCTTAATGCGTAGATAGGTCATGGACCTACAGTGCAAGTACTGTGATATGTTCGCCATTTGTAGTGTGAATAATTCCTACTTTATATCTTTTTTTTTTAAAAGGAAACTCTATGACCAACATAGTCAAATGCGGGTTTATCATTTGTCAGCTAACACTATGTGAGTGTCATGGCTCTAAAAGGGGACCTAGAAGGATAACCTATAGTTATCATACCATGTATGTACCTATAATATGACAACCGTCTTGCAAGTCAGATTTTGTAAGACTCAACCTAAAAATTTCTTTACACTTTTCTAAGGTGTATATACGTTTGTGATAAATAAAGGAAATCCGATTTCCCCACAGTCCACCATAACCTTAAAGAATTGGTATCCCCCATCAAATAGTAAAATAGAATAGATTAGCTACATTTTTCAAACTTTAAATTATTTTACAACTAGTCTAATTTATAATCTAAACTTATTTAACATAAAACTAAATCTCAACTAACTATACTATCTAATCATTATTTCCAACTTGTCTTATATCTTCAATGAATCTTCTCTACACAGTCTTAACCTATTGCCGATGCTTTAGCTATTCTTGCACAAAACTATAGGGCATGAACTTATCTATAGCTTAGTGAATAACAAAACTAACCACACATCAAACTATTATCAAACAATAAATTCAATAAGCATATGCAATGCAATACTCAATCATATGACATGCACAGTTTGGATAACCGAAATCCAAACCAATGGAGATTTATGCCTTTTCTTGGGGGTTTGAAGGACCAGCTTAAGTTTTTAATGCCTAAGAGAAACTGAGAACTAAGGAAGAAGGAATTCTCTCAGCTCATCGTTATATATATATATTATATATATAATTAACATAATCTCAATTCACCTTAAAAAGAACTAAGGAAGGAAGATTTCTTTTGAAACTCATTTGTTATTTATATATACATATTATCAACACAATCCGACTTCACCATGGAACTCAGAAACTGCTAAGTATTAATCCTTAAAGCAATCCTAACATAAGCGATGTTCTTTGAGCCTACTAAAATACATTAGGATACTCAGGAGACGGGGGGGGGGGGAGGGGGGGGGGGGGGGGGGGGGGGGTGGGGAATGGGGAATGGTTGGGGGCGAATTGAGTTTGCCCAAAATTTCAAAATAATAACTTTGAAAAAAGTAGATTAAAAGGTCAATCAAATTTACAGTGGATAACTATATAAAAAATGGAATGTGTAAAATAAGAAGAGAGGGATAGAGGAAAAATCAAGTCATAAGATTTTAACGTGGAGTTCAGCATTTTGCCTACTCTGAAGATCCACCAATTGTTCTTTTGAGGTCTTCACTACCACTGTATTATTATCAAAGAGTTGACTCAAAATGAGCAATATTAAACCGACAAGAAATAATAAATTTTCTCTTTCTCTTTAAGTGCTTTTATATGAAAAGCAATAAATAAGAGGCAAGCATTAGAGTAAATTTTCTCTTCTTAATATTTTCAAATATAATGTACAAGAGAACAAACAAAAGAATTTGTTTGATTGTAGTAGTAGTTCATAAAAGAGTTTGACAGTTCGTTCTTCTTCACACGTTGGTGTTCTGAACTTTATAAATAAATAGCCTTTGAAATTCAAAATTCCGTTAAACACAATGTTTATAATCTATCAAATATTAAATGCGCTTCAATGGCTCTTTTCTTGCCACATCAACTTCAGACTTTAAGCTGTTGCACCTCAAATATTCATCGCCTAAACTTTGCCCTCGACAACCTTTCCACATGCATGATTCTTCAAGCCTTAAATTTGAATTGTCGTGTCCTAAACTTGAATATGTCGAGCCTCGACTTGACCCTCGACAAATACTGTATGCTTCAATAGCTTTATCGAGCCCTTGTTTTGTGCTAGTTGAGCCTTAACTTTTGGCACGTAGAGTCCAAAACTTGACCTTTGACAAGTATATTCTCTTCTTTAGCTTGTCAAGCCTTGACCATAGTTTTGTCAAGTCTTGATTTCTTGGCTTGTCTTCGACCATTCGTTGTTTCTGCTAAAACTTGTAGAAAACTCTACAAACACGCACAAAGCATGCATATATAGATTTGACTAATTAAGTGTAATTTATAATACATAGTTGATTGTGCATTAAATTGTCTTATCAAAATTCACATTGAACACTCAAGGTCAATCTTCCCCTTTTTTATGAGGGCAATTTATGCATAATTAACCTATATTCACTACAACATACTCATGCTCAATTAAGTGATAAAGTCATATTTCACTTAACTTTTCATGGATCAAATCATGCTTAACTATTATAGATTTTATAAGAAATCATGAGAAAATGGTACTTATATGTGTTTATTATGGAAAATTGGGTCATGAAGGACTTATACAAGTAATGGAGAAGATTCATGCAAACTTGGAGATGAAAATCAAGGTAAGTCGGCAAAAACTGAAGCTACACCGCCAGCCTTTAATCAAATTTTGCCAGCTTACATGAGAAATAAATCAACACCGGCCATCATCAATAGTAAAGTCGCCAGCGTTCAAAACAAGAGAACAAGCATCCTGCAATTATATGGTGTACATCGGAAAAATTCATCCTATACCGCCGTCGTTGACCTAGCCTTGCTCAAGAACAAAATGCAAATTTTTAAGTCTAGCAACAACACCTCCAACGTACAAATGGAATTCCTTCGGCCTTCATAATTGTGTTCATACACCGATTATTGGGCAACTTATGCTGCTGGCGTGGCATCCAATGTACATTCACAAATTGCTCTCGGAAGTTTATTTTTCAAACCAATGTTGGCTAGATCTAAATCAAGGACTCCGACATTGACTGCCGGCCTATGTGCACTACGACCCTTCATATATAAATTCATCTTGTTGATCATTTGTTGATAATGAGAAACCTTAGCACAAAAATACATATTTTCCTCCTTGTTTCTCAATAGATTAGGGCATAGACTAGAGAACCTTTTGTTTTGATTGAGGATTCCATACCAGGATTCAAGTGGATAATGTCATTTGGATTTGAATTTCAAGAGCAGGATTATTTTGACCAGGTGATTTTGTTTTTTTTTTCTTACGTTCATATTTTAGATGATGTTTGAAACTTGTTTCTTTTGATTTTAATTAGGGTTTTGAGTTGTAAATTTGAATTATCTAATTGATGATCCCTTTTGTTGACTGAATCATTATCTGTATCCAAGTTGTTGATGTTAATTCGTAGATCTTGTGTTTTGGACTAATCTAGAATTCAAGATAAATTAGGATTGGAATTGGAAAATTCCTTTCTAGTTTGTTCCATGATTATCTAATTTGGATCATAAATCATATAGACATATGGGTTTTGATTCATTTAGGGTTTGGTAATTGATACAAATCAGTCAATTAATCACTTTCCTTATGAATAGGGAACATTGATTGGTTAATCTAGGATAATTACTTACTTTGGAAAAAGGAGTGGTTATTTGGTACTTGATTAATTGAAATACTAGACCCATTGAAAATTTGGATATGCAATTGCATTTCTAATTGATAGCATATATTGATTGATTATTCACATATGTTGGCTCATAACCTAATCAATTCACAAGTGTTAGAAATCCAAGATTCTCTATAGATTAGTCTCATATAAGAAAATCTAAAAACACTAAAAAATATTGATTTGCCTTGCTATAATTAGAACTGATATAGTTGATAGCTAGTCCTCATTCCCTGTGGACACGATTTGGTATTCATCAAAATATTATTACTACACACACACCTAGTATACTACTACTTAAAAATTGCACTTTTAAAGGAGTTTCTGTAAACCCTCGAAAATTTCATAATTCTTAAAAATAATCTTAGAAACCTAATATCAAAATACAAATCCCGAAAATCAACTCAAGATAAATACCCAATTCTAGACCGAGTCAAAACACTGGAAACGAAACCCTAAAAATCAAATCAAGTTAAAACCTAGTTCTAAATAAAGATAAAGAACGAGCTTTCTGGATCTTGAGAAAACGAGAACCCTTGAAACAAAATATAAATCCAACTACTGGTATAATCAACGTCCGTACACCAATTAAATTATCTACCCAATTCTAAACGTGAATCGAAACGATAGATCCAAATACCGCTTAACAACGAAAGGATAAAATCTAATCCTTCGGTAAAATTTTAGAATTACAAATTCCAAATTTTCACCAAAAGTCAAACTGAGTCAACTTATAACCCTAGACTCGGTTAAACTATCCCGAGAACTAAAAACTATTATAATCACAAATAAAATAAGATAAAACATAGATGTCAAGCTTAAAATATAAAACGATCAAAACTCGAAAATTAGACGATCTTACGAATATCTCGACGAAAACAGAAGTCAAACCGGAACCCTAAGGACAACAAAACACATAACGAACCCTAGTGTTTAAGATCCGGCAATCCCGTGTTTTCAAACCCTAGAAAACGAAATTAAGTTAATGGCCTAGAATAATTCGTAATAATATAGGGTAACATAAAAATATCAGATTAACGAATTTCGAGTGTCCTTCGAACTTAAAGGGATCAATGCTCGAAAAGCGTGTCCGGAGCTCGGAATATTAAAAATATTCCGTTTATACAATAGACTCGTAAAATACAAGGATTCCAAAAATATCAATTTTAGAATTTTTTCGGTTAGCCTAAAAATTACAGATATCGCATTATTACACGTATTTTTTTACTACGGTTACTTTAATTGTTAGTCTACTATTCATAATATTTTTTACTATCATTACTATTTCACTATCTTACTTTTTTTTCACCTATTTCTTAATCTACATACCTATTTTCTTACTTTTTTCATTTCCAATACAACTTATTCACATAACTTTACACATTACTTTTTATTACACAAAACAAATTAAATAAATCAATTCCCACTCCCATAAAGCAAATCGGCGCCCCCCTATATCTCTTCCAATAATTTATTTTTCTTTTTCAAATTATTTTATTACATCCAAAATTCATCCAAAAATTCTATAAATAGCCCTTCCTCTTCCATTCTTTCACACAATTCATTTCACTACCAAAACTCTCTCAAAATTTCTACACAAACACTCTCCATAAACTTTTCCTCTACCAAAACTCTCTTTCACCAAATACTCACAAGAATTTCCCTTTATACAATACAACTACCATTTCTCCATAACCACACAATCTACATTCACTACCATCTTCATTACCATACAAATACCTTAGGTAAAAATTTCTTTCAACCATTTATCTAATCATGTCATGTAACTTAGCATGACTATGGTGTTGTTTTGAAACTACATGAGTAGTAAAAGCAACAACATGTTCATATTTTGTTCTTGTACATAAGCTTTCTATTTTATTATGTTGTTATTATTATTGTTATTATTTGCTTTAATCTAACTTATATTATGTATTTTTGTATATATATTTATTAGCATATAAGCTCATTTGTTATTATTTTCTTTCAAGTATTGCAATTTATTTATTTCATGTTATTTAAGACTAGTCTTAGACTTGTCCATATCAAGTCAAAAAATATCTTTTATTTATTTATTTTCTTTAATCTTTCGGGACTAGTCCATTCTTAGTCTCGGGATGCCTTGATAAAGCTAAGGCTCCATACTTGACGGGACACTTTTGATGAAGCTAAGGTTCCAATACTTGATATTTTATTTTCTTGTCATTATTTATTTCTAGTAATTTCTTATGCTCCTATTATTTTATATGCATAATATTTGCATTACATAATGTTAATGTCTCAACTAATCTAAAGTGGTATTTCATTTTTTTTAATTGGAAACTCAAAACTAGATTTTCGATTATGTAATTTTCATAAAAATCATGGAGTTTTATCAACAACATAAATAGAGTTTTTCTCAAATGTTGCCTTAATAACAAAGATGTTTTTACAAGGAAACTTAAGAAATAGATATTTTCATTATATCATGTTAATGTAAGTTTTTAGTAAATAATTTGTTAGTTTTCAAAGTTTTCACAAAAAGCTTAAGAATAACTCTTTTTTAACTCCATAACAAACTAAAAAACAACTAGTTTTTAAGTTAATATGAATTCAATTTCCATAAGTTAAAACACTAGGAAAATAATGATTTTCAAATCCCTAAAAAAAAAAAAAACTTATTTTTCCAAATATATAAACAAGATAGGTTAGAAACAATGATTTTACAATAAAGATGATTCTTTTCGAAAGAAATAAAAAAGACAAGTTTTGAAAGAAAGGCTTTATTTTAGAAATGAATATAAGAAGACAAGACTCATTTTCTAAAACCATCATAAATACAAAATTATGAAAAGGTTTTCATCAACTTAATATACTTTTGATAAATTTAAAGTAAAGCTTATGAAAAACTAAGGTTAAAAGAAAATTTATTTATCCTTGGAAAAAGATAAATAAAATAAGAATATACTTATTTATAATAACCTAGAGATATAAAATTTCTTTAAGTACTTGAAAAGAAATTTTCAAAGTAAGGTTTAAAATTGTTTTATAAAATGAATTGTTGAGACACTACCATTAGGATTTTTGCATATAAAATGAGCTTACCTATATGATCAGGTGTTTGTCAAATATATGTTTATATACATATATTGTTACAAAAAGATTTTCTTTAAAATAAAGTTGAGTTAGAAAACAGATTTGCAAAAGTTTGGTAATTTTCGTTTTAAATCTGAACCAATGTTTTTAGAATCCAAATGACCTTATATGACAAAGATAAGCTTAGAAATAGATAGATCTTTTCGAATAGGCAGAAAACGGTATATTAAATACGAAATTCCGAGTTAAAATGAGCAAGTTATGGTCATTTTAAGTTGGAATTTCTTATTATACGATTTTACCACGATTTTAAGAAAAGTTTAGAATATTCAAGGATAGGAATTTCATGAAAGACTTATCCCGGGTATTTCTTTTGTCTAGGTGATGAAGGACACGAGAATACCCTACCCGAGGATTTCTACGACTAAGAAGATAGCAAAATGGACGAGTGAGTTATTCCTCCTAATTTCGTTACCTTGCTTGTGCTTGTAAAGTAGCAGCATTAGTATACTAAGAAAAGATAAAAAATGGATATATACTTGGGGAATTGGGATTATGAATGTGTTTCTATGTTTATGTATGAAATGAGAATTAAGAATATCGCAACTTCGAACTGCTTGTTTAATATTTTGTTTACTTACTTGTATGACTGTTTATTGTTTGCTAAATTGATTGATCGCCCTAATAAACCTTAATAAGCATTGGCTTAAGAAAAATAAAACGCTCACACATGGCATCCATCGAGTCACATTATTTGGAAGGCTGCTACTCTATCATGAGTTGGATTGGCTATGATCGTGCGGTGTCACGGGCCATGTTCTTCCTGGAGAATCCAATCGCTCGGGGAAAGCGACTCTAGGTTTAGAGCCGAGCCAACCGAACGCTGTAGGTGAGGACCTGGGGACTAGCAGTAGAAGGTCTAGGACCTTCAACCCGATTCCCTAACCTTTGATACGGAGGAGTAACGTTCTATATTTGGTTTCTGGATAACTATATATATTTGCGTAATTATGTGGTTGTTGTATTGTATGCATAGCATATGCGTGAAAAACTAAATGAAATTGATTGATTATATGGTGTGAATAAAAAAGAATATCTCACTAAGCTAGTTGTAGCTTATACCCCTATAGATTTTGTTGAAACAGGTATACCTGTGGCTTAAATTGAGGATCATGACATTTAGAAGTCATGGAAGGATGATTAAGCTTCTATGAAGGAGATGGAATCATAAGATGAAGTAATTTTGTAAGGTTCTTTATATGTAATGACCTATATGATTAGTGATGTATATTTGTTTGAAGATAATAGATGGACATGCCCCTAAGAATTGCAATGCAATATGTTTATGTTTTTATGATAAGTATTCTCTTTGCCTTGTTACTTATTTATTATCAATATAAATTGCGCTACTCCGATGTATTCCCTTGGTTGTGATGTACGCCTTGTACATGATATGGAAGCCTTTGCGTGACTAAGGTAGTCATTCCTAGGCTTTAGTATTATGTACGGCGGACTGCCACGTTTAGGGTACCCCTCGGGGCGTGACAGTTTCAAATTAACTAAATTTTTTTTTAAAAACCACATATAAAAAAAAAGAATGATCATTGAGCATTTAGGTTTTAAGAGAATTTTCAATTTTCCAGGTTTCAAAATAGATTTCTAATGCTTAAATTTTGGAAAATATAAACTACACTTAATATGTTATTTTCTCTCCTTATCAAAACAGACTTCATAAATATTTTTAATTATGTATCCACTTCTCTTTACCTTTGTACTCATTAAAAATAACATGATCACAGATTTAATATATGGTAGCAAGGAGAGATGCATAAATATACAATATTCAACTTAAAACAAATGCCTCAATAGAAGACTTCACAGATGCCTCGACAGAGGACTTCACACTTGCCTAAAATAGATAAGACTTCATCGCTTTCTTATACTCAGATAGGACTTCACCAACTTGCCTATACTCATATAGGATTTTATGCTCACATAAGATTCATCACATTTGCCTATACACAGATAGGACTTCACCACAAATGCGTATACATCAATAGGACTTTACACGCATGTCTATGCTCACATAGGACTTCACCGCTTGCCTACATCTATGTAAGACTTCACTTTTTGCTTATTCATAAATAGGACTTCACCACAAAGGCCTTAACACTTGAGGACTTCACACAACAGTGCCTCCATATAGTAGGACTTTACCATATTTACCTCATTTTATGGGGAATTCACAAAAACTATAAGCTCACATATAACAACTTTGTAATCACATCAGAGTGCCATCTTCACAAACCATATATGCAAAAATAAAAAAAAAAATCAAAAACAGATCAAATCAAGCACAGATCAGGTTTTTAGGCATATATCATATTTAGCAACTTATTTAGCCCAAAATTCTGTGCTATGTCAACTTAATTCAATAAGACTTAGTACTCATCTTGCTTGATCATTCCCAATTCTCTTCTTATAGTGTAGAAACGATCTTCGCTCAAGGGTTTAGTAAAAATATCAGCGATCTGATTGTTTGTATCAATAAATTCTAAGCTAATATCTTTGTTTAGAACATGATCTCTAATTAAATGATATCTCATTTCGATATGCTTGGTCTTTAAGTGTTGGATCGGACTTTTAGTCAAATTTGTAACATTTCTATTATCACAAAGAATTGGAACATTTAAAAAAATTAAATCATAATTATGCAAGCTTTGTTTCATCCATAAAATTTGTGCACAACAACTACCAACTGCAATATATTCAGCTTCAGCAGTTAAGAGTGCAAGTGAGTTTTACTTTTTAGAATGCCAAGATATTAAAGAATCTCCAAGAAAATGGCATGTGCTACTTGTACTTTTCCTATCTACTTTGCATCAATAAAGTCAGAATCAGAGTATCAAATTAGATTGAAAGAAATAAATCTTGGGTACAACAAGCCAATTTCAATCGGGCCTACAAGATACTTGAAAATGCATTTTACTACGTTCAAGTGTAATTCTTTTGGGCAAGATTAAAATTGTACACATGCACATGTAGAGAATATGATGTTAGGTTTAGAAGCTGTCAAATATAATAAACTACCTATCATACCTTTATACATATTTTCACAAATATTTTTACCTTTTCATCTTTATCAAACTTAACACTAGTGCTCGTAAGGATTGGTTTTGATTTGCAATTATATATTTTGAATCTTTTCAACAAATAGCTTATATATTTCGCTTGATTGATAAAAGTTCTATTTTTAGCTTGTTTGATTTGGAGACTAAGAAAATAATTAAGTTCTCCCATCATACTCATTTCAAATTCATTTTTCATGAACTCAACAAAATCTTTTATAAGACTTATATTTGTAGTTCCAAACACAATATCATCAACATAGATCTGCACAATCAATGCACCAAACTTGTGATTTTTAATGAATAAAGTTGTATTGATTTTTCCCTTGAAAAACCATTCAATAGGAAGTTACTTAGTCTTTCATACCAAGATTTAGGAGCTTGCTTGAGTCCATAAAGTGCTTTATTTAACTTAAAAACATGATTGGGGAGTTCATTATTTTCAAAGCCTGGTGGTTGCTCTACATAGACTTCTTCTTTTATAAAACCATTCAAGAAGAACTTTTGACATCCATTCAAAAAAGCATAAAATCTTCAAAAGCTGCAAATGCCAAAAGTATCCTTATGGATTCAAATCTAGTAATCGGGGCAAAGGTCTCATCAAAATCAATTCTTTCCTTCTCGATTGTAACATTTAGCAACTAATCTAACTTTATTTCTTGTTATTAAACCAGATTTGTTAAGCTTGTTTCTAAAATGTAAACCCTTGAGTTTTTTCCGGTACTCCTAGAAAATAATCTTAGAGTTAAATATTGAAATCAAACCCTAAAAACCGACCAAAGTTAAAGCTGAATTTTAACGAGATCAAATATGGAATTTCTTAATCTGAAGAAAGAGAGGACCTTGAAAGAAAAACAAAATGGAAAATCCAATAATCGTTCGATTCAAAATCCGTACGTGAAATAATTCCTCTATCTGATCCCTAACACTTAAATCGAGATGATATATCCAAATAACATTCAATAGCAAAATACTAAAACCTTAACCCTTTGATGAATTTTAGAATAAAAAATTTTAATTACCACCAAAAGTCAAATAGAGATAACCCATAACCCTAGACTCGACTAAACAATCCTAAGAATTGTTAAATACTAAATAAATCATAAAAATAAAGTAAAAATTTTAATTTTGAATAAAAAATATAAAACAGTCATAAATCCCAAAATTTTAATCTTGTGAGTAAATCTTAAAACTAGAATTAAAATCGGATATCTAAAAGTCAACTAGACCAACAACAAACCCTAGTCATACTAGATCCAGCAATTCCGTGCCTTAACCCTAGAGTAATAAAATTGAGATGATCATAGATGGTAGTTCGTAATAATATATGGAAACCTAAAAAGATCATAGTCATAAAAAATTTGATCATTCCAAACCTAAATAGGATCAGTTCTCAAAAAATGTGTCCTAGGCTTAGGATGGTAAAAATATTCCGAAAACACCATTAGACTCATAATAATATGAGGATTCCAAAAATATCAGTTTTAGAATTTTTCAGTAACTAAAAATATCTATTATACCTCGTTTACATATATGTTTTATTACTATCGGTAATTTATTTGTTTAGTCTATATTTATTACTATTTACTTATCTCTACTTTTTTCACTACATACTTCTTACAACCAATAAATCTATTTCTTATATTTACTTTTAATATTACTTTTTACTTAACTTTCTTACACTTTACTTATTTTTCTTTACTAAATTATTTTTTATCACATCTTTTCTCTCCCCCTCTCTTTTGCCGTCCACAATCTCTATCTCTTCCTCATTTTTTGTCTTTTTCACTTATTTAATTAACTCATAATTCCTTCAATATTTTCTATAAATAATCATTCTCTCCTTCACTTTTACACACTTTTCTTTTACCATAATAATATTCTACTAAAATTATCATTTTTCAACTTCTCTCTCTAATGTTTCTCTCCAAAATTCTCTTCCTGACTCTCTCTTCTTTCATAAAACTATCATCCACGTATTACTACCAAAACTTCATTTCTTCCTTAACCAATAAATAATTTTAGGTAAAATTCCTACATTCATCTTCATGTCATGCAACTTAACATGACCATGTTGTATGTTTCATAAACTCATGAGAGTTATGAGCGACAATACATTTATGTTTTGTTCATGTTCATGCAAAAATTTTATTGTTATGTTGATATTATATTATGCTTTATTTATTGCTTCTAATCTAACTTCTCTATATTACTAAATATATGTGTGTATATATATATATATATATAGATATATTCTTAGAGCCTATAAGCTCACTAACATAACTTTTATTTAATTATTCTCTTATATATTTCTTGCAATTTATTTAGTTATTTCATGTAATTTTATTAAGACTAGTCTTTCTAGTTTTAGACTTGTCCTTATTAACTCAAAACAATTTTTCTTCTTTCCTTTTGGACTTATCCATAATCTATGTTCGAGGAGCCTTGAAATAAATCTAAGACTCCCATGATTTTCTTATTTTTTTTCTTATTTTCTTAAGAGCTTACCCATGTCTAAGTCTGGAAAGTCTTTATACAAGCTAAGACTTTTCAATACTTGGCTTTTATTATGTGCTTATTTAATTTCTTTGTTTTTTTATCTTTTATATTAATTATTTTTGTTCATGGTACTTAACTATAATTTCATATTCATGCATGATCATATTGTTGTTGTCTCAATAAAAATAAAGATGAGTTATTTCTTTAATAAAGAAAATAAGACTAAACTCTCTTTGAAAATAAACTTTTGTCACTTGGAGAAGATTTTCCATAAAGATTTAGAATTTTTTTTTCAACAAATCATTTTTTAGACAAGTCCATCATAAATTTTTAGTAATATTATTATGTCAAATTTAACTAAGTAACTTCATTACACACTCTTTTTCAAACCAATAAGATAAAAATTATTGTTTCAAAATTTAATGTTGATAATTCTTTGTTATGTACATCTTTCTTAAAAACTTATTTATAAGATTATCATCAACATTTTAACAAATACTAAGAACCAAACAACTTTTTCTAAGTCTAGATTAAAATCAACTCACTAGTTAAAAACCCACCTAGAAAAATCGGTATACAATTTAAGGAACTAAGTTTTGAGAAGTAAAAATCCATTTCTATTATGAAATTTAGGAAATACAAATAAAAATTATAATAATTAAACACTCACTTATAACAAACTAAGGACTTTTCCAAACAAAGGTCCATGTATTGAAAAATTATGAATTTAGAAAAGAGTTATTATTAGAATAAGAATTTAAAACAAGCTATTTCTTTAGTTTTCCTCGTGGGCTAAAACTTAAAACGTTTTTATATATGACTTAGAATGATTTCCTCACAACCACATAAAGTTTCATGTCTTGAAAAATAATTATCTAGAAGAAGTTTAATATAAGCATGAGATATTCAAAAGCGCAAAATAAATATAAAACCATGATTTTTCTATAATTGAGTTTCATATTGACGAAAGTTAAGAATTTAGAGCTTCAATTATGAATCAACTTAAGAAACTTTCTATAAGGAAATATATTTATGAGACCTTTGGGATTTCAAAATATAGTGAATCCTCATTTCCTTAGCAAATTTAATCACAAGTCAAGGAATGACTTTCCACTAAACTCTATCGTTCAAAGATTGTTTACAAATTTTATTTTTTAGACAACATCACTAGAATCATGTATATAATATGAGCCTATGTATATATTAAAAAGGATCTTCCAACTATATATATAAATATATATATATTTATGTGTTTGCTGTGGAATTTTTTGATGAAATATTGATAAAAATTACAAATTGAGGTTAGAATTTCCATGATAGAGCTATACTGACCCATTTTTTAACTTAAATGACTTCAAATGATGAAAATAACCTAAAAAATAGATAGATAAGTTATGGCCATTTTAAGTTGAGATTTCACATAATCCAAATTTTGACAAAAATAATAAGATGGAATTAGAAAGTAATACTGAAGAATACGAGATTTTCTTTCTTGAGGATTACTATGACTAAGAAGATTACGAATGGATGAGTTTTCCCTCCTAATTTTGTTATCTTGCTTTGCTTGTAGATAGTTGCATTAGATCTATAGGTACAAGATAAAATGACCATGTATGAGGGATGGGTTTATATGTATATGCTCTTATGTGTGTATGACAATAAATGCTAAGCATATCAAAATCCACAAAAGATTGTTTAAGTATATCGTTAATATTACATGTTGCTTATGTGTGTATGATGTTTGTTTGATTGCCCTTAAGTATACCTTAATCATACTCGGCTTTGATATAAATTAAATGGACATACATTGTATCAGTCAAGTCACATGTCAAAAGCTTCTATCCTACACGAAGAATTGGAAGGTCCGAGGCCAAGATAGCCTACGACCATGTTCATTCTTAGGAAGCTAAGGTGTACCGGGGATACATTCAAAAGATGAGCCATGCCAATCAATCACTGATGGTAGGGTGTGCTCGAGGACTTGCACAGAAGATCGTGAAAACCTTCAACTACCATTCTTTAACTCTCGATATAGAGGGGTAAATCTGTACTATATATGATTTATGGATAACTGATCCACTGAAAATGTATATATAAAATAAAGAGCGGATTCTCCAGTAAGTATATTGGGCCTAATCAAGTAATATAGAAGTGAGTAGAGTATCGTTCCCATGAGGATTACTTAACTACCAAACCGATATTAGATTCTACTGATATTTACGCAAATGAATTTAGATTTAATTAATCTAATTAACCTAGATTATCAAGATAAGTAAAGAGAGTGTTTGAAAGATATATATCAATGGTAAGTGGGAAAAACAGAATCCACCCTAGTCTTGCTAATCAAATTGCTATCATGCTATAATAATCATTAATTTTGTGGATATTCTTATGAAATTATCAAAGATCTAAAATCCTTTTCAAGTTTCAAAATCTTTTAAACCATAAAGTAACCTGGTAGCTTCCGTTACTCAAATTATCAGTGGACTTAAATTTACAATAACTAGGCTTCCAATTCTATAATTGCCTAATGATCTAAACCAATTTCTCCTAATCCCTTAGTGAGAAACTAATTTACAAACATTGCATTAATCTCAATAGGTAATCTCCAAATCAGATTAAAAAATCGCCACTAATCGCCACTTCTACAATTGATTATTTAACTTACTTCAAGAATTCCTATAGAACCCTAATTTCTTTTCAAGTCATCAGAATTCATATAAACCAAATTCCACTCCTGAAACAAGATTTATAATAGGAATCACAATATAAATTTTCCACAAATCTAATAATCCTATAACACAATTACAATAATCATCTTAGCAAACCTAGGGTTTCATCAATTTCCTACAAAGACAATTTAGAAAGTCATCATGACATTAAAACAATGGCAAAGCAATGAGGAATCAACACAAAAGTTCATAGTCGATATCACTAAATAACGAAATGCATGCTAATCGTTGTCAACCATAGTTTTAATAATTTAAATACCTGTTCCTAGTTCTAACTACGATGCAATAGGCAAGTGTTCCTATCGTAAACGTAATATAGTGTAAGCAATGATTGTTCCACAGAGAGCTACTAATTACTAGTACTAACTTTGTCCCTATTATCTAACCGCCGATTAAGAATGATTGGAATCGTAGACTTTTAGCTAATTAACTACTAAAATTGTGTTAAACTAATCAAGAATCACTTTTCAACAATAAGCAATGATTAAATCAATTATCAAAACAACCTAGATCTCATTCTATACCTCTCTTATCATGTGAATCATTACAAACTAAAATCAAACTTATTGAGTTCTTAAGCTGCATAGTTCCAAAATGCAAACTAATAACTTTCTCAAGTTTAGTAGCTTATCTAATCCTGGGTTTATCAATTAGGATCTCTCCTCAACCAATAGCAACCTAGAATCACGTGAAACACATGAACTCGTCCACTATTTAACCAAAACGTAGAAGATGTTTGTTATTCTATCTCTAGAATTACAAGCAAATCTTATCCATTGCACATATCTAATCATAAAAGCAATTTCTCAATTAACTTAAATGATATCAAACATAAATTCATACTCCATATATAAACTTAAGATAACAATGAAGAACAAGCAATGAAATATAAGAATATTGATATATCTTCATTAAAAACGACTCTTCATCACATGACAAAATGGTTTTCAAATGAGATCTAGATTTGTGGTTTACTTCTCCATGATATTAGAAATGAAAGTATAAGGAATAGGAGAGAAACCGGAGTTCATGATTACAACCATGAAAAATTAGATCTTGAATGCTTCAATAAGTTGAATCTCCTTAACTTGTTGTTCATAGAAAAATATAAACTGAGCTAAAAAAAAAAACTTAGTAGATGTCCTCTTCTTTCTTATCATAAATGTATATATATATATAGATACATGGCATAGAGGAGAGAGAAAAGTCAGGCAAGTGGACATCGTTGCTTCATACGCTCTTCACCATGCCCTGTGGCAAGGGTGTGGATTCCATTCCCCATTCTCTAGTTTGGCGTGCCCTCTATTATGGGACATTGTGGCTTGCTCTGTCTTGTGAGCTCACATGCCCTTCACCACACCCTGGCAAGGAGCGTGGTGGATTCTGCTTCCTTTTCCCTCTTGTTTTCCTTGTTACTTTAACTTGTTTTCTTCACCATTGAATTATAAACCTAAAGTAACATATTGATAAATTAAGTTACAATTCTAGATGATTTTCAATCAAATGAAAACTAAAAGACTACACAAATCATCCTAGAATTAAGAGTGTTATGGCAATTATCACATGCAAAAAGTGAGTTAGACATCACCAAATCTGTTGATTACAAATATGAACCCTAAAAACTCCTAATGCTTCAAACAATATCCTTGATGATAAAGTCTTCCAATTGATAAACAATGAAGCACAAAACAACTCTCTAAAATCTAATCTAATCTAGAAATGTTTCTCTCAAGGATCTTTTTATTCTTCTTTTCTATCTATTAGATCTCTCTAATCTCCTCTTTTTCTTGTCATCCTTTGTCTGTTTTATCTTGCAAATATGGAGAAATGAAGCATTACAACTATACACCAGCATTTTCAGCTTTTATGCTAATGGTGTAGCTAGGCGGCGTAAAATGTACACTGGCCACATGTTGGAAATTTTCACACGGCTATAATGTATTTGCTTCTATAATTGGCTAGGCCATCTCAACACCGACGGCGTAGCCTTCCTAAGCCAGTGTTGGATGAAAATTGAAGAAGCTGAAGGAAACCATTTGTACGCTGGCAGTGTAGGCACCAGCCTTAAAAATTTACATTATGTGGACAACGAGCACCGGTTCAACGTTGGCGATGTTAATCTTGATTTTGCTAGCTTACATTCATAAGTTTCCAGCATTGGTGAAAATTTCCTTTAAAAGCTCGCAGTGTTGAATCCTTCAGTTGCCAACGTTCATGAATTTTGTGAAGGCTGCTTTTTTTCACTCTTAAAGCTGGTGGTGTAGTTTATTGCTTGACCAGTGTTGGTTAATTTACACTACAAATTTGCTTCAAATACCTCCAATTTGCATATACTTGTAACTTTAAGGACTTCAAGATCTAAATATCAATTAAAGCATAATTAAGTACCATTTGCTTATGATTTTTATAAAATCAATAACAAATTATCATCAATCGTTCCATGAAAAGTGTATGAATTATGACTTTTTCAATAACCATATATATTTATGTAATCATGTGATGTTGCATAGCATCGCATGAAAAATTAATAAACTTGTTTGAAATCACGATACAAATAAAAGGAAATAACTCACTAAGCTTGTTTAAGCTTACACGGTTACAAGCTTTTATTGAAATAGGTATGTTTGCAGTTACGTTCAAGGATTGGAATATTAAGAAAATCGATGGCAAATCTATGAGCTCTTGTGAAAGGAATAGAAATAGAGGATGGATTTACTTTCATATAATTTCCTTATGAGTTATATATGATATATTTATATTTTAGAGATTTAAAGGAAATGTAATTGTGCAGTCTTGAGGGCACCAGTGGGGGTATGCCCCCTAAGAATTGTAATTGACCTTATTTATGTTAATATTAAGTGTTCCTCTTGCCTTATTATTCAATTGTTATCAAAGTAAATTGCATTACTTGATGTGTTCCTTCTAATGTATTGTATGCCTTGTGCATAATATGAAAGTCTTTGCGTGACTAAGGAAGTCATTCTTAGGCTTTAATATTATGTATGGTGGACTGTCGTGTTTAGGGTATCCCTTGGGGTGACAGTTTAAGTTGTTATCAGGGCAATAAGGTTTGGGAATTAGGTAAGAGGATACTAGGAGATTAGAATGATAGAATTTGACTGTAAAAATAAAGACATGGATATTAGATGACCCTTAAGTTAGTTGGGTTGCTAGTCGTAATGGCATGCCCTAAGGGATACCTTAAACGCAATAGTCCACCACACTCAATATTAAAGTTAAGTATAACAACCTTAGTCATCCCAAAAGCTTCAATATTGGGTGTAAGGCGTACACTCACGATTGTAGAGGACCAACTTTGAAACAAGTTGTTTAAGAAGACATTTATATAGAAATTAAGAATGAAAATCATAACATGAGATATTAAAGATAAAGTCTAACAAAGTCTATCTAAATAAATACATTGGAGATTTACTTAGAAGTCTAAGTTTACCACTAGTCTTTGACTTCACCTAAAAGCTCCTTAGTTTAAAAAGGTGGTACCTGCGAGAAATATCCTCGGGCATCAACCATAATAGGGTTGCTGCAATAGATATCTATAAAGGGGTAAGCTTTTTGCTAGTAAGAATTAATTCCACAAATAAAGTACTGGAGCAATCACTATTCAAACAAGTTATTAAAACAAGCATATGAAATGCAATCAAACATGTGAGCAAACAATATATATGTTTTTTCGAGAATCATATGTTGAATGGATTTATCCTTCTTCGGGTTAGGTGTTCCGGGCAACAAGTCCATAGTTTGCAAATGAAGTTTTTGTAGTTTTTATACGAGCCACTACTGTAAAATATATTTATTTCAGATGTCTACTCACATTTTATTACGAGCGATCAATTGCCATAAGTAGAATTTTAGCTTCTATGGCCTCATTACTATGCCCTTGTCCCACCAAGGGTATACTAATGAATGCAATGTGACTCACTATATATCATGCATGAATATTTTATTTAAGTAATTATGGCATAATATTTAAATATATTGAAAGTGATCATAGAATTCGTAGACAAATTATTTCTATTCTAAATCATACAAAGATTAGTTAGCAATTCTCGTCTTGATAGTTAACTTAAGTTTAATCATATAAGTAAGGCACATGTGCAATCATGTTTTTATCTTTTTCTAATTCTAGTGCTACTAATCCACAAGTGAAATATAAGCACAAAAATGTAAGAATTTAAACTCACTCAGCCATGGTAAGAAGCTCCTAGTCAAAATAATCCTCTAGGTAAGGAAGCTCGAACTCCACATCACCTAAACAAGAGAAATACTCAAAATGAGTACTTCTTGGATGTTCTACTTAAACTTGTAATTATATTTTACTAATTTGTCAAAAATCATATAGAGTGAAATTCCAATTAAAATGGTTTATTCATTTTAACTCAGAATTTCACATATTATATATCGCTTTCTACCTACTAAAAAGATCTATCTATTTATAAGATCATTTTCTTCATAAAAGGTCATTTAGGTCTCTAAAAGATACAATACAAAATCAATATGAAAATTCCAATACTTAAAAACATGATTTTTCTAACTTTGTATCAATCAAAAACCCCACAGCAAACGTATACATATATGTAGTTGAAAAATCTTTTTAATACATAGGCAACTCATATTATATACATGATTTTAATGATGTTGTCTTAACCAATAATTTTTTCATAAAACAATCTTGTCTTGGTAGTTGAAAAAGTGAAGTTTGACAAAATTATGTTAAGTTGTTTGAAATAAAACTAATGATTTTTAAGTAATTAAATATATGATATTTTACTTTCCTTAATTCTTAAAAGATAATTTTTGTTTAAAAAACTTTAGTCTTTTCAAGTTATTCTCAATTTTTATTCCCTAAGTATACTTTACATGGTGAGTTGATTCTTAACTTATTTTGGAAAACTTGTGTTGGTCTTTCTACTTACTAAAAATGTTAGTAAGGATTTTATAATCAAGTTTTTAAGAAAATTTCTCATAGAAAAGTATTATCAACCTTGGGCTTTTTTTTTTTTATGGTAGTTTAAAAAGAAAATAAAGAGTTCCTTAGTTACTTTTTGTGAAGGCTTTGTATGTGAACAACACTAGAATCTATGAGATTTTTGTCAAAAATCCTTTACAAAGTATTTGATTGAAATTTAATTCTAAATCTTAATGAAATTTTTCTTTAAGTGGTAAAACAACATTTTCAAAGTGAGTTGAGCTTGTTTTCTTTTATTTTAATAAAGAACTTTTTATTATTATTAAGACAATAATTAATATGATCATGCATGAACAATGAGTATGTAGCTAGTAACATAACAAAAAAAAAAATAATAAGAAGAAGAAAATGAAAATATAAGGATGATTAAAAAATAAATATCAAGTATTAGAAGTCTTAGCTTGATTTCAAGGCTTTCGAACTTAGTCATAGGTAATTTTAAAAAAAACAAAAGAAATAAGAAAATTATTTTGACTTGATAAGACAAGTCTAAACTAGAAAGACTAGTTTTAATATTAAAGCATGTAATAAATAAATAAATTGCAATGCATACAAAATAAATAATGGTTATGTTAGTAAGTTTATATGCTCTAAGAAATATATATAGATACATAAATATAGATAATATAATATAGGAGTTAGATTAGAACAATAATAATAGCATGTAACATAATAACAATAATAACATAATAAAATGTAATTTATTCATGAACAATAACAAAACATGAACATAGTGTTATTTCTATAATTAAAATGTTTAAGAAATATACATCATGGTCATGTTAAGTTACATAACATGATAAGAAGATATAGGGAAAGAATTTACCTAAAGTAAAAATATGGGTGGTAGTTAAAGAGAGGTTTTTTTTTTTTTTTGTAGTTTAGGTATAAAAGAATATAGGAAGTATAGAAAAGTGAAAAGAGGTTTTTGGAAATAAAGTTTGAGAAGTGATTTTGGGAGAGTTTTGTTATGGTAAATAAGTGTGTGAAAGAAATTGAGGAGAAAGGGTATTTATAGAATTTGTAGAGAGTAAATTGTGTGAATTAAATAAAATGAAAAAGAAAAAATATAAATGTGTGTGGGGGGGTACATGGCTGGCGTAAAGAGAGAAGAGAGAGAGAGTGAGTTTTGTTTTTTTTTTTGTATTTTAATTAAAAGTAATAATTTGTAAGGTATGATATGATTAAATATGTATGGAAAAGTAAAAAGTAGGAAATATGTATGGTAGAGTGTAAGAATAAGTGTAACAAAATAAAAATAGATGAATAGTAATGAATAGTACTATGAATAGTAGATAAGACAAATTAATATCGATAATAAAGAAAATACGTGTAATTAAGCTATATATGATATTTTAGCTACCAAAAAATTATAAAATTGATATTTTTGAAATCCTTATATTTTCCAAATCTAATAGTGTTATCAGAATATTTTTATCGTCGAGTGTACCAAGGCAAGTTTTCGAAAATTGATCTCGTTTAGATCTAAGTACACAAAAAATTAACAAATATGATATTTTTAAGCTTCCTTATATTATTATGAATTATTATCCATAATTATTTCAATTATGTTGTTTAGGGGTTAAGAGCGTGGGATTGCCGGATGTAAATCTATTAGGATTTGATATAGATTTGTTGACCTTAGGGTTTCAGTTACTTCTGGTTTAGGGTTTAAGCATAAACCGTGGCTTAAAATCTTGGGCTTACAATTACTGTGTGTCTATCATTTGGTTTGTGCTTTCAAATCCCTTATGATGCTTGATGTCCAACAACTACTCACAATTGAAGTTGGGAATTAGTTCAAGTTGTACTACTTTTATTTCATTAATGTTGTTTGTTACATCTAGGTCACTCTAATTTAGCCATAACTACTCAAAGATAATGTGTAAAGGGTCACTTGTTTCATCTAGCCAAGTTATCTAGTTAATTAGATAAGCTAGGGTCTATTTGGGGTTTAAGTTAACCACCCCTTAATGGTTACATTTTGTGGGTCTTTATTCTTAACCTTATAAAATAGGTTCTCATAGTTCACTAATCTTGTTTAGTTCTTAGTGTCGTACTCTAATTATTAATATAAAATACTTTCATTTATGTGAGGCATTTGGATCAAATTTGTTTGGAGGATGTACTCCATGAATAGGATATTAAGGTTACTAAATGTGTATTTTGAAGGTCATAGAAGGTCACATAAAGTTAAGGGAGGAATCGGGCTAAATTTCGTGTTTCGTGTGATTCAAGTGACAAAAGGCGAAGTTAAGAGGGGATGACAAAGAACATAGATAGTGCAAAGGGGGGAGGGGAAAGGGTGTGTGTTAGGCTAGGGTGGGTAGGGGGAGATGTATCTCTTTGTGTTTAGTACACGACTAGTACACATGAACATATATTCCCCCGTGTTCTTTTGGGGTTGCATGAGTTTTGAGACTAAATAGGAACACAGGTAAATACATTATTCTTCTAGAAAACTTGATTTTTAAGTTTTAAAGTCAGAAAGAAACATGGGCAGATACATTACCCCATGTATTAGCCCTGTTTTACTAGGACACTCAACTTCTTTGACTTTTTGAGATTAGAGAGGAGCATAGGATGATACATGACCTCGTGTTCTATCTATACTCTTTTAGGTTTTCATTGTTTTAAGATTAAGCTTGGGTATTTCGACGAAGAGAGTTTTGAGAAACTTTTGGGATTCAAAGAGCTGAAAGATCATGTTTGAATCTAATTTTTGTTTATTATGACTCACTATCCCTTGAAAACATTTAAATCATAAATTTTCTCAAAAATCTCAGCATGAATCCATTACTTTATAACTCTAACATCAACTAAACCAAAATCCATCACTCATTACTCACTCCACCAAAACATAACCTTCAAATCACACCAAAAACATCATTTATTACTACTATAGCAGACCCAACTCCAAAAAACAATATAATTTCAAGAAAGTGAGTTAGTTTTGATGTCTTGTCTCGCTCTAGACGATGGTTTTCACTTGAAGCAATTGGGAAGGGGATTTAAGACTTTAGAATCACTCAAAAACTTGATTTCTTGACTCCCCAAATATGTATTAACAAACCTAAGTCAATATTCATGCTTAAAATGCTATAATACTCACATTACAACATCTTAAAATCTCATGCTTACCTTGACACGAATTTTGTTGTGATGGTGGGTTTCCTTCATCTTCTAACACTACTTCATCCTCTCCATTTTCCTTGTGTAAAGACACCGCATCATATAATTAATGCTATACTTTTACTAATCCCATTTATTTTGTATTAAGAATGAGCTAGGGTTTTAGAGAACCTTACTTTAGGTTTTGGGAGAGTTTCCCAAAAGGGAAGGAGGTAGAAAAAAAAGAGAGGAATATTTACATAAGAGAGACAAAAGGGCAAAATTAGGGTTTTAGATAAGAGAAAAAGGATCTCCTTTTAGGTTTTTGTCATATAGTAAGATCTTATTGATCTAAACCTAATGCATAAAATAATCTTAGTTAGTTTTTAATAGTTTAGGGTTTTTAATTTACATCTTGGGCATGTAAACCCTGGTTTTCCCAGTGGTCAAGTAAACTTCGGGAACCGAAAAGCGAAACCCTAAATCGGATTAGTTCAAGCCTTGTGAGAGAAACTTAGAAACCCTATATCCGGCTTTCCTTCGGTTTCATATCAAAAGAAATCTTATAAAATAATTTAATGTGAAATATTGTTTTAAAGTATATTTTAAACCATAGAAAGTTTTAATTTCCGAAAATTTGCTATTCCAGGCCTTCTCGAGCCCCATTACGGAAAAGCGAACCCCGAGACTAGAAACTCAGAAAAATATTTCGGAATATTCTTTAGAACCAAAACTTTATAAGGAATTCAAAAATATAAGTTTTATAATTTTTCGAGCTATAAAAATTACAGTTATAGCATTTTTCCCGTATTTTCTTTACTACCGGTAAAGTAGATGTCTTGTTTACTATTTACCACTATTCACAAGTACAATCTACAATCCACACTACCCATGCCCTAGTCTTACATCCTTACAACTACTCATTATATTTTCTTTTCCAAGAAATTTTCATTTCTTACTAAATTATTACATTTAATACATTTTATTACATAAATTACAATTTCAAATAAAATTAAATCACTCCCTCTCTCTCTCTCACTTGATGGTTGACGCACCCCACCCGCGCCCCCCCCCCCCCCCCCTTCCTTCTTCAAATTGTTTTATTTTCTTCTTTTTTATAATAAACAAACCCTAATTTACTTAATATATATACTCATTTACACTCTCTCTCCTCATTTCACTCTTTCAAAATTTTAACAAAGCAAAAATCCTCTCTTTTCTTCCTCTTTACCGTGACCACCACCACTCACACACACACACACACACCTCAAGTTCATTTCTTCTCCATTCATCATCAAATCCGTCTTTTGGTGATGATTCTTGAGTCTTATTACTAGTTAATCTTGTAATGGCAAGATTATTCATGTGTGTTTTCACTTTAAATCCCCATGAGTAAGTGCTAGGGATAAAAAAATACTAATACATGAATATCAAGCCATCAAAAGAGTAGATCTTGTGTTTGATGAGCTTTTGTTGAAATATTATCATGTTCATGCATATAAAAGTAGAGATCTTGCATGAAAAATATATGTTCATACTCTTAAACTCCTTTTCATGTACTATAAGTGGTAGATCTAGCACTTAGATACTCATATTATACTTGACATTCATGTTCATATAGATATTTTGTGTTTTTATGCATTAATGCTCATAAGATTAGTCTTGTATATATAAATGTGATAGTTGGTAGATCTTTGTGGATAAGACAAGGAACTTGAAAAGAAAAGGTTTTTGTTAGAAATGTTCAAAGGAAAATTCGTATGACTTCCAAACACTATTTTAAAAACCCTTGTAATAACTTTAAAACTCATGTTTTATATGAAAAATGAAGGATTTAAGTAACAGATATCATTAAGTAATGATTTCTATAAGTTGAAATGAGTTTGGATGAGAGTAATGTGTAAAATAAGGAGTAGAATCAAGATGAAAAATTTTGAGTTAGTAGTCAACTTGTAAAATTCATAACTTTGGATGATGCCTATGTAAACATCTATTGTTCAAACTCAAAATGAACTTTTTATGTGTTAAATGAAGTCCTTAGGTAGTGGATATAGTAAAGTCTTGAATTTCAATGCATTACACAAGTTTTCCCAAAGGAGCCATTCAAAAAGTGAATTTTCAAAAATTCGGATTTTTGAGTAAAGCCTATCTAAAAACATATTTATAAAGTGTAAAATGTAAATTTTTATGTAGAAATGAAGGTCTTGGGTAGTATAGGAAATGGAGACTCATTTTTAATTAAGATAGTTAGAAATTCCTAAGAATAAAATCCAAAACACTAGTGTGGTGTCAAAATTAAGAAAGTGAACTTTCAAGAAGTAGTTATTGTTAGAGTCTTGCAAAATTACGGAGTTGAAAGTTTCTTTTACCAAAAATCATCAAGATCATGCATGCATTGAGCTCATCACATGTCATTCACAATAGAAAATCATTCATACTTCATATATACTTGAATCATCAACTAGATACATTTCAAACAAGTGCAACAGCTATTTTTTGGAAAATGGGAATAATTACTGATCAGATTTGATCCCTCTTTTTCGTGACCTAAATGTTTTCAAAACTTAGAAATAATATTAGAATTAGGTAGATCTTTCAAAGTAGATAGAAATCGATATAAAATTTGCGAAATTCCGAGTTAAAATGACCAAGTTATGACCGTTTTAAGTTGGAACTTCCGCAAATAGCGAGAATCACGATTTTTATTAGTTTTGACACATAGTTTGGATTAGTTAAGTGATGAAGCACTCATTAGGGTATTCTCCTTTGGTAGGTGATCTCGAGACCGACGAATCCCTACCACTCGATTACTACTATTAAAAGACCGGCGTACTATGACCGAGTGAGTATCACTTCCACTTTCAATTATTGTTTGTGATTGTATTGATAGCTGCACTAGTTATTTAGCAAAGATAAAATGAATATGCATGATGGGGTTGAATGGGAATTATAATTTCTGCTGTTGTTATGTGAAGTCGGACTTAAAGAATATCGAAGTCGGGTGATAAATCATTGCTTGTATATATAAGCTAGGATTAATTATCTACGGATATTGCTTGATCACCTAAAAGAACTGGTATAATTGATTGTTCAATATTGAAGATAAACTTGAACTCATTCATAACACGATGGGGATGGAGCATTAGGTAGAGTCGGATCATTGATCTTCACTTGATTTGGGTAGACATAATGTCTTGCTAGAGACCAATTATGTCTTATAGGCCTTAAAATGTGTTTAAGCACTGCTGCTAACATTAAGTGAACCTACAGGGTCACACATAAAGAACGAATAAATCGGATCATGGGTTATTTTGAATAACCATATTGGGAATCATTTAATTATTTATTAATTTAAATTAGATTAAGATTAATAAATAATAATTAAAATAAAAATCGTATTTTATATGGTACATGTCCTTGTTTAATAAAATTAATTAATTAATTAAACCTTAATAAGATTAGGGTAAAGGATGACACCCTATAAATAGAACATGATGGTCTCCTCAAAGGATGTATGACATGTGTTGTCAATGTCTGAAACCCTAAAAAGAGAGAGAAAAATCGTGACTCTTAGAGACCCATTCTAAATCTCATCTAGAAACATTCTAGATTGCGCTAGCACGCAAAAGGAGGATCTGAATCATATTCATTCGCATGTAGATACCATAGAGGATGTTCACGATACTGTAACGTCTACATGCACGCGTCAAGAGATAATTTCGAAACTCATATAAAAAGGTAAAATTTCGAATCACCTTTTGATTTCTATTTAATTGAAATGCATGGATCTATTTTGGGAATTTAAGGTTTCGAAAAAAAATTATGATTCCGCTACGAAATCCATCGATTCGACCTCTAAATTCCCAGCAGAGGCAGTATTGAAGCTTTAATATGCTGATCACCCTCTAAGTCGGCTATACACCAGCGGCATATGATCCAGAAAATCCGGCGTATTCCCTGATATTCTTCAATTTCAACTCAAATCCCTTTGTAATGCTTTCCTTTGATAAATTTTGACCTAAAACATAAACCTAAACAATTCGAGTACCAATTATGGAAATTTTTGTGAAATTCAACTCAAAATTAATCACTAATTGCTTATTAAAGTTGTGTAAAATATGATCTTATCACTAGTTCTCACCTTAAGTCTACTATTTAGCTAATCTAATTCGAGTGATAGAGATTGAACTAATAACTAATTACTTAAATTACCTAGAACGAAAGATTCCATGCCTCTATAAAAGTATCAATCACAAAACATACCCCTGCCTTGATTCACCTCTAATCCTATGGTTCATTCCTTATAATTTTTTATTAATGGATTGTTTAAATCTTTGAACTGTAAGAACTCGTTAATTAACTAACATCACTTTCAAGAATATTAATTTCTAACCCTATGTGATAATGGAAATGTCTTTCATCATCAATTAGACATAGAATTGCAATTAAGCTTAAGGTTCCTAACAAAGATATAATCTTTATGCAGAAGGTTCATGTGATCTATGTCTAGAATTACATTCAAACCTTTCTATTCATGCTAATTTATCTTATTAATCAATCTATCAATCTAATTAATAAGAATCATGCATTGACTTAATATTGCACATTTCATATCAAAGAATGATAGAAATAATAGAATTGATTCAAAGAAATATAAACTTCCATTAACAAAACAATTAAGTTCCTATATTAGGGTTAGGGTTTCTCAAGACCTAGGGATTAAGGCTCTACTTTTCCATCAATTGAGAGTTACAATGATAAGAACAAAGAAAATAGATAAGAATCATGACTATAACCCCTAAAAAGTGATGCCTTGTAATCTAGAATAAGCTTGGACATTTTCCTCTTGAAAGCACTTGTTTTCTCCCTAGTGTTCAAGGAAAGTGATAGATGCGTTAAATGATGAGTCAATGCCTCTATTTATAGGAAAGAGGTAAAATACTCCTATACGACGACCCTACATGGCCACGTTTAAGGCCGTGTAGGACGAAAACTTATGATATTTCTCACTGAAGGCTGCACAATCACGAGCACGGCATGTGTAGACAAGCCGTGTATTTTCAAAATAAATTCTTTTCATTTTCCACCCTCTACATGAGCATCTTGCACGGCTTGTGTAACTTCCTTGTATACTTTAAAATTGCTCATTGGTCACTTTTTGTCTCCTATACCAGTATTCTACACAACTTGTGTAGAAATGTCATGTATGTTGCAAATCTTCCAAATTCCTATTTCTTCATTAAAGTCTTCCTTAACTCATCTAAAGGTCTTCATTAAGCTCAATATTGTTATTTGTTCTTGAAATTGGCATTTTAACTAAATAAGTATCATTTTCTTTAATAATTGACATAAAATCAATATAATATCATATCAAAACAATATGAATAATAAGAGCCTTTAGACACATATCAAACATCCTGATTTTGAATGTTTTGTTAACTTTATTTAAGATAAATCAGGTAATTCTTTTGAATATGCTTCTTCCATTTTTCCTATGAAAGCTTGAACATGGAATATGGAGGTTTTTGGGAATGTTCATTTCCAAAAACAAAAGCCTATAAGAGAATTAGCATGAATTGAACACTATTTAAGTGAGCGTCCATCCCTCCAACTTTTAGGTTTTGAACAATATCTAAGATTGCAACAAGAAGATGTCTTAAATAAACTTCCTTGGAAAGCTAAATCTTGTGCAGATTGGCTTACAAAGGGTAAGCAAAATACTCACTACTATCATGGACTTGTGTTAATAAGGCAAGTAAAAAATAAAATTTTATTTTTAAGAGATTCAATTGGTAATTGGATTAATGATCTGAAATCTTCGAAGCATCATATAAGGGTTTTTTCAATAACTCGTTTACATCATTCAGATCTTCTATCTCCTTACAAAACGTTATCCCCAATCAATTACATGGGGGCCTATTTGTAAACCCTTAAAATTTTCAGTTAATTTTAAGTTTGACCTTAGAATTAAAAGTTAATTAACCCTAAAGGTCAACAAAAGTCTAGTACAAACTCTAGAATTTAGATACGGCATTCCCGTATTCTTTAGCCCTAGAAAACGAAATTGAAATAATTAGTGATAATAGTTTGTAATAACTTGAGGAAGCATAGAAATATCATATTCGTGAATTTTGGAGTGTCCTTCGGACTTAAGCTAGATCAGTTTTAGAAAAGTGTGTTCCAGAGCCCGGAATAATAAAGATATTCCGATAACACCGTTAGGACCAATTTAATACAAGGATTTCAAAAATATCAGTTTCATAATTTTTCGTTAATTAAAAATAACAGATATCGCAATTATACGTGTATTTTCTTACTATCGGTATTTTACTAGTCACATCTATTTTACATTACACTATTCATTACTATTCTACTCTATTTATTTATCTCTACTTTTTTAACACCTACTCTTACAACACCATAACGTATTATGTTTACTTTTTAACTTTCCCATAACTTTATATCATAGCTATCTTACATATTATTACTTTTAATACACAAAAATCCAAAAAAATTACTTCTTACTCTTCTTCTCTCCCCTTGGCCAGCGCCTCACCACCTCTCTCTTCCTCTATTTATTTTCAGTTTTTCTTTAATTAAATCACTTAAAAATCACTCCCCATTTTCCTATAAATACCTCCCTCTTCTTTCACTTCATTCACACATCTTCTATTCACAATTTTCACTCCCAAAACTCTCTCCAATTCCCTTATCAACTTCTATCCCAAAACTCTCTAAAATTATTTCCACAAAACCCTCTTCTTCTTCTTTTACAAACCTTTTAGGTAAGAATTTTCTTTAGATTTCTCTTACCATGTCATGTAGCTTTACATGATCATGGTGTGAGTTTTCTAAACTTAATGTTAAGAAAGCTACACTATGTTCACGTATTGTTCTTGTTCATGAAAGTATAGTTATGTATTCCTATTTTTGCTCATATTATTATTGATTTTATGTTAATCTCTTATATATGTAACCTAGATATACTTATGTACTTATATATAATCTTTAGAGCATATAAGCTCAATGTTATTTATTTACTTCCAAGTAATGCAATTTTATTATTTATTTTATGTTATTTTAAGACTAGCCTCTAGTCTTAGACTTGTCCTCATCAAGTCAAAACAATATTTGTTTTCTTTTCTTAATTTTCTTTTGGGACTAGTCTATTCTTAGTCCCGGGATACCTTGATGAAGTTATGATTCCCAGTACTTGACATATTTCTTTACTTGCTTATTTTATTTCCATTATGTTTTCATAATTCTATGATTTCATTTTTATGATCATGCATGAACATATTGATTTTGTCTCAATAAGTTAAAGAAGAAAAAGTTTTCTTAAAATAAAAATTTATATCTAAAAATAAATGTTGTTATGAAGGAAGTGATTTTTCATAAAACTTAAGAATTTATCTTAACAAATCTTTTCTAGAAATCTAGAGGAATTCATTATAAACATAGGAATTTTTAAACAATACACACATACATGTTACAAAGTCATCAAATAGAAAGGAATTCTTGATTTAAATAAAAGTTTTAATAAACTTCACTTTTCATCAATATTTTGAATAGACTAGTTTGACAAACACCAAGAAATCACCTTTCATAAAAATAAAATGATATTAAGAAATAAGATTAATGAACAACTTAGGAAATCATTTCTTTAAATATAGAATTATTACTACTTTCAAAAGTATTAGAAACTAAGCTATAAGGAATTTAGAAAATGAAATCATTCTTTTGAAATTTAAAAAACTAAGGAAATTGAATTAAAATATCCCTTTCAAAATGACTTAAGAAAGTTTCTAGCAAACTAAAAAGAAAATTTCAAAAGTTTTAGAAGACCTTACTTTTTCCAAAAAATTATGGTTGAGATAACTTCATTAATTTCACACATTTAACATGAGTAAGTGAATATATATATACTTTTCAAAAGTCTTACAAATTATTATAATATCTATACAAGTTTTCGTAAAAAGAAGAAAGTAAGTAAAATTCGTGGTGAATCTGATCACCACTATTTCGAAGCTCAAACGACTTAATTTGATGAAAATAGTTTTAGAATTGGATAGATCATTTCGAATCGATAGAAAACAATATATTATATGCGCAATTCCGAATTAAAATGACCAAGTTATGACCATTTTAAGTTGAAATTACTCTATGTACGAATTTTAGCGATTTTATGACATAGTTTTTGATAAGTACCATAGAATCAACAAGAAATACTCATTATAGGTATTCTTCTTGATTAGGTGATCTCGAGGAGGATTGTTCATACTCGGAAGATTATTACGATTAGTGAAATTTTCGATCGGCTCATCCCTTAAGAAAAATGTGTCACCATGGCTGAGTGAGTCTACTCCTCTTTATTTCTCATACTTATGATTGTGCTTGTAAATTTAGTTGCATTAGAAATTAGGCAAGATAAAATGGAAGTTGTATGATAAAATGTTGAAAGAATATTAAGTATATCAAAGCATGAATTGCTTGTAATAAAGTTGTATGAATATTATTACATTGAAGAGTTTGAAATTGGTTGCCCACTTGAAAAAAATTAAAATATAAATGATTAGACTTTAATTAAGAAATTATGCATGCACTTCATATGTTAAGTCACATTGCATTCACTATTATACAATTGGTGAGATAAGTGTATGATAGTGGTGGAAGGCATAATTGGTATATCATGTAAGTGGCGAGTAGGAGCTGGTAAGAACTACATAAATTAGTGCTAGTAGGAGCTTGTAATAACTATAAGTTTTTGATGGCGTATAGGAGCCGGTAAGATCTATACAAATGCTTTTAAACAAAGTTGTGGCCTTAATTGGCCTGAATACCTAACCCCGAATGAAGGCGTAATTCATTCAATATACGATTCCTGGAAAGTCATATGTTTTGTATGCTCATGTGTTTGTTGCATTCCATTTGCTTGACTAATAAACTTGGTTGATATTTTACTTCAAGTATGAATTTTGAGATTTACTCACTAAGCCCTTAGCTTATGCCCCTATAGGTATTTGCATTCTCAAGAACACCTATTTTTGTATCCGAGGTCTCCTAATATCCGCGTAAGTATTCTTTTGGAGCTTTGAAGGAAATCTACTTGAATAATTAGATTAGAATTCCTTTGAAATCTTTGATGTGGTATTTAAATATTGTAAAGACTATTTCGATCTTTGGAATTTAGTGGGGGTATGCCCCTAAGAAATCACGAAATAGACTTTTGGTTATTTATATTATGATCTATTTTATTTTTGGATTCTTGTATGTTTATTTTTACTTGCTTAGACTATATTTCCAAAAGCGTCTCCTATTACTATGCTAGACTCCTTACATGTAATATTAAGACTTTCGCATAACTCAGGTGGTCATTCTTGAGTCTTGATATTATATGTGACGGGCTGCCATGTTTAGGGTACCTTTTGGGACGTGACACTATCAAACTCTGATGCAAGTGCATTATGGCTTAACCTCTCAAGATATTATTATTGCTCTAAAATCTTTGGACTCTTGGAAAGCTCTAAGCAAAGATGGCCTACACACCCTCTTCTTTAAAGAATGTAGGAGCAAGATTGGATTTTCAGTTGTTGCAACTATTTTAAATATCTTTCACAATTGCACTGTACTTGAAAGTCTTAATGAAACCCTTTTAGTTATAATTCCAAAGTTTACTAGAGCAAATCAAATTACACAATTTCGACCTATCAGCTTATGCAATGTCATTTATAAGCTCATAACAAAGATTATTTTTCTTTAACTGAAGCCTTTTTTAGACTCTTTAATTTGTCCTTTTCAAGCAAGTTTCATCCCAGGTAGAAAATTCACTGATAATATTATCTTAGTGAGAGAAATATTACACTATTTCTAAACTAAAAGAGGATCCACAAGTTGGATGGCCATTAAAATCGGCCTTCATAAAGCTTTTGATAGCTCATAATGGTATCTCATTTATTGGTGTCTTCAAAGTATGAATTTTCTTGCTCCTTGGTTTAAATTAGTAATGAGTAGCTTATCTACTACATCTGTTGAGGTAGCTCACAATGGTGCACTTTTGGAGTCATTTAAGCCAACTAAGGGAATTAGACAAGGTGACCTTTCTCTATATATTTTCATCATTCGCATGGAATTGGTGAGTCGATTAATATAGTTCAAAGTTCAAGCATATGAGTGAAAACCTATTCAATTAAGAGGAACTAATCTCTCTTTTTCACACTTAATGTTTGCTGATGATATCATTTAGCTAGAGGAAGCAAATTTAGATTTAGTAGCAATCATTCAAGATGTTTTGCAATGCTTTGCTAACTAGTTAGGTTTGAGAATTAATTAGCTTAGGTAAATCCACTATTTTATTTTCAGCAAATGTCAATGATCAAACAGAAGAAGAATTTAGAATTGCTAGTGCATTTCATATGAAATCTGCTACCTCTTTGGACAAAAATTTGGAGTTTCCACTTGGAAATGGTTTAATGATGCTTTCACAAGATCTGATCTTCAATGTGTGCAGGTCCCTCAATCAATATTATTTGCCTTTGCTATATCATTGATTTGGGTAGAGAGAAATAATCAGCTCCATTCAAAGAATAGTACGTACCTTCCTTTACATCAGTATATTAGAAAACTTGCAAATGAGTATTGGGCATACTTAAAAAAGTCAAAATGCTTTTCTCACTCTCTTTCGAACTCAGTGGTTGTTAAATGGAATCAACTATCTGCTGGATATGGAAAAGTAAGTATGTATGCTTTGGTTGATTCCACTGGAAATGCTACGGTTACTGTTGTCTTTAGGGATGAACAGATGCAATGGATATTGTATCATGCTAGGATCATCTTTAGTTTCTTGGAAAACTAAAAAACAATCTACTATAGCAACATCTAGCACAGAAGCTGATTATCGAAGCTTAGCTTTTGCTTGTAAGGATTTGTTATGGATTTCATACATCATGAGAGATCTTGGTTTATCAGTTTCTCTTCCTGTTACTTTGTTTTGGGACAATAGGTCAACCTTGCTCATTGCTTCCAATCCTTGTTTACATGACCGAACAAAACACATTGATATTGACATACATTTTGTCAGAGATCACATCAAATAAGGTTTTCTTGAAGTATAATATCTCCCATCATATCATCAAATTGCAGATCTTCTCACCAAGTCTCTATCTGCTTCTCAGATTGCATTCTTAAATGACAAGTTGCATCTTCATGGCGATCCAACTTGAGGGGGGTATTAGGATTACTGTTATTATTTTCTGTTGTATTTAACAGCTGTATAATAGTTGTATGTTCTGTTTTAGTTAGCACGTGTTGTGTTTAGATTATTTCTTTCTTTACATGTGTATGTTAGGGATATAAGTTTAGGGTGTTGTAACTTGTGAGGGTTAACAAAACAGAATTCATTTTTTGAAACAAACCATTCATTACTTTCTTCTTGTTCCTCCTCTGTACGAAACTTGACTGGGAATTTACAATTGCTCAACTGCCCTCAATCTCTTATCTTGTACAATTTAGTGTCATTAATCTATAGGATGAGTAACTCAAAGTTTATGGCCATACTTGTTTCTATCAAGTTGATGTTGTATTAATAATAAACTAAAACAATCAAACTTGTGATGAACTGATGATGAATCACGTAAAAAACATAGGATATCACAAGAGAGAGATCAAGATGTCATAATCATTCTTTGTTTATGATTTTGGGTGTGATGGGCCATATTTTGAATTACATAATTGGAGGGCCTTCAAAACGGAGATAGTCATACATAACTCCCTGAAATGGGCTACCAACCTTAGATTGGGTGAGAAATATTGTATTATTTCCACTGCGAAGAAAGACACCGGGTACATCAAATCCAAAATACCAGTATAAACCGTGAATTTCATGCCTTGCAATTGCATTATCCCAACCTATCCTTCCAGTTGAAAAGTGAGGATTTGTTATGTTTTGGTCATTGATTCGTACCTGTGTAAGAAAATGTGACTATCCACTACTTACCGGAATGACTTGGAAATCAGAAATTTAGGTTAGTATTTTTTATTTTATTGAATGATATACGACTCGTTTTAATAAATATGATTAGTTTACGAGCAATTATTTTTTAAAACAAGGTATATAATATGCTTTTTTTTTTTTTAATTGAAGAATGAAGGATTATCTCATTTTCAACCGTTAGAGAAAAGATGTTATAAAAGGGCAATTATAGGGGGAAAAAGGTCATTTGTGAAAATTTATTTTCTACCTCGATTGCCGACTGAGTGGCTGACGCTAATGCCAGTTGAAGCTTATACTTGCCTTTTTGATTCACATTTTGAAGCTCAAATCTGATCTGCCAAGTGACAGGGGAATATATACCAGGTCCTACATTCCTGTACACATCAAGGAAAATTAGTTTAAACTAAACGCAGAGAATTGAATTTTTTTCAAGAGATTTTTCAATTCTATAAGAAAATTATGGAGGAGAATCGTTATATCGTTGGAAAACGGTAAGAAATTAAGTAAAGAGTCTGTTAATAGGTAAAGTCTTGGATTCACCATAAATATGCCAATTAAATGCTAAACATATCAGAGGACGATTGTCAATTTTAATGTGAAACTGCAAAAAGTCAAAAAAATTACATGTGATAGGCAATTTAGAGATTTTAAAGAGAACTTTAATTCTTGAGACTGCTTTTATAACTAGCTAAAAACTCGTAAAACAATGCAAGTGTCCATACTTTCTTGTAATTTAGCTAGTAATTACACGTAACACAACAGTTACTTCAAATGTTATTTTAGTAATGAAGAAAAGTCATAAATCCTTTACACCAATTTTACGATTTATGAAGCCAGTTATAAAAGTAGAGAGGATTACCAAAAAAAATTTTAAGAAAAGGGGAAAAAAAAATCGATTTTTAGGTGTATTAAATTTTAAAGTTTCATTTTTTTTTTTGACGATATTTTTCAAGCAATGAAATTAAACAAAAATTTCCCAATCCGTAAATATAAATATAAAAGCAAGATATATTCCATACCTTGAGACATGAGCATAAAACCAATCTTGCCAATAGTTACTAACTCCAACTGTATAAACGAGATCATTAGAGGGATAAAGATCTGCATATCGTGCCCATAGCCCATATTGCCTAAACCTACGAAGAGCGGTCAAAGTAGAATCATTGGAATGATAAGGGGTTTAGTTCAGAGACAATAGGAAAGGATTTAGTATTGTGATTCCAAAAATTACCGATCGCGCTTCGTATAAAGTTTATTCACAAGTGATGGAAGTGGTTGTGGCACATAAAACTCAGCTGCTGTTCTGTCTGGGATTCCAATTTCCCACAAGGTAGGACCATTTCTTGGCGGATAATAAACTAGCTTGCGTAAATGGATTTTACACCCTAAACAAAGTAAAATATTTCACATGTATCAACTATGAAACGAGCTGGGTATTTTATAACAACGCAACTTATATATTAAAGTAAAACTATAAAACCCACTGGGGTTAAGTCGTGACCACCATATCTATAGATTCTTTTACCTATCATCTGATATTTTATTAAACAATCTAATTGACTTACCATACTTAGTACTCTTAAAACAAACCTTCCACTTTGTATTAAGACCCGATGCTGGATCTTGAGTTTTCTCTAGAAATCATCTGTACTTGACTTAACTTAAGTATTTCCTCAAAATTATGTTTGAAAAATTTTTCAAGAACCAATGTATGTTAGATAAATAGAATTTCGTGTATTTACAAGTGAATCAAAGAAACATCACTCATCAATATAAATGATGTATGATTCAAGGTAAATCCTAATATAATACTATAAAATCATACATAAAAAGTTTCAAATATATAAAAAATATCACTGTCTTAAAAATTTTAAATTCCTAAATATACCCATTTGATAAAACAAAACTTGCTGCTTTGAATTATAATATTATCACATACGAATTAACTAAAAATCATGCATGCCAGTTATAGTAGTGATAAGATAGGATATCACACCTGGTGTAATTGTGATGAGGGCTTCATATTTATAATCTCCAACAATACCCGGGACCCATGCATATAAATTGTATGTTCCCACTCCAATATTTTTTATTATAAAAAAACCATCATTGTTGGCAAGTGTCCAATGTTGATAACCCTACATATAACATTTTATTATTAGAATGCAATACTAAACATCTTTTTCTTTTTCTTTTTTTTTTCTTTTTTTTGCATTATATTTTTTGTGTAAAACACCTTTATTTTTCTTTTCAACAAAACCAAATAAATGAAGGATCAATCGGATTGAAAAGGGAGGGTCAATAAGCACACCTTGGCTTCATTTTGCCATGATCCTACTTCACCGGGTGCTGCCAGTCCCACATGTGCGGAGCCTGCTGGCATATATGGAGTTCGCATATATCTGCTGTGCCCAAGAGTAATCAAGTGCAACATCATTAATACCATTAGTGATTGAAAATAAGACTTATAGGACAGTTTTCTCCATGCTTTGAAGCAAAATAATGAGAATACTTATGCAACTAAATCCAAAACAAACTATTCAAAATTGCAATAACAATTTGCCGACGATTTTCTTATGAAAAACTGCTCCAAACAATAGGTATACATCACATTAAGGACTTGAAATTTCATTTTATCTTTTGACAAGGTGTGATAATTGAACATATTAGTAAAGATAAGCGTAGGTATTCACATGACATAGCCCACAATACTAATTTGCTAAGATTCATCGAATTATGTTCCCCCTCTCCCCCTCCTTTAAGTATCATCAATTAAGACATATATGCCGAATATGCTTCATAAAATTTCAAGTTATCAAATGGTTCAAAAACATCATAATGGTATGATTGATCTTCTTTAAAAAATTGAATTCTTTTAATAGTTAGATAAATGTTTAGCAGTGACCACAATATATTTTTAGGAAAAATTGCTAATTTGGTAACTGAACTTTGATGAAAAAATCAATTTAGAACTAAACTTTAAAAAAGTCAAATTTCATACCAATTAAACTTTTCGTATCCCAAACATTATCCACTTAACACTCTCCTTCTATTGGCTCTTAAAATAATGGATACACATCAAGCAACAATTGGTGTATTGGTCTACGTGAACATATTTAGAGAGACTGTGTTTAAGATGAGGAAAAGTTTAATTATATATTAAATTAAACTTTTTAAAAATTTAAACACTGAATTCACTTTTTCTTCAAAATATAGGTACTGGATACCAAATTCGGCATTTCTGCAATATTTTAAATGTATGGCGTTGTATCTGCCCATTACACACACAAGATCAGAAGTGAAAGACGCACCTATCAGAGACATGCAATTTTCCCGTAAACCATTCCTCTCGCTGGAACGAGAAAAATCTTCAGATTGGATGAAATCATAGGGCCAGCTTCTACTTTCTTTCAACATCTAGAGAATCAGTTTTAATTACGCTTCATGAGGTTGCATTCTATATGCGAGAACTAAGAATCCTCAAATATTACAAAAAGTTCAGTAAAGCAAACAACAAAGTAGTGGAGTTAATTTTGTCCACCCTTATAAGCACATACATCGATATTTTTCAGAACATGTATTCATCGCAAGAAATGAATACCTGATTTTTAGCATCCCGCCAAAGCTTTTGGATGTCTTCTACAGGTCTAGCTTTGTTAAGATAGACAAAAACAGGACCAAAAACCTTGTTCCATGGTTCTCCATTCTGAAAATTTGCTACTACGTCTTTCCCTCCATAATGAGCACTCAAAACATCTAATGGAAACTTTTATATGTTAATAAATATAAGTGCAAAACGCATGTAATGATAGAAATCGATAATTTTAAGCATTCCGTTTGATGTAATCGTATCAATTCACGATAAGTTCTAATTTATCCATTCTTTGTATGGTGTTGGTTTTCGATAGATATAATTACTAATATAGTCCATTGAATGAAATTAACATAATCATGGAAAAACATGTCTGAAAAGATTGTTATAATGTAGAAAAATCCATCAGTTTACTTAAAAAATTAGGGCTGATAGATGTATGGTCTTATAGAAATGTAACTAGTTGCGTTATGTGATTGTTACCATCTTTATTGTTTTAGTTACATTATTTTGTGTTCTAACTCAGAAGAAAAATATATAGTCAACATAAAATTTCATTTTACTTATTTACTAAACTTGCCAGAAACTTCCACATCATTTTAAGGATATCAATGCCAATTTACTATTAAGTCATTTAGATTCCTTTATTGTCAAATTTATCTCAATTGGCACAAACTAAAAATTTTATGAACTTATGGTAAAATTTGATTTGTTGGCTGTTACTACTGGTTCATAAGCATTAGCATGATTTGAAAGAATTTAGTACGAGGATTTCCAATTCCATTCGTTGCGGTTAATAAGAGGATAAATTTCTTCAAGGTTTAGTTTGCGACGATACTCGTGTGTGTGTATATATTTCCAGAAGGAACATATCATTTGATATTCATTTACTTAACAAGAAACACTAGAAGAAACGATTTTTGGATTAGCTGTTTACGATCATTTTCTTTAGCAATGATGTAAATCAGCAAACTAGTACTGAACTTTGGTACTTACATAGAGTAGTGTTGGACCAACATGACCGGTAAGGTCCTGCTTGAGGGGTCCTCCAGAGAAACTCATTGCTAGGTGTGATTATCCAGATTCCAACTTTAGGATTATCACATATCCAACCATGCACTTTGTCACCATGTATTCGGAAGAGTATTGGTACTTATCATCTACCTGAGGAAAAAACAAATAAAGTATGATTGAAGGCAAGTCTACTTATTGTTGAATCAATATTTGAAACTATAAACATAGGTTTATTAGTATTTGGAAAAAAAAAAAAAGAACTGATTGAGCCATTTTTAATTAATGGTTCTTACTTGTATTCTTATATTAAATAATATTTCTTCAAGAAGGTTTGATATGGACAATGTTGGATTGTTAATGAAGACGGGTGGTTTTATGTGACATAGACATTTATATTTCATGTATTTCTTATTTGGCAACAATTAAGTTGATATTTTATCACCTTAAGGACAGGGAAGCCTTGAGGATAAAATGACTAAAATTATATTAGATGTTTTTAAGAATTTAATGATAAAGTGGAGAATTTTGGAGAAAAAGTTTATTAATTGATGATTTATCACTTTGAGGACCCATGGAAATCTTTAAAGACAGAAATGATTTTAAGTTTGTACTAGATGCTCTGCACTCTTTTCTTCTAGAAGTAATTTCTTAACAGCATCATATGACCCGATTAATGACTAAATACAACTACTTAACAGAATAAAATATGGCTTATGAGTCTGTTGAAAAGAATTGATTTAAAGTCTTTTTCTTTTCTTCCTTTTTTTTTTTTTAAATTTTCCAAATTATGTTTCAGGGTGTCATCCACAATAGAAAACATTCTACCCAATTATTAGCAGTGCAAGAAATAAAATAGTACCTCGCCTTTCAAGTGAGGATCGGATGCCTTTGTTAAACGAACAGCTTCTTTGTAGCCAAGTGTCTGGCCTATTGCTCGATCTTCTGCGCTTGGCATTTCCCTTTGCCTCCAATCAGATATAGCCATGTAATGAAATCTAACAACACGAAGACGATAGAGCTACATAAACACCGATATATTTATATATTTATATTTTATCTTTTAAGTATGTGCTTTTTGAAGATTCGAGAAAAAAAAATTTACCCATTTAATTTTATAATTGTTGTAATAAAATTAACAAATTATAATTCTTGATCTCTAGAAAAGCCAAAAAAAAAAAAGATTTAAAATTATTTTTAGCATTTATATTACTTAGTATTAAAAATTTCACTAATTTCTCTATATAAATAAATTAATTGTTAAGTTAATGGAACCTAAGGTGTAAAAGTGACTTTCAAGTTGTCCTTATGATACAAAACGGACAGATAATATCTATCTTTAAATCCTATTCCATATAATAAGTACATGACATACATTCCCAGAGGGAGAAGTAAAAAAAAAATAAGGACCAAAAAATGTTGGTTAAGAGAAGAGAGAGACACACACACCTATATATATATATATATATGACATTTTTTGTGGTTGAAGATGTGGATAAAGACGATTTTGTGGAACATAGTGATCCCTATCCTAGTAAAAAGAACATGCGTCAATCTCCGCTTACCTTTGTCCATTAAGCTTGAAGACAGTCCTTAATTGATCCAACTCAAAGTCTGGCCATCCCTGGGGCCTTTTGAGTATGGCATAGGTGTAGAATCCCGAGGAGCCTCGTCGGACAATATACCTAGTAAAGTAAAATCAAAACATTCTTTTTGAGAATTCAGTGATTTTCCACGAAAATGAACCGGGTTTTGGTTTTGGCGCACCGATTATCAATATCTATTTAACAACTTTACGTGGATTTTCTATGAAATTTTATCTCAATAAACAGTATTTTAAGAACAGTAAATACTTATAAAATATAGGACATCATTAAGGTGTGCATTAGAATTACTACAGATCATTCTGCTGTGATTTAATGTAGGGAATGGAGGTCACATAATAGGTAAAACTCAAAATCTACCATTGGCTATAACCTTTTATCGAAACTAGAACTAGAATCACTTGATAACTTGAGTCTCATGAACTATGTACCGTAAGCTGTTAGTACATTGAATTTTCTCGTCAAATTTATACGTACGGTATAAAATATATCCTATAAACTACCCTAACAAATATAACATTGTGATCGGCCAAAATATTATAATATATATATATAACCTTGTGAAATATAATAAACATATAGGTAACCATACAATAGAAATCACGTTACTAAAACATTTAAAAATAAAAAGCTCATTCCGATATTTTATGTTATATATATAAAGAAAGAGAAGACGATGTTTACAGCTTCAACTAATATCCTCCTTTACCCGGCAGATTCTACGCAACGGAGTTCATATAGTTTCTTAGCTTTCAAACTCCAATAATTTGCGCTGGAAAAAAATAAATTATAATTTGAGAAAATAATTTTGAATTATTTTTATAATGCTCAAATCCAATAATAATTAATCAAAAGTTTAAGCCAATAGTAGTTAATGAGCCTTTTTAACAATTTCTTTCAAAAGATTCTACTAAGGGTTGTATTATTCAATATTCTAAATTTTTGGAGGCCCGTTACTTTTCTCCAATTATACATATCGGACTTCAGTCACTTATCAAATTGGACATACTTAGGCCACAGGTCTAGACCTAGCATAATTGGGTCGAGTCTGTTAGCATTAAAAAAAATAAAGAAAAAGCAACGCACCAAAATAAAATATTTTTAAAATTATATATAATTTAATGAAATTAATAGTTTTAATTATTTTTTATTCCCAGAAATTAATAGTATAACAAACAAACATAACTTTAAAATATGATTAATTTGGTCATTATAAAAAAATTGACCTCTAAGGTTTAAAATTTTATGATAAAAAAGAGGTAAAAAAAGGTTATATTTATACAAATAGGATTAGCGATGATACTTTTAACAATAAAAATTCACCTTTAGAGACAATTTTTGTCTCCAAAACATATATTTCTTGTGGAGGCTTTTGTTAGACTTTTACAAAAAAGTAATCTCATTTCTAAATAATGTGTTACTACTTTTTGTTTTTTTTTTTTTTTTTTTTATGGTGACCTCAAGATCTGTTGTTGTTTCATATTCAATAAGTGATAACAAAAGACTTTAATGTTATTGAGCTCAACTTTTCTTTTGAATTAAGATCAATTTATTTAAATTTTTTTTATTTTTAAATAAAATTTCAAAAGAAAATTTAAAGTTAAACTTAAAAGTAAAAAAAAAAAAAATAGTGAAAAGTCATATGCCGAACCTACTAACTAAAATCTTAGAGCATTCCCTTTAGAGGTGCTTGACATGAGTCCTTAGGCTAAGGGCCTTAAAGTTGAGAGAGGCCCTTCTACTTTTTTAGTGTCCTATGTCAAGAACTTCAAAAACTAAGGTTCTTCAAATCTTTTTACAATAGATTCATATTTTTTATTTTATTTTATTAAGTCTATTATAAAAATATACGAAACTCATAAAACTTAAAAAGATATTAAGAATCTCATGTAAAAACTCTTAGGGATAAAGTGGTTAGTTTTTCTAGATCCAAAAGTTCTTAAAATGCTTATACAACACTTTTAGCGCTACTTTGGAACTGTTAATGAAACCACTATTAGCGGTTCTCATTAGGAGTAATCATTTCCAAACTTTTAACCTAATGATTAATCATCCAAATTATTCATAAGGTAGGGTAAGTATGTAGTCTTTATACCTTATATCCACATTAACACTCGTACTCTATAAAGCTCCAAGATGTAATGTGCTGATCATGAAACCTATACTCTATTAAAAAATTATAAAATGATATTAATAAATAATAATACTCTATCTTTTATTTTGTAAGAACTTTTGTTTAAAGGATTGTTTGGATAGTCGGTTTGGTTTTGCTTTCAAACCGAATTGATATTGAATCGATACTAATATGATACTAATAAGTTATTGATACAAATTCAATACATATAAAAATCCAACAATCCAACTTATTTTGGAAGAATTTTGATTGTATGTCCTTGAACTTCTAAGTTATATGAAAGTTATTAATAACGCGATATACACATGCATATCACGACTATAAAACGTGATATATATTTGACGTACGGAGGAATATCGCGATTATAATTGTGATATTCGTACAAAATACTTATATCGTGATTAATAATTGCGATATTGCAACTGTAGTCAAATTAAATCGCAATTCTTTCATGCGATTTTTGTATAAAATTACATATCATGTTTCTTAAACACGATTTTGCAATTGGAAATTGATAATTAATTTCATCCAAACGGTATATTAGTAATTATTTTGTATAGGAACCTTAGACATGTATTGGACTCATTATTTATCTTTTGAGCTAATTAATAAGAAACTGCCTCTAAAGTTTTTATTTAAAATTTGCTAACTGTTTTGCATTTTCATATGTATTTTTTCTCCTTTCAAACCTTACCTAGTTTCAATGAAAAGATTTGAAAAAGAAAAGAGAAAATTTTTACAAGTTTCATGGAGTACCTCGCACCTTGTGAGTTTTATGGGATTTACAATTGGTACAACATGTTATAAGGTAGGTTTTAGATATAAAACTTCATAACCTATATCTTAAGGATAGGATACAAATATGACTATATATTTTACCTATTTTGGACCTGCTAATCCCTGGTTCAGATCCAGGCTTGACATAGGATCCGAATTGGATTGGGTATGACTTATACCCAAGTCAACTAATGTGCATATAATTTATGGTTATGTTATATATCATACCTTTTGTCAACAATTAGAGGAACTGACTTAGGGCGGGAAGCATTATTCCACGTTCTAAGAAAGGACACCTCCACGAGGTCCACAGTTTGGGCTATGATCTTAAAAGTTATCCCAAAATTTAACCTGCAAAATAAATAAAAAGATGAAAAATCTCAAACTGACCCATGTATTGTAGTGTGTGCATGTTGGTATGGCACATTTGCACCGTTTAAAACTAAAGGAAGGTTCAACAAAAGACTAAGGCATCAGCCCTGCTTTTATGATATATAGGTTATCGCTTCACTTTATTCTAAGATCCTTCAAGATATTTATTTAATCATAGTTATTTTAATATATAAATGAGAAAGCATGATTGTTATAGGACAAATAATAAAAAGGACAATGAATTTCCTGATTCTTTGTCAGGCGCTGATGCAACCTGATTCAGTATGAGTAAGTCTTTAACGAAGATTTCGTGTCAAGAACGCATAGAATAGAAGACTGCCTCTTATAGGGGCTTTACAGAGTTTCCAAGCAAACTTGAAAGAAGTTAATGGAATTTTGTGTGTGCTATTAACGAAAAATTTAAGAACATATTTTTGTCGGAAGGATGCTACTAAGTATCAAATATAATTACAATTATCAGATATAATATTACAGATACACGACTGATTACTTATAGAAACGTAACAAGAAAGAAAGTTACGACATTTTAAGCAAACATTCAATGTATAAAGAAAAATATTAAATACCAGATATTAGTGAACTTCGTGTACTTATACTAAGAACAAAGAAGAGTGGCAAAGTATTATAGCTGTCCAGTATACTAATTTTTTCTAGATTTGTTGAACAATTTTACATTGATTATCCAAAGCTGTTTCTATTAGACGAACATATAATTAATTACTACGCAGTTATCTCTGATGTCTTGTAAATATCGCTCTGCCTTTTGAAATTTCCTATAAATCTTCAATTTTATTCGGAAAAACATAAACTCCCTTATATATATTTTGATTATATATATAAGTGGATCGGTAAGTTATTCCCTACTAAGGGTTCGTAGCTTTTTTTTCCCCCCTTTTTTTTTTTTCTTTTTTGCCGAGGCAATACTTATAAATCAATTAAAGAAACAATTTAAAACGAGGTAAATTACGTGTCGATGGTATCAGGCTTGGAGGGCCAGTTCCACACCACATCCCAATACCTATAATCATGCAAGAAACATAAGTTTATGGTTTGAATATAATAGACTGCATTATGAAGATTGTAAATGCCAAATATAATATTTAAAATGCTCATCATTAATTACAGAGATTAAATAAACCAAACAGAGATAAAAAGACATTTATAAATGCATTTGATTTAACATTTTGACAATGCTCATTTCATATTTATATGTTTCATAAGCACGTAACGTTAAATTCTGATATTTTGCAGTGGAAGGTAAGTTGGAGTACAATCGACATACCCCCGATTATCGTCTTTGTTTCGAGCTTCAAGTAAGTTGTCTATCCCATTGTACGAGATGCCTTTTACATTCCCTCCTGGATTGGTCAAAATGACCTTACTATGCCATTGTTTATTACCACCTGAAGCATATAAAAGTACAATGTATCAAGCACGAATAGCAAACCTATGAACATAAATTAATGTTCTTGTTCATAAAACGCATTAACTCTATTTAGAGGTGGATGATCAAAGGATCATATAATTAAAGAGATTGGACTTATTTTAATTAAGTCGATATTAAAATTATTTGTAGAATAATACGCATTTTTTATTATAATTATATTACATATCACATATACGAAACAATTTAATTGATAGGTATACCCATGCTATTTTTCATACTCAATAGGAAGGAAATTTTAGAGTTCTTTTCTTATAAAATAATTATGGATGTTGAGTGCACACTTTATACAAGTCAAAAAAATAAACTTCTAGGGCATATATCGATTGAAATATAACCATCAATTTATAACAAAATTGAAAAAAAAAAAAACTAAATTTAAGCAAAAAATTGCAAGTAAAAAGAAAAAGAGTACAAAATATAAAGATGATTATTCTATAATTTTTTCCAAAATGACAAAAAGTATCATTTTAATATAAATGATTATATATATCCATTCATTTATATTGCATTAATTATGAAAAAAAAATGTTAGTACATCGAACATGTTTGCTATTGTTTATTATTAGTATTCTCTGCCATTAGATCGAAATACCTATATATTATTGAAAATATAATTATTCAATAACAAATAAAAAAGATTTATTATTTAAAATATATATGCATACTTTTTATTACTACAAGAAATTAAAATAATTAGTATTTTTCTGGACAAGGGAGGGTAGAGCCTTGCCGACCCCTCTGGTTCTGTCCCCAGCTGTCTTTGCTGAACATTGTACTTTCTTTACGCCCATGAGTAAACACTTGATATCATATAGTAGCTTCTGGTGTTGTTCCATTTGGCAATATTTTTTTGTATATATACAAAGAAATAGAGTGAGCTTTACCTGGTCATTCAGCACTTGAAGTTTGACCGGTGAAGCAGGTAGGTTGTATTAGGGGTCGTTCCAAGTTTCCTGAGAATCACACATTAGATATTTTGAAATAAGTGACAATCAGCCAGAAAATTTTAAATTTCAATGAATTCATCGTTCAGCCGACTTATTTTGTTTTATGTTGTTTTCTTTTTCGAAATTTTACCCTACTTTACAAAAAATACATCAATTTCTCTCTTCAAAACTAAGTTAATGACTTCACTCCAATATTGGTAATTTGTCTTAAGCGTCTGTAATTTTACGGACATTTTTGTAAGTACCACCACTTGGAGATTTTTTATTCCTCTCCTAATCATTATAATAAGAGGGAGATTCGAATATAATAATTTTCATTTAAGAGGATAAGATGATGTGAATAGATTATAAAGTTATTAGACTCTTATAAAATTACTTAAAAGAGCATAAAATTATATGATGATCTGTATTATTAGAGAGGCATTTATTTATGGATAGATATTTGTGAATTAACTTGATACTTTCTCATTTTACAAAATTTCATTAATATAAAAATCAAACTTTTTCCCCCTATTATGCGAGAGTACTTTGAGATTTTGTAATGGTACTTATTAACCATCCAAACTTGCATGAAAATCTCCTAAGAATTTCAAAAGAATATAAGATATTAAAAATATCTGCTTTAATTCATTGGAAAAAACAACTTTAAAAATACATCAAAAGTTTAAAAATTATTGAGGGTTCGTAATCTGACATATAAGTGCTTCGTTAAACATATTATATTATAAGTTGTTGGAGGCACTGATTGATAAATGGCAATTCAAGACGATTGATTCCCTTAAGGATAACCAAAAACCAGTCCACCGCTTATTTTATGTTTTTACTTTTATACTCGACAATATAACAAAAACTGTATACGTCTGTCTATATCCACGTTATTTAAGGGGAATGTGGAGTTTTGTACAATACATAGAATTACTAAAATAGCTCTCATTTGATTTTTTAAATATTCAAAATCATAATTTGGATTTTTTAACATTTATTATGCAATTCAATATTTCTAATTTGAAAAGAAAATATAATTATTTTATGACAACCCATTCACCTTACGGATAATAAATTACTGATGAGGTATGAATAAACCATTAAGTCCATATATTTATATACATGTATATATGCACTTTCATAATGAATGAAAAGGGCAAAAATGTAGTATTGAAGAAAATCATAAGGATGTTTTGCCTCTGTGACTGTGAGTAATTATTTAGTACCAATTTCAAGCAATGTGTGTTCCGATCCATTGACATTCCATCCATGATTTTGAAACAATTTTTTAAAAAGTGATAAAAGTAATAATAAATTCTCATTTCTTATCCCATGCGGTCCATTTCGGTTGAACCTTCTAATCGTTAATCGTATATGCTTTTACCAGACAACTGATCCGATTTAACAACATTAATTATAATATATACGTATTATTATGATTTATTTATTTATTTTTGGCCATCGATATATACGTATTGTTAATGTCTTGGGTTTTCTTAGGAAACAAGCAACAATTATTAGTTTCAAAAAAATTTCAAAATACAAATATTGACATAGTAAGTGTAATTGTACTTTAGTTAATTCTTTGATACCTATAACATATGATTTCGATTTTATGATAGCATTAATGACGTTTATTGAGTCCTTAAACATCATAAATCAAGTTTTTGTTTCACCCTATTTTTTACATCAACTCTTCTTTGATTTAAGTAGGTAGTTTCATCCAGGAAAATTTCTCTCAATTTTAATATTTCAATTATGATGGATATGAATCAATGCCATTAAATAGTAATAGTAGACGAGACCAATACTGAAAAAATTAATAAGAGGACAGAATTTTCGACATGTACTATTAATTATTAGGAAGATTCTAATTCCCGATTGGTTTCTCTGTCATAATTCCGTGCATTTATGTTCTTTATGGACAAAAATATGCTTTTTATTCAATTTTCATATTCAGTGTATTTTATGAGTGTTCTTCTATGGCATTTCTTTAATCAAATAATCATCCTTCTTTTTTTTTATTCTCTTTAAAATTCTCTATTCTCCAAGTGATCTTGACTATAAAATTAATTTATTCTCTTATAAAAATTTTGAATTTATATATGTGATAAATTTTCAAATCGAACTAGATTGTTTTAGAGAGAGTAGAAGCTGTGACTATACTATTTCTTTCGAATCCTATCCGTGTTTTTCAATTTTTGAGTGGCGAAATTTAAAATGGACATGAAAATTATGAGAAATTATCCATCTTCTACAAATGGGTTTCTTAATTAATTCTATAATTGTGTTTACCTTTTCTTTCTCTAACTTTAGAGTTTTTAGGGTTAGGATTAATTGGAAGAACACCACATTTTAAATCTTGATGAGACTACAGCATTTGTACTATATAGAATCACAGGCTAGACATCCTTTTTAAGCTTCATCACTATTAGCAAATATATTAATTGTCAAGATTAACACCATCATGGAATGAAAAAAGGCAATATGGGTTGATAAATTTAAACTAACCTATAAATTAGGAAATTCAAAATAAAAGATTAATTAAGGCCACACACCTTTTTGGTTGGATAATCTCGGACAGAACTGTATTCAGAAGAAGCAAATGAACAGCCAAAACAACGATTTGGTGACAAGCACTAACTTTGGACATTGTTACAATAATTGTCCGTGTATAGCCTGTAAATCAACAGCACATACTAAAACCCCTAAAAATTAATACTAAAAAGATAAGGCAATTCACTGCGTGAACAAATTTACCTTGTATTGTTTATGCAATGAGGTTGTCAAGGCTACAAGACAATGGACTCTTGCTCATTCGCTTGCTTCGGTCTCGTCTCGCTCTTTTATATATCTGAAAATCTCTTCTGATCTCTTTCTGTACGAAACTTATTACGCAAATCTCGCCATGATGTATTTGCTCAATTTCATTTCCTTTTTGTGGTTGAAACGATAATTCAAAAGATAGGGATCATGTAATGACGAATCCTGACTTCTGTGCCAATATCAATATAAATGATGAGGGTAATCATTAGTCTGTTGCTGAATTTATTAATGCCCGTTATTTTGCGGCTTAAAAAAATCCTGATTAACTTCTATTTAAATAAAATTTACCAAAGAGTGAAGGATTCCTTGATTATAGTTTCCATATTAAGAGATTTTTTGAAAATCAGAAGGCGACAGCATGACCAAAACATGGAGATTTCACCCCCATTTATTTAATAGGATCCCCTTTCTCTTAATCCCAAAAGAAAATCTTCTATTTAGCACACACTTGACTACATATTCACCCTAACAAGTTAATGTCACATTTGATATACTGTAACAGTAACAAATCTAGGATATATCGAATAGTGTTCATGGTTGCATTCTTATTTCAACAATTGGACTTGAGTGAGAAAACTAGAATTTCTTCAAAATCATCATCAAAACTGTTAAACTATTTTTTGTTGTTTTACCTCATTTATAAATGTGTGTATATACATGTGTGTATCATAAGAGTAAGGGTAACAGTCCAAAATTTTACAACTCGAATATAAAATCATTAAGTAAATAATATGAAGTTTTTGAAAATGTTTTAAAGGAAATATCATAAATCACTTCTAATTTTTCGCGTTTAAAAAAATAATATTAAAATACAAACAAACTAATTGTTAATTAAGAATTTGAATGAATAACAATAAAATTTTAAGATACAATTTCACAGTTTTACGTAATCAATAATTGATAATAATTCCGTAACATAATGACAAAACCTAATGCAACTCTAATAAGGTAATGATAATTTGGACAAATATGCAAAGAGCTAAAATAAGACCTCTTGATTTTAAAATTTTCAAGACGTTTACGTTAATGAAAATTATAAAGCACAATATCAGTAATGATTAAAAAGAATATGATCATTGTATATTTTGTATGCACATTGCTATATATATATTATATATATTCAGATAAGAATGAAAAACAATTATAAAACCTTCATTTGTTGACCTTGTTGTGCTGTATGAGTCATGTGGTGTCCTTATGCGTTGTCTTAGGCCTAGAAACGAGTCGAGTCAAGTCCAGTTAACTTGTCTGTTGTCCATCGTCTTTTGTCTTTGTTGAGTTTAGGTCTTCTCTAAAAATCGAGTAATGAATGTTGAATTTGCTAAACTAATTCTTATTGTTTTATATACTATATTGCATAGAATTTCAATCGTATGGAGTTAATGAAATTTTAAAAAGTTTCAAACTACTAAATCAAGAAATAAATGATGAATAATAGATGTTTATGAAAGAAGGGATTAAACCTAAATAATAGTAAATCTTAATACATTTCTTGAAAATGAAAAAAAAATCAAGAAATTCAAATAAATATAATAAAAGATCAAAGCAATGTAATCATACTATGTGTAAGCTATAAACTTAATAAATATGAATGTTTAACAAAGGAATCAAAATTTCTTTAAGAAATGAGATATAATAGCAAAACTTGAAATTAAAACTTAAGTTAGAAATTGAATTTGAATAATCAAATTAAACCAAGTAGAATAATTAATAAGATAAAATTACATAAATTGATATAACCAATTAATAAGTAAATTAACTTGGATTTGAGATTTCAAATGACCCATTCATATAGTCAATTTGCTTTAACTAACCTCTTCAACCAATCAAATCTTTTATCTTTTATAAATTTAAATTAAATTTCCTTTCTTTTAGTTCTTAACTTTCTAAACTTTTGGAAAATAACAATTTCTATGTTTAGTACATTTATGAACTTCAAATTTTAGTTTATTTCACAAATTGATTCATTCAATCCTTCAAAACCATCAAATTAAACCCTTTTATTTCTTTTAATTTACAAATCACCCAAAATTCTCAAGTTCATTTGCCAAAATTTATAAAAGGTTATAAATTACCTAATCTAATCTACACTCTATTTTCTTGATTCCCATAAATTTTGAGTTCAAATGCTTATTTAAAAATATCAATTTTCAGCTTGGATCCAAACTAAATATCAATTTTTTGCAAAATTAAATTTCTAAACTAGTCTTTTGATTCAAGCACTTAATTTGTATGTTATAAATTCAAAAATTATTTTCTAATTATTTTTTATAGTTAAGATAAACATCTGAAAGATTAAAGCCATAATCCTTTGTTAATAGCCATCCCTAATTCTTGTCCTCTAAATGCTTTTTCTTTGACTTTGCTGCCATTTTTTTCCCTTCATCTTCTTTTCCCTTTCTTTCTTTGTTTTTACGTTTTCTTCTCCTTCCATTCTTCCTCTCTTCTTTTCTCTCAAATACCATACACAATCTCAAATTTAAATAGGATTAAAGAAGAAATGAGAATAGAAAACAAGATCAAAGGTGGAAATCATGCATGAAGCTTCAAAAACTTAAGAGGAGTAATAAACAAGAAATCCAAGTTGTCTAACAAGATAAGTTTTGCTTTTTCTCCTATTTTTTTAATGATTATCTATGTTTGTATATGTTGGTTTGATGCTTGATACATGTTGGGTGGTGAAGAAGATGATGAATAGTAGATATAGGGTTTGATGAAGAGTTTGATGGTGTTTGATGTTGTGGGATAAATATAGAAGTGTTAGAAGCATAAAAAACTAGTTTATATGATGATTAGATTACGTTTTGATGGAAGCAAAGTGTGAAAATTTTGATGAAAGGATGAAGAAAAGTGGAAGGAAATTCATGACAAGGGTTGTAGAGGCAACACAGGCATGTATGACACTATGCTGAGTGTTACAAAGGGATAAAATCGAATCTAGTCATTTTTTTGGGTCAGTATGGTCGTGCAGATTGGTCGTGCAGTTTTCCTTATTTCGTAGTCTAACAGTAATTTGACCATAACTTTTTCATCCGAAATCAGATCAAGGTGATTCAAAGGGCTACGAAAAGCTTAAAAAGAGATCTACAACTTTCATGTTTTAAGTTGTTCAAACTTTAAAAGTATCAAGGCATAAATTTTGATTAGTTTCAGATGCTACATTTTTCAAACAAAGTTAAAAACTTGTATTTACTTGTTAAATGTGTTCAGTTAAGTATAAAATGAACTTAGCTAATAAAACTAGGTTCAGCTTAACTAAATGGACTTGAATGAATTAAAATGAATTGAATTGATTAAGTATATTCAACTTGGCTAAGATTAAGTTAACATAGACTTGAGTTCATCAAATGAGCTTAGTTAATAAACCTAGGTTCGATATAGTCTAATAAATCATGAGTTAAAATGAGATTGCTTAATTTAGAAATCTTGTAGGATTTCGTATTGGTTTAGTGGGATGAATGATTATAACTTAGTAACTAAACTAAGCTTAATGTAGACTTTGGATATAAAGTAAATTAGTTAATAAGCATAAGTTAATACGATTCTTACAAATGAACTTTATTAAACGAAAATGAGTTAGATTGGTTAAGTTTAATAAACTTTATTAAGATTAAGTTAACATAAGATTAATAACTTGTAATTGGTTTAGTAATGATGTAAATCACCTTTTAGGCTTAGCCTTATTTATGTGGAAAGTATGTGGTTTCAAATGCTTGTTTATTAGAAAATGAGTCTTTTGAATATAAATGACATGATGATGTTTATGTAATAAAATATTATAAACAAAGAAAGAAGAATTACTTTGACAGATAATGGAGAACTGTTCGTATCTTGGCAGGGTGATTTTCACAACCATGGCGGGGTTTCTATTAGTGTCTGATCAAATTAAGGCTTTAAAATAAGTTTAAAAACTCTTGGATAAGTGTCTACTTTTGGAATAATCTCTGTTATAATCATAGCAATATTCAATTTCAATTCGGTTTTCTTATATGAAGGATGTTGATAATTTGATGCTGGTGATGACAATATTGATGATTTGATGTGGATAGAGATAATGTTTTTGTTTGCCTAGAAGCTTATTAAGACCTACCTAGATGTCAAGTAAGTAACATTGATCCTATCGCCTTGTTTGTGCTTGTAATGTAGTTGCACGTAAAGCTAAGATAAATATAATTGAATGCGCATGGGATTGGGAATTCGATTATTGTCTGGTGATTATTTGATTGATAAATTACTAATATAAAAGTGATCACCCATTGTTTGTAATAATTGAGTAATTATTGTGAATGAGTGTTTGTAAATTGATTCGTCACCCTAATAAAAAGACCTAATACTATTTGGCCATTTAATTAAATGGACATGCACTGCATGACATCATACTTGCATTATCATGGTGTTCACGTCACGTATTAATATTCCAATTCTGTAATTGCACCTTTAAGAGTCTAGTGAATCTAATTAGGACTACTATAAGGTTGTCGACTTTACAGAAACTAAGCAGGCACCAAAGGACATCACCCATGCTGGAGTTGGCTTTAAGGATTAATACTTAGGGAGGTTCTATGGTTCTAAGAGAAGTGGAAGGTATATTGGCAGTAAAAACGTTTTGATCCATGCACAAAATGAGTGTGAAGTGACGTCCTCACTCCTTAGTTTTTCTAAGGAGAAGTAGAGGCTACGTTTGATAAAACGAGTTTCAAAGAAAATCATCCCTCCTTAGCTATGTTTAAGGAGAAGTTAGAGATTATTTTTCAATAAAATGTGTTTCAAACTGAAATCCTCCCTCATTAGTTATATCCAAGGTCAGTTAGAGGTTACGTTTGTTATATGAAATGGTTTTGTGCTAAGAAAGTTGTGAGTTGAAGGCTCTAAATAAGAAGACACCCTTTCCTTAGTTCACAGTTCTACCAGGCATGAATGACTTAAGTTAATTCTTCAACTCCTAAGAGAGAGCATAAACCTCTACTGGTTTGGATTCCGGTCATCTAAACTGTACATGTCATATATTTGAATGTCACGCCTCGAAGGGTACCCTAAAAGTGGTAGTCCGCCGTACACAATATTAAAGCCTAAGAATGACCACCTTAGTCATGCGAAGACTTCCATACTATGTACAAGGCGTCTAACACATGGAGGAGACTCATCGGAGTGATACATTTTATGTTGATATAACTTGAGTAATAATGTAAAGAAATTTCAACTTACTATACTCCAAATACAAAGCATTATACTTCAGTTACATTCATCAAAAGATTCCACTACATAAACTATTACAAGGCAAATCATAAAACCTATCTAATAACTTCAAGTATTCTTATTTCTTGCCGGAATCCCGAAGTCATTCTCGGCTCCAACCATTACGGTCCCCACTTAGCATTCTTCAGATAACCTGTTTAATCAAACATCTATTGGGGTATAAGCTATACTAGCTTAGCGAGTAAGAACTTCCAAGATTACATTTATATCACATCATACAAATAAGTGACTAGTCAGACAAGTGATATGCACCAAACACGTGAATTTAACAAACATATGACCAGCCGGAAATTATATGTGGATGGACTTGCGCCCTCTATCCGGGTTAGCAGATTAACAAATCCTGCGGTACGACGCAGTTTTAAGCTCACAATCACTAACTATAATTTCGTTTATGGATTATGATTAACCAACTCATATTCATTTTATGGATCATGATTAACCAACTCATATTCGTTTTATGGATCACGATTAACCAACTCATATTCTTTTTATGTCACGATTAACCAACAAATGCTAATGCTCCATCCCCATTGTGATATGAATGAGTTCAATTTCATCTTCAATTCCGAATAATCAATTATACCAATTCTTTTAAGTGATCAATCAATAATCACAGACAATCAATTCTAATTCATCTATACAAGCAATAGTTAATCATACGGCTTCGATATTCTTACATTCCATTTCTCATATCAACAACAAGCATACACAGTCTCCATTCGTCCCCATCATGCATATCCATTTTATCTTTACTAAATATCTAGTGCAACTATTATTACAATCACGTACAATAAATGAAATTGGAAGTAATACTCACCTGGCCATTGGATCACTGGTCTCTTAGTACAAGTAATCCGGTGGTAAGGAATCGTCGATATTGGGGTCACCTAAAAAGGAAGAAATACCCTAATAAGTATTTCATCACTTAACTAGTCCAAACTATCTCATACAAACTATTAAGTTCGTAATTCTCGTCCTAAGTGGGAATTCCAACTTAAAACTGCCATAACTTAATCGTTTTTACTCGGAATTTAGCAAATTATATATCGATTTCTATCTACTTCTTCGAAAGATCTACCTATTTCTAATATTATATTTAAGTTTTGAAACTTGAAGTTTCGAAAAGATCGGATCAGATCAGAACAGTGGCAAATTCCAATATCGAAAAATAGTTTTGTAAATGTTTGTAATGTTCCTACTATATAGATTAACTACATATGCAATATTGATGATTTATCATGAATGGCATGTTATGAGCTTGATGCATGCATGCTTTGATAATATTCATAAAAGAAATTTAGAAACTCTTTATTTGTAAGACCTCCATGGCTATTTACTTTTAAGAAAACTAATTTCCTAACTTTGATCATTTCCTTTTTTTGGATTTATTTCTCAAGAAAATAATTATCCTTGCTAAAATTGAGTCTTCATTATATCTATTACTTATGACCTTCATTTCTACATAAAAAATTTCTATTTTACATTTGTAAACATGTCTTCAAGTAGGGTTATTCCAAAATCCGAATTTGTAAAATTAGTTTTTTTTTTTTTTAGTGATTCCTTTAAGTAAAAATCATTTGATACTTAGAAAATTAAAGCTCAACCATACCTACCACTAAGGACTTCATTTCTTTGATAAAAACTTCTAATTTGAGTTTGAAAAATATGGGTTTTCATGCCATTACTCTATTATTACGAATTTCTAAAATGACAACCACTCAAATTTTTCCTACTTCATTTCTACTCCTGTTCTATATATTTTTTTAGCAAATCCCATCTTAATTTATCAAAATCATTACTTGCGATACTATGACCAAACTCTTCATTTTTCATATAAAACACAAGTTTTGAAGTTGATAAATGGTGTTTAAGGCATGGTTTTGAAATCATATGAATTTACAAATTTTAGATAAACTCAATTTTCATACTTTGTTTCTACAATGCATCATGCATATATGTATTACCTACAAAGTATTGTTATGAAGGTTATGAGATGATCTACCTATATGTATGCATATAGTACCAAGAATTCTTTTTGAAAACCTTTACTTTGCAAAACTTTGAATTTTACTAGACTTAAAAAAAATAGTTTTTCTTCTTGTAAAATCATACTTGCTTTTATCAAAACTCAACTTTAATGACCTATATAACCACTACCTTCAATATTTCAATAAAAACCTTCATTTTGGGGTTAGAAAATAGGTGTTTACATAGGTGGTTTGCCTAAGTAAGAATTTTACAAAATTTTACAAAATTTTACAAAATTTTAAAGAATGAAAACATTGTTTAACCTATTCTTGGAAACCATTTGTTGTTCTAGGATTATATTTGATAATCTTCCTTATCCTTGTCAAAACTTGGTCTTTATTATATATATTCCCAGACTTCCATTTCCTATAAAAATTATCATTTTGGCATTTGGAAATGAGTGTTTAAATAGTGGCTATTTTGAAATCCGAATTTTTGAGAAATTCATTTGAGCTTGTTTTCTTTGTAAAACTCATTTAGTCTTTCAAAAACCATTTCCTAATCAAACCTACCCCTTAAAGCTTCTATTTCCTTAATAAAAGTCTTGTTTTGAAGTTAAAAAATGGGTTTTCAAAATTGGTTTTTGTTGAGATCCGAATTTACAAAATTTATTTTTGAACATATCTTTTGATAAAATCTATCTAAACTTATGAAAATCCATTCCTTACATATCCTATCTTAATAGCTTTTCATATCTTGACTAAAAACTTCATTTTTGAGTAAGAAAACATGTTTAAAATATGCATTGGCCAAAATCCGAAAATAAATTTTGTTTGAAAATTAATCTTGAAAATCATCTTTGAACCATATAAAATGAAGTCTTGATGATATATACATTAAGCCTTCATTATCTCAAGTAAAAATTTATTTTGGAACTTGAAAGTGTTTTTAATAGGGTCCTTGTCAAAATACAATTTCACAATTTTTGTTTGGGTTCAAAACCAAGATCTACACTTAATATGAATGGAACATAAACATAAAAGAAATCCATGGTAGTAAACTATAAGCTCATAGATCTAAACTTTACTTATCAAAATCATTCATTTATGTTATCTATACCCTAAACCCTTCATTTTAAATGAAAAATACACATTTTGAAGTTGAAAAATAACTTTTCTAAATATGGGTCCTTTTTTATCCGAATTTTCAAAAATGATTTTTGATGAAAATAAAATAGATCTTGAGTTTTCTAAAACTTTTCTACTATCATCATGCCACTACAAGTTGTTTATGAATATAAAACAAAAGTCTAATGCATGTATGAACCTAAAACAAATAGATCTAGTTATAAATTCATGAGCACTATAATAGTTATGTGAATGGTGAATATATGTATAAATCATAAGCAATAACAAAAATAATAACTTCAATAACAAGATCTAAGGCATAAACAAAAATCAAAGCTATAAAAAATTAGATCTACAAAATATAACTACTTTTAACAAGAAAATGAAAATGATACAAAAATAATCATAGAGAAGAGGAGTGTTTCATTTTGGCAACAACATCCTTACTTTAAGCTTATGGAATGTCATTTGATGCATGAAATTCTCACTATACTTTACCTATATCACCTATGGAAGCTTGAGAAGAAAGTTTACTTAAAAATCTTCAAGAAATATGTGTGGAAGCTCATGGAAAAATAGGGGCAGCTTGTGTTCTTGAAAAACAAGGGCAAAATGAAGAAAGAAAGAGAGGAAAAGAGAGAGAAATGTCACGACTCTAATAGGGGGCCTAACAGGATTTATCTAAAACCATCATATCACTGTGCACCCGTAATGAGAGCCGTCTTGTATGTCAGAGTTATACAAGACTCTATTATTTATAAAATTTATCATACAGATGATATAATATATTACAGTATTTTAACTAATGAATCCTATTTTCCAATTTCCACCAAGATCGCAGAGAATCGTATCCCCCACCAAATAGTGAAATTGGGTTTCCAAACTATAACATACAAAATTTAAATTCATCTAATTTACATTCTAAGTTCACCATATCCTATATCTCTATCTTCAATAGAGTTTGTTGGAGATCTCTTCTCACATTCCTAGCCCAATCCCAGCTAGTAATAATCCTGCACAAAATCTGTAGGGGGTGAGCGAACCACGGGCTCAGTGAGTTCATTTCCTCACTACTACCGGTCACGCAAGTTATCAAACATTAATTATACACTCATGCAAATCTATCTATACGCAATAAATGCATACGTAAGAATGCAAGCAACACATCTATGGGGTCCGAACCATAGACGATGTAGATTTACCTGTCTACACTTCAGTTGTCTCCCATACTTACCCGCATGGGACACCTCGCCTTAACCGTACGAGGCTGCCTGTGGTTTCTCCATCCAGACACACCCAATGCTTAACCGCCATTGGTAACAACAAATATTCCCCAACGTGTTCACGTGATTTACGTTGGTTCATATTTAAATATATAAAATGCCAATTTAATGGTCATTCTTACATCCATCACCAATCTATGGTGAATCGCACAAGTAGACACCGACTCGGTAACATCTACTGCCAAAAAACCATCACCCTATAAGGTGAATCGGCGGATAGACCCAAATTCAGGTAACATCTATCGCCAATGACCAGTGGACCCAAATTCAGGCCACATCCACTGTCACAACAATACTCGAAATGTCCCATGTTTATCTCATAAACTCTTTTAGTATAAATTCTTCTTTCCAAAGGATATAAAAATAACCTGGAATATTCCAAGTCGGATTTCTTTAAAATACATTTCAAAATACTTTTGTTTTCAAAATTAGGACATTTCCTACAAGGGGATCAAGCACATGCGACAAGTATATCCGATTAGTTTAGCCGAATAATTATCTTTATCCATTTATGCAGGTGATCATGCGGATGATAACACTCACATCAACCAGTCATTCCATACAAGCAATACAATCAACATACCAGCAAACAGTAGCAATCACAAGCAAATAGTAGATCATCAGAATTCCCTCACCTGTGGTCCTCGCTAAGCTACTGGCAGTCCGGAATTGATCTATTTTCCTATGAAAGGAAATAACAGAGATTTATTATTGGATTATTTCTGTAAAGAAGTCTTCTAATTTAAAGGTTTGACTCTATCGTCGGATATTAAATTAAGTCTGTCATATTAATTACTTTATTGTTAAATAATTTAGTTGAATTCTTATAGGTGCCTAACTATTCCGTATCGGTATTTGTATAGTTTTTATTAATTGCTATCTATATTTTTATTTAAGAGGTTTGTCTTTTCTTAAGTTCTACTTGCTTAATAGAAATTTTTATTTATTAATTCTTTGCCTATCAACCTTATCTGTCTCTCAAATTGGTATTTCTATTTATTTAAGGGTATGTTTAATATCTATATCTTTCAAAAGTTATAAAAATCGTATGTAGATATATCAAATTTCATTATACTCAGTTTCATTCTTATTGTAAAACAGGCTAAGTTTAATACTACAATATTATTAGTAATATTATTTTGAAACGTTAATATCAATATTAGTAATAATACAAGTATAATAATAGCAACTATCTTCATGTTATAGTAATAATAACATTAGTGATGAAATAATAATCGAATTATTGTTAATAAAATAAATGACCTTAATGTAAAAATAATAGTGTTTGATAATTCTGATGAAAGTATCAATAATACGGAATACTATAAACAGTAATAATAATGATGATAATCATAACTATAGAAATAACAGTAACATTAATATTGGTTTTAAAGAGTAAAAACTAAGTAAATTTCTATTTGTGGTTTCTTATTTGTTTTAAATTTGATTTCGTTGTATAAATAGTCGATTTGATAGTACCCGAGGAGTACTTTCTAGTAGAAAAATTATTTTTCAAGAAAAGAGATTTGTACAATTTTTAAATTTATGAAACACATGCATAGATTTCAAGTGAATCCTAACAATTGTATTCAAAACTTGTTTTTATCATATCTAACTCATTTCTAATCCGTTTTTGATGAATAAATAGTCGTTTTCATAGTATTTTCCGAGTACAATCCATTAATGGTCTTAGTTTTATCAAACAAAGTCATTAAGGACACGAAAAAGGCAAGAACAGTCGGCTCTGTTCGCACAAGTCTGGCAGCAGAAATCTAAATTTTGTTTTTGCAATATCTAATTCGTTTCTTATATCCGTTTTTAACAAATGAGTAGTCGATTTCATAGGATTTTTCGTGTTCTTTCCATTGGTGCAGTCGTTTTTAGCTTAAAACAAACACACCAATACAGTTTATTTATTCTTTCCAACGGTCTACATGAGTTTTGAAGTTTACTTAGCTAGTTTTAAGTGTAATTTTGGTTCTTTCTCTAAGATTTGGATTTCTACACTTCTAATTCTTCAAGTTGATGCATTTATATATTAAATAATCTAAATAACATAAATAATATTGTTAGATCTATTTTGGTAAGTTTATAAAATAATTTCTAAAGATAAAACAAAATGAACACTTGAATTAATATGATTCTTACCTTGTTTGGATGAGACGGGGTTTAGTTCCTCTTTGATGAAAGTAATGATCTAAAGAGAAAGGTTAGAAAGTGAGTAACTTAGGAAAACTAGTCTAGCTAAACTAACATATAACTATTTTATTTTCTTACATTGTTGAGTCTAGATTCCAATTTTGAATCTATGATGAACCAAGGCCATTCAACTTGGTTTTTGATGTTGTTGAAGGAAGGGATTTGGTGTTTCTTAAAGTGTTTGATATTTAGATAAAAGATAGGAAGGAAAACAAGGGTTTTCTACTTAGTTTTAGGTCTCTTCAAAGCTGTCCACATGAGCGAAACACCAAGGAAAAAGGGTTGTTCGAATTTCCATTTGTAGCTAAGTTTTTAGAGTAGATTTGTGGGAGTTAAGAGCTAAAATTGTGGCTAAATCAAACCTATATATATGTACTAATGTTAGGTTAGAGTTAGGACAGAAAAGAGAGTGTTTTGGACTTGGGAAAATACAAAATTCCAGCTGTTGTTCTCGGTAGAAATTTCATGCGATTTGAGGATGAATTTGTGATAAATTTGCATGAAATTTGTAGCTGATTTCAAGGGGAATTAAATGTGTTTGTTTGGTAGTTAATTAAGGTTTTTTATGTGTGTAAAATTGGGGCTCAAGTTGCAAGAAATCGGATCAAAATCGGGCTTAATTCGTACGGAACAGGTGCCAATTTCCAATTTTTCTGCTGCTGTTTTTGGTTGATGTTTTCCAGCTGGTTGTGTGGTGTTATGGTCAGACTTCCTTTGTTGTTTTCTAGCTAATAAATGGTGCTTGAAGTGTCCATGTAGAGCCTACTATTGGTGGTTGTTTAGTCAAAATCTCACTCAAGCTAAGCCTATATGTTTATCAAAAATCGAGCTGGAAGGTGTAGATGTTAGCTGTTCTGTTTTGGGATCTTCCTCTGTTTCCGCTGCTATTTGGTGAATTTTTCAAAGCTAATTGGTGTTGATTTGGTTGTTTATTTGAGTTGAAATTCTGTATTAATGTGTTCTGATGTGGATTGTTTATTGGATTTTATGTCATCTTCAAGTTGAATTTTGAAGTTCAATTCGGATCAAAGTTGTATGTTTGTGTGTGAATTCTACAGCCGGAATTTCCAATTGTTGCCACTGCACGTAATGCTCTGTTTTCCAGGCCGACGCTCTGTACGCTGATGGGTGAGCTGTGCGTGATGGTCAGCCTTGCTCGTACAAGGTAGATGCTGCGGCGTGAAGGTGCTTGTCTGCGCGTGGAAACAATGTTTAGCCGACTCCTGTTCATCGAGGAAATTTCTATAGCGCGACCTTTGTTTCGTGAAGGATGAAGACTCCTCCTTTGTTCCACGTCAACATTCTGCAACATTCTCTTTGTTGTCACTGTGATCGGACATGAAGATGCAGCCGACATTTCCCACTGCAGCGTGAAGGATCTGTTGACTTTTGCACCAATTGCTTTCTTTCAGTGATTTCATCTTGATCCGAATTAGCTGGATGTGAATTTCAATCCAGCTGAGATGTCCTCTGCAGCCGACTCCAGCGAAGGACTGTGCGTGGAGAAGGGGCTGCTCTGCTCGTCTGCTGCTGTGTGCGAGGGAGATGGATGCTCGGTCATTTATCTTCAGCGCGTGGCACGCTGTTCGTGGATTGCTGCTATTCCTGGTGCATGGAGACAAGGACTCCTGTTGCTGCTTGCGCGTGGATAATCCTCCTGATCGGTCCTCTGCTTCACGTGCTGCATCGTCTAGCTGGTTGAAGACTCTGCAGGCTTCTCCACCGTAATTTCAAACTCACGGTTCCATTTTTCTTTTCTTATTATTATTATTATTATTATTATTATTATTATTTGCTACATATAATTGATTAAAATAAATTATTCCATATCAATATATAAAGTAGTATGTTTATAACACTTAAGAGTTTTATTCAAATAAATTAGTTAGTTTCTATAAAATCTCTAGATTGTTTATACATTCAATTTTTTTTTTTTTTTAATTTAAAGTTTACACGATTAATTACTTTTAGTATTTTAATTTACGCGGTTAAATTTTGAAGTTCAATAAATTAAATTAGGAACCGAGTCCTATTAGATTCACAATTTCTTAACAATCTGACAGCGGGTTTGGAATTTTAAATCATGATTAACATTTATTGATTGGTATTAGTATCTATCATGTAATTATAATCCTAGTAATCCATCTTTGGTTATTATTTTGTGCAATAAGTTTTGTCATTAGACCATATCTTATCGGTTTTGAAATTTGGAGCTACTTTGAATTATATCTTGAATTATTATTTCAAGATACGAAATCTCGTTTTTGGTATTTATTCGGGTCAAGGAAATTTTTATTCATGTTTTTCAAGATACGAATGAGTTTATTACACTCATAGATCAATTCTAAGATTTTTGTTGAATCATATATTTTATATTAGTTTCACATTTACAAATTGTTCATTTGCTAGTTATGAAAATTATTAAAGGTTATGTTGGCAATTCCATATTTCAATTTCTAAAATCTGTAAATCGTTTAATTAGAATTATTGGTGTAAGTTAAATATTTATTAAGAGCTAGATTCTTAGATATACCAAACATTATGTTTTACTGTATTAGAGTTATTTACACTAATTTGTTATTAGCAATATATTTTTATCTAGGCTACTCAATATTATTAATAGATTAGTAGTAGTTTGAATACTATTATTTCATTATTTAACAAGCATATATTTATTCCCGAAGTATTGAGCTTAAAGAATTCAGTAATTTATATCAACGATTGGTTTATCGTCGTTTTATAAATTATTTGAGATCATAGAAGTTCAGTTTGTATTTTCAAAATTTTTATTGGTAACGATTTTAATCTTTCTAATGTAATCAAATTCATTCTTTGACATTTTTAAATCGAGAAAAATTTAGAGTGATTTTTACTACTTATTCCAATTATTCAATATAATTTATATTACATTTTTAGTATTTGTTAAGAGATTACGAAAAATTTGGGGGATTACATCCTCTCCTTAAGAGAAGTTTCGTCTCGAAACTTGTAGGGGTTTATCTAAATTCCAAAAGAATTTCGTATTCGGAACTTATTCTACTGTAGACATTTATCTCGTATCTATAGTCTTATATTTTACAACAATCAAACGGTAAAAGCGTTCCCTATTCTTTTCGAAGTGTTTGTAATGACATCAACAAGTTTCTTCTTATTTCTCCTAAACGCCTTATTTTCTATGATTCGATAGTATAGTATTTCTAAGGATTAAGAACATAAATTCACAATTGCTTATGAATTCGTTGACTATGGGTATATTCATCACTTGGATTTCTAAGATTCCTCTCTTTAATTGATCTATTATCTCCAAAAGTATGATTCATAATTACTAATTTAATGTTGGCTTGCTCCATAGAATCATTATGTAAGGAAGAATATAATCACTTATATTCTATTTTATGGAATCATAATCAATAATTCATATACTCTTATCACCACATATGTTGTAATAATTCTCCAATTATATGCATATCCAATATTAATTAAAATACATCTGGTATAAATTTGATATCTCCATGTTCGTTTTGTCTCACTATTCTTCATACTTTCGTTCGAATTCATATAGTCCAAACCACGTTACTTGTGTGGTTTTAGTAAGTCTATTATTATTGTTGTTTTATCTTTCTGTACTACTATTCCCCTATTGGATTTCATTCATAATCATTAATATCTACGAATTTAATTCATCAATCCTCATATATTCTTCATATTATCTCCACTTAATTTAGTACTAATCTCCACAGATAAAATTTATACCAACTATTCCATCAATTTCTTATTATCACTGATTATTGGTACTATTTAAACTTCATTCAATCTATACTGCTTATTCCCATTTTCTACTATAGTAAGTAGATTCAAACTTAAGGATTTCCTTTTCCTAATATATATTCCCAATGAGAGTATTTCTTGTCATCAAAGTATGATTCTATTCTTAATGGTCATAATAATTGATCCAACACTATGATATTTTTACCAATTCCAATCTTCTATTTCTTCTTATAACTTCCAAATATACTGAGATCGAGAATTATCTTTTCTTTTCAACCAATAATACTATAATCACAGGAAAATTCTATCCTTCGTTCAATCTCCTTAATATGTCAACTTTCTAGTATATTGCCAGAGGGGTTCTTGTAAACTATAGTATATTTGGAAACACAATTGATATTCCTACTGAAGTGTCATGTTCACTTACCTATAGCTATTGAGTTTCTTCGTCAATTCCAATTCATATGAGGAGAAGAGATATATTTCGTGATCTAGCTAACTAGATTTAACGAGCCTAGAAGCTTGTGGTTTGGCTTCTAGTTTAGGGTTGTAATGTCTTTCGACATTAGAATGAGATGTAAGATTTTGTCATTTACATCTTTGTGGACAATATATGCCCATATGATACTTGTAATATATAATATATATATAGTCTAATGTCTACGACTTTTAATTTATCAACTTAGTTTATCTACCCAGGTTCTACCCAATCTCACATTTGGTAGGTTGCTCCTATCTCTGACAAACCTAGAGCTCTGATACCACTTCTGTCACGACTCTAATATGGGGGCCTAACAGGATTTATCTAAAGCTATCATATCACGTGTGCACCCGTAACATGAGAGCCGTCTTGTATGTCAGAGTATACAAGACTCTATTATTTATAAAATTTATCATACAATGATATATAATTACAGTATTTCAACTATGGAATCCTATTTTCCAATTTCCACCAAGATCGCAGAGAATCGGTATCCCCCACCAAATAGTGAAATTGGGTTTCCAAACTACAACATACAAAATTCAAAATTCATCTAATTTACATTCTAAGTTTCCATATCCTATATCTCTATCTTCAATAAAGTTTGTTGGAGAAGCTCTCTTCACACATTCCTAGCCCAATCCCAGCTAGTAATAATCCTGCACAAAAACTGTAGGGGGTGAGCGAACCACGGGCTCAGTGAGTTCATTCCTCACTACTACCGGTCACGCAAGTTATCAAACATTAATTATACACTCATGCAAATCTATCTATACGCAATATGAATGCATACGTAATGAATGCAAGCAACACATCTATGGGGGTCCGGAACCATAGACGATGTAGATTTACCTGTCTACACTTCAGTTGTCTCCCATACTTACCCGCATGGGACACCTCGCCTTAACCGTACGAGGCTGCCTGGTGGTTTCGTCCATCCAGACTCACCCAATGCTTAACCGCCATTGGTAACAACAAATATTCCCCAACGTGTTCACGTGATTTACGTGGTTCATATTTAAATATATATAATGCCAATTTAATGGTCATTCTTACAATCCATCACCAATCTATGGTGAATCGCACAAGTAGACCCCGACTCGGGTAACATCTACTGCCAAAAAGAACCATCACCTATAAAGGTGAATCCGGCGGATAGACCCAAATTCAGGTAACATCTATCGCCAAGTGACCAGTGGACCCAAATTCAGGCCACATCCACTGTCACAACAATACTCGGAAATGTCCCATGTTTATCTCATAAACTCTTTTAGTAAAATTCTTCCTTTCAAAGGATATAAAAAAAACCTGGAATATTCCAAGTCGGATTTCTTTAAAATACATTTCAAAATACTTTTGTTTTCAAAATTGGGACATTTCCTACAAGGGGATCAAGCACATGCGACGAGTATATCCAATTAGTTTAGTCGAATAATTATCTTTATCCATTTATGCAGGTGATCATGCGGATGATAACACTCATATCAATCAGTCATTCCATACAAGCAATACAATCAACATAACAGCAAGCAGTAGCAATCACAAGCAAATAGTAGATCATCAGAATTCCCTCACCTGTGGTCCTCGCTAAGCTACTGGCAGTCCGGAATTGATCTATTTTCCTATGAAAGGAAATAACAGAGATTTATTATTGGATTATTTCTGTAAGAGAAGTCTTCCTATAATTTAAAGGTGTTGATCTCTATCGTCGGATATTAAATTAAGTCTGTCATATTAATTACTGTATTGTTAAATAATTTAGTTGAATTCTTATAGGTGCCTAACTATTCCGTATCGGTATTTGGTATAGTTTTTATTAATTGCTATCTATATTTTTATTTAAGAGGTTTGTCTTTTCTTAAGTTCTACTGCTTTTAATAGAAGATTTTTATTTATTAATTCTTTGCCCGTCAACCTTATCTGTCTCTAAATTGGTATTTATTTATTTAAGGGTATGTTTTAGTATCTATATCTTTCAAAAGTTATAAAAATCGTATGTAGATATATCAAATTTCTATTATACTTCAGTTTCATTTTTTGTAAAACAAGCTAAGTTTAATACTAAATATTATTAGTAATATTAGTTGAAACAATATCAATATTAGTAATAATACAAGTATAATAATAACAACTTTTTCAGTATAGTAATAATACATTAGTGACAAAATAGAATTGATGTAATATAATATAGTGACTTAATGTAAAATAATAATATTGATAATCTATGAAAATATCAATAATACGGAATACTATAAACAGTAATAATAATGTAAAATCATAACTATAGAAATAACAGTAACATTAATATTGGTTTAAAGAGTAAACTAGTAAATTTCTATTTGTGATTTCTTATTCGTTTTAAATCCGATTTCGTTGTATAAATAGTCGATTTGATAGTACCGAGAGTACTTTCTAGTAGAAATTATTTTCAAGAAAAGAGATTTGTACAATTTTTAAATTTATGAAACATGCATAGATTTCAAGTGAATCCTAACAATTGTATCAAAACTTGTTTTGATCATATCTAACTCATTTCTAATCCGTTTTTGATGAATAAATAGTCGTTTTCATAGTATTTTCCGAGTACAATCCATTAATGGTCTTAGTTTTATCAAACAAAGTCATTAAGGAACGAAAAAGGCAAGAACAGTCGCTCTGTTCGCACAAGTCTGGCAGCAGAAATCTAAATTTTGTTTTTGCAATATCTAATTCGTTTCTTATCCGTTTTTAACAAATGAGTAGTCGATTTCATAGGATTTTTCGTGTTCTTTCCATTGGTGCAGTCGTTTTTAGCTTAAACAAACACACAATACAGTTTATTTATTCTTTCCAACGGTCTACATGAGTTATTTGAAGTTTACTTTAGCTAGTTTTAAGTGTAATTTTGGTTCTTTCTTTCTAAGATTTGGATTTCTACACTTCTAATTCTTCAAGTTGATGCATTTATATATTAAATAATCTAAATAACATAAATATATTGTTAGATCTATTTTGGTAAGTTTATAAAATAATTTCTAAAGATAAAACAAAATGAACACTTGAATTAATATGATTCTTACCTTGTTTGGATGATAGACGGGGTTTAGTTCCTCTTTGATGAAAGTAATGATCTAAAGAAAAGGTTAGAAAGTGAGTAACTTAGGAAAACTAGTCTAGCTAAACTAACATATAACTATTTTATTTTCTTACATTGTTGAGTCTAGATTCCAATTTGAATCTATGATGAACCAAGGCCATTCAACTTGGTTTTTGATGTTGTTGAAGGAAGGGATTTGGTGTTCTAAAGGTTTGATATTTAGATAAAAGATAGGAAGGAAAACAAGGGTTTTCTACTTAGTTTTAGGTCTCTTCAAAGCTGTCCACATGAGCGAAACACCAAGGAAAAAGGGTTGTTCGAATTTCCATTTGTAGCTAAGTTTTTAGAGTAGATTTGTGGGAGTTAAGAGCTAAAATTGTGGCTAAATCAAACCTATATATATGTACTAATTTAGGTTAGAGTTAGGACAGAAAAGAGAGTGTTTTGGAACTTGGGAAAATACAAATTCCCAGCTTTGTTCTCGGGTAGAAATTTCATGCGATTTTGAGGATGAATTTGTGATAAATTTGCATGAAATTTGTAGCTGATTTCAAGGGGAATTAAATGTGTTTGTTGGTAGTTAATTAAGGTTTTATGTGTGTAAAATTGGGGCTCAAGTTGCAAAGAAAACGGATCAAAATCGGGCTTAAATTCGTCGGAACAGTGCCAATTTTCCAATTTTTCTGCTGCTGTTTTTTGGTTGATGTTTTAGCTGGTTGGTGTGGTGTTATGGTCAGACTTCCTTGTTGTTTTCTAGCTAATAAATGGTGCTTGAAGTGTCCATGTAGAGGCCTACTATTGGTGTGTTTAGTCAAAAATCTCAACTCAAGCTAAGCCTATATGTTTATCAAAAATCGAGCTGGAAGGTGTAGATGTTGCTGTTCTGTTTTGGGATCTTCCTCTGTTTCCAGCTGCTATTTGGTGAATTTTTCAAAGCTAATTGGTGTTGATTTGGTTGTTTATTTGAGTTGAAATTCTGTATTAATGTTGTTCTGATGTGGATTGTTTTAATTGGATTTTATGTCATCTTCAAGTTGAATTTTGAAGTTCAAATTCGGATCAAAGTTGTATGTTTGTGTGTGAATTCTACAGCCGGAATTTCCAATTGTTGCCACTGCACGTAATGCTCTGTTTTCCAGCCGACGCTCTGTACGCTGATGGGTGAGCTGTGCGTGATGGTCAGCGCTTGCTCGTACAAGGTAGATGCTGCGGCGTGAAGAGTGCTTGTCCTGCGCGTGGAAACAATGTTTAGCCGACTCCTGTTCATCGAGGAAATTTCTATAGCGCGACCTTTGTTTCGTGAAGGATGAAGACTCTCCTTTGTTCCACGTCAACATTCTGCAACATTCTCTTTGTTGTCAGCTGGAGGATCGGACATGAAGATGCAGCCGACATTTCCCACTGCAGCGTGAAGGATCTGTTGACTTTTGCACCAATTGCTTTCTTTCCACGTGATTTCATCTTGATCCGAATTAGCTGGATGTGAATTTCAATCCAGCTGAGATGTCCTCTGCAGCCGACTCCAGCGAAGGACTGTGCGTGGAGAAGGGGCTGCTCTGCTCGTCTGTGCTGTGCGAGGGAGATGGATGCTCGGTCATTTATCTTCAGCGCGTGGCACGCTGTTCGTGGATTGCTGCTACTTCCTGGTGCATGGAGACAAGGACTCCTGTTGCTGCTTGCGCGTGGATAATCCTCCTGCATCGGTCCTCTGCTTCACGTGCTGCATCGTCTAGCTGGTTGAAGACTCTGCAGGCTTCTCCACCGTAATTTCAAACTCACGGTTCCATTTTCTTTTCTTATTATTATTATTATTATTATTATTATTATTTGCTACATATAATTGATTAAAATAAATTATTCCATATCAATATATATAAGTATGTATTTATAACACTTAAGAGTTTTATTCAAATAAAATTAGCTTAGTTTCTATAAAATCTCTAGATTGTTTATACATTCAATTTTTTTTTTTTTTTAATTTAAAGTTTACACGATTAATTACTTTTAGTATTTTAATTTACGCGTTAAATTTTGAAGTTCAATAATTAAATTAGGAACCGAGTCCTATTAGATTCACAATTTCTTAACAAGTCTGACAGCGGGTTTGGAATTTTAAATCTAGATTAACATTTATTGATTGGTATTAGTATCTATCATGTAATTATAATCCTAGTAATCCATCTTTGGTATTATTTTGTGCAATAAGTTTTGTCATTAGACCATATCTTATCGGTTTTGAAATTTTGGAGCTACTTTGAATTATATCTTGAATTATTATTTCAAGATACGAAATCTCGTTTTTGGTATTTATTCGGGTCAAGGAAATTTTTATTCATGTTTTTCAAGATACGAATGAGTTTATTACAACTCATAGATCAATTCTAAGATTTTTTTGAATCATATATTTTATATTAGTTTCACATTTACCAAATTGTTCATTTGCTAGTTATGAAAATTATTAAAGGTTATGTTGGCAATTCCATATTTCAATTTCTAAAATCTGTAAATCGTTTAATTAGAATTATTGGTGTAAGTTAAATATTTATTTAAGAGCTAGATTCTTAGATATACCAAACATTATGTTTTACTGTATTAGAGTTATTTACACTAATTTGTTATTAGCAATATATTTTTATCTAGGCTACTCAATATTATTAATAGATTAGTAGTAGTTTGAATACTATTATTTCATTATTTAACAAGCATATAATTTATTCCCGAAGTATTGAGCTTAAAGAATTCAGTAATTTATATCAACGATTGGTTTATCGTCGTTTTATAAATTATTTGAGATCATAGAAGTTCAGTTTGTATTTTCAAAATTTTTATTGGTAACGATTTTAATCTTTCTAACTGTAATCAAATTCATTCTTTGACATTTTTTAAATCGAGAAAAATTTAGAGTGATTTTTACTACTTATTCCAATTATTCAATAAATTCTATATTACATTTTTAGTATTTGTTAAGATTAGATTACGAAAAATTTGGGGGATTACATCCTCTCCCCCTTAAGAGAAGTTTCGTCCTCGAAACTTGTAGGGGTTTATCTAAATTCCAAAAGAATTTCGTATTCGGAACTTATTCTACTGTAGACATTTATCTCGTATCTATAGTCTTATATTTACAACAATCAAACCGGTAAAAGCGTTCCCTATTCTTTTCGAAGTGTTTGTAATGACATCAACAAGTTTCTTCCTTTATCTCCATAAACGCCTTATTTTCTATGATTCGATAGTATAGTATTTCTAAGGATTAAGAACATAAACTTCACAATTGCTTATGAATTCGTTGACTATGGGTATATTCATCACTTGGATTTCTAAGATTCCTCTCTTTAATTGATCTATTATCTCCAAAAGTATGATTCATAATTACTAATTTAATGTTGGCTTGCTCCATAGAATCATTATAGTAAGGAAGAATATAATCACTTATTCTATTTTATGGAATCATCAATCAATAATTCATACTACTCTTATCACCACATATGTTGTAATAATTCTCCAATTATATGCATATCCAATATTAACTTAAAATACATCTGGTAATAAATTTGATATCTCCATGTTCGTTTTGTCTCACATATTCTTCATACTTTCGTTCGAATTCATATCAGTCCAAACACCACGTTTACTTGTGTGGTTTTAGTAAGTCTATTATTATTGTTGTTTTTATCTTTCTGTACTACTATTCCTCCTGTTGGATTTCTATTCATAATCATTAATAATCTACCGAGATTTAATTCATCAAATCCGTCATATATTCTTCATATTATCTCCACTTAATTTAGTACTAATCTCCACAGATAAAATTTATACCAACTATTCCATCAATTTCTCATGTATCACTGATTATTGGTACTGTTTAAACTTCACTCAATCTATACTGTTTATTCCGATTTTCTACTATAGTAAAGGATTCAAACTTAAGGATTTCCTTTTCTTAATATATATTCCCAAATGAGAGTATTTCTTGTCATCAAAGTATAATTCGATTCTTAATGGTCATAATAATTGATCCAACATTTATGATATGGTTTTACCAACTTCCAATATTCTATTTCTTCTTATAACTTCTCCAAATATACTGAGATCGAGAATTATCTTTTCTATTTCAACCAATAATACTATAATCACAGAGAAATTCCTATCCTTCGTTCAATCTCCTTAATATGTCAACTTTCTAGTATATTGCCAGAGGGGTTCTTGTAAACTATAGTATATTTGGAAACACAATTGATATTCCTACTGAAGTGTCGTGTTTGATTTCCTATAACTATTGAGTTCTTTGTCAGGTCCAATTCATATGAAAAGGAGAAGAGGTACATTTTGATCTTGCTAACTTAAATTTGACGAGCCTAGAAGCTTGTGGTTTGCTTCTAGTTTAGGGTTGTAATGTCTTTCGACATTAGAAAGATGTAAGATTTTGTCATTTACATCTTTGTGGACAACATATGCCCATATGATACTTGTAATAATAAATATATATATAGTCTAATGTCTACGACTTTTAATTTATCAACTTAGTTTATCTACCCAGGTTCTACCCAATCTCACATTTGGTAGGTTGCTCCTATCTCTGACAAACCTAGAGCTCTGATACCACTTCTGTCACGACTCTAATATGGGGGCCTAACAGGATTTATCTAAAGCCATCATATCACGTGTGCACCCGTAACATGAGAGCCGTCTTGTATGTCAGAGTATACAAGACTCTATTATTTATAAAATTTATCATACAATGATATAATATATTACAGTATTTCAACTATGGAATCCTATTTTCCAATTTCCACCAAGATCGCAGAGAATCGGTATCCCCCACCAAATAGTGAAATTGGGTTTCCAAACTACAACATACAAAATTTAAAATTCATCTAATTTACATTCTAAGTTCCATATCCTATATCTCTATCTTCAATAAGTTTGTTGGAGAAGCTCTCTTCACACATTCCTAGCCCAATCCCAGCTAGTAATAATCCTGCACAAAAACTGTAGGGGGTGAGCGAACCACGGGCTCAGTGAGTTCATTCCTCACTACTACCGGTCACGCAAGTTATCAAACATTAATTATACACTCATGCAAATCTATCTATACGCAATATGAATGCATACGTAATGAATGCAAGCAACACATCTATGGGGGTCCGGAACCATAGACGATGTAGATTTACCTGTCTACACTTCAGTTGTCTCCCATACTTACCCGCATGGGACACCTCGCCTTAACCGTACGAGGCTGCCTGGTGGTTTCGTCCATCCAGACTCACCCAATGCTTAACCGCCATTGGTAACAACAAATATTCCCCAACGTGTTCACGTGATTTACGTGGTTCATATTTAAATATATATAATGCCAATTTAATGGTCATTCTTACAATCCATCACCAATCTATGGTGAATCGCACAAGTAGACCCCGACTCGGGTAACATCTACTGCCAAAAAGAACCATCACCTATAAAGGTGAATCCGGCGGATAGACCCAAATTCAGGTAACATCTATCGCCAAGTGACCAGTGGACCCAAATTCAGGCCACATCCACTGTCACAACAATACTCGGAAATGTCCCATGTTTATCTCATAAACTCTTTTAGTATAAATTCTTCCTTTCCAAAGGATATAAAAATAACCTGGAATATTCCAAGTCGGATTTCTTTAAAATACATTTCAAAATACTTTTGTTTTCAAAATTGGGACATTTCCTACAAGGGGATCAAGCACATGCGACGAGTATATCCAATTAGTTTAGTCGAATAATTATCTTTATCCATTTATGCAGGTGATCATGCGGATGATAACACTCACATCAATCAGTCATTCCATACAAGCAATACAATCAACATAACAGCAAGCAGTAGCAATCACAAGCAAATAGTAGATCATCAGAATTCCCTCACCTGTGGTCCTCGCTAAGCTACTGGCAGTCCGGAATTGATCTATTTTCCTATGAAAGGAAATAACAGAGATTTATTATTGGATTATTTCTGTAAGAGAAGTCTTCCTATAATTTAAAGGTGTTGATCTCTATCGTCGGATATTAAATTAAGTCTGTCATATTAATTACTGTATTGTTAAATAATTTAGTTGAATTCTTATAGGTGCCTAACTATTCCGTATCGGTATTTGGTATAGTTTTTATTAATTGCTATCTATATTTTTATTTAAGAGGTTTGTCTTTTCTTAAGTTCTACTGCTTTTAATAGAAGATTTTTATTTATTAATTCTTTGCCCATCAACCTTATCTGTCTCTCAAATTGGTATTTCTATTTATTTAAGGGTATGTTTTAATATCTATATCTTTCAAAAGTTATAAAAATCGTATGTAGATATATCAAATTTCTATTATACTTCAGTTTCATTCTTATTGTAAAACAGGCTAAGTTTAATACTACAATATTATTAGTAATATTAGTTTTGAAACGTTAATATCAATATTAGTAATAATACAAGTATAATAATAGCAACTATCTTCATGTTATTAGTAAATAATAACATTAGTGATGAAATAATAATCGAATTATTGTTAATATAAATATAATGACCTTAATGTAAAAATAATATGTTATAATTCTGATGAAAGTATCAATAATACGGAATACTATAAACAGTAATAATAATATGATAATCATAACTATAGAAATAACAGTAACATTAATATTGGTTTTAAAGAGTAAAAACTAAGTAAATTTTTTTTGTGGTTTCTTATTTGTTTTAAATTTGATTTCGTTGTATAAATAGTCGATTTGATAGTACCCAGGAGTACTTTCTAGTAGAAAAATTATTTTTCAAGAAAAGAGATTTGTACAATTTTAAATTTATGAAACACATGCATAGATTTCAAGTGAATCCTAACAATTGTATTCAAAACTTGTTTTATCATATCTAACTCATTTCTAATCCGTTTTTGATGAATAAATAGTCGTTTTCATAGTATTTTCCGAGTACAATCCATTAATGGTCTTAGTTTTATCAAACAAAGTCATTAAGGACACGAAAAAGGCAAGAACAGTCGGCTCTGTTCGCACAAGTCTGGCAGCAGAAATCTAAATTTTGTTTTTGCAATATCTAATTCGTTCTTATCCGTTTTTAACAAATGAGTAGTCGATTTCATAGGATTTTTCGTGTTCTTTCCATTGGTGCAGTCGTTTTTAGCTTAAAACAAACACACCAATACAGTTTATTTATTCTTTCCAACGGTCTACATGAGTTATTTGAAGTTTACTTTAGCTAGTTTTAAGTGTAATTTTGGTTCTTTCTTTCTAAGATTTGGATTTCTACACTTCTAATTCTTCAAGTTGATGCATTTATATATTAAATAATCTAAATAACATAAATATATTGTTAGATCTATTTTGGTAAGTTTATAAAATAATTTCTAAAGATAAAACAAAATGAACACTTGAATTAATATGATTCTTACCTTGTTTGGATGATAGACGGGGTTTAGTTCCTCTTTGATGAAAGTAATGATCTAAAGAGAAAGGTTAGAAAGTGAGTAACTTAGGAAAACTAGTCTAGCTAAACTAACATATAACTATTTTATTTTCTTACATTGTTGAGTCTAGATTCCAATTTGAATCTATGATGAACCAAGGCCATTCAACTTGGTTTTTGATGTTGTTGAAGGAAGGGATTTGGTGTTCTTAAAGTGTTTGATATTTAGATAAAAGATAGGAAGGAAAACAAGGGTTTTCTACTTAGTTTTAGGTCTCTTCAAAGCTGTCCACATGAGCGAAACACCAAGGAAAAAGGGTTGTTCGAATTTCCATTTGTAGCTAAGTTTTTAGAGTAGATTTGTGGGAGTTAAGAGCTAAAATTGTGGCTAAATCAAACCTATATATATGTACTAATGTTAGGTTAGAGTTAGGACAAAAAGAGAGTGTTTTGGACTTGGGAAAATACAAAATTCCAGCTGTTGTTCTGGTAGAAATTTCATGCGATTTTGAGGATGAATTTGTGATAAATTTGCATGAAATTTGTAGCTGATTTCAAGGGGAATTAAATGTGTTTGTTTGGTAGTTAATTAAGGTTTTTTATGTGTGTAAAATTGGGGCTCAAGTTGCAAGAAAATCGGATCAAATCGGGCTTAAATTCGTACGGAACAGGTGCCAATTTTCCAATTTTTCTGCTGCTGTTTTTGGTTGATGTTTTCCAGCTGGTTGGTGTGGTGTTATGGTCAGACTTCCTTTGTTGTTTTCTAGCTAATAAATGGTGCTTGAAGTGTCCATGTAGAGGCCTACTATTGGTGGTTGTTTAGTCAAAATCTCAACTCAAGCTAAGCCTATATGTTTATCAAAAATCGAGCTGGAAGGTGTAGATGTTGTTCTGTTTTGGGATCTTCCTGTTTCCAGCTGCTATTTGGTGAATTTTTCAAAGCTAATTGGTGTTGATTTGGTTGTTTATTTGAGTTGAAATTCTTGTATTTAATGTTGTTCTGATGTGGATTGTTTTAATTGGATTTTATGTCATCTTCAAGTTGAATTTTGAAGTTCAAATTCGGATCAAAGTTGTATGTTTGTGTGTGAATTCTACAGCCGGAATTTCCAATTGTTGCCACTGCACGTAATGCTGTTTTCCAGCCGACGCTCTGTACGCTGATGGGTGAGCTGTGCGTGATGGTCAGCCGCTTGCTCGTACAAGGTAGATGCTGCGGCGTGAAGGAGTGCTTGTCCTGCGTGGAAACAATGTTTAGCCGACTCCTGTTCATCGAGGAAATTTCTATAGCGCGACCTTTGTTTCGTGAAGGATGAAGACTCCTCCTTTGTTCCACGTCAACATTCTGCAACATTCTCTTGTTGTCAGCTGAGGATCGACATGAAGATGCAGCCGACATTTCCCACTGCAGCGTGAAGGATCTGTTGACTTTTGCACCAATTGCTTTCTTTCCACGTGATTTCATCTTGATCCGAATTAGCTGGATGTGAATTTCAATCCAGCTGAGATGTCCTCTGCAGCCGACTCCAGCGAAGGACTGTGCGTGGAGAAGGGGCTGCTCTGCTCGTCTGCTGCTGTGCGAGGGAGATGGATGCTCGGTCATTTATCTTCAGCGCGTGGCACGCTGTTCGTGGATTGCTGCTACTTCCTGGTGCATGGAGACAAGGACTCCTGTTGCTGCTTGCGCGTGGATAATCCTCCTGCATCGGTCCTCTGCTTCACGTGCTGCATCGTCTAGCTGGTTGAAGACTCTGCAGGCTTCTCCACCGTAATTTCAAACTCACGGTTCCATTTTCTTTTCTTATTATTATTATTATTATTATTATTATTATTTGCTACATATAATTGATTAAAATAAATTATTCCATATCAATATATATAAGTATGTATGTTTATAACACTTAAGAGTTTTATTCAAATAAAATTAGCTTAGTTTCTATAAAATCTCTAGATTGTTTATACATTCAATTTTTTTTTTTTTTTAATTTAAAGTTTACACGATTAATTACTTTTAGTATTTTAATTTACGCGGTTAAATTTTTGAAGTTCAATAAATTAAATTAGGAACCGAGTCCTATTAGATTCACAATTTCTTAACAAGTCTGACAGCGGGTTTGGAATTTTAAATCTAGATTAACATTTATTGATTGGTATTAGTATCTATCATGTAATTATAATCCTAGTAATCCATCTTTGGTTATTATTTTGTGCCAATAAGTTTTGTCATTAGACCATATCTTATCGGTTTTGAAATTTTGGAGCTACTTTGAATTATATCTTGAATTATTATTTCAAGATACGAAATCTCGTTTTTGGTATTTATTCGGGTCAAGGAAATTTTTATTCATGTTTTTCAAGATACGAATGAGTTTATTACAACTCATAGATCAATTCTAAGATTTTTGTTGAATCATATATTTTATATTAGTTTCACATTTACCAAATTGTTCATTTGCTAGTTATGAAAATTATTAAAGGTTATGTTGGCAATTCCATATTTCAATTTCTAAAATCTGTAAATCGTTTAATTAGAATTATTGGTGTAAGTTAAATATTTATTTAAGAGCTAGATTCTTAGATATACCAAACATTATGTTTTACTGTATTAGAGTTATTTACACTAATTTGTTATTAGCAATATATTTTTATCTAGGCTACTCAATATTATTAATAGATTAGTAGTAGTTTGAATACTATTATTTCATTATTTAACAAGCATATAATTTATTCCCGAAGTATTGAGCTTAAAGAATTCAGTAATTTATATCAACGATTGGTTTATCGTCGTTTTATAAATTATTTGAGATCATAGAAGTTCAGTTTGTATTTTCAAAATTTTTATTGGTAACGATTTTAATCTTTCTAACTGTAATCAAATTCATTCTTTGACATTTTTAAATCGAGAAAAATTTAGAGTGATTTTTACTACTTATTCCAATTATTCAATATAATTCTATATTACATTTTTAGTATTTGTTAAGATTAGATTACGAAAAATTTGGGGGATTACATCCTCTCCCCCTTAAGAGAAGTTTCGTCCTCGAAACTTGTAGGGGTTTATCTAAATTCCAAAAGAATTTCGTATTCGGAACTTATTCTACTGTAGACATTTATCTCGTATCTATAGTCTTATATTTCTACAACAATCAAACCGGTAAAAGCGTTCCCTATTCTTTTCGAAGTGTTTGTAATGACATCAACAAGTTTCTTCCTTATATCTCCCATAAACGCCTTATTTTCTATGATTCGATAGTATAGTATTTCTAAGGATTAAGAACATAAACTTCACAATTGCTTATGAATTCGTTGACTATGGGTATATTCATCACTTGGATTTCTAAGATTCCTCTCTTTAATTGATCTATTATCTCCAAAAGTATGATTCATAATTACTAATTTAATGTTGGCTTGCTCCATAGAATCATTATAGTAAGGAAGAATATAATCACTTATTCTATTTTATGGAATCATCAATCAATAATTCATACTACTCTTATCACCACATATGTTGTAATAATTCTCCAATTATATGCATATCCAATATTAACTTAAAATACATCTGGTAATAAATTTGATATCTCCATGTTCGTTTTGTCTCACATATTCTTCATACTTTCGTTCGAATTCATATCAGTCCAAACACCACGTTTACTTGTGTGGTTTTAGTAAGTCTATTATTATTGTTGTTTTTATCTTTCTGTACTACTATTCCTCCTGTTGGATTTCTATTCATAATCATTAATAATCTACCGAGATTTAATTCATCAAATCCGTCATATATTCTTCATATTATCTCCACTTAATTTAGTACTAATCTCCACAGATAAAATTTATACCAACTATTCCATCAATTTCTCATGTATCACTGATTATTGGTACTGTTTAAACTTCACTCAATCTATACTGTTTATTCCGATTTTCTACTATAGTAAAGGTAGATTCAAACTTAAGGATTTCCTTTTCTTAATATATATTCCCAAATGAGAGTATTTCTTGTCATCAAAAGTATAATTCGATTCTTAATGGTCATAATAATTGATCCAACATTTATGGATATGGTTTTACCAACTTCCAATATTCTATTTCTTCTTATAACTTCTCCAAATATACTGAGATCGAGAATTATCTTTTCTATTTCAACCAATAATACTATAATCACAGGAGAAATTCCTATCCTTCGTTCAATCTCCTTAATATGTCAACTTTCTAGTATATTGCCAGAGGGGTTCTTGTAAACTATAGTATATTTGGAAACACAATTGATATTCCTACTGAAGTGTCGTGTTTGATTTCCTATAACTATTGAGTTCTTTGTCAGGTCCAATTCATATGAAAAGGAGAAGAGGTACATTTTGTGATCTTGCTAACTTAAATTTGACGAGCCTAGAAGCTTGTGGTTTAGCTTCTAGTTTAGGGTTGTAATGTCTTTCGACATTAGAATGAGATGTAAGATTTTGTCATTTACATCTTTGTGGACAACATATGCCCAAATGATACTTGTAATACATAAATATATATATAGTCTAAATGTCTACGACTTTTAATTTATCAACTTAGTTTATCTACCCAGGTTCTACCCAATCTCACATTTGGTAGGTTGCTCCTATCTCTGACAAACCTAGAGCTCTGATACCACTTCTGTCACGACTCTAATATGGGGGCCTAACAGGATTTATCTAAAACCATCATATCACGTGTGCACCCGTAACATGAGAGCCGTCTTGTATGTCAGAGTATACAAGACTCTATTATTTATAAATATTTATCATACAATGATATAATATATTACAGTATTTAACTATGAATCCTATTTTCCAATTTCCACCAAGATCGCAGAGAATCGGTATCCCCCACCAAATAGTGAAATTGGGTTTCCAAACTATAACATACAAAATTAAAATTCATCTAATTTACATTCTAAGTTCACCATATCCTATATCTCTATCTTCAATAGGTTTGTTGGAGAAGCTCTCTTCACACATTCCTAGCCCAATCCCAGCTAGTAATAATCCTGCACAAAACTGTAGGGGGGTGAGCGAACCACGGGCTCAGTGAGTTCATTCCTCACTACTACCGGTCACGCAAGTTATCAAACATTAATTATACACTCATGCAAATCTATCTATACGCAATATGAATGCATACGTAATGAATGCAAGCAACACATCTATGGGGGTCCGGAACCATAGACGATGTAGATTTACCTGTCTACACTTCAGTTGTCTCCCATACTTACCCGCATGGGACACCTCGCCTTAACCGTACGAGGCTGCCTGGTGGTTTCGTCCATCCAGACTCACCCAATGCTTAACCGCCATTGGTAACAACAAATATTCCCCAACGTGTTCACGTGATTTACGTTGGTTCATATTTAAATATATAAAATGCCAATTTAATGGTCATTCTTACAATCCATCACCAATCTATGGTGAATCGCACAAGTAGACCCCGACTCGGGTAACATCTACTGCCAAAAAGAACCATCACCTATAAAGGTGAATCCGGCGGATAGACCCAAATTCAGGTAACATCTATCGCCAAGTGACCAGTGGACCCAAATTCAGGCCACATCCACTGTCACAACAATACTCGGAAATGTCCCATGTTTATCTCATAAACTCTTTTAGTATAAATTCTTCCTTTCCAAAGGATATAAAAATAACCTGGAATATTCCAAGTCGGATTTCTTTAAAATACATTTCAAAATACTTTTGTTTTCAAAATTGGGACATTTCCTACAAGGGGATCAAGCACATGCGACGAGTATATCCAATTAGTTTAGTCGAATAATTATCTTTATCCATTTATGCAGGTGATCATGCGGATGATAACACTCACATCAATCAGTCATTCCATACAAGCAATACAATCAACATAACAGCAAAGCAGTAGCAATCACAAGCAAATAGTAGATCATCAGAATTCCCTCACCTGTGGTCCTCGCTAAGCTACTGGCAGTCCGGAATTGATCTATTTTCCTATGAAAGGAAATAACAGAGATTTATTATTGGATTATTTCTGTAAGAGAAGTCTTCCTCTAATTTAAAGGTGTTGATCTCTATCGTCGGATATTAAATTAAGTCTGTCATATTAATTACTTATTGTTAAATAATTTAGTTGAATTCTTATAGGTGCCTAACTATTCCGTATCGGTATTTGGTATAGTTTTTATTAATTGCTATCTATATTTTTTTTAAGAGGTTTGTCTTTTCTTAAGTTCTACTGCTTTTAATAGAAGATTTTTATTTATTAATTCTTTGCCCGTCAACCTTATCTGTCTCTCAAATTGGTATTTCATTTATTTAAGGGTATGTTTAATATCTATATCTTTCAAAAGTTATAAAAATCGTATGTAGATATATCAAATTTCTATATACTTCAGTTTCATTCTTATTGTAAAACAGGCTAAGTTTAATACTACAATATTATTAGTAATATTAGTTTTGAAACGTTAATATCAATATTAGTAATAATACAAGTATAATAATAGCAACTATCTTCATGTTATTAGTAAATAATAACATTAGTGATGAAATAATAATCGAATTATTGTTAATATAAATATAATGACCTTAATGTAAAAATAATAGTGTTGATAATTCTGATGAAAGTATCAATAATACGGAATACTATAAACAGTAATAATAATGATGATAATCATAACTATAGAAATAACAGTAACATTAATATTGGTTTTAAAGAGTAAAAACTAAGTAAATTTCTATTTGTGGTTTCTTATTTGTTTTAAATTTGATTTCGTTGTATAAATAGTCGATTTGATAGTACCCGAGGAGTACTTTCTAGTAGAAAAATTATTTTTCAAGAAAAGAGATTTGTACAATTTTTAAATTTATGAAACACATGCATAGATTTCAAGTGAATCCTAACAATTGTATTCAAAACTTGTTTTTATCATATCTAACTCATTTCTAATCCGTTTTTGATGAATAAATAGTCGTTTTCATAGTATTTTCCGAGTACAATCCATTAATGGTCTTAGTTTTATCAAACAAAGTCATTAAGGACACGAAAAAGGCAAGAACAGTCGGCTCTGTTCGCACAAGTCTGGCAGCAGAAATCTAAATTTTGTTTTTGCAATATCTAATTCGTTTCTTATCCGTTTTTAACAAATGAGTAGTCGATTTCATAGGATTTTTCGTGTTCTTTCCATTGGTGCAGTCGTTTTTAGCTTAAAACAAACACACCAATACAGTTTATTTATTCTTTCCAACGGTCTACATGAGTTATTTGAAGTTTACTTTAGCTAGTTTTAAGTGTAATTTTGGTTCTTTCTTTCTAAGATTTGGATTTCTACACTTCTAATTCTTCAAGTTGATGCATTTATATATTAAATAATCTAAATAACATAAATATATTGTTAGATCTATTTTGGTAAGTTTATAAAATAATTTCTAAAGATAAAACAAAATGAACACTTGAATTAATATGATTCTTACCTTGTTTGGATGATAGACGGGGTTTAGTTCCTCTTTGATGAAAGTAATGATCTAAAGAGAAAGGTTAGAAAGTGAGTAACTTAGGAAAACTAGTCTAGCTAAACTAACATATAACTATTTTATTTTCTTACATTGTTGAGTCTAGATTCCAATTTGAATCTATGATGAACCAAGGCCATTCAACTTGGTTTTTGATGTTGTTGAAGGAAGGGATTTGGTGTTCTTAAAGTGTTTGATATTTAGATAAAAGATAGGAAGGAAAACAAGGGTTTTCTACTTAGTTTTAGGTCTCTTCAAAGCTGTCCACATGAGCGAAACACCAAGGAAAAAGGGTTGTTCGAATTTCCATTTGTAGCTAAGTTTTTAGAGTAGATTTGTGGGAGTTAAGAGCTAAAATTGTGGCTAAATCAAACCTATATATATGTACTAATGTTAGGTTAGAGTTAGGACAGAAAAGAGAGTGTTTTGGACTTGGGAAAATACAAAATTCCAGCTGTTGTTCTCGGGTAGAAATTTCATGCGATTTTGAGGATGAATTTGTGATAAATTTGCATGAAATTTGTAGCTGATTTCAAGGGGAATTAAATGTGTTTGTTTGGTAGTTAATTAAGGTTTTTTATGTGTGTAAAATTGGGGCTCAAGTTGCAAGAAAATCGGATCAAAATCGGGCTTAAATTCGTACGGAACAGGTGCCAATTTTCCAATTTTTCTGCTGCTGTTTTTGGTTGATGTTTTCCAGCTGGTTGGTGTGGTGTTATGGTCAGACTTCCTTTGTTGTTTTCTAGCTAATAAATGGTGCTTGAAGTGTCCATGTAGAGGCCTACTATTGGTGGTTGTTTAGTCAAAAATCTCAACTCAAGCTAAGCCTATATGTTTATCAAAAATCGAGCTGGAAGGTGTAGATGTTGCTGTTCTGTTTTGGGATCTTCCTCTGTTTCCAGCTGCTATTTGGTGAATTTTTCAAAGCTAATTGGTGTTGATTTGGTTGTTTATTTGAGTTGAAATTCTTGTATTTAATGTTGTTCTGATGTGGATTGTTTTAATTGGATTTTATGTCATCTTCAAGTTGAATTTTGAAGTTCAAATTCGGATCAAAGTTGTATGTTTGTGTGTGAATTCTACAGCCGGAATTTCCAATTGTTGCCACTGCACGTAATGCTCTGTTTTCCAGCCGACGCTCTGTACGCTGATGGGTGAGCTGTGCGTGATGGTCAGCCGCTTGCTCGTACAAGGTAGATGCTGCGGCGTGAAGGAGTGCTTGTCCTGCGCGTGGAAACAATGTTTAGCCGACTCCTGTTCATCGAGGAAATTTCTATAGCGCGACCTTTGTTTCGTGAAGGATGAAGACTCCTCCTTTGTTCCACGTCAACATTCTGCAACATTCTCTTTGTTGTCAGCTGAGGATCGGACATGAAGATGCAGCCGACATTTCCCACTGCAGCGTGAAGGATCTGTTGACTTTTGCACCAATTGCTTTCTTTCCACGTGATTTCATCTTGATCCGAATTAGCTGGATGTGAATTTCAATCCAGCTGAGATGTCCTCTGCAGCCGACTCCAGCGAAGGACTGTGCGTGGAGAAGGGGCTGCTCTGCTCGTCTGCTGCTGTGCGAGGGAGATGGATGCTCGGTCATTTATCTTCAGCGCGTGGCACGCTGTTCGTGGATTGCTGCTACTTCCTGGTGCATGGAGACAAGGACTCCTGTTGCTGCTTGCGCGTGGATAATCCTCCTGCATCGGTCCTCTGCTTCACGTGCTGCATCGTCTAGCTGGTTGAAGACTCTGCAGGCTTCTCCACCGTAATTTCAAACTCACGGTTCCATTTTCTTTTCTTATTATTATTATTATTATTATTATTATTATTATTTGCTACATATAATTGATTAAAATAAATTATTCCATATCAATATATATAAGTATGTATGTTTATAACACTTAAGAGTTTTATTCAAATAAAATTAGCTTAGTTTCTATAAAATCTCTAGATTGTTTATACATTCAATTTTTTTTTTTTTTAATTTAAAGTTTACACGATTAATTACTTTTAGTATTTTAATTTACGCGGTTAAATTTTTGAAGTTCAATAAATTAAATTAGGAACCGAGTCCTATTAGATTCACAATTTCTTAACAAGTCTGACAGCGGGTTTGGAATTTTAAATCTAGATTAACATTTATTGATTGGTATTAGTATCTATCATGTAATTATAATCCTAGTAATCCATCTTTGGTTATTGTTTTGTGCCAATAAGTTTTGTCATTAGACCATATCTTATCGGTTTTGAAATTTTGGAGCTACTTTGAATTATATCTTGAATTATTATTTCAAGATACGAAATCTCGTTTTTGGTATTATTCGGGTCAAGGAAATTTTTATTCATGTTTTTCAAGATACGAATGAGTTTATTACAACTCATAGATCAATTCTAAGATTTTTGTTGAATCATATATTTATATTAGTTTCACATTTACCAAATTGTTCATTTGCTAGTTATGAAAATTATTAAAGGTTATGTTGGCAATTCCATATTTCAATTTCTAAAATCTGTAAATCGTTTAATTAGAATTATTGGTGTAAGTTAAATATTTATTTAAGAGCTAGATTCTTAGATATACCAAACATTATGTTTTACTGTATTAGAGTTATTTACACTAATTTGTTATTAGCAATATATTTTTATCTAGGCTACTCATATTATTAATAGATTAGTAGTAGTTTGAATACTATTATTTCATTATTTAACAAGCATAATTTATTCCCGAAGTATTGAGCTTAAAGAATTCAGTAATTTATATCAACGATTGGTTTTATCGTCGTTTATAAATATTTGAGATCATAGAAGTTCAGTTTGTATTTTCAAATTTTTATTGGTAACGATTTTAATCTTTCTAACTGTAATCAAATTCATTCTTTGACATTTTTAAATCGAAAAAATTTAGAGTGATTTTTACTACTTATTCCAATTATTCAATATAATTTATATTACATTTTTAGTATTTGTTAAGATTAGATTACGAAAAATTTGGGGGATTACAAGAAAATATAAGGAATTGTAAAGTGAAAAAGTGTAAATGAAAGAGAGAGAGAAGAGGAGTGTATTAATTGTACGAAAGAAAGAAAAAAAATAAAACAAAGGCAGCCAAAAAAGAGTGCTGCACATGAATGGTTTAAAATTTGTTTGATGAGTGATTTGGTTATGTTATTCACTGAGCTATAGCAAAGCTCATACCCCTATAGTTTTGTGTAGGTGTATCTCAAGTTTGGTATGGGTTAAGAGGGTGTGAAGACCCTAGAGATTTGAAGATTAGCTTAGAAAAGAATTCATATGTTTTGTAATTAAGTTATTCTGTTTTGTATTATATGTGATAAGCTTAGAATAGATTAGTTAGATTAGGAATAATTCAAGGCTTTGTAATATGTAATTATCTATCTTATTTTACTGTTTGATAGGGGATACCAATTCTCTATGGTTCTGGTGGACTGTAGAAATTTGTATTTCCTTAGTTATTAAATTGATTTTATGTGATTAAAACTTGTGTAGCAAATATTAAGTAGAATTTTGTAAAACTCTAACTTGCAAAACGGTTATCATATCTTGGATGCATACTTGATATGATGACCACAGGTTGTCCTTTTGGGCCCTTTTTTTTTTGGGTGGGGGGTGTGTGTGATAGGATGACTCAAAAATAGTTATGCAATTATTGCTTCTATGGGGTTTAGATTTGTAGGTTGAGAAACACTTGAAATTTTGAGAGATTGAGCAACGTTGATTATCTTTTATCTTTGTACACTTTTCTTCAACAATGATCGTTCTCTTCATTTGCCTATGGGTTTTTTTGCTTCTATTGGAGTTTTTTCCACATAAATCTCTTGTTCCATGTTCTCTTTCTCTATTTCTTTTATTTAATTGTTTTATGTTATTGATCCTTGTCAATTTTTAACCCTATCGATCCTAACAAATTGGTATCAAAGCAAGCGTTATCAATATTAAGGTTTTTTTCATTTAAAGATTGGATATTTTTATCTAATTCTAAATTCAATTGCATAAACAAAATTTGATATTGAGAAATTTGACATCAATTCCAATTTTAGTTTATGGCAAGTGAGAATGTTAGCCATGTTGGTATAACATGGATAGAAAAAGGCTTTTGGAAAGAAATTAAATTCAATGGAGGATGATGAGTGAGGTGAAAGTGATGAGAAGGCATTATCCACTATTTAATTATGTTTTTCCAATAATATCTTACAGGACGTGTTGTATGAGAAAAGCGCTGTTGGAAAAAATGGTCAAAATTAGAAAATTTGCATTTGACTAAGTCTTTAGCAAATAAATTGATTTTAAAGCAAATGGCTTATACCCTTAAAATGCAAGACGGTGCTTCTCTACCTTAATCGTATAGGATGTTTTGTGAGACCATGATATATGGTCATTATACTCTTGTGTTTGATGATGTGAAACTAACCGCTTAAGTAAAAATAAACCTAATAATGGGCTCAATTCAACCAATAAGTCCTTTAAGAATAATGCCTTGATGTCTTGAGATAGTGAGTAAAGCAAGAAAGACTCAAGTAATAGAAACATGTCCTACTCTAAGTCAAAAGGTAAAAAGGACATTACAAGAGAAGAGGTTATACAATCAACAATTGTTTCGGACTATAGGATAAAGAAAAGAGGAAACTTGTTGAGAATGGGAAATCTAATGCAGAGGCTACTACCAATTTTGTAGAGATGAATATTTGTAATAAACAACTAAATAATTTATAAAGAAAGGTAGAAGTGTCAAGTGATGTAAAATAAGAGGTTAATATAGTTAAAAATCTAAGTATATTTTTATTTTGATCACATGATAGACACATGACAGAAGATGAAAATTTTACATTGAATGCCGACTTCATGCTGTCGGTGTAGGATCAAGCACCACTGGCGTATGTGTCTATGGCTTATGCAGTTTTAAAAAAGTGTTGAAATGGAAGAATTCTATATTGCATGTTGTGCATTGCTAGCTTTTGTATGTACGTCGCCGACCTTGAAGTCTACATCGCTGGTGTACAAGCCGACGTACCTTTGAAGAAAAATGACCCAAGACGAATGGCAAACCGATATGCTGCCAGCTTTAACATCTACACCAGCCTTGAATTTACAATGTCGGTGTATGTTATAAAAACTACTAGCGTATGTTTGCAAAGGAGGTGAAAAGTTGCATGAATTCTTTTATATCCATCCTATGTTGTCCATGCCAAACATACTCCTAAACCTAAAACTTTCTCTCTGTGAGTGTTCCTAGCAAGCTAAAGGGATTCAGAAGTACATATTAGGTAATAAGATCCTTATTTCTTCTTTAGGATTTCATAGATCTATTAATTTCCTTAGCGTTTTTCTTTTGTTTTGAATGAAAAGTTGGAGAAAACCCTAGTTTTCTTGGAGATCTGGATATTCGTTATTGAAGAGGCATTTTGATTCGAGTTGAGGTAAGTATTTTAATGTTTATGATTTTTATGATTTCATAAAAGTAGTTTTTGTTAATTTCTGATACATTTGGCATTGGCTAGAGTTCTAGGGCTTAGAGAATTTGTGAAGGAGATTGGTTCTTTTGGAGGATTTATGTATTTCAATGAAGGAAAAAGGTGTAGATTTATGTTTATTTTGAGATTAGGGTTTTAGATGGTATATGAGATTAGGTTATTTGTTGATGTGTATTTTGAAGTTGCTTCTATTCGTATTATCAGGTTTTAGTGAATCAAGGGTTGTATTATAAAGGAGATTCGGTGATTTATAGTCCTGTTCTTTGGAAATTGATTTAGGTACGATCTTATTTTGCTTGTTGTATTCTTGTAGGCTTAATTTGCTTGTTGTATGTACTATAGGGTTAGAAATCTAAATTAATCTAATTTTATCTGGCTATTAAATTGTGTTGTTGCATGATTGGGTATGGTTAGTAAAGACTACGCAGAGTGTGATAATAATGCTGGTAACCTGATGATCTTTGGATGGCGTTGTCTGAGTGGAGTTGCACCTAGATATGATTCTGGTATATTAGGTTTCGACAGTATGGTTGTGGGTGTGTGGGAGATTCCCAACACCAATATATGTATATATTAACTATTTTTTATACTGTTTGTTTGTATAAAGTCATGAGTTAATCTAGATTTGGAACTAAATGCATATGGTTCCAAATCATGTTACTTGTCGGCTAATCACAAATAATAAATGGTGTTTGTTGCATTAGAAATAGTTGCACGTGATTATATATGCTGTGTGTACATATGCATTTGTAAATGGTTTGGCACTCGGCAATTTCAATCATTCTTTTCATTTTTAGGAATAGGAGAAGATCAGGTGATTTATGATTTTTTAGATATGATATCTATGTTGATCAAGGGGAGGATGATAGTAGACCAGACTACTTACTGATGTCTAGATACATGACTTGGATTTAGAATAAGTTGAAGACATAATAATTTATATGTTTAAGAGTTTAAAAATGTTTTAGGAGTTTTGTTTTATGTTATAAATTTTGTTCTTTTGTTGGCAATGGTTTATGCTAACAAGGTTATTTGAAGGTTTAGTTTTGATTGTATGTTTTAAACAAGTATCCTTTAAGTGAGTTTTGGAGATTATCATATTTTTTTTTTGTGTTTAGAATTTTTTAGCCTTAGCGTGTTCTTATAAAGAGAAGACATGCGACTGGCTGTAATGCCTCCAGATTAGGGCATTACAATATTCATGATGATTAGTTGCTTACATTAGTTTATGTTTAAAGATCAAGCTTACAGTATATTTGGATTCTAGTTGTCTTGACCATATTATTCCAAATAGAGATTGGATCACCAATTTTAAACATTTTAATGGTAGGACAATCTTATGCCCAATTCCAACTTTTGCTAAGTGCAAGTTATTGGTTCAGTTCATATGAAGATGCATGATCGCGTTGTCAGAATGCTCAGGAATGCCTGTTATATTCTAGTTTTGTCTAATGATCTTATCTTATCTCTATTACTAGCCTTGATAAGAGATAGATGTTGGTGTACCATTGAAAATGTTGTGATGAGGATTTCTTGTTGTTCTCTCATTTTAATGAAGGTTATGCTACATGAACTTTGTATGATCTTCTAAAATTCTACAATTGTTAAGTCTATTGCAGTTTCTACTGATTCTAACAAGATGAATTTATGGAATATGGGGTTAGGCCATATGTTAAAGAAAGGAAAAAACTAGCTATACATGTTTACTACTAGAGAAGTTAGGTAATTTAGATTTCTTCAAGCATTGTGTATTTAGCAAGTAGAAGCATGTCAATATCGACACAACAAAGAATAGATTAAAAGCATCTTTGGACTACAATCATTCAAATCTCTAAGGGCTAACTCTAGTCACTTCTTTAGGTTATGCTTGGTATTTTCTTACTCTTGTTGATGACTTTCCTAAAAACTATGGGTCTATTTTCTATAGAATAAATCAGATGTTTTCAATACCTTTAAAGAGTAGAAGACTATGATTAAAAAGCCAACTAAGATGTGTGTTAAGTGGCTCTTGGTCAATAACGGTCTCGGATTTGTAAGTAGCAAATTTAATCAATTTTATGCCTCTAATTGGATTGTACATCGTAAGACTATTGTCCATACTCTATGGTAGAGTGGAGTTGCATAGGATGAATATAACTTTGTTAGAAAGGACAAGTTATATGATGTCTAATGCTAGTCTTAGTAAAGAGTTATAGGTTGAAGCAGGCAATATTATCTGTCATCTAGCTGATCGTTCTCCTCATTTGACACTTGATGAAAGAACTCTTGAATGTGTATGGTCTAGTAATCCACCGAAGTATTCATATTTAAAAAGATTTCGTTCTTATGCATATGCTCATGTAAATACTGGTAAGCTTGATGCCCATTTAGTTAAATTCATTTTTATCGGGTATGTTGTAGGTTTAAAGGTTATAGATTTCATAATCCAAAAACCAAGTTATTGTTAGCAATGATGTAACATTTGATGAGTCTATACTTTTACAATCTAGTGTTCGGTAGCCTACTATTCAAAATCATTCTAATGGTACAAGAAATGGTAAAGGTTCTTATCCCTACTACTCCATTGCCTAACAATTCACTTTTGACTTCAAGTCAGACAGATGGTCATATAGATGGAGTTAGGCATACGAGCCGTGGTCCACGAGCCAGCCCATTTACCTGCTAAAAAAAGCAGGGCGTTGCTTTTTTTTTTTTTTTGCTTGTTTAAATACGAGTTAAAATGGCCCGACCCTTTTAGCCTGTGAGCCAAAGCGAGCTATCCCATGATGGGTCAGGCCAACCCATGATGGGTCAGGCCAACCCATGAGACAAGAGTTAAAAAAAAAAAAAAAGAAAAGTTTAAGAATAAGAATAATGTAATAACATATTACTGATTATTTATGGTATATTATGAAAGAAAATAGATTGATACATGCATCACAAGCATTGTAATATTTTTAAAATATATATTTATTGATTTAAACGTAATATGATATCTAATAAATCATTTTAAAAACTTGTTTTAATATATAAGGAATCAAAATAATAACAAAATTAATCTATATATATATATATATATAACCCTACGATATATAAATATTCTAATTTCCACATAAACGAACATAAAAAAATAACAAAATAAAAAAATTTCATTTGGCCCATAGGTTGGCTCATTTAGTCAGTGAGCTAAAGTAGGCTAGGCTCAGGCGTAGCAATTTTGGCTTATTTAATAGGAGGCCAAAATGGCCCGGTTTCCAGCCCTTTAGGCCCGTTTGCCTACCTCTACATATGGATACTCTTGGTACATCTCAACAATCCTTTATAGTGAGGGATAGACAAAGATGGAAGATTTAATCACATACTAGATTCGATTATATCATGGGTTATGCATTTAGTATTATAGATGAGATAGAGTGCAGTGATCCTATTTCTTACCGAAAGGCTATTTAAGTCTGTCACGCCCCATAGGGGTATCCTAAACGTAACAGTCCGTCACATACCATATAAGACTCTCGAATCACTATCCAAGTCTTTTAGGAGTCTCGTATAGATGTAAAGCGTCCCTTTACGACAATAGAATACTCTATTCAATAGAGTTAAGTAGTTTAACCCAGCATTCGATAGCATTAGATAATAATTCAAAACGCATATGCAATAGATTACAAACTCCAAGGGGCATTCCCTTGCAAAAGAATATTTAATAGTCCATTACAGTCATCCAGAGTCTTTTAGTTTTCTGTGGAAGTCAAAACAAATTGAATATAACTTCTATTGGAAATGCCTAGCTCCCGTACCTGAGTTGTAGCTTGTCTTAGTCTAAGCCAAATAAACTCGTGCTGCAACAAATAAAAACTATAGGGGCATAAGCTATACTAGCTTAGTGAGTGAAAACTTCTATATCACAATTATAACACATCATTCAATCAAGTGATTAATTAGACAAATGATATGCAACAAACACGTGAATTCAGCAAACATATGACCAGCCGAAAATCATATATGGATGGACTTGCGCCCTCCATTCCGGGTTAGCAGATTAACGAATCCTGCGGTACGAAGCCGTTTAGGCTCACGGTCAACCAACTCATATATTCGTTTTATGGATCACGATTAACTAACTTATATTCATTTTATGGATACGATTAACCAACTATATTCGTTTTATGGATCACTATTAACCAACTCATATTCGTTTTATGGATCACGGAAAACCAACAATGCTAACACTCCATCCCCATCGTGTTATGAATGCGTTCAATTTCATTTTCCATTCGAATAATCAATTATACCAATTCTTATAGTGATCAATCAATATTCGCAGACAATCAATCTAGCTCATCTATACAAGCAATGATTTATCACCGGCTTCGATATTCTTTAAATTCAACTTCACATAACAACAACAGACATATATAATTCCCATTCAACCCCATCATGCATATTCATTTTGTCTTTGCTAAGTAACTAGTGCAACTATCATTACAATCACAAGCAATAATTGAAATTGGAAGTGATACTCACTCGGCCATGGTACGCCGGTCTTTTAATAGTAGTAATCGGGTGGTAAGGACTCGTCGGTTTCGGGATCACCTACCAAGGAAGAATACCCTAATAAGTACTTCATCACTTAACTAATCCAAACTATGCATTAAAACTAGTCAAAATCGTAATTCTCGCTATTTGCGGAAGTTCCAACTTAAAACGGCCATAACTTGGTCATTTTAACTCGGAATTTCGCAAATTTTATATCGATTTCTATCTACTTCGAAAGATCTATCTAATTCTAATATTATTTCCAAGTTTTGAAAACATTTAGGTCATGGAACAGAGGGATCAGATCTGATCAGTAACCATTCCCATTTCCGAAAAAGAATTTTGTATTTGTTTGAAATGTATCTAGTTGATAATTCAAGTATATATGAAGTATGAATGATTTCCTATCATGAATGACATGTGATGAGTTCAATGTGTGCATGATCTTGATGATTTTTGGTAAAAGAAACTTTCAAAACTCCTTAATTTTGCAAGACTCCAACAATAACTACTTCTTGAAAATCCAATTTTCTAATTTTGACATCACACTAGTGTTTTGGATTTCATTCTTAGGAATTTCTAGTTATCTTAAAAATGAGTCTTCATCACATATACTACCCAAGACCTTCATTTCTACATAAAAATTTGCATTTTACACTTTGCAAATATGTTTTCAAATAGGATTTACTCAAAAATCAGAATTTTAGAAAATCCACTTTTTGAATGATTCCTTTAGGAAAACTTGTGTAATGCATTAAAATTTAAGACTTTACTATATCTACTACCTAAGGACTTCATTTAACACATAAAACATTTATTTTGAGCTTGAATAATAGGTGTTTACATAGGCATCATCCAAAGTTACGAATTTCACAAGTTGACTACTAACTCAAAATTTTCCATCTTGATTCTACCTCTTGTTTTACACATTAATCTCATTAAAACTCATTTCAACTTATAGAAATCATTAATGATACTATTACTTATACCTTCATTTTTCACATAAAACATGAGTTTCAAAGTTGATACAAGGGTTTTTAAAATAGGGCTTTGAAATCATACGAATTTTCTTTTGAACATTTCTAACAAAAACCTTTTCTTTTTAAGTTCCTTGTCTTATCTACATAAAGATCTACCAACTATCACATTTATATACACAAGACTAAATCTTTATGAGCATTAATGCATGAAAACACAAAATATCTATATGAACATGAATGTCAAGTATAATATGAGTGTCTAAGTGCTAGATCTACTACTTATAGTGCATGAAAAGGAGTTTAAGAGTATGAACATATATTTTTCATGCAAGATCTCTACTTTTATATGCATGAACATGATAATATCTCAACAAAAGCTCATCAAACACAAGATCTACTCTTGTGATGGCTTGATATTCATGTATTAGCATTTTCTTATCCCTAGCACTTGCTCATGGGGATTTAAGATGAAAATACACATGAATGATCTTGCCATTACAAGATTAAGTAGTAAGAAGCTTAAGAATCATCACCTAAAGAAGGATTTGATGAAGAAATGAAGAAGAAATGAACTTGATATGTGTGTGTGATGGGGGTGGTGGTCACGGCAAGAGAGGGGAAAGAAGAGAGGATTTTACTTTGTGTAAAAATTTTGAAAGAGTAGAAATGAGGAGAGAGAGTGTAAATGAGTATATATATTAAGTAAATTAGGGTTTGTTGTATTATAAAAAGAAGAAAATAAAACAAATTGAGGGGAAAAACAAGGGGGGGTGCATCGGCCATATTGAGAGAGAGAGAGAGAGAGAGAGTGATTTAAATTTATTTGAAATTGTAATTTATGTAATAAAATGTATTAAATGTAATAATTTGTTAAGAACAAATTTTTATTGGAAAAGAAAATATAATGAGTGTTGTAAGGATGTAAGACTAGGGTATGGGTAGTGTGTATTGTAGGTTGTACTTGTGAATAGTGATAAATAGTAGACAAGACATTTACTTTACCGATAGTAAAGAAAATACAGGAAAAAATCTATAATTGTAATTTTTATAACCCAAAAATTTATAAAACTTATATTTTTGAAATCCTTATAGAATTTTGGTTCTAAAAAGTATTCTGGAATATTTTTCTAAGTTTCTAGTCGGGACTCGCTTTTCCGTAATGGGGTTCGGGAAGGCCACCCGGAATAGAAAATTTTTCGAAGTCAAAACTTTTCATGGTTTGAAATATACATTAAAAAAATAGTTCACATTAATTTATTTATAAGAGTTCTTTTGATATGAAACCGAGGGAAAGCCGGATCTAGAGTTTCTAAGTTTCTCTCACAAGGCTTAAACTAATCCGATTTAAGGTTTCGCTTTCCGGTTTTCGAAGTTTACTTGATTACTAGGAAAACTGGAGTTTACAAAGTCTCAAACTCTAATAAGTGGCTTAATGTCATGTAAAAAAAGATGAAATCGCTTTATAAGAATGGTACATGGGATTGTACCACCTCTAGCTAAGAAGAATATTGTTAGCTCTAAATTGGTGTTTACAAAAAAAAAAAAAAAAAAAAGAAGCAAGTCCGGATGACATGCACAATAAAGTATGCCATATAGTCAAGGACTACAATTATGAAGAATGTGTAGATTATACTGATATTTTCATAATGGCCTCTAAAATAATAACTTACCACATATCAAACATAAAGTGCTTCCAAAGGAATCTTCATTCTAATCTCTCAAATCTTTCTTTTGAAGCTTCAACGTCCACTAATGATTTCCTTGAAGTCATGTTCTTTGAGTGAAGTCTCGAATATTCTTGTTTCAACAAAGATCTGTGGGGTATAAGTTTACAATGTGCTTAGTGAGATACTCCCTTTTTCTTTACCATACATCTGCAACCCAAACAAGTTGATTAATTTTAAGCATATGATATGCACACTATGCAACAAATACATGTTACAAACAAATATGTGTGAGTATCCGGAAACTGTGCATAGAACGAATTTACTCCTTTCATGTCAAGGGCTAGGGAATTAGATTTGAAGGTCTCCGTGATCTTCACGCTAGTCCTCGAACACTCTTTTATAGCGGTCACTTGACGCGGCTCATCCATGGGGCCATGTTCTCTATATGACATATCTATCCTAAGAATGAGCAGAGCTATCCAATCCCTTTTGATCCCTTGCATATGAGTAGTAGTATTTAGTATGTGACTTAATGGATACAATGCATGCACATTTCATTTATATCAAGATCGATTAAAATTATAGTATACTTAAAAGCGATCCAACATGTATTATACACAAAAGCAACATATAATATTGATGATGTATTTGAACAACCATTTTTTGGTTTCGATATGCTTAACATACCTTGTCACACATTCATAGAAGCATATACACATGTACCCATAAACCTATACATATTCATTTTATCTTGTACTTATAAATCTAGTACAACAAATTACAAGCACAAGCAAGGTAACGAATTATAAGGAAAAACTCACTTGTCCTTATTACAATCTGCTTAGTCAAAATAATCCTCGAGAAATGGGACATCATAATTCTCGTCACTTAGATAAAAAGAATACCTGATATGAGTATTTCATATTAGTTCTACTTAAAATAGTCATAACATGCCCATTTAACTCTGAATTTCACATATTAATCGTCGTTTTCTACCTACTTTGAATACTCTATCCATTTCTAAGGTTAGTTTTAACATTTAGGGTCATTTAGATCTCAAAATGGCATGGTACAGATTGCTTTCGGGCTATTCCAGACTTTGATCCTTTTTAGTTTTCAAAATTTTGCTTCAATTGGGCTTTCTAGGCCAAGTATGAAGTATTTCTATCTTTAGAAATCATATGGTAGTGATAATAACTCACATTACATGTATGATCCTAGTGATGTTGCTTAAATACAAAATTTTTATTAAAATAGCTTTTATGGAAAGTAAGAATGTTGACTTTTAGGAAAAATTACCTTTGGACTTATAATAAATTCCTTACCTTAAATTTTGTAAATGTGAGACATAACCAAAAAATTATGGTGCAATATTTACTTTGAACCCTTAAGGTCTTATATTTATTTCAAAGCTTCATTTAACAATTTTATTTGAGAAGACATAGACTTTTACTTATTTGTGACAACATACTCTAAGTTGTGTTTCCTTTGAATTTTTCGTAAGTATTATTTAAAAAAATAAATAAATGGATTGTTCTAAAATCTTTACTTTTAATGAAAAGATCGAAACATGTGTTGTAAATAAGACTATTATGAAACTTTACATAACAAAGAATTGTTAGCATTTATATTTTAGAAAAAATTATTTTGGCATTTTGAAAATATATAGTTGAGTGTTCCTTCCTAATTCTTTATTCCTAATGAAGGGATTTCCCAAATATTGGAGATAAGGTTTTAGGAAAATATTTTTCATGATGAAGAATTATCAACATTCATGTTTTCGGAAAAATCTATTTTAACATAGTAACAACATCATCTATGACCATATATGTGCGTGAACTTAAAATAGCAATAAAAACAAATTTGATAGCATGGAATTATACCATAATATAAAAATTAGAAAGAAATAAACAAGAACATAAATGTATTAAAACAAAAGCAAGGGAGTCTGAGCTTGTTATCAAAACTTCCTACGACTTGAATCAATTACCATGTGAATAAAATAGAGCAAGTATAATGAATAAAATATGGAAGTCTTAGACTTTATCAAAGCTTCCCAAGAGTTGAAATATCTCTATTCTCATAAATAAAAGCAAGATAAACAATAAAAAACATGGGATTCTTAGATTTATGTCAAGGCTTCCCAAAACTTGAATTACTCTAATCTCCTTTAGACTTGATGATTAACTAGTCCTAGACTAAAAGTTAACTAGTCTTATAAGCAAATAAATAAGTAAATAAAGTGCATAAATAAAGAAGTGCATGAGATAAATAAAGTTAGATTAGTGAGCATTTAGGCTCTAAAATCATGGTTATTACATATACATATTATCATATAAAAAGTTAAGATAGTGACATGAATGAAAGAACATATTATGAACATGAATATATCACAACAATGTGGCATGAAATATTGTGTTGTCTTGTATTTCCATTCCTAGTATTTAGCATCATAGGAATTTTCATGGAAAATAACTAAAGACATATGCATGCATGTCATATACATAATATGAAGAGAGGGTGTTTAAGAATAATTACCTAAAGGAAAATTGAGATGTGTATGAGGTAAAGATGGAGTGTTTAAGAGAAAAAATTTTAGAGAGAAAAGTTGAGAAGAAAATTTGGTAAATTTTTGTTATATTGAAAGAAAAGTGTGAAAAAAATGAAGGAGGGAGATGGTATTATAAAGAGAAAAAGGAGGGAATTAAAGATGTAAAAATAAATGAAAAAAATAAAATATGAGTGAAAATGAAAGGGGGCAGTAGCTAACCATAAAGAGAGGAGAGAGGAGTAAAAATTAATTTAGATTGAAAAAATATAGGAGAAGTTAAGTAAAGTATAGTAAAAAGTAGTATTGATAATGTAAATGTAAGAAATAGATGTGTAAGTGTGTAAGTGTAGACCCCTAAATTTTTCATAATTCTTAGAAAATAATCATAGAATTAAATACCAAAATCAAGACCCTAAAAACTAACCCAAGTTAAAACTGAATTCTAAATAAGATCAAATACAAAAAATTCTTAACATTGAGAAAAAGAGAACCCTCAAAACAAAATCAAAAATCCAACATTTGTTTGATTCAACATCCATACGCTAACCAAATCATCTATCTGATCCATAACACACAAATCAAGATGATATATTCAAATAGCACTCGACGATAAAATACTAAAACCTTAAATTCTTTGTTGAATTTTAGAGTAAAAAATTTCAATTACCACCAAAAGTCAAACAAAGTCAACCTATAACCCTAGACTCAGTTAAACAATCCTAGAAATTGAAAAACATTAAATAAATCATAAAAAATAATAATAAATAAACAAAAAAAAATAAAAAAGTAAAATTTTAACCAAAAACATAACAGGATCAAAAACCCCAAAATTTTATGATCCTACGAATAAATCAAAAAGCAAGAAGTCAAACCAAAACCCTCAAAGTCAACAAAGTCTGCAACAAACCCTAGTGTTTAGATCCGGCGATCCTACACTCTTAAACCTTAAGCAACAGAATTGAGATAATTGTGGATGGTAGTTCATAATAATATATGGAAGCTTAATAATATTAGATGCATTAAATTTTAGTGTGTTTCGAACTCGAATGGGATTCGTTCTCAAAAAGCGTATCTCAGGGCTCATAATAGTAAAAATATTCTAATGATACGTTAGATTTATAATAATACAAGGATTTCAAGAATATTAGTTTTATAATTTTTTTGAAGCTAAAAATATTAGATATTGCATTTTTACATGTATTTTCTTTACTACCAGTAAATTATTAGTCTTGTTCACTATTAATTGTCCTGTTCTACACTATTCACAACTATTCATCTATCTCTACTTTTTGTATTACCTATTCTTACTATCTATATACATATTTTCTTACTTTTTACTTTTCTTATACAATTTTATTTACATCATACTTTATATATTTTTACTTTTCTTTACAAAAATTAAATTTACATCACATCTTCTCTCTTTCCCCCTCTCTTGCTGTCCACTTCCCCCTCCTCTTTTCCTCCATTTCTCTTCTTTTTCATTTATTTAATTAACTCATAATTCCCCCTATATTTATCTATAAATACCCCTCTCTCCATTTCTTTCACACATTCATTTACCATAATAAATGTCATGCCCGAAGGGTACCCTAAATATGGCAGTTTACCACATACAGTATTAAAACTTAAGAATGACTTCCTGAAGTCATGCAAAAGTTTTCAACACCATATGTAAGGCGTCTATCACAACAATAGGAGACATCGGTGGGATGTATAGTTCGAGATAGTAAATACAACATACAAGAATCTAAATAAACATCCAATTTATCATTAAGAGAGTATAATCCGTACATCATCTTAGGGGTTTTCCCTTATAATTCTCCAAACAATCATAATAACAACTTAATATTTCTCACAACCAAATAATACTAACATAACAAAACATTGAAGGATGATTAACCTAAGATCTTCAAAAGATTCCCAGAAGCTTTTCTAAAACATCATCCTTCTTGAGTATATGAAGTATTCAGGCATAAAAGATATAGTCCTATTACAACAAAAGTCTATCGGAGTATAAGCATAACTAGCTTAGTGATAATATTCCTAAATCAACGTACCTGTATAAATAATTTTAAACAAGTTATTAAACAATCATATGAATGCATCAAGCAAGTGATCACACAATTCATATGATCTACCGGAAATCATATGTTTGAATGGATTTACCCCTCCATTCAGGGTTAGGTGTTAGGCTCTTTAAAACCCATCTTTAAATCCAACTCATGTAGTTTATTTCAGGCGCCTACTCGCCCATCTCAAATAGTTCTTTCAGGCTCCTAATCGCCCATCTTGCAAATTTCTGGCTACTGCACACCCGGCTACTAAACTCTTGTCCCATCGAGAATAGCAGCTCATGCATTGAAACTAACTACGTGATATGCATGAATCAATTAATATAATCCGTAGTATATGTTTAGAGTAATTTAAAGGTGATCACATAATTTGCATATACTCCAATAGAATAATGGTAAAACATAAGTTAATTAACAACGATTCATGCCTTGGTATGCTTAAAATTCTTTCAACCAATATTATCATACATAATTCATTTTCATCTTTTCCTACTTCTAGTGCCTCTAGCTACAAGCACAACCAAGTACGTAAAAGGTAGGAAATAAACTCACTTGGCCATTAGGATCTATCTTTCTTACGGATGAGTCGATCGGTAAATCCACTAATCAAAATAATCCTCCGGGTATGAATACTCCTCCTCGGGATCACCTAATCAAGAAGAATACCCATAATGAGTATTTCTTATTGATTCTATGGTACTTATCAAATACTATGTCATAAGATCGTTAAAATTCGTATAGAAGGTAATTCCAACTTAAAATGGCCATAACTTGTCATTTTAATGGAATTGCGCTTATAATAAATCGTTTTCTACCTACTCGAAAAGATATATCCATTACTAAGATTATTTTTTCATAAAAAGCCATTTAGGTTGGAAAATACTATGGTACAGAATAGGTACGAATTTATAGTTCGCAAAATATGACTTTTCCAAACTTTACTTTACTCAAAAATCCTTAAGCAAAATACATGGATATATATATCGTTGAAAAATCCTTTGAACATATATTTATACTCATATGTATACATGATTTTGATAGTGTTGTCTCAATATTGATATTTCATAAGCAATTTGTCTTTAATGGTTTTTAAATGATAAAACTTTTGAGAATTTCTCCTTTTTGAATTGTTAGAAGGAAAAACAAAAAATATATATATTTGACTAGTTATGAGTAAATGTTTTCTTATTATAATTTTATTTCCTCACTTTTCAAAAGTAAATTCATTTTCAAAAATTTGGTTCTTTAAGTTATCTATTAACTTTATTTCTAGTGATTGAAAAATAAGTTTTCAAAATATCTTATAAGTTTTTATGATGTGGTCAAATATTTGAAGTTGTGTTAAATGTATGTTTTATTTTTATTTTTATATTATTTCTCTCTTTAGAAAATAATTATACCTTTAAAACTTTACTTTCTTGGCAAATTTTATTTTTCTAAGTTGGTTTTCAAAATAGTGAGTTGATTTTATCGTGGTTTGAAAAACTTGTTTTATTTAATATTTGTCAAGTGATAGAATAATTCTTTTAAACAAGTTTATAAGAAAAGCTTTCTTGATTAACATTAGTACTTAGTAAATTTCATTTTAATTTTAAAAAGGGAATAACAATATAAAATTTTAAGTTTTGAAGATACTTTCTTATTATGTGATTTTCAAAGTCTATAGTGAACCTATTTTAGTTTTATAAAAGGTATAGTTGAGTTAAAATCTTTAATGCTAAAAAATACTTCTTTTATGGAGTATTTGGAATGAGTTCCTTTTATTATTTTGAAGATATCGACATTACTACTTCTTCTAGAATTTATGATTAGCTTATGTTTTGAAAAGAGTTTATTAAAACAAAACTTAGGTCTTTTGTTAGAAATTCCTTTTGTTAAGAAATCTAGTTTACTTTCTTTCTTTATTTAAGAAAGAACCAATTTTTATTTTTATTTAAGACAACAATATTTTAATCATGTATGAATATGATTATGTAGCAATGTAAAAGTAAAGATCATGCATAGTAAGGTAGGAAGAAATACTTGTAAATAAATAAACAAAATAAAATAGTCAAGCATTGGGAACCTTAGCTTCATCAAGGTATCTCGATCATGTATTGAGAGCCTTAGCTTCATCAAGGCAACCCGGGACTAAGAATAGACTAGTCCAAAAGAAAAGAAAAGAAAAGAAAGGAAGAAAATTGTTTTGACTTGATATGGACAAGTCTAAGACTAAAAGACTAGTCTTAATTAAAACAAGTAAATAAATAAATAAATTGCAAGACATGAAGATAAATAAATAACAATGAGCTTATATGCTCTAAATAAACATATATACTTAGTATACATAATATTATAAAGTTAGATTAGAGCAAAATTAATAATAATAATAACAATATAACAATAATAACAATATAACAACATAATGTAAAATAGGAACATGAACAAAAACAAAACATGAACATTATTGCTTCTTTAACTCATATGAGTCTAAGAAACATACACTAAACTCATGCTAAGTTGTATGAACATGATAAGGAAATATAAGTAGGATTTTTATAAGGTTTAATGGAGGATTTTTGAAAGAGATGAATGGGTTTTGTTATTTTTCTTGAAGAGTAGAAATTGGTAGAGTATTTTGAGAGGAAATGGCTAGAGAGATTTTGAGAGAGTATTTTGGTAGAGTTTTCTTATGTAAAATGAGTGTGTGAAAGAATGAAGGAGGAATGGGGTATTTATAGAATTTTTGAAGTGAATTTTTGATGTAATAAAATAAATTGAAAAATAAATAATATATAGAAAAGAGAGAGGGGGGCGGTGGTTTTGAGAGGGGGGGAGAGAGAAAAATTTATTTGTTTTGTAATTTTTGTAAAGAGAAGAAATAATGTGTAAGTTTGATGTAAATAAAGTTGTATTAGAAAATGTAAAAAGTAAGAAAATAGGTATGTAGGTAGTAAGAAATAGGTGTAAGAAAAAGTAGAGATAGTGAAATAGTAATGAATAGTTGAAATAGTACTATGAATAGTAGACTAGACATATTAAATACCGGTAGTAATAAAAATACGCGTAATCAAGCTATATCTATTATTTTTAGTTACCGAAAAATTCTAAAACTGATATTTTTGAAATCCTTGTTTAATTACGAGTCTTTTGATGTTATTAGAATATTTTTATTATTCCGAGCTCCGGGACATGCTTTTCGAGAACTGATCCCGTTTGAGTCCAAAGGATACTCGAAATTCGAGAATCTGATTTTTATGTTCCACTATATTATTACGAACTATTTTAAGCCATTAACTTAATTTCGTTTTCTAGGGTTTGAGAACGTGGGATTACCGGAGTTGAAATTGCTTGATTGTCTTGGTCTTTGTTGACTTTTGAAACTCGGTTTGACTAGGGTTAGGGTTTAACCAACTTTACCCTAGAAATTGAGGGGTTTAAATAGGGATTGGGTAGGTGGATCTTCTCATGTTGGGTTTTTGAATGAACAATTATTGAATTTTCTATTTTTGTTTTTGAAGGTTCTCTTATGAAATCCTGTGATCAAAATTGATTAAGGTTTAGTTTCAACTTGGGTCAAACTCTAGGGTTTCGATTCGGTATTCCAAAACCATTCTCAAAAATTCGGGGGCTTACAATAAACTCTCAAAGTCACTCCGAAAATCCTCTCTCCGAAAATCTTTTTTCACTTTTCCAAATTTCCCTCATTTCATCCACTCACATACAACCAAAACCTTCTTTAACTACTACTCATATTTTTACCTTAGGTAAACTCCTTCACTATATTTTCTTACCATATCATGTAACTTAACATAACCATAGTATATGTTTCTTAAACATTTAAATGTTATAGAAACAAACTATGTTCATATTTTTTTCTTGTTCATGAACAAATTTCATTTTATTATTATGTTGTTTTATTATTGTTATTATGTTACATGCTATTATTACTATTCTAACCTAACTCCTATATTATATTATCTATATTTATATATCTATATATATTTCTTAGAGCATATAAGCTCACTAACATAATTGTTATTTATTTATTATGTTTTGCAATTTATTTATTTATTCCACGCTTTAATATCAAGACTAGTCTTTTAGTTTTAGACTTGTCATTACCAAGTCAAGACGATTTTCTTATTTCTTTTGTTTTTGTTTTTTTGGACCTACCCATGACTAAGTCTGGAAGTCTTAAAATCAAGTTAAGACTTCTAATATTTGATATTTATTTCTTATTCATCCTTATATTTTCCATTTTTTTTATTATTATTTTTGTTGTGTTACTAGCTATATATTCATTGTTTATGCATGATCATATTGATTGTTGTCTTAATAGAAATAAAAAAGTTTTTTCTTAAAAATAAAGAAAAGAAGCTCAACTCACTTTAAAAGTATAGTTTTACTATTGAGGAAAAGTCTCATTAAGATTTGAATTTTATTTCAACTAAATACTTTTCAAAGGATTTTTGACAAAAATCACCATAGATTCTAGTGTTATTAACATACAAGGCTTTTACAAAAAGTAACTAAGGAACTCTTTGTTTTCTTTTCGAACTAATATTAAAAACCTTGGCGTTGATAATACATTTCTACGCTAAATTTTCTTAAAAAAAAAAAAACTTGATTATAAAATCCTTACAAACATTTTTAGTAAGTACAAAGACTAACAAGCTTTCCAAAAAAAAGTTAAAAATCAACTCACCAAGTCAAGTATGCTTAGGAAATAAAATTCAAGAATAACTTAGAAAGACTAAAGCTTTTGAATAAAAAATTATCTTTTATGGAATTAAGGAAATACAAATAATATTTATAGTGACTAGATACTCACTTGTAACAAATTAAAGATTTTCAAATAAAGGTCCATGTATAGAAAAATTATGAATTAATAAAGAAGTATTGTAAGCATGAAGGTTTAAAATAAGTCACTCACTAATTTTTCTCATATGCTAAAACTTGAAACATCTTTTATACAACTTCGAATGATTTTCCTCATAACCACATAAAGGTTCATATTTTGGAAAATAATTAGTTAAAAGAGTCTAACATGGAAAAAAAAAATATTCATGGGCTCAAAATAAAGTAAGAAATCATGATTTTATTTAATTAAGTTTCACACTTACGAAATCTAAAAATTAGAATTTTGTTTAAAGAGTCAAACTTAGAAAATTCTTTGAAAAGAAATACATTTGGGTTTTTATGTCACAAATAGGAAAAATCATGTTTTATAAAAATAATTTGTTGAATAAGAATTTGTGAACAAATATAAACCTTTAAGGATTTAAAAAATATATTGAATTATGACTTTCTTGTTCCTAAGTCACAAATTTAAAATAGCAAATTAATCACAAGTCAAAGAATACCTTTCACAAAACTCTATCTTTCACAAAATTATTTATGAACTTTATTTTGAGGCAACGTCACTAAAATCATACATACAATATGAATATATATACATATATATTCAAAAGATTTTTCAATCATATAAATATATATATTTTTACTTATGGATTTTTTGATGAAGAAAAGTTTGAAAATTTGTTTTTTAAGGACTTGTAATTTTGTAATGATTCTATACCCTACCATTTCCAAAACCAAATGGTTTTTTTATATAAAAATAACCTTAGAAATAGATAGATCTTTTCGAGTAGATAGAAAATGATACATATTATGTGAAATTCCAAGTTGAAATGAGCAAGTTATGGCTATTTTAAGTTGGAATTTCGCTCCACACGATTTTTGACGAACATAGTGAACTAGAATTAGAAAGTTTAAGGAGAACTTCTACGAAATACTCATCCTAGATATTTCTTTTGCCTAGGTGACAAGGAATACGAGATTTCCTTCCTGAAGATTACTGCGACTAAGAAGATTACGAAATGACGAGTAAGTTTTTCCTCTTGACTTCGTTATCTTGCTTGTGCTTGTAGAGTAGCAACATTAGTACACTAAGAAATATAAAAATAGACATGTATGGGAATTCAGGGATATATATGCACATGTGATTCTATGCTCATGTGATGAATGGAATTAAGAATATTGCAACTTCGAATTGTATGTTTAAGTATTTTGTTTACCTACATATATGATTACTTATTGTTTGCTAAATTGTTTGATCTCCCCTAGGAAACCTTAATAAGGTTTGGCTTAAGAAAAATAAAGCGTTCATGCATAGCATCCATCGAGTTATATTTCTTTCAAAAAGCTGCTACTCCTACGTGTAGAGTTGGATAGGCTGTTAGCAAACTGGGACATAGGTCATGCTCTTTCCTAGAGAATCCACATCGCTCGGGAATGCGACTCTAGGCTCGAAGCTGTGTCAATTGAACACTTTGGGCGAGGGACTGGGGACTAGTAGTAGAAGATTGAGAGAATCTTCATCAACAATTCCCTAACCTTCGATATGAAGGAGTAAACCCATTCTATATATGGTTTCCGAATAACTATATATATTTGTGTAATCATGTGATTGTTGCATAGCATATGTGTGGAAATTAAATAAACTTGTTTGAAATGACGGTGCCAATGAAAGGGAATATCTCACTAAGGTAGTTGTAAGCTTATACCCCATAGATCTTTGTTGAAACAGGTATACTCGTGGCTCTATTCGAAGGTATGGACATTAAGGGAATCATTGATGGATTTTAAACTCTTAGAGAACAATGAAACATAGGATGAATTTATTTTGTAATTTCCTCATATGCAATGCATGCTATGTTAGTATTTTGGAGATTACTAAAGAATGTATTTATATGGACTTAAAGAAATAGTGGAGGTATGTCCCTAAGATTTGTAATCAACCATGTTTATGTTTTATGATAAGTATTCTCTTGTTTATTATTTAATCGTTATTAATGTAAATTACACTACTTGATGCTTTTTCCTGGTTATGATGTACATCTTGTACATGATATGGAAGCCTTTGTATGATTAAGATAGTCATTTTTAGGCTTTAGTATAGTGTAGGATAACTACAATGTTTAGGTGCCCCCTTGGTATAGTATACAACGGACTACAACGTTTAGGTACCCCTTTAGTATAGTATACAATGGACTACAACGTTTAGGGTAACCCTTGGGGTGTGACAGTAAGTATGTAAGAAAAAGTAAAGAGAGGTAAATAGTAATGAATAGTAAAAAGTAAGATGAAGTGACAAATTAATTATTGGTAAAGATAAAATACACGTATATTAACTATAGTTGATGTTTTTATAACCCAAAATTTACCTAATATTATATGAGTATTATAATATTTTTGTAGCATAAATTGTTTGTCGAGATATTTTACCTCGTTTTGCATATTGGTGTTCGGATATAGAAATTGATCTCATAGAGGCTTGAAATAATTGAATTTTATTGTATTTGATCATTTTAGGACTTCAACTATCTATTCAATTCATAATTGGAGTTTATCTTATTTTTCTAGCATATTCCATATTTTAGGGTTTTAGAAGTCGTAGATCGAATCTAAAGTTCCTAAGGTTTAAGGTTGACTGAATTTGACTTCGATGTTCTAGTTTCATTATTGACTCTAAGGTTCTATTTACAAGATTATCGTAATATCTATGGTTTACAATTTTATTATTAATTGTATTCAGTGACTTATCTCGATCAACATGCTAGCGATCATGTACGAAAAGGGTTTAGTTAAACTAATGAAATTTTGACTTGATAAATTAATACTCTATTATAGGAAATAATTTCTTATTATTTCATTATTAAATATTACTTGGATATGTTGCCTCAATTTTCATGTTAGAGATTAAATAGATGAATTGTTTAGCGTAGGATCTTAAGTCAAATGATCATCGGATTTGGTTTTTTTAAATGTAATTGTTTTCTTAGGGTTTTATATTTAAGGTTTTTATTCCCACTATACTAATAAGACATTTAGGGTTATTTTGCTTACTGATGTTGTTTAAGGTTTCCAAGCTTGTGATTAGTTTGAGTCGATTTTAGGGTTTCTTGGTTTTAAGGTTCAACTTGACTAGTTAGGTTGTAGAATATGAGATTGTTTTAACGATGACAAGTTTTTGCTAAGTTACTTACCTCTAGGTTTCAAACTTTGCTAAAATTATTTGACATCCTAGGGTTACTGATTCTTAATTTGATTATGTCTAAGGTTTCTAGAGTTTAGTTTTAACTTAGGTTGATTTTAGGGTTCTTGTTTCAGTATTAGCTCTAAGGTTCTCATCTAAGAGTAAAAAAAATCTAAGGGCTTACATATGTTATACTATTATATTTTAATATAATCATTAAAATATGTTATTTATCAAATACAAAACTAAACAAGTAAAACTCAAATCACCTTTCTCCTTTCACTCACATTAATAGAAAAAACATACAAACCACTTCTCTAAATTACTACCTTCAACATTAGAAAATCTATAAGAAATCAAATGCAAACACTACTTCAAGTATTTTGAAGCAATAGGTGAAGTAATCACACAAAAGCTACTAATCAAACTTAGGTAAGTTTATCTTTAGAAATTACACTAGTATACATGCATATTTTACTGTTGAAAAATAAAATACTAAGTCTTGCATATGTAATAAGATAATAAACTAAAACTAAAACTAAACTTACTAGGGACTAAGAAAGGTATATGTACACTTAACTTTACGAATTTGATCATGCATAAAGTTTTAGTATATCTACTAAAAGTTTATATACAGGTATAACTTTACTTAATAAAAAGAAACATGATAGTTTATATAGTTGAACAAAAGAAAAACTACGGTAAGCACTTATATTTAACTTTTAATCAAATGAAAGGATGATAGATCTAAGCTTAGCTACTAAACTTACTTAACACAATTGTGTTGAAGTAGTTACCTTGATCATGACTGTAGCATATGCTGTGATGAAACTTGAAATAGTTACCTTAGATCAAGCCATGGTCGCGCTTCAACCCGTGAACTAATCTGAGAAGAATTTAGTTTTGTTAAGCGAAGTAGAACATGCCTATGGCTTTTTCACATGATCGAATGACAACCATAATCGCCCTTGTGATTACAAGCTACGGTTGAAGCTGAGTGCCTATGATTAAATTCAAGGGAAGTGAATTTTGAACATAGCTTTAACCACGATAGAGGTTACGCCTATAGTTGACCCCATGGTTTAAGTTATGTGATATGCAAACATAAATGATCACCTTGATCATGCCTGTGATCAACAGCCCTATTTATTCAGGGCCTAGATCACTCCTGTGATTTACTTCTCACAAGCAAACTTTTATAAAGTTATAACAACTTTTCCATCATATTTCTAGATGATAAAAAGACAAATAAATTAAGGAGATCACAACATGAATTTAGGACACTTAGGCACTAACAAAAATTACTTAGTGATATATTTTGTAATGTATGTTTGTTATCTTATTAGAAGGATAGACCAGTGTCCATATTTCAACAAATTATTACAACAACTAAGCAAGATGCACAAGTGACTAAATCTATTCTTTTCACATTAATTGTGACGTAATATAGTGGCATATATTCTAAAGTATAATTGTAAATGACTAAGTGTATGAGGATTGAGAATGATGCATGCTTAATGGGGTTTGGGTGAATGACAAGTTTCAATATTAAAAGTGATAACTATTTGCTTGATACTAACTATATAATGTGTACTAAAGATTTTTTGAGAATTATATAGTCATTAAGTAATATGGTATAAAACCTAATCGACCATTAAATGGAATGGATGTGCATTGTACGACTACATAAACTGCATTTAAATGGTAATTCCATTACGTATTAGCATTTCGTTCTATAGTAATGATGAGTTTTCTAGTAAAAAGAAATGAAATTATGGTTCTACGTAGGGTTACCACTATTCTGCTCGATTCCACATGAATTATAAGAAATTTAAATATAAAACTGATAAGAGAAGATGAGTAACAATTCTATTTCCTTAGTGCTTAGCCTGTCTGTATGTGGATTACTTGTTCACTGGTTCCTAAAACCTCAATGGAAGGGTGGAAATCTATACCTTGTTTGGATTTTGGTTATCTAAGCTTATACTTGTTACATATGGTTTATTGTTGCATTGCATATGATTGTTAATTACATTTACTTGACTTTGTTTGAGTTATGTTGAGATATGATTATTCATTGAGTTGTGGTTTGCTCACTCTCTTATAGATTTGCTAGGTATCTAAAAGTTAATGTTGGTATAAGTTAGCAATGAAATCAAGATATAGGTTGGAGAGAGTATAGAATTATGTGTAAAGAAGTCATCTGAGACTAGTATTTGTGTAGTTATGATGTAATAACCAAGAATTTTATGTAAATTGTATGTAATGTTATTCTTGTATGTGATCTACATGTAGGCAATATTTCTTATTCGAAACAACCTGTTGATCTTGTTATATCTGTCCATGCCACAGAGTATTCTAGCTGTACAATGCTTATATGCCTTTCTGAAAGCCTTAGATTAATTAATATAAATATCTATGACTCCAATTTGTGATGTAGTGCATCAATATTACTAGGGTACCCAATGGTTGTGTGGCATATGATATAAATTTAAACATCTTATCATTTTGTATTTTGATGAATTAAATACACTATTTTCAGCATTATCATAATCAGTTAAAGGGTTTTGATGGTGACAAATTTAATTTCATCATGATATCATTTTGTCACATTTATATAGTAATTATGAAAATATATAAATATACAATAACAAATAATAGTTGTCCCTATTGCTAAAATAATATTACTCCTAAGGAAAAATTTATTTTGTAATAGTAAATAATATAAAATGTATACTGTAATGCTCTAACCTATTGGCATTACAATCCACTATGTGTCCTCTCTTGAATAGAACATGCTAAGGCTCTAAATCCACAAATATTCAATAATCACTTGTAAACACACATATGGTATCACAATGGATACAAAACCTCTATAACCTGGAAACATATGCTTCATAAAACACCTTATTCATACATACATCCAAGTTGGCATAACTGCAGGCCAACACATCAACTTAAAACTAAACATACTACTTACATAAAAATCCTCCAAATACAACTCAAACCTTCATACAACATCAAATCTAGATACTTTATAGGACATAGAAATATGAACATAAACTCTAAGTCTTCAACAAGTCTAAACACATCTTCTCTTTTGACTCTCATAATCAACAAGTCTAATCCTTAGTTGGATAGTCAAGTCCACTAATGCCATCCCCATGATCAAATAACATATCATATCCAAAAACATTGAAAACTACATCTTCATCATCTGTACCTGAAATTTTAAAAGAGTGAGTTGCGAAGGCCAGTACGATAACTCCAATTCATACAAACAAATGCATATGCATAATCGATAGGTAGATATTAAATGCAACTTATCTAATGCAGGCAGTCAATTTATCATCTTTTTATAGCCAGCAAATCAATACAGTCCAGGACTATGCACACTAGTCCCGTACTCAGAGTTACTTTGTCACATCCAGTCCCCACAAGCAACGGCGACGCGATGCGAGGGTAGACAACCCCCACTGGCCCCCTAGTGGTAATGGCCAACACCACCATTGCATCATGGTGACCGCAACCAATGCATGCCCCTCAAGGTACCACGGGCACTATAGGTATTGTTACCCTCAAGATGGATTGACCCCAGTCTGCAGCCTCTAGGGATCGAACCCATGACCTGAGGCTTTTGCCTGCCCCAAAGGCAGCACCTCTTACCAGTTGAGCCTAGTTGAGCTGCAACTCAACTGGTAAGAGGTGATGCCATTGGGGTAGGCAAAAGCCTTAGGTCTGAGGTTCGAATCCTAGAGTCTGCAGACTGGACTCAACTCTGCCTAAGGGTAACAATACCTATAGTGCCCCTGGTACCCTGCGGAGCATGCGTTGGTTGGGGTCACCATGATGCAATGGTGGTGTCGGCCATTACCACTAGGGGGCCAGCGGTGGTTTGCCTGCCCTGGCATCACATTGCCGTCGCTTGCGGGGGCGGGGTGTGACATAAAAAGGCGCCTTTTTATGTCACGCCCCACCCCCACAGGCGACGGCGACGCGATGCCAAGGCAAACAACCACCACTGGCCCCCTAGTGGTAATGGCCGACATCACCATTGCATCATGGTGACCCCAACCAACGCATGCCCCTCAGGGTACCACGGGCACTATAGGTATTATTACCCTCAGGATGGATTAACCCCTGTCTACAGCCTCTAGGGATCGAACCCATGACCTGAGGCTTTTGTCTACCCCAAAGGCAGCACCTCTTACCAATTGAGCTGCAGCTTAACTGGTAAGAGGTGCTGCCTTTGGGGCAGGCAAAAGTCTTAGGTCTGGGGTTCGAATCCTAGAGTCTGCATACTGGACTCAACTCTACCTAAGGGTAACAATACCTATTGTGCCCGTGATACCCTGCGGGGCATGCATTGGTTGGGGTCACCATGATGCAATGGTGGTGTCATCCATTACCACTAGGGGGCCAGCGGTGGTTTGTCTGCCCTGGCATCACATTGCCATCGCCTGCGGGGGCGAGGTGTGACATACATAGACCCCTATTAAAAATCAACCAACTCTTTTAAAATAAGGTAATTATATACATATATGGATGAGTGAGTAATTCCTAAACATCCAAAATCTGAAACACCTAAATCTACCAGAATCATATCAAAGCACGAGTCCACTAGGGATAACCTCACACTGAGATCATCAGGGTGCCACACCAATACCACTGTCTACTAGGTCTTTACTGATCATAGTCAATCACAACCCAGCAGACAATTTTTAAGCCGAATAGAATTATGTTTATTATGTGTTCGTTCCTACAGCCAACAAGCAAAACTAATCTTTCAAGCAAATACAGCAAACATAGATTGGTCGTACCTTTTCAATTTCAGCAATACTAATCCCAATTCACCAAATCCAATATCGACAACAACCACACTAACATAAATCTCTACAAACCCTTTGATCAACACCGACAACAAGCCTACAATCTCTAATTATCCTGTCAACAACATTTATACATAAACAGATATATAAAACACGGTAAATGGAAAAAACCATAATATACCATAATCTCCTAAAACTCTAACTTGATAAGGAAACTCCAAAATTCGTACTGTCTTCTCCAATCAAAACACACAACAAGTCCACAATACCGATAATTCATCAAAACCCTAATATTACATGACAACAAGAACATATAAGGATCATCTAACCATACATTGTTTAAATCCATCAACGAAAAGACGAAACTTACTGATTTGGATCACTAAAACCTAACTCGCATCCACAAATTCGGATTCCAACCAAAGCTAAGGTTTTTCTCCCATAAATCCTTCAAGAACATCAACAAAACCTTAAGAATCATGCTTAGATCCATAGAAAACATGTTGTAGATGGTTAGAACACTTACCAGAATCATTCTTAAGCCTGGCAAGACCCAAAGCACGAAGAATAGACCCCAAACGCTCTAAAGGAAAGAAGAAAGAACGAGAAAATAAATCTGTCAAAAACTATCAAACCGCTCACTTATTTATAGAATTTCACTCCTACGCAGACAAAACTGATACATATGCTGGCGGAGTTCGTTTTAAATTTGCCAGTGTACACTCAATACCGGTAAAACACGCATACACGCTAGCAGCGTTTGTTAGGGAAAACAAAATTAAATTTTTACTCCAACGCACCTACGCCGGCAAAATTGATACCTACGTTGGCGGCGTTCAACTTCGGTGTTAACAAAAACACTACTGATTACCTCTACGCTGTCCTCTACATAGACGACGTTCCTTTTCCAGTTAGCGGTGTTGAATCTGCAAAAAATTTGCAGACTTTCAAAGCTTAAACAAATTCATTCCAAATTCGACTTAGACAAAATAACTTGTTTTGTGACTTTGATATAAGCTTATATACATCTCAAGAATCATTTATCCTTCATTAAATCTTATCTTCTGTGTGTTACATATACTATATAATATGAAAACATTGTTTGTAAATATGTCATATATAATTATCTGTAGTGACAAGAAACCTTAGTGATGAAATATTTTTGTTAGAATATGCCTTTTACATTGGTGCAAAAAATATGGTAGAAAATTTTTATGATGAGAGACTGATAAAATTCTTTTCATTACTGAATTTTCATTAGTTTAATGTGACAAATATTTTGACAAATACCTTTTTTTGCACAATTTTGCTCTTTTATTAACTTTAAAATGACAAATTCTCCTTCTATCACAATTAGAGTACTATATGTGACTAAATTATAGTTGTCAAAAATAATTTTGTCATAATATAGCAAATTTCTTATAGTGGCGAAAAAATAAAATACTTCATGCTCATTCATTTCATTGTAATTGTAATTCTATTACATCATTGTTCCTTATGAATTGCTATTACAACATTCACTTGATTGTAATAGTGATTCCATAAGTGTCATGCCCCAACGAGTATCCTAAACGTGACAGCCCGCCGTACGCAATATTAAAACTTAAGAATGACTATCCCAGTCACTCAAAAGCTTCCACATCGGTACAAGGCGTACATTCACATCAAAGGGAGAGCAGTGAGGTAATGCATTTTAAGATATTGGTAGCGTAATATACAAAATAACACTTAATATATTGCATTGAAATATAAAGTTTTACAACTTCTAAGGGGCATTCCCCCGATAATAACAACATAGTTCTACTAAAGATAAAATAACTAAAGCTAGAAGATTTTAGAAGAAATCTACTCTATGACTTCAAAACAGAATTCCTCCAAAAGCTTCTCAAAATAAAAATTCTACCCGGGGGATCAAGATGGTCTCGGGTGCAAAATATAATCCTGCAATATCAAAAGTCTATAGGAGTATAAGCATAACTAGCTTAGTGAGATATTCTTTACACAAAAGTACTCATAACAAACAATCAACTAAGTTTATTAATCAAGCATATGAAATGCAACAACCATATGATCAAGCAGTACATATGACCATCCGGTTTCGTATGTATGATGGATCTACCCCTCCATCGGTGGTTAGGGAATGCTTTGAACTGGGTCCCAAACGATCTCCTTAAAAGTTTGCGCGCGTCTTGAGGTTCCAACGAACCGTACTACTAGTTCTCGGGCTTTCCGTATCCAAAGCGATCGATCCGGCTCGGCTACAACTTGAGACAGTATTCCCCAAACGTCCTAACTCTCAAGGTTGTAGCAATGCAGCTTACCTTTCCGGTCCTACGCTGAAGAGTAGTAGCAGCAAAATTTCGAAATGATATTCTAAGTGATATGCATGAGCAAATTATTATATGGGGATTTCATTATGACATTGAATCATTTAAATCGATCAAACAATATTTGCACACATCATAATACATACATGGAAACATTTATATCAATCACAAATCGGGTTCCGATATACTTATTATTCATTGATCGCACACAACGATTCACATACATAATTCCCATGATATCCCACATGCATATCGATTTTATCTTTTCCTAACATCTATACTCTATTCTACAAGCACATGCACGAATACATAAGTGTAAAGGAAACTCACTCGTCCATAGCGTTCTTCTAGGAATCGAAGTAATCCTTGAGGAAGAGAAGATCTTGGTCCTCGAAACCTAAAAAAAAGAAATATCCCACATGAGTATTTCATCCAAGATCTATTCAAACTCTATAATTCTATCTTTATTGAATTCGTCAAAAAATCGTATGAATGGAAATCTCAACTTAAAATGGCCATAACTTGCTCATTTTAACTCGGAATTTCACATATTATATACCGATTTCTACCTACTCAAAAAGATCTATATATTTCTAATGTTATTTTTATCAAAAGAAATTATTTGGGTCTCGGAATAGTAACGTACGGATTTGGTGCGAAAATTCCATTTTCAAAACTTAAGTTTCAAACTTTTCTTCACTCAAGAGTTTTTGTACAAAAATATAGATATATTGTATGGTTAAAAAATCCTTTGAATACATATACATATATATATATATATACTCAAACCATATGCATGAATTTTGTGGTGTTGTCTCAAAAATGATCTTGTAAAATAATGTGTCTTGAAAGTGAGAGAAATTAAGACTTGAAAATCTCCTTTTTAGCTTTGTTTCAAAAATTTATTGGTAAATATCTCCTTCTTTTAACTCCATTTCTTAATTTTGAGAATAATTACATTTTCAAAAATAAATTTTAATCTTTTAAGATTCCCATAAATTTATTTCTAGTGGTTCAGAAAATATAGCCTTTCTAAATGTTTTATGGTTTTATGTTCTAAAGTTTTTCTAAAGTTTTGATCCTCTTCAAAAGAATAATATCAATGATCTTATAAGTTAATTTTGAAAAACTTATCTTGACTTAATATTTTAGAGTGTTGGTAGAAAACTTTGATAAATGAGTTTAGGAAAACTTTTGTTTAAACAAGGAATTAAGTTTAAAGAAACTTTCTTATTTTATTGGTTTGAAAAGAGAGTTTGTAATAACTTTACTTTATGTATTTCTTGATAAAATTACATATAGTGTTATTACTAAAACTTGAGCTAAACTTATCTAATCTTAGAAAATATTTAAGATAAAACTTTAGGTTTTTATGGAAAAATTATTCCTTATGTGACAAAATTTATTTTTAAAGAGAGTTTATTTTTATTACTTAAGAAAACTCATTTTCATATGGTTGAGACAATAAGAACATTTTCATGCATGAATGAGATTATGTAGCTATGAGAAATAAAAACAACATAATAAGATAAATTATATAAGAGCATAAAAGTAAAGTAAAGTATTGGGAACCTTAGCTTCATCAAGGTATCCCGGGACTAAGAATAGACTAGTCCCAAAAGAAATGAAAAATAAAGAAAGAAAATTGTTTTAACTTGATATGGATAAGTCTAAGACTAGAAAGACTAGTCTTAATAATAACATAAAATAAATAAATTGCATAACTTAAAAGTAAATAAATAACAAATGAGCTTATATGCTCTAAATAAATATATATACATAATATACATAATACTTTATATAAGTTAGATTAGAAACAATTAATAACAATAATAAAAACAACATAATAATAACATAAAGAAAGAAACATGAACAAAAACGAAACATGAATAAATTGTTGTTTTTTTAACTCTCATGAGTCTAAGAAGCATACACTAAACTCATGTTAAGTTGTATGAACATGATGAGTATATGAAAGAAACTTTTACCTAAGGTTATGTATTTGTTGAAGAAGAAAAGAATGGGTTATAGTAATATGTGGGAATGGGTTTCCTAAAGAAAAGAGAAAACTTTGAGAGAGATTTTAAGAGGGATTTTATGGAGTGATTTTGGGAGAGTTTTTGTATGAGTTGTGTTGTGTGAAAGAATGAAGGAAGAAGGGGGTATTTATAGATTTTTGGAGTGGAAATTAGATGTAATAAAAGAAAGTATGATGTGATTAAAGTTGTATGGGGAAGGTAAATTGTAAGGTATAGGTATGGTAGAGTATAAGAATAGAGTGTAAGAAAAAGTAGAGATAGATAAATAGTAATGAATAGTAGACTAGACAATTAAAATATTGGTAATAATGAAAATACGCGTAAACAGCCTATATCTAATATTTTTAGTTGCCGAAAAATTCTAAAACTGATATTTTTGAAAACCTTATATTTTTGCGAATCTATTGGTGTTGTCGAAATATTTTCACTATCCGGTGCATTGGGGCACGGTTTTCGAAAACTGATCCCGTTTGAATCCGAAGGACACTTGAAAATTACGAATATGATATTTTTAAGATTTCCTATATTATTACGAACTATAATCCATAATTATCTCAATTTCGTTTTCTAGGGTTTAAGAACACGAGATTGCCGGATCTAGATTCACTAGACTAAATGTAGAACTAGGTTAACTTTAGGGTTTCGTTTTGACTTCCGGTTCTTAGGGTTTACTTATATTATCGAAAAATCTAAGGGCTTACAATAAGGAATCCTATTACATAAAACATTGAATATCCATTCCTTTCTCAAACCAATGAATGGAAATTCAAACTTGAAATTGTCTTTTTTTTCCCCAAAATACTCCAATTTAAATAAAAAATCAATAAAGGAAAATTCTATTACAACTCTATTCCATTTCTTAGTAATAAGAATTATATTATAGCCTTATTCATTTAGCAAAGTAAATGGGTCGTTCATTTTTAGGCAATTGTAATTTTGCTTGCTCCAAGCTTCTACTAGAAGTGTACGCATTAGGAGACAGTTGTGTTAACCTTAGGCAGCAAATGACATTATCAATTGCACCAAAGTCATGCCAAAAGATAAGCTCGATGTTCGTGATGCACATGTACAAAAGGATTTAAGCAAGTGGACTTCGCCAATTTTTTTATTCGTTTTTCATCCTATATCTGATTTGATCTTTTGTAGAGGCATTTCAATAAGGTTTTGTGCTACTTTCAAGTTTTCAATGTGGAATAATGCACCCAGTTAAGAAGGTAAGCCACCTATTTATAGATTTTAAAGACAAATCTTAACCTTGATATGGATGTTTGAGATGTGGTATTCCTAATAGTTGTTAACATCTAATGATCCAACAATGGATACTTGTTCCTACCTTCCTTATGGATATAAGCATTTCACTTTAGGCTTCTAAACATGTTTAGGTAAGCCTAATGGCTTGTTATACAAGAAAACAATTTTGATAAGTTTAAACATTTTCTTTTTTTAGATACTTTAAAAGAAGTCAAATGAGTTTAAAAGAAAAGCTAAAAGGAGAAAAAAAAAACATTTTATTGATTTTTTTTATAAGCCCATCATGCAAATCTTCAAAAAATATTTATAATTTGTTCAATTTCCTAACCCTGTCACTAACAAACTAAAATGATATTAAATTAAATTAAAAAGTGTAATATTGTAATGATCTATATATTATACAAAACACAACAAGAAAAATGGCTTTAGACAGAAAATTTGTGATGGAACATTTTTGTCTCTAAAAAATTAGAATAATATCAGAATTGCGACAGATTGGCGAGTATATATATATATGAGATGTTTTTATTGTTTGTTTACCTTTTAATGATGGGATTTGCGACAGATTATCTACAGATTCGTGAGAAAATTAATTTTGTCTCTAATTTAATAGCAGGAAGAAAAAAAATTGGCGCAATATTTTCATTAAATTTTTGTCTCTAATCTGTCGCTAAAATTAATATAATCTATACTTATATATATATGCTTTTAAAGACAGATTTTATTTGTCTCTGATTAAATAATATATGTATATATATTGGAGACAGATTTTATTTTGTCTCTGATTAAGTAATATATATCCACATGTACATGTTTTTTATTTTTTTTTTCCAATAAGATAGTATAATTTAACTAAAAAGATAAATTCAAAAAAAAATAATTGTTTTGAACCATATGGTTTTCTTCTTTTTTGTCTTTCCCTCTCTCCTCTTCTATTGTCCTTTCCCCCTTTTTGCAGCCAAAATTAAAAATCCTAGCCCATTTCCCTTTCTTTTTTCTCCTCCTCTTCTCTCTTAGTCGTTTTCTGCCCAAACCTCCATCTTAGTGAACCACTACAATCATTGTGATGAAATTCCAAGATGTGAGGTATGTTCTTTTTTCAACTTTTGTTTGTTTAGTAAGCTATGTAGTTATTTCTGCATTTTTTATGGTTTAGTAAACTATAGTATGAATGATTAACATGATTGGGTTGGGGATTAGGGTCAATTCTTTTGGAAGAACCTCTATCAATTCAATTTTGGATATTACACTTGCTATTACTTGGCTAATTTTCCTATCAATGCATCAACCAAATGCTCCAATTTAATGGTGGTTGAACTCATTAGAATGCAAAAGGTTTTTTCTATGGTAAAGATGTGGTCGGCAATAGGCTCTGCAAATGCTTAAGTGATTTCTAATTTTTCTAGGCTATCTACAGACGTAAGAGCATTATGCTGCCATAAGTACTCTAGTTCTTCTAAGCAACTTTCCTAATCTTTGATGGTGTGGTGTGTAGTGGTGGTTGAAATTAGTCACATTTATGAAAGTGAGTTGCTTGTAGCTTTTATTATTTCAGGAGCTGCCTTTAACTGTTATCAGTGGACTCAATTTCTTCATTGGTTACGGAACTTTTAATGCTATGCCAGTTCAATTAAATTTAATAGAGTCTAATGGCACGGTGATGATATTGATTCATTAGATCTATCGACAAGATGTCTTGAGGTCTATATTAAGTCCAAATTGAAATATTTTGGCCTCCCCTTTCTTGACTCAGTTTTTCCTTAAGAATTCAGAGATATAATAGTTACAATATTCAAATATAATGATGAGGCAACTATATAATTTTCAGAGGGAAGTTTTGGTTTGGGTGGACACATTAATTTTTATTTTAATCCCACAATTGCTTATAATTATGTCGATTCTAATGAGGAAAAAAAAACTGTGTTAATATCTCAATCTTTCTTTTATACGATTTAATGTATGAATTTTTCTTTTTAGTGTTTCTAATATTTTGACTTTGTAAAATCGTTGTCAATGTTTGAGCTTTGATTTCTTTCTTTATGTGTTAGTATCGCAAACAAAATTTGCGACGATGATTTTTGCGATAAAATTTTGGGATGGAAATTCTGTCTCTAAAACCTTTTAGAGACAAAATTTCTACTTTTAGAGATAAAATGTTTTGTCTCTAAAGACCATTTTTCTTATAGTGAAAATAAGTAGAGAATAATCTCACTAAGGGCAATGCTGACTCCTTATGGTTCTGGATAAGGAAACTAGAGTTTTATATGAAGAACAGTTGGTATAATTAGGAAATATGTTAAATAGTATTTGATTTGTGAGCTGAAGCGATAAATCCAATAGAGGAAATTAAGTTGAAGGATGATTATAGAATTTCTTTTATTCATATTATACTCTTATAATGGTATACTAGTTAGAACTAGGCATCTTCGAAGGTCAGATCCAAATCAGATCCAACCCGACCTGATTTAACCATGGCAAGTCTAGAATTGTACTTGCCCGTCGAGATGAGTATGACCCGTAGTCAAGATCCAGTAGGTCCTATCGAGTCCTTTTTTAAAAATACATATAAAATAAATATATATTATTTATAATAAAAAATTAAATATAGACTACAAAATAATAAAAAAATTATTAAAAAATAAATAATATTTGATATTTAAACTATTTTCCATGTGAATAGAAATTATTAATATGTTATTGATAACAACACATGTGATAAATATGATTCAAAACCATGTCTGATATTTTATATAGAGTTCTATAAAAAAAAAGAATCTCACTTGTAAACAATTTTGGTTTTTCTTTTTTCTTTTGTGAACTCTACCATTTTTGAGTGTTACTCTAATCTCACATTGCAAATATTTAACTCAATAAGATTGTGCTTGTTTATAGATAATTGCACATCATTATGATGACACTATTGATTGAATATGGGTTAAATAATAGTATATATTCTTAGGCCTATTTTATATTTAAAGTTATAAATTTTATTTTAAATTAAGAATTTTTGTTGCTTTAAATTTTTTTTTTTTTAAGTGAACAAAATAGACTCATCCTAACCTACCCTAGACCCGATGACTCCATAAATCTAGACCTATACCGTGCCAATCTAGGGCTGTTACAGTTACGGATCCGAATTTTTATGGTCCCAACCTATGGAAATGCCTAATTAGAAGCTTTGTTGATTTTTGATTTATTAGTGGGCCAGGAAGTGTTTTTTCTTCTTTTAACCTTTAAGACTCCCCATTATGCTAAAATCTTCATTATATTAGTCTGCTACCACCCGCAAATATCAAATAGACGGACATAATAATAATGTATGCAAATATTGATAAGTATGCTGAAAATGATTAAATTACTTGTATGATACACAAATATAATTATGAAATTTATGAAATGTATATAAACTAGATTCTTCTTCATCTTTCCATTATTATTGTTATTACTACTACTACTACTACTACAAACTTATATATCCCTCTCTATTTATGTGGACTTATTCTTCTGGTTAGTTAAACTATATTTTGCGTAAATAATTTTGTTGTTTTTAAGTAATTAAGATATCATGTTAATAAACTATAGATAGATATATTAATAAGATAAGAAACATAAACATACATAAATTATTTGGTTTTGAAAATGTGTCATACCATATTAATTATGTATATATATCATGGTATCATGCCTTAGTGTGTCCAGTCAATACCAACGTATCTAGCTATATTTACACATCATAACAGATATACGCCCAAATAAAATAATTAGCAAGCTCTTGGCATCATTAGACTTTTACAAACAAGAGAACTAACAAATCTCTACTAGTTAAAGCAATTAGATTCCTAAGTTGTACATATGAAATATTATGTATCGGTTCAATTTTGTCGGACAGCTATTCCTAAATAAAAAAATGAAACTTCCAGCTAAATACTTCTCGCTAGATCCAGAGAGCAAGCATCATCTCCATTCGAGGTCAATTCATCTACATATGCCGATATAGAATTAATGAACTGCAAGGAAAAAAAAAATCATATAAATTAGGTAAAAGGTCCTCTTACTACATTGTTGTTATATTATCCATTATCTATGTCATGTTAAGTGGCTCGACCATATTTTGGCCACACTACTTGTTATTGTTAGTTAAGTATAAGAAAATTGTACATATATTATATTTGTAATATTAAGTGAAAAGATTGCATTGTTACAATGACATAATATAATGTAAATATACATTTTTCTTTTTCTTAACAATAATAGATAGCAAAATATTTGATCTTAATTTTGAAATAACCTAAACTCAAAATACTAAATTAATTAGAAAATATATTTTGTTTGTTGGTTTTTATAAATTAATTGTGATAATTTAAGTTATAGGAATTTTTATTGTTGGTATGATAAATTATTAGTATTTTAATGTGTTAAAAATTGAATTGTGTGTGTGTTGGTATAATTATGCATTTGTAGAGGAACTTACTAAATTGGATTGCATAATAATATGATTTGTTGTTTTTCTAAAAATTGCGAATGCCTCATTGTTGCAAAACTTTTATTGAAATGCCCAAGCCCATCTTAGACAAATCAACCCAAGCCTAATCCCAAGCCCATATCCAGGCATCTTCTAAACTCTTCTACATGCCTTAAAAGTCAAAGGCAGAAATTTTGGGATAATTATTAAGAAAATATCTCAAAATATCAAATTCAAAACAAACTAAAGATCAACTGTCTCTTCTCTCTTTCCATCCCTTCCTAAATACCAACAAGCTCAAATTTCACATCTTAAAATTTCCTCTAAGCCTTACAACACAAGATCCTAAGTAAATAATTAAGATAGAGGAACAAGTAGAAGTAAAAATCAAGTCAAGAAAGTAGAAAAGTGGAGCTTAGTTGCTTGAAGTAGTAAAGCTTATTTCTTTCATGTTCTGTTTAAGTATAATTTTTAGTTTATGTTGATGCTAAATAGGAATAGAACTTTAGTGTTCTAGACAACTTAATGATGTGCTAATGTGTATATTGAAGTAGATATGACATATATATGTGTACTTTAGGTGTTTGATGAAATGAATTATGAATTTTATGTGGAATGATGTGTGTACTGATGTTCTTAATACTAGATGAGTAGGACTTTAGTGATTAAGTCAATAATAGAGTTTGAAAAACATGTATGATGGACTTGTGTTATTAAATGAAGTTAGGGGTATATGTATGCATGTTTAGTAGGAATATCTATGCAAATAAACTTGATGATGCTTGATATTATATTCATAAGTTAGTTTTAACATGTTTCTACAAACAAGTAAGGTCTTAGTAAGAAGTTAATAGATATAAGACTTTGAAAATTTTGAATCAGATATCATAGGAACAATACCTTATTCAACATAGGCATGATCAAGGCCGTTACTCCCTCAAATTAAATTTTTCCTGTTGATCACGGTCATAACATGACCCGTGATCTTCTCTGAGTGTTTTTAAAACATGAAACAACCTAAATCATGGCTGTTACTAAGGTTGTGATCTCGTCTTACTTTTCTTTTGCAGGTAATACGACCTAGTTCATGGCCATTACATAAGGCATGATTTTCTCTGGAAGCATTTTGGAAAAAAATTCAAACAAGGCTATCATGGGCATAATCTTTAATACAACCTACATCACAACCATGATAGGGGCTATGATCTCCTATCACAAGCGTGACAAGGTCAATAGTATACATCATGGCCCAAGATAATGGTTGTAATGATGCCCATGATATCCATCATGACATTTGTCATAAGCATAATTGATCCCCTGGTACTGTTTATAATAATAATAATAATAATAATAATAATAGTTGAGTGAATAGTGGAATGTGATGTATATATATAGATACATGTATGAATGTGAAGTTATGAGATGATTTGAATTTATTTAAGGAGTGATAACTTAATTTTCAATTATAGATTAACTTGTTTTATGTGAAATGATTTTCCTTGATAGATTTCCATATCTAGTTATGTGTGAACACTAGTCTTTTTGTCCAATAATTCTATTTATCCAGGTACACTGTAACTCATTTGTTGGATGATAGGATAGATGCTCTTAAACTTACTATAATCAAAGATTGGCTTAATAATGATTGAATTGGTTGTGCCTGTGTCGTTTAATCCAGTCTGGGGAGCAACAAGCCTGCTTAGAGTCAAGTGTGCTAGTTTAGGCACTTAAGTTACTCTTGTCATGATAAAATAACAATGTATAGGTAGCTCAGTTGGCAATTAACAAAAGGAATGTTATTAATGTAACATTTACTTATTCTTAAAAAGAAATAATATGATATAGTTCATGTCCATGGGGATGATTGAACTCGGTGATTTTATGGAGTAAGTTAAGTAAATATGAGTAACGGTTGTGAATCCTATTACACTTGTGTCATTTAATTCGATCTGAGGACTAAAAACCCTACTTGGAGTCAAGAATGATAGTTTAGGCACTTAGGCTATGCTTGTCATGATGCAATGACAATTTATAAGTAGCTCAGTGGGTAATCGATAGGAGGAACAATATCGGTGTAACATTTGTTTATTCTTAAGAAGAAATAAAATGATATAGTTCATGTTTATGGGATGATTGAATCAGGTGATGTTATGGATTAAGTTAAATAAAGATAAGTAATGATTGTGTATCCTAGATGAGATTATTATTTGTAAAGTTATGTAGAAGATATAAGTATTCGTGCTGCTTATATCAAACCCTTTAACAATAGCTACTGCTACTCAGAACTTTCAGACTCCCAAGGATTGCAATTAGAGTTTGAATACTCTAATATTGATTTGTTTTCCTTAAACCACGATGATTAATTTTATTATTTCTTACATTGCATTAACTTAGGCATGTATGCCACTTTGTATTTGTTTGTGCTGCTGTGTATTGAGCCTTTAGCTTACTTTTTCTTCTACAAGTATCAATCATGATAAACATTATGATGATTTGGGATATGGTACGGATTGGGAAGTTTTTCTTAAGGAATGAGATGACTAGGATTTTCAGGCGATTCCATATTGTTTTTCTTGGGAGGAGACATGGACAAGAACTTGTTTTTGAAATATAATAGTATAGACTAAGGGCTTATTCACAATCCTATGTTTTGTAATACCAAGTACCTAAGTTTTCTATGATGGATGTTACAAGTATGGTTTTGTAACTTTTAAAGTACCAAATTAATGGTACTATCATATGTATTTATCTATAGCTATCTATTCTGAAATGAGTAGTTTTTATAAAGTTTGTATCTTAATAGGTTGATCAAGTAATAAGTATAAACTTCTTCTTTTTTCAGACAACATTATGTATAATATCTTTGTGTATTATACATGATTGGGGACTTGACATGTTTAACTTTTGGAAAAAGTACATGTTGGGTCTTTACAAATTTATCAAGAGAATTTCTTTTTACTTTTTCAATTAGAAGTTCCCTTGTTATAGTGCCATACTTAATTGTTAGTACATCAATAAAAAATAAAAAATAAAACTAATTCAATTACTTTTAATTAATTATCATGCATTAAGATAGTATATGTGTTTGTATATATACATAATTATAACTTTATCTCTAAATTTCGACACTAACTTTTCAAAGTAATATAGGGCCAAAAAAAAAAAAAAGAATAGATTCTTTCTTTGTGCAATTATGCAAAAAGGAAGGCACCTTTAAGGGTTTGGATTTTTAAATTATGCATTTAAGGGCCTTGTGTATATAAATTACTAATATTTTTGAGCTTTTATTCACCTAACATCAAAACCCACCCAGTAACGCCAGGTAAACCAAGGTTCTGGAATGCAAAAAACTTATAAATGGAGGTTTCTAAAATCATCGTAAAAATTTCAAGTCAATTTTTTTTTTTTTTAAATTGTAAAAACATGAGTACTTCCTAGAAGATTATGAGGGAAAAAATAATAACGAAAGATCAATACCTTCTATTTCATGTCAAATTTACCTTTATAGTTACGTCTTCCTTTTGATAGATAAAGTTTATATAAATATTTATTAATCCCAAGTTCTTATCTCAAGTTTGTTAACGTCAGGATGAAAAATAAGTACATAATTATATAAGTATATGTTCTATTAGACTATAAGTGCACATGTAATTGGCGAAAACACACTAAAAACAAGGGGCTGGAGACAACAGCGTGGTCTGTTCAATAAAAAGCGGTGTGATCGATTGAAGTCGTGAGCAACTGAGATAAATAAGTCAATGGGAAAATCTTTTGGTGAAAAAATAATGAGAGTGATCCAAGATATGGCCGTTGGTTTGGTGGTTGAAATGGACCCCACCCCGAAGCGAAGAAAGAGCTATGGTTGTTCCCTTAATTAATCCTCCTTGAGGTTTCCATATCCAACAAATTACCAATTTGGCTTTACTTCAGCCACCAGAATATATATCTTCTTTCGTGAGAAAATGAATGATGAACAACCTAATCAAAACTAAAGGATGTGTGTACATAAAGTTTCATTTAGAATTGTGTTTACATATGTAAGAAAGCATGAAGTCATAAATGAAAAAGGAATACTATGTCCTTAGAATTCCTTAAATTTTTCTTCTCTGAATCTTTTTATGGGTTTTTTTTTTTTTTTTTTTTGCCTTGAATCTTTTAATAGTTAAGATTATATGAATTCTTACGATTCTTTTTTATAACATCATAACATTTTTTTTTCCTTATAATTCCAAGAGTCAATTATAAGCGACAATATTCTAATGATAAAATGTTTTCAATCTATATGATGTATTGATATATGACAAATAAATACTAATATTTTTTTGACATATTAAAATAATGTTAATTTGTTCTTACTTAAACTACCATATGTTAAATGTTACCAGTACCTAAATACTGTGAATCAATCAATTTAATATGTTATTAAAACACTAACTCATTACTCTATGGACTAGGATATATGATCCCATCTCGATGTCCACGTTATATATAGTATTTTCTAATGAGTAAATTTTTCTGGAAAAGACTATATGTACATGATGATAAGGTTTAATGATTTCTATTAATTTTCAGTTTCAAATCGAGTGGAGATACGGTAGTCATTTCCATAATATATTGGAATATAATACCATAGATTCAACTATCATAACTAGATAAATGGCATTCCGTAAATGAGAACTTAATTGGGTCTAGAACCATGTAACATACCTTGCAGAAGGGGAGGGTATTATAAACAGAGCAATCAAAGTCCACGGGATCTCCTGTCTGGAAAGAAACATTAATGAGGTTTAGCAATATTAATGTCGAACCCAATCACACCAGGATCCTTGTGTTCCTCAGTTTTGACTGCTAAACTCTGATCCCGCTCTTGGTGTTCTTGCACTAGAAATTGAAGTCTCTGAAGTGAAAGCTGTGGTTGAGGAGCACTAACAATCTTCTGACTATCCAGATGGTTTTCATTCTGATAACCATCACCATAATTTCCTAAAGCCAAATAAGGCAACGCCGAAGAAGATTCCAAACCCGATCCCGACCCAAATTCTCTTTGATTTTGCATATTACCTCCTGGTGGTGCAGCCATAGAAGGTCCAGCACCATCAAACTTATCACTTAATTTAAGTTCTTGCTGAAGCTGTTGATGCCTATACTGCTGCTGCTCAAAAGCCTTATACATCTCCTCCTCTTGCTCATTCCTTGCTAATAACGTTGTCACTTGCATATCCATCAACTGCTGCTGTGTCATCACATTCTGCTGCTGTTGCACCACCGCTCCGGCCGCTTGAGGCTCGCGTATCATTAATGGAGCATTCGGGACGGGAGCTTGGGGGACTACCATCATTGGAAATGCAGCCCCATATTGCGGTGACACTATAGAAGTAGAGGGGTTTCCCACTAGGTGTTGAAGATTCTGCGGTGGCTGCTGCATGACTGCAACCGCCGCTTGCGACGCTTGCAAGAATGCAATCTCGTTAGGTTGACCCATACACATATCCAATTCCTTCTTCGCACATGTAAGCTCATTTAGTAAATACCTAAACATCGGTTTTCCAATTAAGCAATTGCTAGTTGAAAGTAAGAATAACAATCAAAACCTGTTATCTAATTACATTAAAAAATAAAAAAAAAAAGTTAATTTTTGATATTCCAAAGTCTTTGGAGCATATATTCATTCCAATAATTATAAAATTTGCTATATTACATCAAATTGTTTGAGTTATTGATAGGGACACACTCGAGATAAGAAGCATGTAATAGTGAAAGTTTTGACTCTAGACCTTTTGAGATCAATCTGGGTAATGATTTAACTATTAATAAATCAATACCTGAGCTTGTGCTGTAGTAGTGCAATTATCCCGATGCAACCGTAGACGGGATCGCGGAGCCTTGCCTCAGCTTCAAAAGTAAGGGAATCTACGGCTTCTTGTCTACGTGATGCTTCAATTTCACTAAGTATTTTGGACACATTGCTGGCTCCAAAAACACGGTGCACATATAGAAACTTTTGTGGCTGATCTGCCGGAAAATATGGCGCAAATATGCACTCTGGTGTACACTTTCGTCGTTGTAGCTTGCAAGCGGCACAAGGTGAAGTTGATGATGACATTATTATACATTAGCTGCTAAAAAAGAAAAATAAATAATAAAAAACAATATATGTTTTCTCGATAATCCAATCTAAATTTCTTATTATATATATATATATATATATATATTACCATTATTATATGTAACTTCTCATCTCAAACTTTTAATTAAACCATGTGCACTGGGATCTGTCTCTAGGTTCAGCAGATTCCAATGTATTAGAGCATTAAAAAAACTAAAAAAAAAGAAACAAAAAGTCTTGAAGGATTTAGCCAGCAAAACAAAAAACTCTCGATCTGTGGTTTTTCTATCTCGAAAGATTGTTAAAGTATTATACATGAAGCAAAAGACACAACATGTATCATGAAATGAAAACATAGGCATGTACCTGTGGGCAATGTCTTCGCGGGACAAGACCTGAAGCCAGAAATTAGTAGAAATAAAAGGGGGAAGCAAAAGGCAGTTTACTGCTCTCACCTTTCTTTCTTGATCTTGTTATTATGGCCGAAACTTTCTCCTTGTGATTTAGACTGCAAGAAAAGGATTAGCATGAAACACAGAAGGGGGAGTCAAAGTAGGGGATAACTGTGGAGAGAGATATGCGGGTTAATTATGGAGGATAAGGAGATTTTGATTTGATTTTGTACTCTTCCGTGCCACTGTGCTGGAATGTTTGGAGTGTGGAGAGGAGCATCATTATTTGTTTATTTATTTACTTTTTTAGATATTTGATTTGTTGCATGGACTAAGTTTAATATTAGCAGAGGCTTCACCTTTTCTTTATTGGTATAAAATAGAGTTATGACATTTTTTTTTTTTTTGGGGGGGAGGGGGGGGGGGGGGGGGGGGGGGGGGGGGGGGGGGGGGGGGTGGGGGGGGGGGGGGGGGGGGGGGGGGGGGGGGGGGGGGGGGGGGGGTGTGTTTGGGGGGAAGGTTGCATATGCAGTGATTTTTTATCTTTTATAAGATATTACTTTTATGAGAGAAAAACACATTATGTCTTGGCTTAGGTTACTTAATCATGCCCAATATAACTAACTTAATGATTAATGTGAAAGAAAAGAAGAAAAAACGAAAGGGTTAGTTTTTATTAAGAAACATCAAGTTGGCATTATAATTAAAAAAGAATACAGAAAAACATGAAGGTGTGGTGGCAATTTAGAATAGTAAGTGATAAAATAAAATGTATGGTGAGAGAATTTGAGAACATAGGAATGATAGTGATGAGAGAGAAATTGAGAGAAAAACTAAAAAATTGAATTTAAGTTACCAAAAATACCCTTAAAATTAGAAAAAAAAATTTGTGAACTCATTATGTGAATAATAGATATGATTTTATTTCATGTCACATTTGGTATGCAGGATTGTTCGGAATGAAATGAATGAAAATAAGAGGAATGGAATGGAATGAATGGTCAAATAATAAATACATTCCTTTGTTTGTAAACATCATTGAATGAAATGGAATTTGTATGCTATTTGTAAAAAATATCCCTAATAATAAATACGTAAGAAGATAAAAAGGCAATCATAATAGTAATCTTCAAGAGAATGGAATGAAATTGCCATTCCACCTTCTCAAGATTGGAATTGAATTCTTCTACAAAACCAAAACAATGATTTTTAAAACGGAAAAACCCTATTTTAGGGCCTAAATTTTGGCTAAATGGATAATTAGGTATATGAACTTTCAATAAGACCAATTCTATACTGAGCCAAACATTTCATGCCCCTTTTCACTACCTCATTCATTTATTATTGAATTAATGGACGTGTCAGACAATGATTAGTTAAGTAGTGAAAAATGACATGAAAAGTTTAGTTAGATATAAAATTGACCTTTTTAAAAATTCATGTGCCTAATTATCTACTTATTCAAAGTTTATGTATCAAAAGGGCTTTATTCGTATCTTAAAATAGGAATGGGAATTCATTATTGCATACTAGACATGACTAAGGGTAATTAATGGTAAACCAATACAAGACAACAAAGTGGAACTCCAGATTAAATAATATAAATTGATAAGATATAAATAATGAGTAATTTTTTCGTAATCTTACATGATTCTAATTTTCAATAATTGTTAATATAGATTATGAGATTTTGAGAAAGCGGAAGGTCCATGTTGAAAAAAATTAATTGCTGCGATTTTTTTTTTCCGCTTATTGTAGAACAATAGCATATAGTTATTAGTCACTGTAACTCAATGATCTATAACTTTAGAATACTATAGTTAACATAAGAGCATGGAAAATCCCCATGTACTATCTGTACATTTTCAAAATACCGTAGAGTAAGTTATTAGATTTTTCATGAATTAAAGGGTACTGTCATGTTATTATCTGAACGTTTTGAAAATATTCAATTTACTAACTGAATTTTTATTGTGTTAAATGTTTTGAGTCATAGTTATTATATGTGTTAAATAACTTAACACCATTTGTTTATACCCAATCATTATGAAACACGTGTTATTTAATTTAAAAAAGAAAAAGAAAAAACCATAATGGAAAAAACAAAAAAACACAAATCATTTCTTCTTGTAGTCTTAGCTTCTTCCTCTCATTTTTTTTTACCAAATTCTCTTTCTCTCTCTCCCCACCATTTCCAAACCAAAAACATCTCCAATAAATCTTGAACCATTAGTTTCTCTCCTATCCATCCAACTTCCAATTGAAAAAAAAAAAGTCCCTATCTACAATACCTTCTTGTCATTTTTATATAATATTTGCTAGTCATCTTTCCTTGCTCATTCGTGATTGAAATAGGAACGAGAGTCGTTCACTTTGGTCCATTCATGCCTCACCAAAAATGAGACTAAAACAAAAAATCTTCCCTTAAAATACTCAATAAACCATGACGGTGCACATTAGCATATCTCAAACCATAATCCATTGCAGCCCACATCGTTCTAATCTATTAAATCTTCATTAATTTATTCTTTTAAAAAAAAGCTTCATGATAAGGTTGGGAGGTTATTCAAATGGTTTTCAAATGGTTGGGGAAGGGAGTTAGTAGAGAGAAAGAGAGAGGGAGAATCTAAGTAGGGAAAGACAAAGAGAGAGAGAATTTGGTAAAAATTAGAGGAAGAAGAGGCAAGAGTACAAGATGCTTTTTTTCTTTTTTCTATTTTATCTCCATGTTTTTCTTTTTCTTTTTTAAAATCAGATGATGCGTGGCACACAATGATTGGGTATAAACAAATAGTGTTAAGTTATTGGTGTTACACCCCGATAGTACCCTAGTAGTAGTAAACGAGATACACTTGAATACTATTACTAGTTTACCTTCTGAGAGTGACACATTTTCAATAAACAGGATCTTTTAGTTGCTTGGATAAGGTGAACAAATATATATAAGACATAAATTAGTAAATAACATTCACACTAAGTTTGTGAATAATAATAAAAATATTACAGACCATAACATTTCTATAAACTCCTGCAAATACAAAGCTAAAGTTTCTAATGCAAGATACTTGCAACTAAAATAGAAATATATATTCTTATCCTATACTATTCCTTAAGCTTCCGGCTTCTAATTTCTTACCGGGACCATACTCTTGGTAGTAATGAGCCAAGGTCGCAGAGTGAACCTGAAAGGACTATTGGAGTGTGAGCTAAACCACGAGCTCAGTGAATAACCAGAACTTATCACATAACACACACAAGTTATTTAATAATCGTATGAAATGTATCAATCAAACATATGTACAAATACAAGCCTAGATAACCCAAAATCCAAACAGGATGAAGATTTGCGCCCTCTCATTGGGGTTGAATGATCACAATCTATGGCCTACCTACCCAGGAGAGACTATGCTTTCAGGAAATAGCAATGCTCAATTTAATTATCTCTTTGAATTTATTGTGTTTAACATTCATTTCTTACTTTAGCTTTAGAAACTCTACTAAGTGTTAGTCATTTCCAAGCTATACCATAAGCAGCGTCCTTCATTTACCATTTAGTTCCTATGGTATGAACAGAACAAAGGTAATCTTACGATTAACTAATAACTTTCTTGCCTAGATAAACCAAGCATTACCAAAGATCCGAAATACTAACATGTAGTAAGCTACCACTTACTCAAATGCTATTTTATGCAAAATATGCAATGCATGTACAATTTCCATTATGGTACCAGTAGTTTTTAATTAAATTGAAGGCGATCAAGTAATACAGACATTCAATCATGTTATATAAACAATATAGTCATACATAATTCTGTTGTCATTTTTATTAGAGTGATTTGGCAATCAATACAATACACAGTTCCCATAAACCATACAGTACACTCAAATTATTATATTTTATTTAATGTTTGCTAAGTTACAAGCACATACAATATAATAAGACTGAGTTACTCACCTGCTCATGTTGCTTAATCGTAGTAATCGTCAGGAAAGTCCTCATAAGTACCCAAGTCACCTATTGAGATGATTAATATATTCATCAATGACACCAAAACTATATGACTAAACTCCTATGAATGTCTAAGTATCCTATCGTGCTGTTGGGTTTTCGTTCTATTACTATATTAATTCTTTGGAGATCTTAAGATAATCAAGTATTAGTTCATTTTTATTTTCAAGTTGTTTGGTTTGATTTTGTTTGATACTTATATCTAATAAGCGGGTATTCGAGAATTTGACAATTTAGTTAATTCACTTTCATAGTTTTTATTGTTTATAACTATTGATTTTCTTTCGATTTACTTGATATAATTTTCTCATAAAATATAGATACCCCTATATTCACAAATTTAGATTATTTAAATTTCCATTGTTATCTAATTATTTATTAGTATTCATTTAGATAAATACTTAGTAATTACTAAACTTATAATTTTTCTTGTAAACTAATTAAATACATCCATAGTGACAATAAATTTAATAACATAAAGATTTGCTAAATTAAATAAAATTATTTTCGAAAAATCATTGTTGGCCGAATAATAATAATAATAATAATTATATTACGATGACAATATTAATAATAATAACAATAATTACGGAAATGACAATAATAATAAACAAGTTTAATGATAATAATAATGTTTTTCACAATAATAATACTTGTAATATTTATCATATATTTTAAATCAACACTAATTCACAAATCCTTATTATTAAAGTTAAAATTAGTAGTAATATTACTAAAATAGCTTTAGATTTAGCTTTTGAGTTTTTATTATAAATATTACACATAATAATATTTAAGAAATGATAATTTCAGAAACATTATTAATTTAAGTATTTTTAATGATATTAGAAATATTAACAATTATAGTTGTAAAACTTAATGAACTTGGATTAAATTAATAATAATGATTTATATTACTAATAATCCTCTCTTGTTAATGTTAATATTACTAATTTATAATATGTATGTTAATAATCTCATTATATAATACTTAAATACTATATATTTATTAATACCGAAATTTTTTCATTTTTAAACTCAATTTTCAAATATTACTAAGTAATAAGCACTTTTAATATTTACAAAAAAAAAATAAATAAATAATAACAGTCCTAAAAATTTTATAACATTAATTATTATATAATTTAATTTAATTAACTTCGGTTTAAAAAATATATTTTTTTAAATTGAAAGCCGAGAGGTACACGGGGTGAACATGCCCGTGTTCCTCCGTGCTCATCAGGGAAGATACTATTCATCGTCTTCCCGATGAGCTCGGCCGAATCCTGATGTTCCAAGGCCCATAATTTGATTCCAATGAGTTTCTACAACATTTTACTACTTAAATATCAACCAAAACATCAAAACAACAACATGATTCGTGATTTTGGATCATCAAGGTAAAACTAGGGTTTTTGAAAATTACCTTACTCGTGCCAATCCAATGAAATTCAAAGCTTGTTTTTGTGTTGTTATGATCCTATGATTGTCAAAAGTCAGTTCCAATCCTTAGTATTTAAAAAAAAAAACTCGAATTACATCAAGTAACCTCGTGCTCAGTTCAAGCGTTTTTCGTACTATTTTTTCCATTGATTCGAACTAGGATGATTAGAGCGGTTTGATTTCTGTTTTTAGGTTGTTTTGACTACTGATTAGGAGTTGTTTTGATCTGGAAATTTTGAGAGAAAGTTGTACTTGTTTGCTTGCTCATTAAGAAGCTTAAACCAATATATATAGAAGGAAAAAGAAGAAGATTGATGGAGCGTCTCCTTCACCAATTTGCATACTTTGACACTGTTTTATCAGTTGTTTTTGTTGTCATTAATGAGGAGTTGAGTTGGCAAGGTTTGATTAGCTTAAAGAGTTGATTTTGTCGACTTATATGCATTATTTGAACAAATTTTGGTTCTCACTTTTCAAGAACATCCAAACCCTACATATATACATCTAATAATCCTAAAGCATATATATATATATATAATACTAATATTTATAATTATTATACATATATTTGGGTAGTTTATTAAGTGAATCGGGTACAAATTAGCTAATATTTGAGAGTTTTTGTACAAAAATATTTTTATTGCATTCTATAAAATACTTAGATTCTCAAACAATACAAATTTAAGTTTTAAATTTACGCGATTAATTATTTTTAAAATTTTATCTCCACGATTAAGGTTTCCTAAGCTTATTAGGTCAATTTTGTTTTAGGCTTCAATAGCTTAATAAAACCTTAATTAGAATAATGGTGTGATTCAAATATTTATTTGAAGTTTAGATCTTTAGTTATACATCTGTTTATGTTTTTGTTGTGTATTTATAATCCTACGGTTTATCTTTAGGTTATCATTTCCCAACTATAAAAGTAGTTGATTAACTACTTAATATCGCATTTGATATAGAAGCTAGGTTATCTGTATATTTTAGGTTTTGATACCCACTATGAAATCTTATCAGTAATGTCCATTACTATCTAGGAATCTCGAATTTTAGGATTTAAATCTATGTATAGGCTCATTACTACTCATTATTCTTGTCTCAGGTTTTTATTGAGTTCAATAGTAGTCATTTAATCTCTATATTTATATTTTTCAATTTAATCTATTTGTATGACAAGTTTCGGGTTTAAAAATTTAGGTTTCCTTTAATGATATCTTGAATTATCAGTTCAATATACGAAATCTCGTTTTTTGTATCAATTAGGGTCAAAGAAGTTCATTATTCGATTCTTAGATCTTAACCCAACCAAATTTAAGTTATGGATCTAATCTTAGGTTTTTATTTAATTCTAGGTTTACTAACTAGTTTATACTTTCTATTATAGAGTCGTGTACTAATGTGAAAAAATTTCCGAGGTTTACAATTGGAGCTTCTACGAGACCATCTTACCATTAATATAACCATTAAAATAAATATGATAAATGGAATATTAATTATTTTAGTGATTCAATCATAGTTGGGTATAATGTGAGTGTGTTGGATAGTGATGTAACCAGGACCATAGAATTATCCTAGGTTATTTAAAGCAAATATTAATAGTGACTAAAAAGATACAATTAGTAGTACATTTAACGCTATATAAAAATTTCGATAATAAACAAAATATTTTCAAAAAGTTTAAGTAGTATTGATGGCATTATCCAGAAATTAAATAATGTTTTAACTTTTGTAGTAAGTTAATAAATGTAGCATCTCAGGAAGTTTAGATTAAAAATAGATCAATTATAAATAACTTTAATTTGGGAATGAAAGGACAAAACCTTAATGCCCCTAATTACTAAGTTATATTATTACACTAATATAATAGCAATAAAGAAGAAGGCTCATTTATAATTCCAATAATTTTCACAATTTAAAAATATCAAAATACAAACAATTTAATTGTATTTTGGAAATAAAAATGTTGTTATAATGCAGGGTAGGAATATCAATTTCATAACTAGTATCGAAACTCCTAAACATAAAATTATGTAATTGACCTATAAATTGAAAAATATTTTAAACATAAAGAAGTAAATTCATTAACGTAAAATACAATTTAAAAGCATTCAATTATATTATATTAAATATTAATACCCCTCAAAATCTACAATACTATTACAGTTAAATGAATACTAATGGATATGTGGTACATGATATATATATTTGTATGTTATATATATATATATATATATAACACATTAGCATTGAAGAAAGTTACAATAATAATAAGATAGTAGTGTATTGTAACTATCAATACTAACTTAATATATTATAAATAAGTAATAAAGAGGATCATTTTGTTATATAATACTATTAATATATGATTTACTACGTACATGTGTTGAAACACTTATGATAAGTCAACAAACTTATTTATACAAGATAACAATTACTTTATTATTAACAATAAGTTATTATAAACATGATAAGTTATCATGTCATAATTATATTATACCTAATATCATAATATCAATGGACTACTATAGTATTATCATTATATTTTAATACTTATGTTGATAAGATCTATGTATAATAAATCTTATGGCTATAAGCATATAGTATAATATCAAAAGTTACTACTATAATGATTATAATGTTGTAAAAATAAGTCACCATAACATATTGTATAATATGACATTTGGTTTAATATTTTAATGATTATGATAAAACATAGTTATGAATAATATGTAATCATATAAATTATAAATAATATTTTAATAATAATCTTATTACTTTAATTAATAGAAATAACATTTTGTCGATATAACTATTAAATATAAATGGTTAAAACTATAAGATTAAATAATAATAATAATAATAATAATATAATAAGTGGTTTGTGCTATTGAATTAATATATGACTTTCAATATATTATATAATATATGAATCATGTGTAACATCTACTAAGAATATAAATGTATATTTTATATGTCATATATATTTATATATCTTACAATTCATTTAATGAATATATTATATATGTTACGCCTCCAGAGGTACCCTAATAGTAGCATACAATCCAATGCCTTAAGACTTTATAAATAAGAAAATTAGAAGACGTCGGATAAAATAATATGTGTATGCTATTATTAGTCACACCTTAGAAGATGACTTAATTCAATAAACAAAATCTTTGGTTGCTTTGATAAGAATGATAAATACATATAGGTCACATTATAATAGATAAGACTACTACATCAACTATCTAAATAACAAAATATTACTTACCATATCTGATCATATAAAGTCTCAAGAGCATAAACTAATGTCCATAACATCAACTAATACATCAATAGATAATAATATCCTATCCAACCCATATTCCTTCTAGCTTTGAAACCTTACCGATGCTAAGCTTTAGGAGGACACAAACCATGGTTAAAGGATAACCTTGAAAGAGCAATAGGGGTGTGAGCATAAACTATGGCTTAGTGAATAACTAGAACATACCATATATCAATCAAGTTGTTAATCAATTTATTATCAATCATATGCATGCATCAATCAACCATATGCTCAATTACAAGCTTGGATAACCCAAAATCCAAACAAGATGGAGATTAATCCTCTCTCATAGGATTGTCGAAGCCTAATCTTAATGACCCACCTGCTCAAAAGAAAATAAACCTATAGGAAACATAACAATACTTACATTAATTATCACTTTATCTTAAATGTGTCTTTACACTCATTTCCTATTTAAAGGCTTAGAAACTCATTAAGTGTTAGTCCTTTCATGTTGATACCACGGATGATACCCTTTAGTTGCCACTTAGTTCCCATGGAAGCAAATGAAAAAAGATAATTTTGCACAAACTAGGAACTTTCATCTAGAAAAATCAAGCATTACAAAGAACTGAAATACTAACACGTAGCTAGTTGTCTTACCATTTTATACAATTTATGCATGACCATTTCATTCATGATACCAATAGTTCTTAAACAAGTTTCAAGGTGATCATGCAATATATAAACAATCAACATGCTACATACAAAGTTCACAAGATCACAGTCCTTACTATGACCATAATATTTGTACATGTTGTTTTCTAAGTCTTCATTCCTGCTAAACTTTGATCTTTTTGTTTAATGTTCTTAAGTTGTTTGAGTTTTATTTTCATTATATTTCTCTTGATCCTACTTCATGTTTATATTTATGTTTAGGGTGATCACAGTATCTTAAGCTTTTTAAGTTAAAATTCATTTAAGTCCTATATTCTCGATTGCTTGAGTATGTCGAGACCTATATAGAGTTTATAGGGTTTGCTTTTATGTTTTGACATTTGATTATAGGTTACGCTATCAAGTTATATATTATACTTATGAATTACACCATTGTCATTCTAAAATCTTAAATTCCTTGCTATTGCCAAACCTATAGGTTTATGTGTAGTTTCTAGTTATTTTAAGTTTTGTTTGCCAACCTTATCCCTATGTTAGGTTGAAATCTCCTATTATGTGTAGGGTCCTATTCTAAGATTTGATTACTTATCCATTTACCTTACATGTTCACAAGACTAGGTATGTTCCATTTGTGCATTAAACATGAATTATCCTATAGATACATGCATGATCAAATATGTAGAAGTCCAAAAGCAATTTAATCTCTTGATTATCTGAGATTTCTATGCATGGGCATAGTGTAGGCTATAAGATAGTGTAGATATTACCTTGGTTAGATAGAGTTGAAAGTGATAGTCTCTCCCCCTATGATAACTAAAACTTAGGATTAGAAAGAAGAGGGTGAGCTGTTTGAATTCTATGAATAATCTAGCTTGACAAAGACATGTCTTACCTTAATCCTTGAATCTTGAAGCTTAGAATTGTCTATAGCTATGTGGGGCATAGATTCATGGGAGTTTATGATTGGAAAGTGAAGTTTGAAGTGCTCAACTTTGATATATTTTATTTGCCTTAGATGTGGGTTTCATGGTTGACAAGGAAAGAAAGTGATGTTGTTTGGATTTTGATGTCGATTTTTGTATGAGTGAAAGAGAAAGAATGTTAGACTACAAGAGGGGTGATTTTAGGGTCTTGTTTTGTTTGCTTGTTCTTGATATCCATTTAATGTAGAGATATTGAATTGATTGGTAGATATTTGATCAACTTGTTGACGTTGATGTGTGATTGTTGAAGGGGAATGTTCTACACAACAAATTGGGTAAGTTAAGCTTTAGTTTTGTCCTTTATGTCTTAATGATATTAATTGCTTGATATTATGAAGATTAAGTTATGTTATAGATGATTAAGAAAGTATCTAGGGTTTACAGTTAGGGTTATTTGAAGAAAATCCATGTGATTAACATATTGCCATCTAGATGCCTATTTATGATGTGTTAATTGGTGCCTGTAGATTGGTCTTACTTAAGTTTGTTGACTTAGTTTCCATCTCCTAATGTTCTAGAGAAATCATGGTGGAAAGAGAAGAGGATAGGTAGAATTTGCTAGCTAAATGTTGTGTCTAATTCCTCATGAAATTTTGGTGAAAAGAGAGGAAAAGAGTAAGCTCTACAAGCAAAGTCTTAGTCACATTGTTCATTAAATGCAAGGGTCAATTGGGGGCTTGTTATTGGTTCAATTGTCCTTTTCAATTTGACCTTTGGTCGACAACTTGATCCTCTAGATGAAGCAAGTGGTGCCCTTTTCTTGTGCAATACGGTGACCGGTTCAAAAGTTTCAATTTAAGGTAAATATCACATTTTTATCCTAATAAGAAGTCAAAAAGACTAAATATCTAAGTTATCTTCAGGAATACTGGGTCATACATGTATAATTAGATTAGTTTACTTGATTATTCTAGATTATTCTTAAGTTGAAATCTTAAGTTTAAAGTTTCATCTATAAAAGTTCACTTAAGGCCTCTTCATTATTTCTAGATTATTCTTAAGTTGAAATCTTAAGTTTAAAGTTTACATGATTGAATATTTTTTTAGTTTTAACCTACGTAATTAGAGTTTTTGGCTCGATAAGTCAAATTAGGTTTTTAGTTTCTATGAATTTAGAATTCTCTAACTAGCATGATGGTACAATCCAAATCTCTATTTGAAGTCTTGATTTATAATTATAGATATTTTTTTCATTCCCATCGCGAATTTATAACCTTATCGGTTCATCTTTAAGTAATCATTTCATAGCCAATAGGCTTTTTAAGTTAATCATCTTCTAATGCACTTGAAACCTAAAGCTAACTTTGACTATCATTGAGTTTTTTATTATCTAGGAAATCTCTATCCAAGTTATAGATGAGCTCATGACTACTCATAACTTCATTCTAGGGTTTTTGTCAAGTCTCTGGTTCACTATCTATCATGCATTTTCTATCTTATTTATTATATTAGTGTGAAAATTCTTAGGGATTACCTCCTCCCCTCCTTAAAATAAGCTTTATCCTCAAAGCTTGTTGCAGACTTGATTTATCAAAAAGATGTAAATAGTTCTTCTTCACTTTATCCACCAATTCCCATGTCATTTCTTCTATTTGACGATCCCACAAAACTTTGACATAGTGGATCTCCTTGTTCCCAAGAGTCTACATCTTGTTGTCCAATATCTGAATAGGGTGCTTTTTGTATGTCAAGTTTTCTTTGATTCAATTGGCTCTAATATAACCACTTTATTTGAGTCTAGCACATATTTCCTTAGAATCGATACATGGAATGTCATGCCCTAAAGGATACCCTAAACATGATAGCTCACTACACTCAATCTTAAAGCTTAAGTATGACTATCTTGTCATGCGAAAGCTTCGATATCAGGTGTAAGGCGTACTTGCACGATCATAGAGAACCATATTTGAAAACAAGTAGTTTAAGGAGATATGCATAATAGTGATTAAGAATGGAAATCATAACATTACAACTTAATTCATAATATAAGGAGTCTTACAGAAATCAAAAGGGGCATACCCCCATTAAAATATACACTTCAGTCTATAAACTAATTCTTTAAAAATAAATACGAAGGAGTTTTTCTTGGAAGTCTAAGGCTACTTCTAGGCCACGACTTCTTTCAAAAGCTCCTGTATGCCAAAAGGTCAATAGCTGTGTAGAATATCCCTAGGGCTTCAACCATAAAAAAGGGAGTTACGAAAAGTATCTAAGGGGTATAAGCTTACTTGCTTAGTGAGAAATATTTCTACAATAAAGTACTCGTACAACCAAAATCAAACAAGTTAATTATACAAGTATATGAAATGCAACAAACATGTGAGCAAACAATACACTTGATTAATCAGAAATCATATGTCGATTGGATTTATGCCCTCCATTCGGGGTTAGGTGTTTTGGATCCTATAAGACTGTAGTTTGCAATTAAAGTTCTTGTAGTTCATTCGGGCTAGCTGTTAAAATGTAGTTCATACGAGCTACTACTCACCATTAAAATGTAGCTTATTTAGGCTATTACTCGCTATTAAAATTAATGTACATTTTTAGGCCCCTGCTTACCTCACTACTATGCTATTGTCCCACCAAGTGTATAGTAATGAATATAATGTTACTCAATTCATGTTATACATGAATCCATTTAATTAAGTACTCATAGAATGGCATTAGATATTTTAAGGGTTTTCATAAAATCAACAGACATATCAATACTATACTAAATCAATCATTTGATTATAGGCAATTCTCACATTGATATACTTAACATAAATTCAATCACTTATATAAAGCACATGCACTTTCCCTTTTTATCTTTTCCGAATTCTAATACTACTATTCTACTCGCAAAAACATTAGTAAGAAATATAGGAAAGAAACCTACTCGCCCATAATGCGGTAATCCACTAATCGTAATAATTGTCTGCATAAAGAAAGTTGCCCTTCACGTCACCTAAACAAAAGAAATACACAAAATAAGTATCTCTTAGAAATTTTGCTTTAACTTCTTAAATCCAGCTTACCATGTTCGTCAAAATTCGGATGGTGTGAAATTCTAACTTAAAATGATCATAACTTGCTCATTTCAACTCGAAATTTTACATATTATATGTCGTTTTCTACCTATTCGAAAATATTTATCTATTTCTAAGGTTATTTTTATCTTATAAAGCTATTTAGGTTCCAAAATGGTTAGGTACAAATTGTTACAAAATTCCCAACACTCGAAATGAAATTTTTCTAAGCTTTTCATCTCCAAAAATCCCATAGCAAGCATATAAATATTTATATAGTTGGAAAATCCCTTTTGTACACATATAAACTCACACTACATGCATGATTCTAGTGTTTTCCAAATTATGATTTTACATAAAACAATCTTCTTTAGATGTTTAAAAAATGGAGTTTACAAGTTTCCTTTTTAAGTTGTTGAATAAAAACTAAGGTCTTAGTTTAATTCAAATGAGTGCTTTTTCTATCATAACTATTATTTTTCCTACTTTCTAGGCTTCATGAAATAAACTTTTATATTTTTGAAAAGTTGTTACTTTAGATTGTTTACCAATATTATTTTCTAAGTGGTTTCTCAACTAGTGAGTTGATTTTAACTTGGCTTAAAATTTTGTCTCGCTCTTAGTGCTCATTAGAGTGTTGGTATAAGTCTTATAAATAAGTTTGTAAGAAAATTTTGCATAACAAGAATTATCAACATTAAGATTTAATAATAAGCTTATTTTAGTAAAAAAGAATAATGGAACCACATAATTAAGTCTTGAAAAAACCTTGTATAATAACAACATTAAAAATTTATGATGAACCTATTTGACAAAGTTGTCGAATCATAATCCTAAGTTTTAAATGGAAATTTTCCTAAGTGCCAAAAATTATTTTTATAAAGAGTTTAGTCTTAATTTTCACAAAAGAAAGGAATTCCTTTTATTAAGACAACAACATTATAATTATGCATGAATATGAACTTATAGTTATGTTTTATATTAAAAAAAAAAACTCATATGGATTATAAGAGATATAGAAAATTAAATAAGCAAATATGTAAAGTCAAGTATTGAGAAGTCTTAGCTTACATCAGGGCTCTCAAACTAAGAGATGGACTTGTATCGTAAAAAAAGCGAGAAAATAATACAAGAAAATCATGGGAGTCTTAGGTTGGTGTCAAGGCTTCCGGACTTAGATTATGGACAAGTCCAATAAAAAAAAAAGAAAATTGTTTTAACTTGATGAGAAAAAGTATAAGACTAGAATGACTAGTCTTAATAAATTATATGACATAAATAAATAAATCGCAAGAGACATAAAAGCATAAATAAAAGGTTATGTTAATGAGCTTGTAGGCTGTAAGATATATATATATATATATATATATAAACACAATTATACTTAATAACATGTAGGAGTTAGATTATGAGCAATAATAAAACATAATAATAATAATCATAATAGACATAGTGTTGAACAAGACATGAGCAACTTATTATTTTCATGATCTTTTCCCTAGCAACAAGCTCATGGGGTTTTAGAAATCAAAATAACAAGATGATCATGTTATGTTAACATGAAAAAAGAGGAGTTTAGACATTTACCTAAGATATATGGTGGTGGAAGATGGCTGGTGATGGATGAATAAAGAAAAATTTGTGAAAATTGTGTGGTAAAGGAAGGGGATAGCTCACAGCAACAAATGGGAAAAGAGAGAGAGTTAAGAAGAAAAATTGCAAGAGTTTTGTTACGGTGAGAAAGTGTTGTAAAGAACGAAGGAGGGGGGAGGGATGAGGTATTTATGGAGTTTTGGAATGGAAATTAGTGTGAATAAAATTAAATGAAAATGAAAAGAAAATGGATGGAAGAAAAGAGAGAGGGGCGTAGGCCATTGAGTGTAGATTGGAGAAAATTAATTCAATTTATATTTTTGTAATGAAAAAAAGCAATGTGTAATAAATGAAAAGTATAAAGTCGTATTTGAAATGAAAATTGTAAGAAATAGGTATGTAGGTTGTATAAATAGGTAGTAAGAAAAAGTAACGACAGTGAAATAGTAATGAATAGTATAGAATAGTAACTTGAATAGTAGACATGTTAAATTAATAGTGGTAACAAAAAAATACACACACAAATGGCTATATCTGATATCTTTAGGCATCAAAAAATTCTAAAATTGATTTTATGAATCTCATATTATTAAGAGTCTAAAGGTGTTATTGGAATATTTTTACTATTTTGCACGTCGGATCCTGATTTTGAAAATTGATCCCATTTGGGTAAAAAACAAACTAAATATTGACGAATATGATCTTTTTAGATTATATTACATTATTATGGATTATAATATATGATTATCTTGTTTCTATTGTTTTAGAGTTTAAAGCGCGGGATTATCAGATCTAGACTTATTAGGGTTTGTCGCTGACCTAGTTAACTTTACTGTTTCTGGTTGACTTTCGGTTCTAGGGTTTAAGCATAAACTTAGCATAAAATCTAGGTGTTTACATGGAATACATAAAGGTTTAGTTGTAATACCAAATGATATGCTAAATCTCCTACTTTGTCCAAGATTTCAAAAGGTCGAATATATCTAGGTTTAACTTTCCTTGTGTTCGTTTACGATGAAGACTTTTGATAGGGTTTACCTTAAGGTAAACATGGTCTTCTTCTTTAAATTCCACTTCCCTCCTTTTTATGTCTTCCTAACTCTTTTGTCTATTATGTGCTCATTCATTTTTGTTTTATCATTGCCACTTTATCAATTGTTTTCTTGCATTAACTCTTGTCTAATAGCTATTCTCTCTAAGTTATCCTAGAATAATGGTGATCTACATTTTGTTCCATATAATGCTTTGTATGGTGGCATTCCAATATTCGAATGATGGCTATTGTTATATGCAAACTCCAACAAATGTAAGTATTGATCCCAATTTCCCATGAATTCCAAGACACATGACTTTAACATGTCCTCTAATATTTGTATGACTCTCTCATTTGTCCATCAATTTGGGGATGATAAGCAATGCTAAACTTTAACTGTATCCCTAAAACATTCGAAAATGTAGCCTAAAATCTAGAAACAAAGTGTGGATATCTATCCGATACTATGCCAGCTAGTACTCCATGTAGCTGAAAAATTTCCTTAAGGTATATTCGGGCTAATCTTTCTAGTAGATATGCATAAACCCTTAGATTTTGCAATAATTTTATAAGTAAGTCTGAGAATGGAACTGGAACCTTAAATTCAAATCGAGTCAACCTTAAACCATGGAAACCTTATTGTAAACCCCCGAAGTTTTGAATTCAAAATAAAGCTTAAACCCTAATTAGAACAAAACCGGATTTCTAAAGTCAACAAAACCCTAGTTTATCGTAACCGCTTAAGTCTGGCATTCTGTTTAAGAAACCCTAAGAGCGTAAGAAAGATCTTAGTGAGTAGAATAGTTCATAATTATCCACGGAAGCTTCAAAAGATCAGTTTAGTAAAACTGTGACTCGTTTTAAACCCGATCGGACACAGTTCTTGAAAAACGTGTCACGAAACTCGGAATAGTAAAAATATTCCGAATATACCGTTAGACTCGTAAAAATATAAGATTTTCAAAAATATCAATTTCATAATTTTTCGATAGCTAAAAATATCAGATATCGCATTTATACGCGTATTTTCTTACTACCGGTACTTAAATTGTCATGTTTACTTTACATTACACTATTTACTACTATTCTACACTATTTATCTATCTCTACTTTTTCTTACAACCTACTCTTACAACCTATACCTCTATTTCTTGCACATTTTTTTTCCAATACAACTTCACATCTTTCATATCTTACTTTTAATTAACAAAATAAAAAAAATAAAATTTCTCTTCCCCATTACTCCTAAAGTAGTGCGGGCTACCCCTCTTCTTCTTCCCATTTGTGTTATTTTCAATTTATTTAATTAACACAAATTATCTCCCACATTTTCCTATAAATACCCCTTTATACTTCCACTTCCTTCACACTTCTCTTCTACTAAAGTTACTATAACAAAAATTCTCTAAGAATTTCCTCTCAAGAAGCTCTCTCAAGTTTAGTTCTTTTAGGTAAATTTCTTCAAGACTTCTATATGTTCATTTACTTAGTATGAGCTTAGTGTATGTTTTCAAAACCGTGAAGGTTAAGGAAAGTAACAATAGGTTCATACTTTGTTTTTGTTCATAATCTAATTTCCTTATTTTGCTTTTATGTTTATAACTATCTAATATATCTATATAGCTATATGTATTATTTAGAGCATACAACTTCATTGTTTTGCAATTTATTTACTTTCATTGCAATTTATTTACTTTTGTGTTATTTTTAAGACTAGTCTTTCTGGTCTTAGACTTGTCCTTATCAAGTCAAAACATTTTCTTTTTCTTTTGGGACTAGTCTTTTCTTAGTCCCGGGATACCTTGATGAAGCTAAGGTTCTAATACTTGATTTATTTCTTATTAACTTATTCTTTCAAGTTATTATGTTTCTTTATGTTTCCATAACTTTATGATTCATATTCATGCATGAACATAATGAATTTTGTCTCAAACAAAATAAATGAGGAAATATTTTCTTAAAATAAAGATTCTTTTCTAGAAATAAAAGTAGGAAGTTATTATTATATTTTTTTTCTGAAGACTAAGGAGTCGTATTAACAAACTTAGAGGAGTTCATAAGAGATTTTATAAACTTACACGACATAGAAAGAACTTTTTCTTAAATAAACAAAAGGTTTTACATAATTTCACTTTTCATCAAATGCTAGGAATTCTTTTTGGAATAATCTAAGAAACAAAGAAATTATTTTATAAAATTGTTATTATTTTTAAAAGTTGTTGGAATCTAAGCTTAGAAAATAAAATCATTCCTTAGGAATTTAAAGCAATTACAAGAAATTAAATTTAGGAGAAAAGAAATACTCATTATAAATAACTTAAGATATTTTCAAAGCAAAATGAATATTTCAAAAGTTCTGAAGTTTGAAAATCTTTAAAGACTTTACTTTTTCATAATTTGAGACAACTTCATTAACTTCATACATTTGTTATGAGTCAATAAATATATGAATATACATTCCAAAGGTTTTTACAAGCTATTATATTACCTATCTCTTCAAAATGAGCTTTGGATAAAAGAAGAAAAACAAGTTTATAAAAATCCATGGTGAATCTGTCCGCCACTTTTTCGGAACCCAAACGACTTAGTTTGGTGAAAATAAGTTTAGAAATAGATAGATTTTTCGAATAGGTAGAAAACGGTATATTATATACGAAATTCCAAGTTAAAATGAGCAAGTTATGGCCATTTTAAGTTGGAATTTCCTCTTATACGATTTTACCGCAATTTTGAGAAAGTTTAGAATCTTCAAGAGTAGAGATTTCATGAAAGACTCATTTTGGGTATTTCATCTTGTTTAGGTGGAGAAGGACCCGAGATCACTTTCCCGGAAGATTACTTTTGTAAAGACTCGACTCTCTAAATCCAGAGACTTAGAGTATCGAGTCCCCAACTACATATAATGTTTTCACATTATATGTAAGGTTGTCCTAAAACTAACAGTTTATGAAAATTGTTTGATCAAAATCACTATAGTTTTACAAAGAACTTTTAAACAAAACAAGATTGCTAACAAAAGCAATCTATACATACATTCACATCATATAAACATTGTTTAGTGCCAATACATGACACTACCAAATTTACATGTTTTCTTAAAACATAAGAATCCTAAAGGATCTTAAGGTCTTTACAAAAATTGGCTTAACTAACAAGCCTTTTATACATAACTTTTCCCTTAGCAAAATTCCTTCCAAAAGTCCAGGGTGATCGGATCCTATTCGTCCCACTCATCCAGAAATCTCTCGAAATCGGACCCATAGCCTAAATCATCATAAAACTCATCTCCAATACCTGCAAAGCAGCAAAAGTGAGCCAGAGGCCCAGTACACAATAACCAATGCAAAAACAAATCATCAAAACCATGTAATGCATCATTAGATGGTGATTATCTTTATTATACTTTCTTTCACAAATCAACAAGAGGGTATTCAAACCCCGGTTACGCTTTGGGAATTCAGGGATCCTGAGTAACAGCAGCTGCTCAGGGGGTTGATATAAGCAGTCCGAATACTTATATCTCCTATATCTATTTCATGAAAATAATAGCTTCATTTAGGGTTTAAAAGCCGTTGCCCGACTCTACTTAAACTCAGTCCATAACATGAGCTTAGTTCACAAGTTCCCATAAACTTTGAACTAAATCATGGTATTTCCCCCTAAGTTTAAGCAAACGTTACCCAGATACTAATCCCCCCTATCGACTACCCACTTAACCAAAAAGAATCCCTATTGCATCATAGCGTACCATTGCATCATGGTAAATTCATTACATCATGACTTGGTTAAGAGCTTAACTAACATGTCATTGCATCATGACAGGTTTGCTGCTCCTCGGACCAGATTAAACAGCGTAATAGACATCCAATTCATTCATGTATTAAGTCAAATCAATTTAAATCAGATTAAGAATGCCTATCCCTAGCAATCATTAAACAAGTTATTGCGTACCTAAACCCGTTAGTATATAACTAGGATCTCTCGGTGAAGAACTAACCGAAGAATCCTTAACTGAAATAGAAATATCACAATAATCAATAAATCAATTAATATAGATTTCACTCTCACAATTATATCCATATTATCTCTATATATCACAAATATACCAAAGAAATTCAAATAATTGAATACAAAGTCATAAATAAGCATTTAAACATCCTAGTGTATCCTAGATCGCTTAACAAATACTTAATTGCTCAAATAACAAACTTCGAAAAATTTTAGAAAAAGTTTTTAAAATTCAAAAGCACAGGGGATATGCCGGCAGCCAAAGTCGGCGGCTTTGAGCTGGTGTTTGATGCTCTGAAAATCAACACTACCAACGCTGAGAGTGTTCAAGGATACGCCGTCTGCCTACATTCTATGCCGGTGGCTTTAAGCTGACGTAGAATCCAAAACCCAAAATTTTTCAAAACGTCCAGAGAGGTCTAAGCCGTCCGCCTACCCAGATACGCGGGCAGCTTTGACACATACGCCGGCGGCCTTGATTCCCAGCAGCCAGTGTACAATATGAATGGAAGAACGCCGGCTGACTTTCTAGTGAAAGCCGGCGGCGTGTAGAAACTCAAATTGCCGGCGTACGTTCTAAAGAACAAACGCTGGCAAGTTTTTATTGTAAAAGCCGGCGGTGTTGCAAAGCGGTGTTAAGAGATTTGAATCCAACGCTGCCTTTACGCCGGCGGCGTTGAATTCCCAGGTGCCGGCGTACGCTTTAAAAACAGGTTTAAATGAAAAACACAAATCCCATGTTTTTCTACTTTGAAAAATTCAATCCTAAAACACTTCAAAACCTTCCTCAACTATATTTTCAACCTCATATACTAACCTCTATCTACACTACTCAATCTTAGCAACTCAACACAAGAAATCCATACAATTAAACACTTCAAATTCCACTTCAATCCATTATAAATTTTCCTACACAAATCCTCTTCACATCCTCCCAACACTTCATATTACTTGAACAATTCATGCACAACCTCACATACTCATAAAACACACTCCTAACTCATCCCAAACATGAACAAACCATTTATATAACATTAAACTCATTCATTCAAGAACTCATACAACACCACAAGAAAGGAAAACAAAACAACAATCACAATTGAATCCACTCACATGTAAATGCTCTGCCTTGGAGAGAACTTGATTTCCAAAGCTTGCTATTGTTCTTAGTTTAGACTTGGAATTGGAAATGGAAATGGAAATGGAAATAGAAGAAGAAGAGAAAAGAAAGAAAGAAAAAGAAAATTCGGATAAATTAATGGCTGCCCCTAAAAGTTGTCTAATTGAGCAAAATTAAGACTTAAACATATTCCAAATTTACCCTTGAAGGCATATATAAATTTAGGGTGCATTTGGGGTGTATTTAGGTCTCATCTGGGCTTATATTGGCTTAATTACTAACTTAACTACTAAGAACTTTATCAACTAACCTTAAGCAAAATTAAAGTTGATTTATAAATCTAACTTAACTTAACATCTTAATGTATAAAAGACATAATTAATAATTTTATTACACACACACATTAATACATATAAAACAAAGATATTAATTTCAATATATATATACAAAATAATACATTTTAGACTACTAGTAACACAACCATGCTCATTCAATTCAACAATTTAAAATAAATAAATAAACACATGGAATTTAAATAGAATTGAAATCTAGGTCATTTCAACTTTGATTAGGGTCTACTGACATGAAGTGAGTTAATCCTTTACTAAGTTACATTTTCTTGTTTTGTGCTTGTAAGTAGTAGCATTAGCAATTAAGAAAAAGATAAAATAAATAATTGTTGTGTGACTTGGAATTATGATTGGTTGAATATAAGTTAAGAATATCGAAAGAAGGTTTGATAAATAAGTTGTGATTCTTGTATTGATATGATGAAAATTGTGTTGATCGCCTTCAACATGAACTAAACATTATTTGGTTAAATATATATTGAAATTAATTCATGCATATCAAACTTATAAGTCACATTTGTTTCACTACTATTCTTCGTGTGGGGAAAAAGGAAATGATAGTAGCAGCTGGTAGGAGCCGGAAAGTCTACATGGGCTAGTAGGAGCCAGAAAGTCTACAGGGCGAGCAGGAGCTGGTAAATCTGCAAATATTAATGGTCGTATGGCCTGTAACTCCCAACTCTCGACATGGAGGGTGTAAAATCCATGCTACACTTGATTTCCGGTTAATCATGTTATTTTGTTTGTTCATATGATTGGTGCATTCTCATATGCTTGATTAAACACTTTTACTATATGGAAATGCCTTGTAGATGAATTATCTCACTAAACTAGATTTGCTTATACCCTTATAGCTTTTTTTCAGTATGATTACCTTTGGTTGGCCCCAAGGAGCCCCGTATGCCAGGTACGAGTTTAAGCTACTAGGAGTTTTTGGAGAAGCTTTATGTATTTAAGTTTTGAACATAGGCTTCTAGGAAAATCTCTATAGTAGGCTTAGCTATTATTTTGTTGAAAGACTTCTAAAGCGGGAATGCCCCTAAGATGATGTAAGGATATTATTATGAAGATCTTATGTTTATTTATATAAGTTCTTGCTTGTTTTATTATCTACTTAAATGTAATACCTTGAGTCTCCTACTATTTTGAAGCACGCCTTGCATGTGATATCGAAGCTCCTGCATGACTAAGGTTGTCATTCATTAGCTTTAATATTATATGTGGTGGACTACCATGTTTAAAGTACCCTCCGGGGCATGACAATTTAAGTTGGTATCAGAGCACAAGTTTTAGATAAAAGATAGTAGAAATAGACTTTAAGTTAGATAGTAAGAAGTTAGAAGTTAAGCTTAAGATCTGATCCTCTTCTTATTTTATTTTGATAGCTAACCTTCCTCGAAGTTAAGGAAAAATCCCAAAATTTCCTTAAGGACCCAGATGAGACCTTTGTGAACTACCGTCATAGGTTGAGAGTCCTATGTGAAGAATTTGCATTAGTTGGAAGACCCAGAACTGCCCAAGAAATGTTTAAGTTATGGAGGAAAGGTTTGAAATATTTATGGAGAAACTTGCCCAAAGAACTAAGATTCGATGCCGTAAGTAGACGAAGGTGGAGTGACGTAGAGTTTATATACGTGGTAGAAAGAATGATGGTTTTTATGTATAGAGAAACCATGCTACAAGAGATAAACTTCATGTTAAGGTCGGAAGGAACCCAGCAGGACCCAGACTTCCGAACTTGGAACAAGTTAGGGCCCTTTTATATCTATGCACATGATGAGCTGACAGACTATAGTGATTGGCTAAAGGCGGACGCGGAAGAACGATTCTACTGGTATGCCGCCTACAAACGTATTGTCCCCATGCCATCAGGATATAGCATCCAACCAAACTCCATCGGAATGCAGTTGGAAGTAATCCCAGACGAGGATTTCATCATGGAAGATGCCCAAAGGAATGAAGGAAATGGAGAGACAGAAGGTGATCCTGAAGAAGACCCCAGCAAAGACCCAGAACCTGAGGAAAATCCGTACGCAACTCCTTGGGAACATAGTCCCCTGGTTCCCAGTCCGATACCCCCGCGAAGGTTGAGTCAGAACATTCCCATGGAGACAGTAGCAAGAAATAACCCGGTGATGATTTCTGACTCAGAGGAAGAAGGAAGGAGAGATGACCAGCAATGGAGGAATGCTTTCGATCCAAGTGGATTTTTAGAAGCAGATCTCAAACCCCTACCATAGCAATGGCACTGAAGGAGGAGATCAAGAAGAACAAGAGACAACAAACGACACCACTCAAGGAGAAAGGACTTCCATGCATGAAGAAGTATGGCCGTCAGGCAGAAATCACCTCAAGGTATAGAGGAAAAAGGATATGTGAGTCAGTATCGACAGTTTGTCAAGAAGCATAAAGGTTCCACTAGCCAAGCATGAACCCGGCACCATCACCATAAAGAAGAGAAGAGTAAGGAAGGAGAAGTGAAGGAGACAAATCCGACAAGTCCAACAAGCCTTTTCCTAGGAGTCGAATAGGCATATCTTTGTTATAATGCATGAATGTTCTTATTTTTAATGATGTGTTTTAAGTATTTCCTATTTTGAACAATTATCTTTTGTTGAGAATGGTTCTAACCTTCTCAAAATATGTAAAGGTTATCCCTCTTTTGTTTTAAAACAAGGTATTCTATGTTTGATTTCATGATTTTTGGATTTGATTGCCTTGAATATTTTCTATGCAAAACGATATTTCCGATCTCTTTCCAAAGATTTAAGAAGTCTAAAACTAGAGTAATTAATAGACGAGGTAGGAGAGGTAGAAGACGTGAACGATGCGCCTTTAATAATGTTCCAGCTGAGCCAAAAAATCCCCCAGCAAGACAACAAGCAACACCACCAAATCCCCCACAAAACCAACAAGGTGATGTTTGGGTTGCAATCAATCAACTAACTGGTCTAGTCAACAACTTCATGCAACATGCACATAACATGCCACCTCCAGCTACAAATGCACCTAAAGCGACAGTTAAGGCACCTGCACCACTAGAAGCTAAGTCTCAAATTGTTCCTTTACTAACACCACCGCCACCTCGACCTTACCGAAGTTCCCTACCAGACTTCATCAAGAGCAATAGATACTTTGATGGGAGTTTCGAAAAGCCAGATGAAGCGGAGGACTGGCTAACACAGATTGAAAGATCGTTTGCCGCATATGAAGTACCTCATCATCTTCGGTTGGATTACGACACATATATGTTAAGGTTCAACGCCAGAATATGGTGGAAAAAAAAAGTAGGGAATTGCTGCCACTGGTGACCTGGGCGACCTTCCGAAGAGAATTCCTGGAAAATTACTTTCCTGGAAGTTTAAGGGTACAATACAGTGGAGATTTCCTTCACATATCTCAGAAAGGAAGGACGGTGGAACAATACGAGACGGAGTTCAGTCGTCTACTTCAATATGCATCGGAATCCTTCAGGCACAGTGAAGAATTGAAGAGGCAGGTCTTCCTGAGTGGCCTAGATGAAGATTTGAGGATGCGTCTGGAGGAGTTGGATCTAAGGACCCTCCATGAGTTGGTTGAAAGGGCTCGTATTATAGAGGGAGCCAAGAAGAGGAAAAGCAAGGCACCTGAGAAGCGAACCTTTGTGTTCGGAAAAAGGGCTCAAGATAGCTACAGCCCCAGCTTCCAGAACAAGAAGTTTAAACCCTTCAACAGTTACAGAGGAAGTGCTAGTGGTAACAAGGAGGCATCCGAGGTCAAAGTGACATGCTGGAAATGTAAGAAGGAACACTATCCGAAGAGGTGCCCCTTTCTTCAACACAAATGCTATTTTTGTGGAGACCCTAGCCACAAGATCGGTGACTACTCGAAGAAGGCTTCCACCGTTTGCTTTGTATGTAAGCAAACTGGGCACTTCACCAATGAATGCCCACAGAGAAAGAATGCCCCAGCTAGACCGTTTGGTTCAATGGGAGGAGCTACATCGGCGAAGAATGGAAGTGGAGGGAACAACTCGAACCGTTCTGGAGCAGCTGTCCACGGAATGAGAATATGCAACTTGGAAGGACAGTGGGTGTGTGAAGAGTCGGATGAAGAAGGAGCGGAGTTAGCAGCCATGGATGGAGATTGTGGCCCAGATTTTGGACTGGTGACAGGTTAGAATCAAAACTCCTCTACCTTTGATGCAAGTTATTAAGTATCCTATGTTCAAATCTTATGCTAGAAGTATAAAGTTTTATACCGCAAATAGCTTAAGTATACCAGCTTCATGATTAGTATAAAATTCGAGTGCAGGACATGTACGCATAGCTAGTCAAACCGCTTATGCTTTGTTCGACACGGGAGCTATGCATTCCTTTATCACCGTTAGCCTGGCTAAACAAACTGGTTTACCCATAGATACTATCGCTACCGTTTTCGAGTTAAGACCCCCAGGAAGCATAGTAACAACTAAGGAAGTGCTTAAGGATTGTCCCATGGAGATACAAGGAAGTTACTCTAAATGTGACCTGATAATCTTGGAAATGAGCAAGTACGAAGTAATCTTAGGAATGAGTTGGTTAACATCCGTTAAAGCCCTAGTGGATTGTAGACGCAAAGAGGTGAAGTTTAAGGATCAAGATGGATGTGAAATAGTGTTCAGGGGAGAATCCACGGTGAAGTTGAACTCATTTGAGTTAATGGATGATGAAGAGATCAACTTAAGTAACATGGACGAAGAAGAAAAGGAGAAACCTGAGTTAGAATCCATACAAGTGGTTAAGGAATTTCCAGATGTGTTCCCTGATGGATTGCCTGGATTACCACCCAAGAGGGAAATCGATTTCGAAATCGACTTATTGGTAAACACAGAGCCAATATCAAAGGCACCCTACCGGATGGCACCAGTAGAGCTTAAGGAGCTAAAGACTCAGTTGCAAGACTTGTTAGATCAAGGTTTTATCCGACCAGTGTATCGCCCTGGGGAGCACCAGTGTTATTCGTGAAGAAGAAGGATGGTTCCATGCGCTTATGCATCGATTATCAACTCAACAAAGTCACCATCAAGAACAAGTATCCACTCCCAAGGATAGATGACCTTTTTGATCAGCTTCAAGGAGCTAGCGTCTTTTCAAGGATTGACCTACGATCAGGATACACAGTTGAGAATTAAACCTGAGGATGTACCTAAGACTTTCAGAACTCGCTACGGACATTACGAGTTTCTGGTAATGCCTTTTGGATTAACCAACGCACCAGCAGCTTTCATGGATCTCATGAATCGAGTATATAAGCCCTGTTGGATAAGTGCGTGATAGTCTTCACTGACGATATTCTAATCTACTCCAAGACACGAGAGCAACATAAGGAACACTTAAGAATGGCATTACAGACCTTGCGTGAGCATAAGTTGTACGCCAAGCTGTCTAAGTGTGACTTCTGGTTGGATCGGATATCCTTCCTAGGACATGTCATATCTGGAGAAGGAATATCGGTGGACCCTGAAAAGGTCAAGGCAGTGATGGATTGGAAGCAACCTAAGACTGTGACTGAAGTGAGAAGTTTTCTCGGATTGGCTGGACATTATAGAAAGTTTGTAAGGAATTTTTCTACCATCGCCAAACCCCTCACACAGTTAACTCAAAAGGATGAGAAGTTCATTTGGACAGATAAGAGAGAACAAGGTTTTCAAGAATTAAAGAAGGCTTGTATCTGCCCCAATCTTGATTCTACCAGATCCGAGAAGCCGTATACGGTACACAGTGATGCCTCTAGAAATAGTCTTGGATGGGTATTCATGCAAGATGGAAAAGTGATCGCTTATGCATCGCGACAGCTTAGGCCTCATGAACAGAATTACCCCACTCATGATCTAGTTAGCCGCCTTGTGTTTGCACTTAAGTTATGGAGACATTACTGTATGGACAAAGATGCGAAATCTACACCGACCATAAGAGCCTCAAGTATCTATTTACGCAGAAGGAGTTGAATATGCGGCAACGGAGATGGTTGGAACTCATCAAAGATTATGACCTTGGATAAATTACTGTCCAGGGAAGTGAACGCAGTTGCAGATGCCCTGAGTAGAAAGAATTATGGAGAAGTAGCTACCTTGCTCACGGATAAGAAGGAACTAATAAAGGAATTTGAAAGAATAAGTATCGAATTCAGGGCAAAGTGTGGAAGCGAAAATCGCCAGCCTAGTCATGGAACCCACCTTAGTGGAGAGAATCAAGGAGGCCCAACGATATGAAGAGACGATTCAGAAGATTAAAGGAGAGGTACAAGAAGGAAAATACACCGACATTACCATAGATGAGGATGAAGTGGTAAGAATGAAAGGAAGGTTATGTGTCCTAAATTATGAAGATATGAGGAAGGAAATCATGAATGAAGCACATCATTCAGGATATACCACGCATCCAGGAGGAATTAAAATATACCGGGACCTGAAGAGCTACTATTGGTGGAACGGCATCAAGAGAGACGTAGCAGATTTTGTGCTAAGGTGTCCCACATGCCAACAAGTGAAAGTGGAGCACCAAAGACCTAGAGGACTTTTGAAACCCCTACCGATACCCGAATGGAAATGGGATCAAATCATAATGGATTTTGTGTGCGGATTGCCAAGAACTTCTGCAAGATATGATGCTATTTAGGTTAGAGTGGATCGATTGACAAAGACAGCACACTTCCTCCCAATCAACATGACATACTCCATGGATAAGTTGGCAAGGATATACATGAGGGAAATAGTGCGATTGCATGGAGTGTTCGCGGGAATAGTTTCCAACCGAGACCCAAGGTATGTGTCTAAATTTTGGACGAGCTTACAAAGATTTATGGGAACAAAGCTACACTTTAGTACTGCTTATCATCCTCAAACAGACGGTCAATCAGAGAGGACGATACAAACTTTGGAGGATATGTTGCGAGCTTGTGTGATAGAGTTTAAAGGTAGTTGGGACACACACCTACCTCTGGTAGAGTTCGCCTACAACAATAGCTACCACTCTACAATCCAGATGCCACCTTATGAAGCGTTGCATGGAAGACGGTGTCGATCACCATTGTTCTGGGACGATGTAGAAAAGTTGAGCATCGGATCTGACTTGGTACAAGATGCGGCCGACAAGGTGTGGATCATCCAATAAAAGATGAAGGAAGCACAATTTAGACAAAAGAGCTGGGCGGATATGAAGAGACGTATCTTGAGTTTGAAGTTGGGGACCATGTGTACTTGAAAGTAAACCCCATCAAGAGTATTCAACGAGTTCGGGCACAAGGAAAGATGAGCCCACGATATGTTGGACCTTTTGAAGTGCTTGACAGAGTAGGAGATCTTGCTTATCGTCTGGCACTCCCTCCTAACCTATCTAGAATTCACAATGTATTCCACGTATCAGTTCTACGGAAACATGTGTCAGATCCTACCAGGATTGCAGAACTGGAACCAGTTCGGTCGAAAGAAAACCTCACATACGAGGAGCACCCGATTCAGATCCTAGATCACAAGGTGTAGAAGCTTCGGAACAAGGAAATCAAGTATGCGAAGGTTCTATGGAGAAACCACTCACATGAGGAAGCAACCTGGGAGGCTGAAAGCGACATACGCCAAAGTATCCAAGTTTGTTTGAAGAATCAGTATGAACTTCAAGTTTTGAGGACAAAACTTTCTTTAAGGGGGGTAGGTTATAAACCCTGAAGTTTTGAATTCAAATTAAAGCTTAAACCCTAATTAGAAGTCAACTGGATTTCTAAAGTCAACAAAACCCTAGTTTACCGTAACCGCTTAAGTCCAGCATTCCTGTTTAAGAAACCCTAAGAGAGTAAGAAAGAGTTTAGTGAGTAGAATAGTTCGTAATTATCCAAGGAAGTTAAAAAGATCAGTTTAGTAAAACCGCACTCGTTTTAAACCGATCGACACAGTTCTGAAAAACGTGTCCCGGAGCTCGAATAGTAAAAATATTCCAATATACCGTTAGACTCGTAAAAATATAAGATTTTCAAAAATATCAATTTCATAATTTTTCGGTAGCTAAAAATATCAGATATCGCATTTATACGTGTATTTTCTTACTACCGGTACTTAAATTGTCATGTTTACTTTACATTACACTATTTACTACTATTCTACACTATTTATCTATCTCTACTTTTTCTTACAACCTACTCTTACAACCCATACCTCTATTTCTTACACATTTTCTTTTCCAATACAACTTCACATCTTTCATATCTTACTTTTAATTAACAAAATACAAAAAAATAAAATTTCTCTTCCCCATTACTCCTAAAGTAGCGCCAGCCACCCCTCTTCTTTTCTCATTTGTGTTATTTTCAATTTATTTAATTAACACAAATTATCTCCCATATTTTCCTATAAATACCCCCTTATACTTCCACTTCCTTCACACCTCTCTTCTACTAAAGTTACTCTACCAAAAATTCTCTAAGAATTTCCTCTCAAGAAGCTCTCTCAAGTTTAGTTCTTTTAGGTAAATTTTCTTCAAGACTTCCATATGTTCATTTACTTAGTATGAGCTTAGTGTGTGTTTTCTAAACCATGAAGGTTAAGGAAAGCAACAATAGGTTCATACTTTGTTTTTGTTCATAATCTAATTTCCTTATGTTGCTTTTATGTTTATAACTATCTAATATATCTATATAGCTATATGTATTATTTAGAGCATATAACTCATTGTTTTGCAATTTATTTACTTTCGAGTTATTTTTAAGACTAGTCTTTCTAGTCTTAGACTTATCCTCATCAAGTCAAAACATTTTCTTTTTCTTTTGGACTAGTCTTTTCTTAGTCCCGAGATACCTTGATGAAGCTAAGGTTCCAATACTTGATTTATTTCTTATTAACTTATTCTTTCAAGTTATTATGTTTCCATAACTTTATGATTCATATTCATGCATGAACATAATGAATTTTGTCTCAAACAAAATAAATGAGAAAATATTTTCTTAAAATAAAGATTCTTTTCTAGAAATAAAAGTAGGAAGTTAATTTTTTTTCTAAAGACTAGGAGTCATATTAACAAACTTAGAGGAGTTCATAAGAGATTTTATAAACTTACATGACATAGAAAGAACTTTTTCTTAAATAAACAAAAGGTTTTACACAATTTCACTTTTCATCAAATGCTAAGAATTCTTTTTGGAATAATCTGAAGAAACAAAGAAATTATTTTATAAAATTGTTATTACTTTTAAAAGTTGTTGGAATCTAAGCTTAGAAAATAAAATCATTCCTTAGGAATTTAAAGCAATTACAAGAAATTAAATTTAGGAGAAAAGAAATACTCATTATAAATAACTTAAGATATTTTCAAAGCAAAATGGATATTTCAAAAGTTCTCAAGTTTCAAAATCTTTAAAGACTTTACTTTTTCATAATTTGAGACAACTTCATTAACTCCATACATTTGTTATGAGTCAATAAATATATGAATATACATTCCAAAGGTTTTTACAAGCTATTATATTACCTATCTCTTCAAAATGAGCTTTGGATAAAAGAAGGTAAACAAGTTTATAAAAATCCGTGATGAATTTTTCCGCCACTTTTTTGGAACCCAAACAACTTAGTTTGATGAAAATAAGTTTAGAAATAGATAGATCTTTTCGAATAGGTAGAAAACGGTATATTATATGCGAAATTCGGAGTTAAAATAAGCAAGTTATGGCCATTTTAAGTTGGAATTTCCTCTTATACGATTTTACCGTGATTTTGAGAAAGTTTAGAATCTTCAAGAATAGAGATTTCATGAAAGACTCATTTTGGGTATTTCATCTTGTTTAGGTGGAGAAGGACCCGAGATCACTTTCCTAAAAGATTACTTCGATTAGGATCTACCGACATGGAGTGAGTTAATCCTTTACTAAGTTACATTTCCTTGTTTTGTGCTTGTAAGTAGTAGCACTAGCAATTAAGAAAAAGATAAAATGAATAATTGTTGTGTGACTTTGAATTATGATTGGTTGAATATAAGTTAAGAATATCGAAAGAAGGTTTGATAAATAAGTTGTGATTCTTGTATTGATATGATGAAAATTGTGTTGATCGCCTTCAACATAAACTAAACATTATTTGGTTAAATATATATTGAAATCAATTCATGCATATCATACTTGTAAGTCACATTTATTTCACTACTATTCTTCGTGTGGGGAAATGAGGAAATGGTAGTGATGGCTGGTAGGATCCGGAAAGTCTATATAGGCTAGTAGGAGCCAGAAAGTCTACAGGGCGAGCAGGAGCCGGTAAATCTGCAAATATTGATGGTCGTATGGGCCTGTAACCTCCCAACCCTCGACATGGAGGGCGTAAAATCCATACTACACTTAATTTCCGGGTAATCATGTGTATTTTGTTTGTTCATATGATTGGTGCATCCTCATATGCTTGATTAAACACTTGAGGACAAAACTTTCTTTAAGGAGGGTAGGTTGTAAGCCCCTAGATTTTTCGGTTATATATGCAAACCCTAAGAACCGAAAGTCAAAACGAAACCCTAAAGTTAACCTAATTCTACGTTTAGTCTAGTGAATCTAGATCCGGCAATCCCGTGTTCATAAGCCCTGGAAAACGAAATTGAAATAATTGTGGTATATGGTTCGTAATAATATAGGAAAGCTTAAAAATATCAGATTCATAATTTTCTAGTGTCTTTCGGATCCGAACGGGATCAGTTTTCGAAAACCGTGCCTTGGTGCACTGGATAGTGAAAATATTCCGACAACATAACACCAATAGATCCGAAAAAATATAAGGTTTTCAAAAATATCAGTTTTAGAATTTTTTGATAACTAAAAATATCGGATATAGGCCGTTTACACGTATTTTCTTTACTACCGGTATTTTAATTGTCTAGTCTACTATTCATTACTATTCATCTATCTCTACTTTTTCTTATACTTTACCATACCTATACCTTACAATTTACCTTCTCCATACAATTTTAATCACATCACACTTTACACATTACTTCTTTTATTACAAAACAAACAAAACAAATCAATTCCTCTCCCTATTCTAAGCAAAATCGGCGCCTCCTCTCTCCTCATTCATCTCAATTTATTTTTTTCTATTTTATTTAATTACATATAATTTCCACTCCAAAAATCTATAAAAACCCTCTTCCTCTTTCATTCTTTCACACAACACAATTCATACTAAAACTCTCCCAAAATCACTCCATAAAACCTCTCTCTCAAAATCTCTCTCAAGTTCTCTCTTTTCTTTAGAAAACCCATTCCCACATATTACCACAAACCATTCCATTTCTTCTTCAACAAACACATAAACCTTAGGTAAAATTTCTCTTATTTACTCATCATGTTTATACAACTTAACATGAGTTTAGTGTATGTTTCTTAACTCTTGAGAGTTAGAGAAGCAACAATTTATTCATGTTTTGTTTTTGTTTTTGTTTTTGTTCATGTTTCTATTCTTTTCTTTATGTTAATATTATGTTGCTATTATTATTGTTATTATTTGTTTCTAATCTAACTTATATAAAGTATTATGTATATTATGTATATATATTTACTTAGAGCATATAAGCTCATTTGTTATTTATTTACTTTCAAGTTATACAATTTATTTATTTCATGTTGTTATTAAGACTAGTCTTTCTAGTCTTAACTTGTCCATATCAAGTCAAAACAATTTTCTTTCTTTGCTTTTCTTTTCTTTTGGGACTAGTCTATTCTTAGTCATGGGATACCTTAATGAAGCTAAGGTTCCCAATACTTGACTTTACTTTTATGCTCTTATTTTATTCATCTTATTATGTTGTTTTATTACATTTCTCATAGTTACATATTCTCATTCACGCATGAACTTATTGTTATTGTCTCAACCATAATGAAATTGAGTTTTCTTAAGTAATAAAATAAGAACCCTCTTTAAAAATAAATTTTGTCACATAAGAAATTATTTTTCATAAAGACTTAAAGTTTTATCTTAACAAATATTTTCTAAAGTTAGATAAGTTTAGCTCAAGTTTTAGTAATAATACTATATGGTATTTTATCAATGAAAATAAAGTTATCACAAACTCTCTTTTCAAACCAATGAAACAAGAAAAATTCTTTAAACTTAATTCTTTGTTTAAACAAAGGTTTTCTTAAATTCATATGTAAAGTTTTCATCAACATATTAAGGTTTAGATAAGTTTTACAAAATTATTAAAGAATAACCTTTCTAAGAATAAGCTTTACCTAGGAAATAAAAGTAATAAATAACTTATAAAATTATTGATATTATTCTTTTGAAGTGGATCTAATTTTAGGAAAAACTTTAGAATATATAACCATGAAAAACTATGTTTTCCAAAACACTAAGAATAAATTTATGGGAATCTTAAAGGATTAAAATTTCCTTTTGAAAATGTAATTATTCTCAAAGTTAAGAAATGGAGTTAAAATAAATGAATACTTACTAATAAATTTTCCAAACAAAATTAAAAAGAAGATTTTCAAGTCTTAGCTTTTCTTACTTTCAAGACACATTGTTTTACAAGATCATTGTTGAGACAACACCACTAAATTCATACATATAGTTTGAGTCTATATATATATACATATATTCAAAGGATTTTCAACCATACAATTATCTATATTTTTTTGCACAAGAATTCTTGTGTGAAGAAAAGTTTGAAACTTAAGTTTTGAAATTGGAATTTTCGCACCAAATCTATACGTTACTATTCCGAGACCTAAATAACTTCTTTTGATAAAAATAACCTTAGAAATAGATAGATCTTTCGAGTAGGTAGAAATCGGCATATAATATGCCAAATTCCGGGTTAAAATGTGCAAGTTACGGCCATTTTAAGTTGGGATTTCCATTCATACGATTTTTGACGAGTTCAATAAGATAGAATTATAGAGTTTGAATAGATCTTGGATGAAATACTCATGTCGGGTATTTCTTTTGTTTAGGTGTTGAGGACCAAGATCTTCTCTTCCCCGAGGATTACTTCGATTCCTAGAAGATCGCTATGAACGAGTGAGTTTTCTTTACACTTATGTATTCGCGCATGTGCTTGTAGAATAGAGCACTAGATGTTAAGGAAAGATAAAATTGATGTGCGCGTGGGAAATCATGGGAATTATGTATATGAATCGTTGTGTGCGATCAATGAACAATAAGTATATTAGAACCCGATTTGTGATTGATATAAATGTTTCCATGTATGTATCATTATGTGTGTAAATATTGTTTGATCGCTTTAAATGATTTAATGTCATATTGAAATCCCCATATAATAAAATGCTCATGCATATCACTTAGAATGTCATTTCGAAATTTTGCTACTACTCCTCAGCATGGGACCAGAAAGGTAAGCTGCCTTGCTACAACCTTGAGAGTTTAGGACATTCGAGGAGTACGGTCTCAAGTTGTAGCCGAGCCGGATCGATCGCTTTGGGTATGGAAAGCCCGGGGACTAGTAGCATGGTTCGTTGGAACCCAAGACGTGCGTAACTTTAAGGAGGTCATTTGGGACCTAGTTCAAAGCATTCCCTAACCACCGATGGAAGGGTAAATCCATCACACATACGAAACCGGATAGTCGTATGTAATGTTTGATCATATGGTTGTTGCATTTCATATGCTTGATTAATAAACTTGGTTGATTGCTTGTTATGAGTACTTTTGCATAAGAAATATCTCACTAAGCTAATTATGCTTATACTCCTATAGACTTTTGATATTGCAGGATTGTCCTTTTTGCAACCAAAACCATCCTGACCCCTCGGGTAGAATCTTTATTTTGAGAAGCTTTTGGAGGAATTCTGTTTTGTAGTCATAGAGTAGATTTCTTCTAAAATCTTCTAGCTTTACTTATTTTATCTATAGTAGAAGCATGTTGTTATGGAAATTATCGGGGGAATGCTCCTCAGAAGTTGTAAGACTTTATATTTCAATGCTATATATTTAGTGTCATTTTGTATGTTCTGCTACCAATATCTTAAAATGCATTACTTCACCGGTCTCCCTTTGACGTGAATATACGCCTTGTACCGATATAAAAGCTTTTGAGTGACTGAGGTAGTCATTCTTAAGTTTTAATATTGTGTACAGTGGGTTGTCACGTTTAGGGTACCTGTTGGAGTGTGACATAAATGGAGTAGGGTTTCAAAGAAGGAAAGAATGTAAATGAGAGGCATTAAATGGAAAAAGAGGAGTGTATTAATGTGTGTTAATTAATTGAAAGAGAAAAAAATAAAACAATGGCAGAATTTTAGAGGGGCTTCATGTGAATTTAGCAAGAGAGAGAGAGAAGTTAAATTGTCTTGTAACTTGAAATTTGAAAGTGTAACTTGTATCATTTAACGTGCTAACTAAATAAGACTTTAAATCATTAAATAAATTATTAAAATTAAAGAAAACTGGTTGTTTTAGAGAGTATGGTCAGCTGTCCAAGCATGGGAATGGAGTGTAAAAGGAGAGAAAGAACACTTGAATAATGTGTAGAAGTGACAAATGAAGTGTAGTTGAAGTATGAGTTGAAAAAGTACTTTTTATTAAAAACATATATAAAATAAAATTAAGAAAAATATCTTTAAATGAGTGGCAGAATTTTCATAAGTAAAATTAAATAATTATTTGAATTATTTTAGTATTTCAACAAATATGTTACCGGTACGATCAAAATACGCGAATATGTGCTATAAATGATATTTTTATAACTCGAAAATTAAAAAATTTATTTTATGAAAATAACAATATGTTTCAATTATTAAATTAATTTATTTTATTTTTAGTATTGGGTATTAAACAGAAACTGATCCCGTAAAAGCCTGAAATGAACTAAATTTTGGAAAAATAGAATTTTCTATAATATATAAAATATTTTTAAAAAATATTATGGTTTATAAGAATAATAAAATTGTGTAATCAAATAGAAGTGAATAGCATAAAAGACTAGTTAATCATCGATAGTAATAAAATACGAATTTAATCGGAAAATTAGATATTTCTAGTTATCAAAAAATTATAAAACCGATATTTTAGAAATCCTTATAAAAATACGAGTCTAATGGTATTAATGGTATATTTTTTATATCTCGATCCCTAAGACACGCTTTTCAAAGTCTGTATCCAAACGGGTTTGAAATAGGTCAAAAATTTACCAATATGATATTTTTAAGCGACCTTATATTACTACGAGCTATTCTACACACTTAAACTACACTTTGGCCTCTAGGGTTAAGGACGCGAGATTACCGGACTTAAACTACTATATTCCACTTAGGGTTTCCGGATGATTCTCAAGTTTAGATCTTTACCAATTTGAAAACTGATATTTTATGTTTATACAACATATTTAATTTGAGAAATTTATTTTAAATTTATTTTTGTAAGTACTTAATATCTCTTAACGTTTTCGGAATTATTGAATTGGGTTTTATTTCCGAAGGTTAATCATTATTTACTTTTTAATAATTTGTTTTTGGGCTCTATATTACCCGATTTTATAAGTCAGAGTTACGTATAGAATTTATCTTACATAGTGGTTTTGAGTTCGAAGACTGTTGAGTTTTTATTTTAATTTTAAGGATTCTTATTTTTTTCTCAAGATTAAGAAATTTCTGGATTCGTTCATGATTTAGGACTAGTCGAAGTTCGGTTTTAATTTGGAGTGATTTTTAGGGTTTATGTTTTAAGTTCATTTTGGAATTATTTACTGAAATTTTCCGAGGCTTACATCATGTATGTATATAAAATGTATGATTACCTACTCATGTATTTAGTAGTATTATGTTAAAGCATATAATGTTATCACAGGTTTAAACAAACAATCCATACATTCATCTTCTTTATGGATAACCTTATTTATAATACTTGAGTTTTTTATAGTGGTTAGATAGTATGTGTGGTTAAGGGATTTAGAATGCCTAATAGCAGTATTAGGTAAGTTGGGTCCTTACAATTCTATGTTAGAAATATTTTACATATGGTAATGATACTACTCTATATCTTTATTGGGCATCTGAGTATGTTTATTTATAGGATCATGCATAGAAATCATGATGATTTTATATGCTAATGTGGCAGATTCTTTATAACAAAATTCATTTTCATCTTTATACGTGCGTCTTAGATGCCAACTCATGGGGTCACTTTTAACAATGTAAGATCAAGCACTTGAAGGATATCAAAATGTTAGGGCTCGATCTATTCTATAGTCTTCTGCTAAAAAGCTCAAATTCTTATCTAGATTCAACCATAGGATTCATTGAGTTCATTGAGGGCTCGAATGTTGGCCTTGACCAAAGCAGTACTTTTTCTAAACAAAGGTGTGATTTTTTTCCAGCTTCGGTTGAATCTAAAGCTCCATATTGTGAAGTGACTGGAGCTGTATAATACAGTCTAAGGCTCGATCAACAAAAACACAGAAGTCCAGGGTCATGTCAAGGGCTTGATACAGGCGCGACTAGCCATTTTGCCTTGATATTTTTCCCTCGATGAGTCCTTTGCTGGCCTCAGCTAAGTTTTGCTTTGCATAGTTCTTGTTATTTTGCTCCAAATCTAATCAAAAACACTTTGTTTCTTCTTATTTTGGTTCTATGAGCTGAAAAACATTTAAACAATAAAGCACAAGATTCATAGGAATTTACCTGAAAAATGTATCAGATTAAGCCTATATTCCTATGAATGGAATAAAGTAAAACAGACTTATCAAATTTCCCTACACTTAAGCCTTTGGTTATCCTCTAGCAAACATCAATTCAACACAACTAGGCAAGACTTTTTTTAAATAGGAACATAAATTATAAATGGAAATTTGACCAGATCAATTAAGCTCAACCTATGAAATTCAACACGTTGAATATTCAAATAATTTCCATCAAATTGTGCTAAAGTTACTTTTGCTAAAATCATAGAACTTATCCAAGTAGATCGACTTTTACCTTAATTATTTAATTAAGGATACTAACGTAAAAAGTACTAAAAAAAATCAAATAAAGTAAGAGGAACTCAATCAACTTTATCCCCTTATATATATAGGTATGTAGTTCCTTAATTATCTCTCTAAGCATCATAATAAAAAAGGAAGGCTATCGATAACCCATTTTTGCACCCTTAAATATATATAACAAAAAGAAAAGTCAATTAAGGAAAATTTAAAAAGAAAAGTCGAAAATTTTAGATACTTAGAAAACTCATCCTTTTGCTAAATAGGTTTAAACTGAAATCTTAAATAAAATTTTAAAATAAAAAGAAAAGAAATACATAAAAATTAAAAAGAGTTAAAAATTATAAAAATAAATTGTGTAATAATATGTATATGCATGTACATTTGTATAACGTGTATATTAATTTTTTTTAGAGATCAATTTGGACTCTTAAGCCCGTTACCATTTCGACGCATTTCAGTTTAACTCATGATGAGTATGAACCAAATGGTTTAAATGTAATTTGTGAGCGATTAAAATCCAAGATCTAAGCTTAGTTTAATGGCCCAAGGCATGGCTTAATGAATGAGAGGTTAAGGGATCGAACCTTCACGTGCAAGAGCTGTTTATTTTTTTTATATTGCATGTGATTTGCATGTGCCGAAGTGTGAGCCGCGTGTTTAAGAAATGTGTGCATGTGAAACACACGCGTCATCTTCCCCATACCTATTATGCCATTTTCAAACCAATTTTTAAACTCTTTTTAAGCTCATTTTTAAAACAAACCCAACCCCCCCAAAGTCAACTTAAAAGTTGATTATTATAGAATCTTGACCTTTCATTTACTCATCTGAAAGCCAAAGAGTGAAAATTTTTTTAAATTCCTTCTAACCCTCCCTACCCATTCGCCTTCTGTAACCACCATTAATGGTGAAATTATCTTTTTCTCCTACTTTTTTTATTCATTTTCAAGGGAAGGCGGTATTCTTAGGGCTGGCACTCTTTCTCTTGAACCTCTAATGGTTCTTCCTCTTATCTCTATTGCACTCTCTCTCTTCCTCCATCACTTCTCTCTCAAGATCTAGGTAGCCACCACAATCTATCTCTCTTGGCCCAATTCTCACAACATCCCTTTCCATCTTCCCCTTCTCTCTCGCTTTCTTATTTAAGCTCTCAATTCTCTCTCTCTAAACTTGACCATCCTCTCTCTAATCTCCCTAAGTCCCATCTTGGCATCAAAACCACCAAGAACCACCAATAAAACTCATCGCGTCTTACCTTAATCAACAATCCCCATAATCACGACCTTTAATGCAACCTAAACTAAACATTCATTGAAATGTTAATCACACCACTAACCAGAACCATCTCGCAAACCTTTGACATTGCAACTGTCAAAAAACCAACATTGCAACCCTCACCAACATCAAACCCAAAAACCATAAATGAAAACAACCACAACTGAATGCCTCCAACAACATGAACACAACATCCCATGACACTAACCAAAACTAAAACCAAAATCAAACAAAAACTCAAAATGACTAATATATCAAACTCTGACCACCATGACATTGACGACACAAAACCAAAATAAAATGAAACTGAACACGAAACACACTTAACTAAAATCTGAACCAAATACCACTGCTCGCAGCCATCGCGACCAAAACACAACACAACCACCGTAACAAACGAACATACCGAAAATAAAAATTAGACCAAATGCCCTCAATAACTCATCTCAAACATAATCACCACAAATTTAAATCAGACCACCAAGCTATTGAAAATGAACAACTACCATTTACAATAAAAAAAAATCCGACGCACACTAATCCTAACATCTTAAATCTAAACCATTGGCTACATTCACCAAATTTCAACTGGTGTAAACTACCACCACTTCACCATTGATGAGAGAGAGTGAGAGAACTTGAATCTTGTCCAAAATCATATTTACACCTAAATTTGAACCTATGTCTGTTCACTCGCGGCTGACCCATATTCGAATATTTGATGGCTCTGCTACTTTCATTTCTTTGCCTTTTCCTTATAATTGATGGTTATTATTATTGTTGTTGTTTTCTTTTTCTCCTTTTTAAGGTCCAGATTGAAGTCTCAAACCAGTTGCATATGGGATCATTTATTTATTCATTCTTTCATTCATCCTTTCATTTATTATTGCTTTTGTTATATAATCCATGTAGATGTAACAAAAACAATATAGTGGAAGAAGTAATGTCTATATATATATATATATATTAATATTGTATGATATAAATGCTAACAATCATATGTTTTTGTTGCAATTGGCTTACAGGTTTTTCATGTTTCAATATCATGTATGCTATCCCATGTTTGAAGAAGTCTAAGATTGTCATGCTTATAGGAACATCTAAATACATTTTCTATTTGTTGAATCTGCTATGACATGCACATATAATTTTCTCATAGATTATAATATTTTGAGTCTATTATATTGACAAATTTGTATATAAATTAGGTATAGATTCCAATCTCTTGCATAATAAAGTTTGCACTTGAACGTATGATTGAGCCATACTATTTCATATTTGGATTCTTTTTTTTTTTTTTTAAATAGGACGTAATACTATAAATGAATAGGTATAATATAAGTTTTTGCTATTACAACATGTTTTGTAATGTCGGCATGATCAGGTGTTTTCGATGAATAGTTGACATTTGCTCTATCCGATATGTCATAAGTTTTTTATGAGTTTGACTAGTATGTTTGATAGATTTAGGAATATTAATAGTTCCCTTGTAAATATTTTGCTTTTTCCCATCTTAATAAGGTCTGTGTACATATTGGATTATTTTATCAAAAACTAAAAATGAAATAAAAACAACAAAAATATTTTTACTCTTTTTGCCTTTTCCTATACATGGGATACTTATAAATAATAAAAACCATTTTGTCAACTGCATAGATATTAAGGCCTAGTTTATTTTCTAAATTACCAAAAACAAATTGATACGATTTTTCTTTTGAAAGACTATTTTCACAACATGAAACTACCAACTAGTGTACCAAGTGCATATGCAGTGATAAAAAAAATGAGTATCGGGTCGAATCTACAGGGTGTCACGCCCCAACGGGTACCCTAAAAGTGATAGCCCATTGTACACAACATTAAAAGTCAAGACGGACTACCTCAGTCATTCGAAAGCTTTCATATTAGTACAAGGCATACGTTCATAACAAAGGGAGACCAGTGGAGTTATGCATTTTAAGATATTGGCAAGTGGAATATACAAAATAATACTTAATATAATTCATCAAAATATAAAGTCCTACAACTCCTATAGGGCATTCCCTTTATAAGTTTCCATAATAACAAATTCTTACTAAGATAAATAACTAAAACTAGAAGATTTTAGAAGAAATCTAATCTAAGACTTCAAAATAAAATTCATCCAAAAGCTTCCCAAAACATAGATTCTACCTGGATGATCAAGGTGGTCTCGGGTACGAAACAAAGATCCTGCAACATCAAAATTCTATTGGGGAATAAGCACTAGCTTAGTGAGATAATCCTTACGCAAAAGTACTCATAACAAGCATTCAAATAAGTTCATTAAACAAGCATATGAAATGCAAGCAACCATATGATCAAACAATACATATGACTATCCGGTTTCATATGTAAGATGCATTTACCCCTCCATCGGTGGTTAGGATATGATTTGAACTGGGCCCCAATCGACTTACTTAAAAGTTTGCGCACGTCTTGGGTTCCAATGAATCGTACTACTAGTCCCCGAGCTTTCCTTACCTAAAGTGATCGATCCGACTCGACTACATCTTGAGGCCATATTCCCCAAACGTTCTAATTCCTCAAGATGTAACTAGGTAGCTTACCTTTCCAGTCCCACGCTGAGGAGTAGTAGCAAAATGCGAAATGATATTCTAAGTGATATGCATGAGCAAATTGGTTTAAGGGAATTTCCTATATATATTAATTCATTTAAGGCGATCAATCAATATTTGCACACATAGCAATATAGATAGAAACAATTATAACAATCAACAAATTGGGCTTTGATATTCTTATCGTTCATTGATCACACATAGCAATTCACACACATAACTCCCATGATAACCCACATGCATATCAATTTTTATCTTTTCCTAATATCTAGTGCTCTATTCCATAAGCACATGCACGGATATATAAAAGTAAAGGAAGACTCACTAGACCATGGTGATCTTCTATCAGTCGAAGTAATCATCGGGAAAGAGAAGATCTTGGTCCTCAACACATAAACAAAAAAAAAAACCCAAATGAATATTTCATCCAAGATCTACTTAAATTTTCTAACTCTATCTTATTGAATTCATCAAAATTTGTATTAGTGAAAATTCCAACTTAAAATGGCCATAACTTGCTCATTTTATTCGGAATTTCACTTATTATATACAATTTCCTACCGAATCGAAAAGATCTATCCATTTCTAAGGATATTTTTATCATAAAAGGTCATTTAGATCTTGGAATAGTGGGGTACAAAACTGATACAGAAATCCTAGCTTTCAAAACATAATTTTTCAAGCTTTTCTTCATCTAGAAATTTTTGTACAAAAATATAGCTATTTGTATAGTTGAAAAATCCTTTGAATATATATATAATATATATATATACTCATATTGTATGTATGAATTTAGTGGTGTTGTCTCAATAATAATTTTTGTAAAACAATGTGTCTTAAAAGTTGGAAAAAGCTAGACTTGAAAAATTCACTTTAGTTTATTGGAAAAAATCCATGAATTATTATAAGTGAACATTTCCTTCTTTTATCTTCATTTCTTAACATTGAGAGTAATTAAATTTTCAATAATTAATTTGAGTGTTTTAAGATTCCTACACCTTCATTCTTAGTGGTTGAAAAATATAGTTTTTCTAAGTATTTCTTGGTAGTGACTAAATTTCCTTAAGATAGTCTTGTTTATGTGTTCTTAATTTTTCCTAAGGTTAGTTCTACTTTGAATAACAATAATAATAATGATCTCTAAGTTATTTATTAATTTTATTTCCTAAGTAAGACTTATCTTTAAAAGGATGATTTGTAAAACTTATCTAGACCTTAGTATTTTAGGGTGTTGATGAAAACTTTACAAATGAGTTTAAGAAAACCTTTGTTAAACATAGAATTAGTAATATTAAGTTTTAAAGAAACTTTCTTATGTCATTAGTTTGAAAAGAGTGTGTGATAACTTTACTTATGTATACTTTTGATGAAATCCCATGTACTATTATTACTAGAAACTTGTGATGAACTTCTCTAACTTTGGAAAGGATTTGTTAAAATGAAACTTTAAGTTTTTATGGAAAAATCATTTTTTATGTGACAAAAATTTATTTTTGAAGAGATTTCTTATTTTTCTTTACTTACTCCAAATATGATTTAAAGCACTTTGATTATTCCTCTTTAGGTTCTAAGATCTTCAAAACAATATTATTTATCAAAAACATCAATTTTATAGATTTTATCTGAAATTCTTAGCGAAATGAGCTCAAAAGCCTATGAAAAATATAGAGTAAAAATGACTTATCACTTCCCAAGTAGTATCCTCAGGAAATAACCCTTACCGCTGAATCAAAAGTGTCGAATAGTCTCACTATGTCTTGTAATAACCTTAGATCCTACTGTAGACAGTGGTCACAATAAAGGATGGATACCCATGGCTTGATCTAGTAATTCTAAAGTAGGAATGGAGACCCTTTGAGATAATTTTACAGTAGAGACATGAAAAACATTGTGAAGTTTAATTATTGGTGGTAACTCCAATTCATAAGCTACTTCTTTAATTCGTTGCACTATACAAAATGGTCCATAATACTTCTTGCTCGATTTATGATAGCCTTGAGAAACCGATAGCTGCTTGTAGGGTTGTAGTCTTACAAAAACTAATTCACCCTCTTTGAATGCAATATCTCTTCTATGCATATCTACTACTACTTTCATACAATTCTATGCTTCCAATAATCTAAATCTTAGTGTTTTCAAAAGCTCATTTCTATCGCATAACTTAGTGTCCAATGCTTCTAGCTTAGAATCACCTCTAAAATAATCAGGTGAATTCGAAGGTGCTCTACTATAGACAACATGAAATGGTGTTGTTTGTTCTCCCTGATGAAAAGATGTATTGTATGAATACTCTACCCATGATAAATATCTTACGCATTGAGTCGAAAACTCCATTACAAAACTTCTCAAATATTGTTGAATCACTTTATTTAACACTTCTATCTGTCCATCCGATTGTGGGTGATAAGTACTTGACATATGTAATTGATTCCCATTGTGCTTGAACAGTTCTTTCCAAAATTTACTTGTGAAAATCATATCTCTATCCGATACTATGGTTCTTGGAAATCCATGTAATTTCACCACCATATTTAAAAGTAACTGTGCAACCTTAGTTGCTGTAAAGTGCTGATCAAGTGCACCCAAATGAAAATATTTGGAAAGTATGTCAACTACTGCTAATATTACTAAAAACCCATGTGAAATCAGGAGGGATGTGATAAAATCCATGCCAATGTCTTCCTAAACTCTTTTTGGAACAAGCAGTGGTTGTAGTAAACCAGTTGGCTCCTTAGTCATATATTTGACCTGGTGATAAATTACGTACTATTAGACAAAATCTTCTATAGTGCGTTTCATTCCTTCCCAGTAAAAAGATGAAGCTAACCTTTCATAGTTTTTAATACACCAAAACAACCACCAAGAGGAGAACTATGGAATTCACATGACAAAATAAAAATGAGTTGAGATTGAGGCACAAAAAATAATCATACTCTAGAGTACGAAAGCCTATTTCAATACAAAGAATATTTCATAGTTTTCTTTTGGTTTAAGTCTAACACAATCTATTTGAAGGTAGGTAGCACTTGATATTCTTGTTTCAAATCCTCAATAAATTTGAAATAAGGTGTTGAAATACAAAAATACTCTGCTCAATCATTCTCTTATCATGACAATGCATCTGTAATAATGTTCTCATGATGTAGTTTAGAAGTGATCGTATAATCATATCTAATTAATTTGATCAAATATTTTTATTGTTCTAGAGTTTGAATGACTTGATTCCATATCTCCTTTAGACTTCTATGATATGTTTTAACAGTAAAATGTTGACCCAAAAGGTATTGTCTCCATTTCTTTACAGCTTCTACTATCACATACAATTCTTTGACATAGGTAGAAACCTTACGTAAATGCACTAACATCTTCTTATTAAAAATTGCAAGTAGTTGATTTTTTTGTAACAACACTGCACCTATACCATGGCCTAAAGCATCAGTTTCCACAATAAATGGACATGAAAAATTTGGAAGTCTCAAAATAGGGGTTAAACATAATGATGATTTCAATTACTCAAAAGCCTCTAAAGATTATGTAGTCCACTCGAAACAATCTTTCTATAACATATCAGTCAAGGAATATGCAATTGAAGCATAACCTTGTATAAAACAATGATAATATCTCGACAAGCCTGAAAAAACACTTAATTCCTTAACCGTCTTAGGTTTAGGCTAATCCTTAATAGCTTATATCTTTGTTGGAACTGGTTACACCACATTTCTTCCTACTATATAGCCTAAGTATTCAATCTTCCACTGGCCAAATGAACACTTAGATTTTTTTTTTTTTAATTATTCTCCAATAGAATGCGTAGCATAATAGCTAAGTGTTCATGATGTTGCTCCTTTATTTTGTTATATATCAATATGTCATAAAGAAATACGATGATAAATTTTCTTAAAAATGGTTTGAACAACCCATTCATAATAGCCTAAAAAGTAACTGGTGTATTAGTTAATTCGAAGGGCATCACTAAGAATTCATAGTGGCCTTCATGAGTACGGAAGGTTGTTTTGTCAATATCATACTCTAAAATCCTAATCTGGTGATAACCAAATCTTAGATCTAATTTGGAAAAAATCATTGCTCCATGCGATTCATCTATCAACTCATCCACTGTGGGAATTGGAAACTGATCATTGACAGTAACATTGTTTAATACTGTATAGTCTATATAGAATCTCCTTCATCCATCTTTCTTTCTAGCCAACAAAAACGAACTAGAAAATTGGCTCATACTATTCCTTATAATTCATTGTTCCAACATATCTCTTACTTGTTTTATCTCTCTCTCTCTCTCCTCTCTCTCTCTCGAAAATGTGGATAATGATGAGGCTTTACATTGATAGGAATAGGACCTAGATTCAAATGATCTTATGTTGAATACTACAGTATGGTGGTAGCAATGTAGGTGTCTTGAACACCATAGAGTGTGTAAGCCTCGAAAAATTTCAATAAATAATTCCAAAATAAACATTGAAATAAACTCTAAAAATGACTCCAAATTAAAACCGAACTTCAACTAGTTCTAAATCACGAGCGAATCTAGAAATTTTTTAATCTTGAGAAAATGATTCCTTAAAAATAAAATAAGAACTCAACAGTATTCAAATTCAAAACCACTACGTACGACAAATTCTATACGTAACTCTGACTTGTAAAAATTAGGTAATATAGAACCTAAAAACCAATTTATTAAAAAGCAAATAACGATAAACCTTTGGAAATTAAACTCAATTCAAGAATTCCGAAAATGTTGAGAGATGTTAAATACTTACAAAAAATAAAATTTAAAATAAATTTCTCAAATTAAATATGTTGTATAAACATAAAACATCAGTTTCCATATTGGCAAAGGTCTAAACCGGAAAATCACCCGGGAATCTTAAGTGGAATACAATAGTTTAAGTCCAGCAATCTCACGCTCTTAACCCTAGAGGCCGAGGTGTAGTTTAAGTGTGAAGAATAACTCATAGTAATATAAGGTCACTTAAAAATATCAGATTGGTAAATTTTTGACCTATTTCAAACCCGTTCGGATACAAACTTTGAAAAGCGTATCCTGGGGCTCAAGATATCAGAAATATACCATTAATACAGTTAGACTCGTATTTTCATAAGGATTTCTAAAATATCAATTTTATAATTTTTCGATAACTAGAATTATCTGATTTTGCTATTATACTTGTATTTCATTACTACTAGTAATTAACTAGTCTTTTGTACTATTCACTACTATTCATTACACAATTTTATTATTCTTATAAAATCTTATATTTTTAGATAAATATTTATATATCATAGAAAATTTTGTTTTTCAAAAATTTAGTTCGTTTCTGGTTTTTAGGGGATCTGTTTCTATTTAAGACCCGATACTAAAAATAAAATAAATTAATTTAATAATTGAAAAATATTTTTATTTTCATAAAATAAATTTTTAGAATTTTTCGAGTTATAAAAATATCATTTATAACTCATATTCGCTTATTTTGATCATACCGGTAACTTATTTGACAATTCACTAAAACAAATTAATTAATTATCTTATTTTAATTATGAAAAATATGCTACAAATATTTGGAATACATTTTCTATATTTTTTCTTATTTTTATTTTATTTTATTAAGAAAGTACTCTTAAAACCCATACATTCATGTACACATTTCACACATCACTTCTTTTTCACTTCAATCTTTCTACACTTCATTATCACTTCTTGGCAGATTTTTTTTACTCCTTTTTGCTGCCCTTGTCCTTTGATTTACTCTCAAATTGATTACAATAAATCTCTTCCAACCCTTCTTTAAGAAGCAACACTTACATATTAACTACACATTACAATTCTAAGTCAAAAGCTAACTAATTTTCTCTCTCTTTTTTCTCATTTTCACGCCAGCCATAGGGGTTTATTTGCTGCCCATTTTTTTATTTTTTTACTTCATTAAAGAGTATTTAAACTCATTCTATCTCTCTCTTTCATTTACACCTTCAACCCTTTACTATTCCTTACCTTTTTCTCTATATTTTTCCTCTCTTTCTCTCTTTATTTTCTCTTGTTCTTACATGAAAACCTTGCTGCCCCTATCTCTTATTTGAGATCCCATACATATTTCTTCAAGATCCTTTGATAAAACTCTTATCTAAAGCTTCCATAGATGATATAGGTAAAGTATAGTGAGAGTCTCATGCATCAAATTACTTTCCATAAGCTTAAAAGCTAAGGATGTGATGAAAAAAACGAAACACTCCTCTTATCCATGAGTACTCCCTTGTAAAATTATTATTTTCTTGTTAGAAGTAGTTATATTTGTAAATCTAGCTTTTATGTAACTTTGATCATGTTTATGTTTAGATCTATGAGTTTATAGCTTACTATTATGGATTTTTTTATTATTTATGCTCAAAAAAGTGTAGATCTTAGTTTTGAACTTAAACAAAAATGTGAAATTCGTATCTAGGCAAGACCCATTTTTAAAATCCACTTTCCAAGTGTCAAAATGAAATTTTTGCTTGAGATAATGAAGGCTTAGTGTATATATATCATCAAGACATCATTTTATATGGTTCAAAGGTGATTTTCAAAGATTATTTTTCAAAACAAAATTTTATTTTCGGAATTAGGCCAAGGCCTAGTTTAAAAACATATTTTCCAATTCAAAATGAAGTTTTTATTTAAGAAATAGAAGGCTCTTAGGATAGGATATTTAAGGGATGGATTTTCATAAGTTTAGATGGTTTTTATCAAAAGATATGTCCAAAAATAAATTTCGTAAATTCGGATCTCTACCAAGACCAATTTTTGAAAACCCTTTTTCAACACAAAAATAAAGGATTTGTTTAAAAAAATGCAAGGCTTATGGAATAGGTATCAATAGGAGTTTTTGATAAGTAAATGGTATCTACTAGTAGAATTCTCAAAACTAGGAAGAGATTACAAAATATGATTTGAGTTTTATCCAAATTTCGTAAATTCGGATGGTTTCAAAACCATGCCTTAAGAACCCTTTTATCAACTTCAAAACTTGCGTTTTATATGAAAAATGAAAAGTTTAGGTCAGATATCATCAAGTAACGATTTTTATAATTAAGATGGGATTTGCTAAGAAAAATATGTAGAACAAGGACTAGAAATAAAATAGGAAAATTTAAGTTGTTGTCATTTTAAGAAATTTGTAATAATGGAGTAATGGTATGAAAACCCATATTTTTCAAACTCAAAATAGAATTCTTATTAAAGAAATGAAATCCTTAGTGGCTAGATATGGTTGAGCCTTAATTTTCTAAGAATCAAATGATTTTTACTTGAAGGAATCACCACAAAAACAATTTTTACAAATTCAGATTTTGGGATGAACCAATTTTAAAAACATGTCTACAAAGAGTAAAATGAAATTTTTATTGAAAAACAAAGGCCTTATGGAATATATATAATGAAGGCTTAATTTTAACAAGAATAAATAATTTTCTTTAAGAAATTTTTCTAAAAAACAAGTGGGAATTGTCAAGATTACGAGACTAGCCTATCTAAGTTGATTTTAATAAAGTCTTACAAAGAAAAAGTTTTCTAAAATTTCCTTTATTAATATCATCAAGAACATGTATATATATATATATATATATCATGACATATCATTTATGATAGAAACTGTTCATATTGTATGTATACTTACTTTGGATAGTAGAAACATTACAAAAATTCAAAAAATACTTTTCGAAATTAAATTTCGCTACTGATCAGACCTTTTGAAGCTTCAAAGTTTCAAAACTTAAATATGATATTATAATTAGATAGATCTTTCGAAGTAGATAGAAATCGATATATAATTTGCTAAATTCCGAGTTAAAACGACCAAGTTATGGCCGTTTTAAGTTGAAATTCCTGCTTAGGACGAAAATTACAAATTTGATAATTTGTATGAGATAGAGTGGATTAGTTCGAGTTGAAATACTTATTAGAGTATTTCTTCCTTTTTAGTGATCTTGAAATCGACGATTCCATACCACCGGATTACTTTTACTAAGAGACCAGTGATCCAATGGCCGGATGAGTTTTCTTCTTTTTTGTTACCTTATTTGTGCTTGTAGCTAGTTGCATTAGAATTATAGGAACAAGATAAAGCCGATATGAATTGGGATGGGATAATCAATGAGATTTTGATGTGTGTATGCTAGAGAATACTAAAGCATATCGAAACCATGATTCGATTGGATAATTGCACTGTTCATATTTATTACTGTTTATGTGTATGATATTGGTTGGTCACTCTAAAGAATGTATAAATGATTTGACCTAAGCAAAAATTAAATTGGTCAACATCGCATCGGACGTGTTGATTTGTAGCGTGCTACTCCTACTCAGGTCGATCGGTATGGTCCGAGGACTTGTTTGGAAAATGAGACACAATATCGGAGCTCATTCATAGGGAACTAAGGTGCACTAGGGATGCATTCCATGTGTGAGCTTAGCCGAGTCGAGTGCTATGAGCCAGGAGGCTCGGGACTAGCAGCGGTCGTGTAGACTTTCAATACCATCCCTAACCCAAGATATGAAGGGCGTAAATCTATTCTGTGTATGGGTTCCGGATAATGTGTTTGTTCATACATATCATATGGTTGATTTATAACTTGCGTGTTATGGTACGGAATTAAGGAAATTCTCACTAAGCTAGTGTAGCTTACACCCAATAGATGTTTGAATGAATATGTTATCTCAAGAATGCTAAGTGGGGACCGAGATGGTTGGAGCCGAATATGACTTCGAGATTCCAGTAGGAAGTAAAAATACTTGAAGATATTAACTAGGTTTTGTGAATTGCTTTGTAATAGTTTTATATAGTGAAATCTTTTGATGAATTGAAATTGAAGTATAGTGATTTGTATTTGAAGTTTAGTGAATTGTATTTCTTTTACATTGTTACTTAAGTTGTTCAATATAAAATGTATCACTCTGATGTGTCTCCTTCATATGTTAGACACCTTGTACATAGTATAGAAGCCTTCGCATGATTGAGATGGTCATTCCTAGGCTTTAATATATGTACGACGGACTACTACGTTTAAGGTACCCTTCGGGGCGTGACAGAGTGCCTAATACGCTTGTAAAAGCATCATTATTGGAGATAATTGCTGTATAATCACTAGTTTGAGTCATCGGTTGATAGAAAGATGCTATAACATTTATCTAATCAAATGCCATTGTTGATGATGTGATATTGGTTATACAATAGTTGAATCACCATAAAGAGGCACCTCATGACCATCCCTACTAAACTGCATAGTCATTGAAGTATAATCAATCGTGATTGGCCCTAAGCTCTTCGTCCATTGGATGCCCAACACAACATCAACCATTTGTATAGGCAGAATATGAAAATGCATCTAGAAATCATACCCCTGGATCATGATAGGTACATTCTCACATTGTCCCTCATACCATAATTTTGTTCCATCCCCAATCATTACTGCAAATCCTTTGATGTCATTACTAGTAAGTTTAAAGACTTAACTACTCTTGATTGTAAGCAATTGTCTGTACTTCTACTATTTAACAATATTGATATTGGTTTATTATTAAGCATGCCTGCAAATCTTAAAGTTTTAGCCATTGATATCATGATAGGTACATTCTCACATTGTCCTTCACACCATAATTTTGTTCCATCCCCAATCATTACTGCAAATCCTTTGATGTCATTACTAGTAAGTTTAAAGACTTAACTACTCTTGATTGTAAGCAATTGTGTGTACTTCTACTATTTAACAATATTGATATTGGTTTATTATTAAGCATGCCTGCAAATCTTAAAGTTTTAGCCATTGATATACTAGATAATGCATGTAAACTTGTTGTGACTTTACTATCACTAGTCAATGAATCATCAGACATCATATACTCAGAATCCTTAATTGCATATTCCATTTTTGCATTCTGTTCCTCCATAAAATCATCATCATTTATAGGAATAAAAAAATATTTCTTTATGCTTATGATTTCTAATATACTTCTCATTGCAGTTGTAACATAGCCCTAGCTCTCTTCTTGCTGCCATCTGTTCTTGTGATAGTTTCTTGATAGGAAGTAACATTTTGTTTTGGTCAAGTGTTTTGGGTTTTTGTTTTGAAAAGAAAAGGGTTGGTCAAGTGTTTTAGGTTTCAAAATTGTAAAGTTGATGATGGATGTTTTGAAAAAGAATTTGACTAGGTACTTTGAGTATATCTTGATTGGAACTGATCATGATACTTGGCTTCATGCAGTTTTGCGAAATTGATGGTTTGAATCAAATCTTGTGGTCTTGCAATTTGTAACTCACATTTCAAATGGGGTTTAAGACTTGATATGAAACAACTAAGCAAGAAATTATTCGATAATCCGAAGACTTTATTGGATGGAGCTTCAAACTTGGTTTGATATTCTTCCACAAATGATGTTTGTAGCAACTTTGACAACTATCCTTGGACATCTTCATATATTGATGGTCCAAACCTATCTTCAACCGCTTTCTTAAAGACATCCTAGGTAGTAATCTTGTGATTCTTCTCTAACCATTGGTACCACTCTAATGCTTGTATTCTATTGCAAAGGAAGCTACTGTCATTTGATCTCCCATAAGTACTTTATGAAAATTGAAAAACCTTTCAATTTTGAATAACCATCCCATTGCATCCTCTCCATTAAACTTGGGAATCTCCAATTTAATGCCTTTAAGGATGGAATCCAAATTAGCATCATTGGAAAGTTATGACTCTAAGCCATTTGATTGTTGTGATGCTACTATTGGAGTCTAATTCCCCATTGTTGATAAGCTATTACTTATAGTCTGTTTCACTTCTTCCATAAAAATTGCTAATTTTTTGTCCATTTCTTGTGTAATTGTAGCTTGCAGTTTCTCCAATTTTTCATCTAAAGTCATGTTTCTTGTTTTAGGTGCTATCAAGATCAAGAATTCAATACTCACATTCCAAGAATCTTCAAATTTCCAATCCTACTCCAAACAAACGGGAGCACCACTTGATAATACTCGGTCCACACTACACAATTAGGCTCAACTCACCACACTTATCTAACCCTACTTTTCCTTACTCTCTCACTTTCACCTTTCAGTTCACAGGTAATGAAACCATTCTCTTCTTTTCTCTGAATTCTCTCTTGAACTCGTTAATGTATATCTTGTGTTATTTTGTAGGTTAGGCTGATTCGAGAGAGCCTACTCTCTAGTCTAAAGACTATTTGATTTGGGGTTCTTAATACTGTTTCCCTTTTACTTTCATTTATTAATACTAATGTAGTTACAGTCCTATTTTGTTACAACAGTTACATGTATGCCTACTTTAACTATTGTAACTAATTATGTTATGCTACTACAAAATCTTTATATTTATCTAAAAAATATCTTTGTCTTGTGTTATGTATTTGCTGAGTTGTAGCAGTTACGGACATAAAGTTGATTTTCTAATTTCTAATTTCCATAAATGCATGCAGCATGGCTTTCTCTTTCTTCTAAGTTGCCCTAAAGTGCATTGTGAAGATCCTTTTTCCATTTATTTCTATGCAGACTTCAATGACCAGTACATATATGTATTACCATTGAGGCTTTTATCTTATTTACCATGAACTCATATACGTTTGGCTTAAGAATCCAATGGTAACAAACTTCCATTACAAGTGGTTTTTACTGTAAAGGGTGAAAGAAAGTAATGGTAATAATATGTCATGAAGGATGTAATTAACATTTAGATGTACAACTTTTAATGGTACCTAAATAAAATCAATCCATTGTGCCGCTACAAACGTGTTCGAGAATTAATTTTATTGTAGTAGTGTTTTCGCAATTACTTGTCAAAATATTACTTCTGTTTTTTATTAAAGTTTCAGCTATGAAATATTGGATTGGACAAAGGCAATCGACAAAGCGAGACATGGTACCCATGCCCTGCTTAATCAAATAAAAAGAGGAAAAGGCTAATTAACTTTAAAACCTCGTCAGATAAATCAACATCATGACCCGAGTCAATCTTATTCGAGCCCTGTGCAGGATCATGGGACCTGCTGCATCACACTTCCACTACCGCTAATCCAATCAAACAAGTATAATTTGGTCAAATCAAGGTCTTATTAATTATTTAAAATCAATAAATCTAGACAAAATAAATACATAAAATAAGATAAAACAAAACAAGACAACTTGTATTCCTACTTTCCTCTTGAGAGTTGAGAGACAGAGAGTGGCCATTGCACGTGAAAGTTCCGCTCTCCTATCTTCTAATTCACTTTTAGTACCCTCATAAATTCCTTAGAATTACAAAACATACCCACCAATATATACATCTCTACTTCAACAAACACACACACACACAGATGGATCCACCTCAGGCGCAATCCATTGACAAGAATTTACAGGGAACAGGTGAAAGTGAGCAAGAAAAAGTAATAAATGAATGGTATGTTGCACTTATCTCGTGTATTTCTTTTAAAATAAAAAAATCACTTGTACGTCTTTTTTATATATTTATTATAATATTTATGATGAAAGAATATTAATTGATAACAGCTATTGATTAGCAACAGCAGCAGTTAAAAAGAAATTATTTGAATGGGAATTTTGTTTTGTTAGTTCTTTTCGTTTCCTTTTTTTTTTTTTAATCTGTTCTCTATATCTTTTGGGGGTATATCTTTTTTTGTTTTGGGTCGAAATTTCTGGGGTATATCTACTATGTATTAACTGAATGTTTATGGTTTTTTTTTGGGTTGCAGTTGTTCCCGCTGTTACGATTGCACGGAGAGCTGCTTTGATTTCCTCTTCTGCAACCTTTGTTGAGGACGACCAAATTTAGATTATTCAAAAAAAAAAAAAAAGGAAAACTAGGAGATTAAATCATCAAGCATATAAAGAGTGGAACGAAAATATTATCGGATGTTGTCCTGTTTTTATTAATTTTTTATTTTCAAGGATTTTAAGTGTGAAACTAAATAAATGAAATATCTTCCTGTAGTGCCTTGACTTGATTAGAAATAAATTAAATTCTGGCATAAGTTAAATTATGGGAATCATATTGTTCTATCATGGTTGGTACTCACACACACACACACATATATATTATTTTTATTAAAGATGAAATGATAAGCTTATCAAATTGGAAAAAAAGCGCTTTGAGGTTATGGCAGATTTGGTGCAGATGTGATATTAAACAGTGAAAATAATGTGAGAATATGCTTTGGGCTGCACTTTTAGACCTATTTTCAGTCTTCGACCAACCTTTCTAGCGCATTTGATTTGTGTAGCGGAATAAAAAGGGAATAAAATTACGAATTTAATGGGATGGATGGTTTCAATTCGTCCCTTCTAAAAAAGAGTTATAAATATGTATTGGAAAAAAAAAAAAAAGAAAAAGGAAAAAAAGAAAAGAAAAGAAAAATAATGGAGAAGTAATGGGTATTCCTTGGCTTGGTTAAGCTTGAAATGGCATTAGTAATGATTAAAAATATATAAAAAAAAGACCTAACATACATTTATCTCAATCCATAATTTAACCGGATAGGGCTTTAGGGTAAATATAGAAATATTTCGGAAAAAATTCAGAATTATTTTGCCAATTAAACCTTGGTATTGATTTATTGGACAAGAAAAACTATGTATGCCACCATTATGAAGTGTATCAATTATATTATTGATATTTTTGTGCTTGAAATGAGATCACAACCTGAAAAGAATAGTATCTGGGAGTTGCTGGTGGCCGGAAATGAATATAATTTTTGGCGTTTTGAGATAACAATAAATTGAACAAAGGGGATCTTGTTGTTCTATTTGGATTATTGTATTTTTAGTTGTATCATATCTATATCTATGACTTATATGTATCATATTTGTATTGTATCATTCTGTCAGTTTATAGGTAAAACTAGTAGTTTTTCATCAATATCTACTTCTTGACAAACATATATTTGAAAATAATAAAAATATAATACCAAAATGACCAAAATATGATGAAAGAAACAAACCTTTGATTCATATAGATGTTCTTAGCAGAATTGTTCTAGAGGTGGAAGTAATATGCATTGTAAACCTACTCCAAGCATGGTACTAGAAAAAAATACATTTCAACTTATGCAATTTCCTGCATATAGAGACACGAAACATAATCTTACAAGATTTAATGGATTGAGTTCTACTAAAGTTCTTCAATCCCATTACTATTGAAGAAGGCATAAATAGAGCATGTTCTCGTTAATAATAGCAGTGCCTGTTAAGATTTTAAACCAAATTGAAGACGATGAAGTATTGTTCAGCTCAATTCAATTTAATTCACAGTTCAAAGAGTACATCAAAAGACTAGTTTGTTGTGCTTTTCAACACCTACTTTAGAGTAATCAAGGTTGCCTCATTGAACCTCTACCACACTCTAATACTGGACTTGTTGCAATGACTAAAATTGGTCATTATGTTTCCTGATTGTCTTATGTTAGAAGCAATATTAACTAAGTACAATAAATGCAAGATATTGTAGATAATTATTCAATATTTTGGTTGTGTAGGTTTAAATCTACAGGTTTTTCCCCCCTTCTTTCTCTCTCTCTCTCTCTCTCCGCTCCCCAAACCAACGACTCCATCCCCTCCCCCCCTAATGGAAATTGTTTTATAAATTTGGAGGACACAAAATAAGTTCGAGTTAATTGTTGTGATGCATTTTTCAGTGGAAAAACTAGTGACCATGTGACTATTAAGAATTAACAGCCATCTGAATCTAGATATACAATTATTATTCAATCACCCTATAATTCCACCACGTTCACTTCATTCAATAATATAAGGTTGTAATCAATGTCCTATATTTTATAATGGAATAGAGAAGTAATGAGATAATTTTTGGGATTTTCCTTCCATATTAAAAACAAAGTAATAGACATTCTTATTAATAAAACAAATAAAAAATAAGTATTCATGATGCCAATTTTTTATTGCCCTAAATTTAGGGTCATTTACAACCCATCACATGTCTATATCAACTGTAGGTACACTAAGGCTCAGAACCTACCACATGTCTACTAATCATGCCATAATTAGCTCCAACAGTAGTTAAATGACCCTAAATTTAGGGCAATAACTGGGTACTCCCTGCTTTTCAACCACACTTGGATCATCAGAATGCTACACCATTAACTGGGTACTCCCTACTTTTCAACAGTAGTTATACACAAGCAACAAACAATCTTATACAATCAAGTAATCAATTAATCCAATAAGAGTCTCAACCTAACATGCATAATCAACACGCATGGTATACATATCTATTCCAATGACTCATAGAAACCTCAAGTATCTAACTCAGGTAAACCTAAGTGAAGCATACTTAATTATCTAGCTTTTTGACATATTTGAAAGGCCATTAAAAGGCTTTATACAAGATAAAAGGGTTATTCTAGAGCTCACATCCATGGTGGAGGATGTGATAGGCTGAGCCAAGACTGGCACGCCTTTAAAAACATGGGGTGTATGGGGCACTCCCTAAGGCACAGCTGTGATCTAAGCCATGTAGGGAGGCATTCCCTTTATCACACTCAAGATGGAGGGAGTGATGGTCTCTATAAGGACTTCACTCACTTTGTCATGCATATGATGGAGAGAGTGTGATAAATGTTAAAAGACTAATATTCTTTGTACTTATTTAGACACATTTGCTATTTATTTCTTATAATTTATTGAAGAAAAGAACACTTAATTTGTTAAATATTCATTTTAAGCTTGAAGAGCTCATTTGGAAGATATTATGATGATTTAAGAGAACTGAATGGAAATAAAGCAAGTTTGGGTCTGATTATGCAAGAAACAAGCTTTTTACTCTTCAGCCCTTACTTCAGCACAACTAGGTTAGATGGGTAAAGATGAATTTAGAAGACTAGAAATACCCATCTTGCTTTCATTTTACATATGTACAGAAATAGACAAAAAAATAGGAGATAGATAGAGGCAAAAGAAAGAGACGAATACTGAAAAATGTATAGAGAAATATTCCTTTATAGAGAAATAATTTATAGGGGGCTTTGCAAATTTTTAGGGTCTCACAACAACTTTTGTACTTTATTACTTCAATTCATCTAAGATATTGGTTTTATTGTTCTATCTCATTATGGGTTTTAATTACTTCTCGAAATCATTGATTGGTATTATTGTATCCATGGAGGAGTAGTTGATTTAGCTTGGGTTTGTGGATCTTTGGATCAATTTCCTATAACTCTTTGTGTTGATTTATTGAGCGTAATAGATCTTGTATTTGTATACTACATGATATGGGTTCATGTTTGATTTCATTAAAATAGGTTGAGAGGTCATTTTAATAAATAGATCTAGGCTATTGATGGGATTGCTTCTAACTGTCTAGGGATAAAGGTGGTGAAATCTTCTATCATTAATTGATTGTATGAGATATGTTGTTAATCAAAAGATTCTTGATATATACAAATCTAAGTTGCCAATAGCCATGAAGAGATTCTAGAGGCTTGGCTTAAGTTTAGGTGCTTTTGATTTCGAGAGAAACTCTATCATAATCTAGTGAATCTAACAGTTCAATAAATCAACGTAATTTTTACTGAGAATTTCTTGAGTTACATAAATAGACCTAACGTGAAGCATGACCTAAGCACATTGTGAATTGATTTATCTTAATTCTCTTATGCTTGCTGTGAAACCTGTTAGATTAGGCTTAGTTTAGTTCTTAATTAGATAAAACCCATCTTTTTTTGTTGGCCTAGATAATAGGAAAAGAGTGAGTAGAAGTAATCACCAACTTTCTCTTGGAATACAATCTAGATCTTTCAACTATACTACTCTAATAGGTGCACTTACGTTATTGAGAGCATAGTTAGACAAAGATTTAGCAAAGTAAATAAAAATTTTAAAACTTGACCAACCACAACTAAGTTTTTGGTGCCATTGCCAGGGAAAATTGGTGATATTTTGAAAGCTTAATTATCTAGCCATTTCTTTTCTTTTATTTTGTTTTTTATTGAATTTTGGTGAATTTTCTCACTGAGCTTAATTTGCATAAGACGCTCCATTTCATGGATTTCTGTTGGTGGATACAAAAAAGATTATTATTGGAATGTGCTTATTAATTCTCAAAAGAATAAACTCGAAAATGAAGTGAATAATGTGTCTTAGAATTTTGGTGAGCAAGAATGGTATTGTTTATGTGCTAATTTATGTTTTTATGATGCTCTCTCATGCATTCAATTTCCTCCTTTGTTCATTAATGAAGAACAAGAACTTAGACACCTTAGCTCATGAATATGAAAATCCTATTTTGAATGCATCATCATTCCAAGAGCTTTTTAATCAAGTAGATAAGGTGCATGATTTTGAGTATGTTGAGTGTGAATTGATGATGGAGAATGTTTATGAATTGTGATTGTGAAGAGAAAATTTCTGAACAAACTTTGAATGAAAAATCTATTGAGCAAGGTGAAAGTATGCAGGAGAGAGTTCATTTGAGTCATTGAATGAGGAAATTCAAATCACCACAGAAGAAGTGGAGGATGGAGAGGTTGAGAAAGAACTAAATACTGAGGATATCAAGCTCTCTCCACTTCTTGAAACATCTGAGTGTTTAGGGGGTAATGAACTTCAACAGCTGTGCGTTGTCCCATGGGATATATCATTGAATTAGAGAAGGCACCAATTTATCAATACCTTCCCCATCAAGAACTTTTCACATCCATGGGAATTAAGCTTAAAAGGAATAGAGCAAAGATGAGAAAGAAATTGCCTTTGATGACTGTCAAAACATGTATATTTGATACTTTTGTTTAGGATCCTAGTGGATGATAATCTGATTGGTTTTAATAAGTGAACTTAACAACATTAAAAAAGAGCACTTCTTGGGAGGCAACCTATGACTAACCTTATTGAGCTGAGTTCCTTTTGTTTTTCTTTTTTTTTTTTTTTACTATTTTAAATCAAATTTCTGTAAAAAAATTATAGGTTTAGGATGTTGTTTTACAATCATGAGGAGGTGAGATTTTAGTTTTAAGTGTAGGGAAAATAAAAATATGGCTTGATTTTATCTTTCAAAGAAAGTGAGGAAAGTTTTTATCTAACTTTTAGGTGTTTTGTGCATTATACATGTTGAATTCATGATGAAAACTTCAAATTTTTCTACTGCAAATTGAGATACACTTAATCATATGTGCTTAGGGTTGTGTATATTGTTGAAATTGCATTGCGACAGAGGAAATTTTCAGATTTTGAGTCATCCTTACCCCGAGCATGCTCATGCAGACGAAGGGGAAGAAGCCCGTGTGTACGGTGAGCCCTCGAAGACCACTATCACGCCCAATCTGATTCTTGCACAGTCTCAAGCATGGCCGTGTAGAGATCTATGTTGCCATTTGAGCGCTTGATAGAGCACATTTTAACCCAACCCAGCCTCAATCATGGCTAGGTAGGCACACGTGCACCATGACGAGTTGGACATCGCACCAGTGATCAGCTTGGTCCTGCCCCATGATCGTTCTTATGGTTGCCTTGGGAGCACTTTTTACTCATATCCCAGCCTCGAGCATAGCCATGTAGGGGGGGTGGGCTGACAAAGTCAACTTTTCTTAAATGAGAGAGAGAGAGAGAGAGAGAGAGAGAGAGAGAGACCTATCTCTTTTGTGAAGCACTTTGTTCTTCCCTCACACACACACACTCATACTATCTTATATTCTCACTTGTTGTCATTCATTTTTCTATCATGAACAAACACCCATACTCCTTTGCTTATGCTTGATTGGACCTAATTGTTAGACTTAGGATAAACTAACTTCTTTTTAACTTGCTTTTCTATTGTCTTTGCTTTGTTGTTTTTGCAGGTTTGAAATTCTAGCTTTGTGGATTCATAAGGATTATAATGATGCTGCTGATCCATGCTTTCAATAAAACCAATTCATGATGATATCACTCCATAACCTAAGAAGTACTCAGTGTCCTTTTCTTGCATTCTTTTCTTTTCCTAATTGGATAGATGTTGAACAACATGTATTGTTTAAGTGTAAGAAAGGAATATATTGGAAAGAAAGAGGATTTTTGGGTCCTATTTGAGCTTCATGATGCACATTATGCACTTATTAATCAAAATTCCCCAATTCATGAGTTTGCAAATGAGCTGTAATGTTGATACATTATGAGAATACTAGAATCCTGAAATTGTACTCATTTTATTTGAAAAGCTAGCATTAAAAAAAAAAAGTGAAGTATAATGACTCTATTTGCCTTACTTACTTATTTTGAGCTTGATATACTTAGTCAAAGTTTTTGGATAAAATCAAAGCGAGGCAAATTTACTTTCTTTTTAATGATTGAATCTGGAGTTGTGAAAGAGGTCAAAATCCCTAGTTTAAAGTTAAATAGTTGTGTTTCTAAGCTTGTTAGTGATATATTTACTTTTCAATTACATTAAGAGCTCTTCTCACCTTTTGTGAAAGGGCATATGAAATCTATCACTTGGCGATTCTTCTTAAATAATCTATGAAAAGAAAATATATAACAATAAATAAATAAAGCTAAGCCACAAAGAGGCTTGCTAAAACCCATCCAAAGGAAAAGAAAATATGGAGGCAAAAATCTTCTCCTCTGAAAGCTAATAAAAAAAAAAAAAAGAGATTTATAAAAAGAGGAAAAATCTAGGAGAGTAATAGATGCCACATACTTTCACTTTAAGTTGGTGTGCTTAGAAAGGTGGTTAAATGGATTATATGCTTTCTAATAAGTGATAAGATGTGACCTTACCACATTTGCATTGTTTGAATTTGTTTGTATTGTGATTTTAAAAGTGGTTATTAAATGGTAAGATTAATAGTTTGGCTTACCTAGACTAGCTTAAAAATTTAACTATAGTGTGCCAAGTATAAGTACTTGGTAGGTTTGAGCAATAGGCACCAATGAATCACTTTGGATTGATTAACTTAAAGAATTCTATGCTTGATGCGATAATTTCTAAGGAGTATAATTGATGACAGATTCTTTTGTTCTTATTTTGCTTGCTTGAGGACAATTAAGTATAGGGAAGTTTGATAAGTATCAAAAGACTCATATTCTTCATGCTTATTTGGATATATTTGTTATGTATTTCTTGTAATTTATTGAAGAAAAGGATACCTAATTTGTTAAATATTCATTGCAGGCTTGAAGAGCTCATTTGGAAGATATTATGTTGATTTAAGAGAAATGAATGGAAATAAAGCAAGTTTAGGCATGATTGTGCAGGAAACAAGCCTTTTATTTTTCAACCCTACCTTCAGCACAGCCAGAGCAGACGGGCAGGGATGAATTAAGACTGTAAATACCCATCTTGCTTTCATTTTACATATGTACAAAAATAGATAGAACAATAGGAGATAGATAGAGGCAAAAGTGAGAGACGAATATTGAAAAACGAATAGAGAAATATTCCTTTGTAGAGAAAGAATTTAGAGAGAGCTTTATGGATTTTTAAGGTTCACGGCAACTTTTGTACTTCATTGCTTCAATTCGTCAAGATTCAGTTTTATTGCTCTATCTCATTATAGGTTTTAATTATTTCTCTACATCATTGATTGGTATTGTTATATCCATGGAGGAGTAGTTGATTTAGCTTGGGTTTATGGATCCTTGGTTCAATTTCCTATAAATCTGTTGTGCTTATTTTGAATCCATGTTGATATATTAAGTTTAATAGATTTTGAATTTATATAGTGCATGATATAGGTTCATGTCCGATTTTGTTAAAATAGGTTGAGACGTCATTTTGATGAATAGATCTAAACTATTGATGAGATTCCTCACAACTATCTAGAGATAGAGGTGGTGAAATCTTTTGTCATTGTTTAATTGCATGAGAAATAGTGAGTAGAAGTAATCACCAAATTTTCCTAGGAATAAAAAAAGATATTTCAACTATATTACTTTGATAGGTGTGCTTACCTTTTTGAGAGCATAGTTAGACGAAGATTTAGCAAAGAAAATACAAAGTTTAAAACTCGATCAACCACAACTAGAGTGACTGGCTTTGCAGCCATCATCAAGGCTTTCACGGTTTCTAGCATGGTTGTGACATTACTTGGGAATCACAAACAACGTGGAATAGAGGGAACAAGGGTCCGAACACAGTTGTTCATCCTTCTTCATGCTTCCTACGATCTAAAAAGCAATTTTTATCCATACTCATTTCTTCTTTTGATCACTAAACACACAAAGTCCTTAAATCAACGTTAAAACCATATTTACCGTTTTTTTCATCTAATTTTACGAATCCCTACTCCAACACTACAGTTAGATTATTAATACATCATCTACCAGAAGTATTACAATAAAAGTTAAATATAAGGTCAAATTTCATTGTCTTTCATGTTTTCTTTTGTCTTTCATTCCTCCAATTTACTACTTTCCTATAAGAAATCACTATCAATGCTAAAACTTCATACTATTCCTTAACCAAATGTTGTTTTTGTCTTTAAAAGGTTTTTACTCACCATAGTGTTCTTTAAGAAATTCTTAAGGAGTTGCATTTTTGGAAAATGTTTTTGTATGGTTATGTTGAATAATAAGGTAGGAAACAAGTGATTATCATCTTTAGATAATTTTTATAGCACTCTAAACTTAAGGATACTTACAACTCGTCACTCGCCCTTATAATTGAGAACACATAATGGTTTAGAACTTACTAATATATCAAGAAACACCACTAAATAATCTCTAATTATACACTGATACGTGGCGCCTTCAAATTAGTAGACACATACAAATATTTCACATATATAAGCATGAAGGAAATCACCAACCTACATAACACTAACAGATGATGGCTCATAGAGTCATTTAGAATACAAATATATAAACCAACAATTGGGTTCATGCCCTAACACAATACACTAGCACATCTAATGTCATAATATAAGCATTTCTACTGGAGTGATTGTCTTCCTGTGGCTAACATTTTCTATCTAGTAGTCAACTGGATAGTATTTTCTACTTGTTTCCTCCTCATAGTCTACTATGACATCATATCTAGATAAACCCAAAGCTATGGGGTTCTTAATTGTACCTATAAAAGAAGGAAAGTGAGCTAGAACCTATTACGGCATATAATAAAGACATGCATGTGTACAAACAATATGGCAAAATCACATGCATCATTAATATATAAAATGATAATTCAGTATCCTAAAACATACATAAATGTTTAATATATATATATATATATATTGGTTATTAGGTACTCCCTGATAACCACGATGCTAATAAAAACCTAGATCTACCTAGATCCTTTCCATGTGCAACTTTACTCCTGGACAATGTCATACATGGACCATTAGGTTGTCATGACAATAGCATGGATACTCTTCACCTATTACTAGTAGCCACACATAAGCATCACATAAATTATTAAGTCAGATAATCAAATTAGTTAATTTAAGTTTCTACCCTAAATAAGTGCAGCAACAAACAAAGTATATACATACCTAAATAGTTAACTCTGTAAACCCCTAATTTTTAGGGTAATTTCAAGCTTTAACCCTAAATCGAAACGTCAACTAAAAATCTTAAGTCAACAAATTCTTAGGAAACCTAGCAGTTTAGATTTGGCAACCCCGTGTTCTTAAACCAAGAAGTCGAAAGATAAGCAAAGAGTGTAAACTGATTCGTAATAATATTAGGATGCTTAAAAATACCAGATTAGTGAATTTCCGACCTATTTCGAACCCGATAGGATATAGACTTTGAAAAACATGTCCTAGGGCTTGAGATACAAAAAAATATGTTATTAGTACTGTTAGACTCGTAATTTCATAAGGTTTCCAAATATATCAGTTATATAATTTTTCGAGTTATAAATATTAAATTATAGCCGTTTTATCGTATTTTCATTACTACCGGTACTTTAAATGTCTAATTTACTTTTTGATTTCTTTCACACTATTCATCAAGTACAACCACCCATATCCTATTCTTACATCTTTATAACCTATTCTTATAATATTTCATCATTTTCCTTACATTTACTTTTCCAATACAACTTTTACTACAAAATTACTTAATTTAATTTTGAAACTTACACAACACAACACAACACAACACACACATCTCTTTGTCTCTCTTGAAGGAGCCGACACCCCCCTCCCCATGCTCTCTCTCAATTTATTTAATTTTTCATTCTTTTATTACACAAACCCTAATTCCATTCCCTATATAAACTCCTTTATGCCTTCACCATTTCATTTTCTTTCTTTCTTTATTTTCACTTTTGGATAAACTTTACAAAATTCTCTCCTCCTCTCATCTCAAATGCCGTGAGCCCCCCTTCCCTCTATAGACACACACATACACACACACTTTTATTTTTCTTCAAGTTTTCTTACTCTACACATCTAATAGTTAATAGATCTATACTTTACCATATTAAAAACATGTAATGGCAAGATCATTCATGTGTGATTTCACTCAAAATCCCTATGAGCTTTATGCTAGGTGTAAGCCCCTGAACTTTTCGAGAATGGTTTTGGAATACCGAATCGAAACCTCAAAGTCTGACCCAAGTTGAAACTAATTTTGATTATGGAATTTCATAAGAGAATATTAAAAAAAATAGAAAGTTCAATAATCATTCGATTCGTAAACCCGAACATGAAGAGATCTGCCTATCCGATCACTGATATGAACCCCTCAATTTCTAGGATAAAGTTGGATTAAACCTTAACCTTAGTCAAATCGGATTTTCAAAAGTCAACAAAGACCAAGACAATTAAGCAATTTCAACTCCGGCAATCCCGCGTTCTCAAACCCTAGAAAATGAAATTAAGTTAATGGCTTTTAATAGTTCGTAATAATATAGGATAACATAAAAATATCAGATTCGTGAATTTCGAGTGTTCTTTGGACCCAAACTAGATCAATTCTCGAAAAGCGTATCCTGGAGCTCGGAATAATAAAAATATTTCATTAATACCAAAAGACTCGTAATTAAACAAGGATTTCAAAAATATCAGTTTTAGGATTTTTCGGTAACTGAAAATAACAGATATAGCTCGTTTATGCGCAATTTTATCACTACCGGTATTTTATATGTCTAGTCTACTATTCATAGTACCATTCCTACTAGTCATTACTATTTCACTATCTTACTTTTTCTTACACCTATTTCTTACTATCTACATACATATTTTCTTACTTTTTACAGTTCCAATACAACTTTATTCACATCGAACTTTACATATTATTTCTTTTCTTTTAAAAAATTACAAAATAAATCAACTCCTCCCCCTCTATAACATCAAAACCGGTGCCACTTCCTCTCTCTTCCTTTCAATTATTTTTCTTTTTCAATTTATTTTATTACATCAAAAATTCACTCCAAAAATTCTATAAATACCTCATTCCTCCTTCATTCTTTCACACATCCATTTTACATAACAAAACTCTACCAAAATACTCTCTCAAAATCTCTCTCCAACCATTCCCTCTCAAAATACTCTCTACCAATTTCTACTCTTCAAGAAAAATAACAAAACCCATTCATCTATTTCAAAATCCTCCATTAACCCTTAGGTAAAAATCCAACCTATATTAATTATCATGTTCATACAACTTAGCATGAACTTAATGTATGTTTCTTAGATTCATATGAGTTAAAGAAGTAACAATATGTTCATGTTTTATTTTTATTCATGTTCCTATTTTACATTATGTTATTATGTTATTGTTATTATTGCTATTATTATTTTTGCTCTAATTTAACTTATATAGTATTATGTATACTATGTATATATATTTTTTTAGGGTAAATAAGCTCATTTGTTATTTATTTACTTTCATGTCTTGCAATTTATTTATTTACTTATTTTATGCAATTTATTAAGACTAGTCTTTCTAGTCTTAGACTTGTCCATATCAAGTAAAAAAAAAAAATCTTTCTTTTCTTTTGGAACTACTCTATTCTTAGTCCTGGTTGCCTTGATGAAGCTAAGGCTCCCAATACATGATCGGGATACCTTGATTAAGCTAAGGTTCCCAATGCTTAACTATTTTATGATGTTTACTTACAAGTATTTCTTTCTATCTTATTATGTATTATCTTTACTCTTACATTGCTATATAATTATATTTATGCATGATTAGAATGTTGTTGTATTAAATAAAAATGAAAATAGGTTCTTTCTTAAATAAAGAAAAGTAAATTAGATTTCTTAAAAAAAAGAGTTTTCAACAAAGAAGCCTAAATATTGTTTTTAAAAGCTTAAGTAAGTTAATTATAAGTTTTAAAAGTATTAGTGTCCAAGATTTCTTCAAATAAAAAGAAACTCATTTCTTTTATAAATCAAAACTAAATACTCCATAAAGATAAAATATTTAGCCTTGAACTAAAGAATTTAACTCAACTATATCTTTTAATAGGTTCATCATAGAATTTGAAAAAACATACTAAGAAAGTTTCTTCAAAACTTAAATTTTATATTGTTATTCTCTTTTCAAAATTAAAATGAAAATTTTGCTAAGTTCTAATGATAACAATTCTTTATTAAGAAAGCTTTTCTTACAAACTTGACTAAATGAATTATTCTATCACTTGACAAATAGTAAGAATAAAACAAGTTTTTCAAACCAAGGAAAAAATCAACTCACTATTTTGAAAACCAACATTTAAAAATTGCCAAGAAAGTAAAGTTTTAAAGGTAAACTAATTTCCTAAAGAAGAGAAAGAATATAAAAATAAAGAGGAAAACATACATTTAACACAACTTCAAATAATTGACCACATTAAAAAATTAAAGGATATTTTGAAAAGCTTATTTTTAATCACTAGAAATAAAGTTAGTAGATAACTTAAAGAACCAAAATTTTGAAAATGAATTTACTTTTGAAAAGTGAGAAAATAAAATTATAATAGAAAAACATCTACTCATAACAACTCAAATATATTTTAGTTTTCTTTCTAACAATTCAAAAAGAGGAATTTTCAAAAGTTTTATCTTTTAAAACTCCTAAAGACAAATTGTTTATGAAATATCAATATTGAGACAACACTACAAAATCATGCATACAATATGAGTATAAATATATATTTAAAGGATTTTACAACTATATATATATATATTGCTTAAGGATTTTTTAGTAAAGTGAAGTTTGGAAAAAATCATATTTTGTGAACTATAAATTCGTAACTATCCTGTACCGTAGTATTTTTCCAACCTAAATGGCTTTTTATGACAAAGTTAACCTTAGAAATGGATATATCTCTTCGAGTAGGCAGAAAACGGTATATTATTTGCGCAATTTCGAGTTAAAATGACTAAGTTATGACCATTTTAAGATGGAATTACCTTATATACAAATTTAACAATCTTATAACATAGTTTTTGATAAGTACCATAGAATCAATAATAAATACTTATTATGGTATTCTTCTTGATTAGGTGATCCCGAGGAGGAGTATTTATACCTGGGGATTATTTTGATTAGTAGATTTACCGATCGACTTATCCGTAAGAAAGATAGATCCTTATGGCCAAGTGAGTTTATTTCTTACCTTTTACGTACTTGGTTTGCTTGTAGCTAGAGACACTAGAAGTAGGAAAAGATGAAAATGAATTATGTATGATAATATTGGTTGAAAGAATGCTAAGCATACTGAGGCATGAATCGTTGTTAATTAACTTATGTTTTACTATTATTCTGTTGGACCGTGTACAAATTCTGTGATCATCTTTAAATTACTCTAATCATATACTATGAGTTATATAAATTGATTCATGCTAATCACGTAGTTAGTTTCATTACATGAGCTACTATACTCGATGGGACAAGAGTATAAGAGCTGGGTTTATAGGAGCCATAAATCTGTGAGATGGGTGATTAGAAGCCTGAAAGAACTATTTTGAGATGGACGAGTAGGCGCCTGAAATAAACTACATGAGTTGGATTTTAAAGATAGGTTTTAAAGAGCCTGAAACACCTAACCCTAAAAAGAGGGGTAAATCCATTCAAACATATGATTTTTGGTAGATCATATGTATTGCTTGATCACTTGCTTGATGCATTCATATGCTTGTTTAATAACTTGTTTGAAATTATTTATACAAGTACATTGATTCAGGAATATTCTCACTAAGCTAGTTATGCTTATACTCCGATAGACCTTTGTTGTAACAGGACTATATCTTTTATGCCAAAGGACTTCACGTATTCGAGTGGGATGATGTTTTAGAAAAGCTTCTGGAAATCTTTTGAAGATCTTAGGTTAAATATCCTTTAATGTCTTTTGGTGTTAGTATTATTTTATTGTAAGAAAGATTAAGTTGATATTATTGTTTGGAGAATTATAGGGGAAAAACCCTAAAAGAATGTAAGGATTATAATTTCTTAATGATAAATTGGATGATTATTTAGATTTTTGTATGTTGTATTTACTATCTCGAACTATACATCCTACTGGTGCCTCCTATTATTGTGATAGATGCCTTACATATGGTGTTGAAAACTTTCGCATGACTTTGGGAAGTCATTCTTAAATTTTAATATCGTATGGCAGACTGCCACGTTTAAGACACCCTTTGGGGCGGGACACTAGGGATGTGGAAACACTTGAACATGAGATCCTTGCCATCACAATGTTGTAGATCTTGTTATTTATGTTATTTTGCTATTATCTTGCTTTATTATTGAGTTATGTTGTTATTATTAATGTTTTGTGCATATATTCATCATTTAACTATATCTACATAATGATCATAGTGCATTTGCATTTATGACTAGTATAATAAACTAGATCTAGTTGTTTTGAGTTAATTAATGCCTTATGTTTTTGTTTTATGTACATAAAGGACTTGTAGTAGTATGATAATAATGGGAAAATGTTAGAAAGCTTAAGATCTATTTTAGTTTCAACAAAAAGTAATTTTTGGAAATTCGGATCTAAAAGGAACCATATTTGGAAAATCTATTTTTCAACTTCAAAATGAGTATTTTACATTCAAAATGAAAGGCATAGGGAATAGGCATTATAAATGAGTGGTTTTGATGAGTAAAGCTTAGATCAACTAAGGGATATTTTCAAAAACAAGAAACACTTACAAAAGTTATGCTAGCATTATGTTTCAATCCCAACAACAAACTTAAAATTCATAATAAGGAAAGCTTGATATGTGAACTCTATTTTTCAACCCCAAAACAAGATTTTTATTAAAAAAAAATGGAAGCCTTGAGGAGTAGGTTTGGTTAGGAATTAATTTTAGAAAGATTAAATGAGTTTTACAAAAGAAACAATCTCAAATATAGATTTTCAAAATTCGGATTTGGAAATAACCTTTATTTAAGCACCTATTTCCAAATGCCAAAATGAGGATTTTAATGGAAAAATAGGAGTCCTAGGGAAAGCATGTAATAGAGACCTAATTTTGACAAGGATAAATAAAATTTACCAAAGTATAATCCGAAAACAAGGAAAGGTTTCAAAGAATAGATTAAACAATATTTTCATTCCTTAAAATCTTGCAAAATTCATAATTAGGTAGACCCCCTATTTAAACATCTATTTTCTAACTCCAAAATGAAGAATTTTATTAAAATAATGAAGGTGTTAGGCATATAGGTTATTAAGGTTGAGTTTTGATAAAAGCAAATATGATTTTGCAAGAAATAAAACTAGTTTTCTTAAGTCTAAAAATTTCAAAAGTTTTGCAAAACAAAAGTTTTCTAAAAGAATTCTTGATATCATATCATTAAGGATATACATAAACATAGCTCATCTCTTGACATTCGTGATAATAACTTGTAGGTATTGCATGTACTCATAATGCACTTGGTAGAAAGAAAGTTAGGAAAATAGTGTCTTACACATCCCATGGAGCATTGTCTAAGTACTTGAGAAAATAGATTGACCAACACCCATGAAACATGTATGATATTGAGTTATTTATGTATATATAAGAGTCTTTCAAGATATAATGATAGCTAAGTATTTATCAAAGCTTTAGAATGATGCTTCGACTGAAATAAGGAATTGATTTGTGGGTTGAGAGTCTCGTATAACATTCTGTACCTTACTGTTCATGGACCTAACGACCTTGTTTGATGGAAGTAACTTAAGAAATAGATAGTCTCACCCAATAAGTAGAATTCGGTATATAATATGCGAAATTTCTAGTTAAAATGACCAAGTTATAGCCATTTTAATTTGGAATTTCCTCTTAGATGAACTTTGACAAATTTGTTAGAATAGAATTTATAAGTTCATTCAAACTTCATAGAAATACTCATTGAAGTTTTTTTTTTTTTTTTTTACTAGGAGACTTGGGTGACCGACTAGACCTTCCTGAGGACTATTACGATTAAGTGAATTTTCGCGTCATGGCAAAGTGAGTTTACTATCTTTAAATCATATGCTCATGGCTGTACTTGTAATGATAGTGTCATTAGAATTAGAACAAGATAAAATTGGAATATGCATGTGAATTCTATTTGGTTGAATTGATGATAAGAATATTGAAATGGGAAGTGCTATGAATACTTGTATGATGTAGTATAGAATTGAAGTGTCTGCAATATCTATGATCACCTTTAATTCGCTTAATTAATATGACATGATCTTATAATTAAATTGACCATGCATATCATATGTTGAGTCACATTATATTTATTATTATACCTTTGTGGGAAGAAGGCATAATAGCTAGGCAACGAGTGGGCCAGAAAACTCGAATGTTGGCATAATGGCATGAATTAAAATGGAAGTGGTGTAGGCACTTGAATCAACTACAAAATTAGTGAACGGGTGGACACCTAAATCAACCACTATATAAATGAGAAAAATTGAAATCTATGGTTGTATGGACTTAAAACATCTAGCCCCGAATGGAGGGCGTAAATCCATTCAACATGGGACTCCCAAAAAGTCTTATGTATTGTATACTTATGTGCTTGTGCATTTCATATGATTGTCTAATATAACTTGTTTGCCCTATTGTATGATGAAGTATTTAATTTGGAAGTGAAACTCACTAAGCTCAAAAGCTTATACCCTTATAGTTTTCTGTTGCAGTATGATTATCTATGGCTATCCCCGATAGGCCACATTTCTCAAGTACAACTTTTGGAATTTAAGAAGCTTTTTCAAGAAGTCGGGACTTAAATGTTGGGCATAGACTTCTAGTTAAATCTCCTTAATCTTATTTACATGATATTGTAAGAGACTTTTGCAGACCCAAGGACTCTTAATATTTTGACGAAGGTATGCCCCTTAGATCTTTGTAATAGATTAATATTGATTAAACTATTATTCTTATTGCTATGTATGTCATCTTAAGCTATTTCGATTCAAAGTAAGGTCCCCTATTTGATGAACGTAAGCCTTACACCCGGTATCTAAACTCACGAGATGACTAAGGATGTCACACTTGAGTTTAAATATCGAGTGTGGTGGATTGTCGCTTTTAGGATACCCTTTGGGGTGTAATAGTTTAAGTCGGTATTAGAGCATGGTTAAGTGTCTATAATCATAGCTTTAATTAATGGATTTAAGGATGAATAAAAAGAAAGACTAAGATAGGGTAAAAATAGAATAAGGAAGACTTAGATAAGAATAACATGGGTAGTATAGGTTTTATAATCCTTTCCTCTTTTATGAATAGCTTACTCTTGGTGAAGCCCGCCTAGCGGCAAGGCAATTGCATAAGCCAGCAGTGAGTCTTTGGTTGAATACCGTTTAATAATTATGGTCTTGTGTGAAGAATTTGCTTTAGCTAGCTGCCTTAGGTCAATCCAAGAAATGTTTAATTTGTGGGAAAAGGGTTTGATGAACACTGAATGGCATAAGGTCATGACTGACATAGAATATTGCCCTATAAGGAAGAAAAGTTGGTCAGAGCTTGAAGTGATTTATGCACTAGAGAGGATTGTTGTTTATAAGTTAGGACAACCCATGTTGCAAGAAGCTACCTTTGTGTTAAGGAATGAAGGGAAGTCGACATTTCCCCATTATCAAACTTGGAACCCAATTGGATATCTATTTGTTTATGCTCATGACTTGTTGGGGGATGACACTGATTGGCTTTAAGTGGATGCTCAAAGTCACTTCTTTTGGTGGGGAGCGTATGAGGAGATGCTACCCCCACTAGCTGATCTGGTCCAGCTACCCCCACCAAGTCAAACCGGTTACTAACCCCATAAGGAAGAAGTGGACGAGATAAAGGATGAGGTTGTTACCTCATCTAAAGGAAATGAGGATGAAGAAGAGGAGAAGTAGTTTACAAGAAGAGAATGCGAGGGTTGAAGGAAGGAAGCGAGACTTCTATTTTGACCGACAAGTCTAAATCAAATTTTGTTGTTGCGACCTTGAAAGATAGGTCATAATAGCTTTTGTTGTTTTCGAGATGTTGCTTGTGGTTGTTGCCTTGTTATGTTGTTTTGAATTGTTATGTTTTGCTTTCAATTTCAATGTAAAGGTCATTGTACTTGTAGTTTGAAGTTTCAATGAAAGCTATGTTATGTTTTAAGAAATTGAGATGTCTTTATTTAGTTTCTTAAATTATACCTTGCAATTATATTACTCGCTTGCATAAGAATTTCCAACATTTCTGAATCTTGATATAAAATGTTAATAATGTTATTGGAAGATTGCTTAACTAACTTAAATAAAATGTAAAACAGCCGTGGTAGAGGAAGGAGACAACAAGAACAAAGTGTGTCTAACGAATCGAATGTGGAAGGAGAACAACAAGCGGCACCACCACCAAATCCACTAATGACCGATGCTCAAGCCACTTTGCAAGCGACTTTAGGGCAACTGGCACAACCGCTCGAGGCCATTCGACAAACTGTGCCATCTCTTGCTCATGTTCCTGCTCGTGCTCAAACACCCACTCCACCACCCTCAGCACAACAAGCATCTATAGCTATGCCTATGCACGAAAACGCGCGGTCCCACACTGTACCCTTACCTCCAACGTTGCCATCGAGGCCGTACAAGTGCTCCTTACCCAAGTTCATAAGGAGTAGCAGATACTTTGAGGGAGCCTTTGGAAAACAAGATGAGGCTAAAGATTAGTTGGCCCAAGTAGAGCAATCATTTGATGCTTTTGAAGTACCTCACCATTTGAGAGTTAATTATGGCACATACCTGTTAAGATTGAATGCAAGGGTATGGTGGGAATCCAAGAGGAGAGATCTTATGCCACTTGTTACATGGGAGATGTTCCACTACGAATTTCTCAAGAATTACTTCCCTGGAAGCCTCCGGGTGCAGTATAGTGTAGATTTTCTACATATCTCGCAAAGGGGTCACATGGTGGAACAATATAAGACCAAGTTCAGTAGGCTACTCCAGTATGCCATGACTCGTACAAATACAGTGAAGAATTAAAGCAGCAAGTTTTTTTGAATGGTTTGGGTGAAGATATGAGAATGAGACTTGAGGAGTTCGACATCAAGACTTTTAGGGAATTGGTTGAGAGAGCACGGATTGTTGAAGGGGCTAAGAAGAGAAGGAAAAAGACCATGGATAGGATACCCTTTGTGTTTGGAAGAAAGTTTCATGGGGGTTAAGTCAAGGTATCCCTAGAAAAGGTTCAAGTCGCTCTACGGCTTCAAAGGAAATACGAGCAGGGGAAATGGAGCAAAGAATACTCCTAAAACCATAAGTTATTGGAAGTGCAAGGGAGAGCACTACCCTAAGAGGTGTCCGCAGCTGAAAGACAAGTGCTATTTATGCGGGGAAGCAAGTCACAAGATCTCTAAGTCCTTGAAGAAAGCCTGCACTACTTGCTTTGTCTATAAGCAAGTTGGACACTTTGCCAATGAGTGCCCACAAAGGACGGGTGCCCAAGCCAGGGCATTTGGAGGATCATCCTCAGCAAGGTTCGGAAATGGGAATAATGGAAACCCTGGCAACTATTTTGGATCGACTATTCATGGCATGGTGATATATAATTTGAAGGGACAATGGGTTTATAAGGAAGTTGAGGAGAACGATTGTGAATTTGCTGCCCTCGAGGAGGATAATGGCCAATATTTTGAACTCATGACAGGTTAGTCTTCCAACCTTTGTTTCTGTTTTTCAATTAATTATGAATTGCTTAGGATCCAAGGATCAGAAAAGGAAAAAAAGTGTAGTAATATAAAATGAAGTTAGGAGAATGGGCTAGAATGGTTTGGGATAGTAATAAGCCATGTTGAATACATGACACATATTAGTAGATAAGACGACTGCTTACACCTTGTTCCACACTGGAGCCACACACTCATTTATCACTACTGGTTTAGTGAAACAAGTTAGATTACCAATAGCCACCGCTACCTCTGGCTTTTGTGTCAAGACTCCAGCCGAAAATGTGGTGACGACTAGTGAAGTGTTGAAAGACTGCCCAATAGTGATTCAAGGACATCACACAAGATGTGATTTGATTGTTTTAGAAATGAGCAAATATGAAGTGATTTTGGGTATGAGTTGGTTGACTTTTGCCAAAGCTGTTGTAGATTGTAGAAGGAAGAAAGTGGAGTTTAAGGACTTGGATGGGAAGGATGTTGAATTTAAGGGAGAAACAACAATTTCAAGAGGAACTGAGTTAAGTTCATTCGAACTACTTGTAGATGAGGAAGTTGAGACCAAAAGGGAAAATTCCTTTAGTGCAATGGAGAAGGAGGAAGAGTTAACCCGAGTTGAGGATATACCAATTGTTAATGAGTTTCCAGATGTTTTCCCTGACGAACTACCAGGAATACCCCCAAAACGAGAGATCAACTTTGAGATTGATTTGGCACCAAACACAGAACCGATATCTAAGGCACCTTACCACATGGCTCCGATTGAGCTAAAGGAGTTAAAGAAACAATTACAAGAGCTTTTGGATCAAGGATTTATAAGGCCAAGTGTGTCACCATGGGTGCACCGGTTCTGTTTGTTAAGAAGAAGATGGATCAAGGATTTGTAAGACATTTTGTTTTACAAAATCATTGTTGAGACAACACCACTAAATTCATTCATATGGTTTGAGTATATATATATATATATATATATATATATATGAAATGACTTAGATTTACTTTTAATCAAATCTCATGTGTTTATTAATTTATTTTAAGGAGTTGAATTGAATGAGTATGATTATGTGTTAGTAGCTTAAGATATATGATTTTGTATGTGTGTATGTTGAAATTAATATTTTGTTTTATATGCATTAATGTGTGAGTAATGAAATTATTAATGTTGTCTTGCACATTAAGATGTTAAGTTAAATTAGATTAATAACTCAACCATAATTTTACTTAAGTTAGTTGATTGAGTTCCTTGTAATTAAATTAGCATTATGCCCTAAATGTAAGCTAAATGGAGCCCAAATTAAAGTGAAATGCAACCTAAAGTTAATATATGCATTAAGGGTAAATTTGGAAGTGTAAAAAGTCAAAATTAAGCTATTTTGATTACTTTTTGAGCAGCTCAAAATTTTATCCGAATTTTCTTTTTCTTTCTCCTTTTTCTCTCTTCTTCTTCCTCCATTTCCATCTTCATTTCCAAGCTCAAGTTAGGGTTATATCAAGTTGAAGATCAAAGTTATTCTCAAGACAAGGTATATATATGTATGTATTTGAATTGGTTTACTTTAGGTTGTTGTGATTATTGTTTTGTTTCCCTTTCTTGAAATAGATATAGATAGTTGGATGAATTGAGTTTAATATTGATCAAATTGTTGTTCATGCATGGAATGAGTTATGTATGTGTTATATGAGTGTGTGAGAGTATGCATGTATTGTTGTATTGATATGAAGTGTCTTGATGTAACAAAGATAGTTTAAGTAGTTAGAGTGGAGATTGATGAAAATGGAATTTGAAGTGTTTAGTGATGTTGAATTCATGCCTTGGGTTGCTAGAATTGAGTAGTGTATGTTGGAGTGAGTATATGAAGTTGAAGTGTAGTTGAGGAAAGTTTTTGAAGTGTTTTAAGATGTAATTTTACAAAGTGAAAACAGGGGATTTGAATTTTCGTATAAGCTTGTTTTTGTAACGTACGCCGGCATCTGGGGATTCTACGCTGCCGGCGTAGAGGCGGTGTAGAAAGCCCACAGAATGATTTTCCCTAACGCCGTTTGCAACGCCGCCGGCTTATATGCCGAAGATTTGCCAGCGTCTGTTCTTTAGAACGTACGTCGGCAATTTGAGTCTCTACGCCGCCGGCGTAGAGGCGTGTTGAAAGTTCACAGAACCAAATTTCTTAAAGCCGACTGAACGCCGCCGGCTTTCGCTAGGAAGTCAGCCGGCGTTCTTTCTTCTAATTTGTACGCTGGCTTTTGGGAATCAAGGCCTCCGGCATAGGTTACAAAGGCTGACGGCGTACGCTTTGAACGCTGCCAGCGTTGACAGTGTACATTTTCAGAACAGTTAACACCGGCCCAACGCCGCCGGCGTTGAGTGCCGGCGTATCCCCTGAGTTTTTGAATTTTGAGAACTTTTTCTAAAAAATTTCCAAAGTTGTTATTTGAGTATTTGAGTATTTGGTAAGCAATTTGGGATATATTAGGACGTTTAAATGCCTATTTGTGAATATATATTCAATTATTTGAATTTCCTTGATAATTGTGATATGGATTAATATGTATATATTGTGTTAATGAAATCCATACTTGTTAATTGATTGATTATTGTGATATTTCCATTACAGTTAAGGATTCTTCGGTTAGTTCATCACCGAGAGATCCTAATTCTATACTAACTGGTTCAGGTACGCAATAACTTGTCTGATGTTTGCTAGGACCAGACATTTCTAATTTGACCTAAATTGACTCGATTTAACATTTGAATGAATTGGATGTCATTACGCTGTTTAATCTGGTCCGAGGAGTAGCAAACCTGTCATGATGCAATGACATGTTAGCTAGGCGCTTAACCAAGTCATGATGCAATGACTTTACTTCATGATGCAATGGTACGCTATGATGCAATAGCGATTCGTTTGGTTAAGTGGGTAGCCGATAGGGGGAATTGTATCTGTGTAACGTTTGCTTAAACTTAGGGGGAAATAACCATGATTTAGTTCAGGTTTATGGGAATTGTGAACTAGGTCATGTTATGGACTGAGTTTAAGTAGAGTCGGGCAACGGCTTTAAACCTAGATGATGCTATTATCTTTATGAATAGATATAGGAGATATAAGTATTCGGACTGTTATATCAAACCCCTGAGCAGCTGCTGTTACTCAGGATCCCTGGATTCCCGGAGTGTGACGGGGTTTGAATCCCTCTTGTTGATTCTGTGAATCAAAATGTAATAAAGATAACCACTTGTTTTATGATGCATTTAATCAATTGATGACTTGTTTTGCATTGGTTATTGTGTACTGGGCCTCTGGCTCACTTTTGCTGCTTTGCAGGTCATGGAGACGAGTATTACGATGACTTGGGCTATGGGTCGATTTTGAAAGATTTCTGGACGAGTGGGTGATTAGATCGATGACCCGGGACTTTTTGAAGCTTTTTACTAAGGACCAGCTTTGTATAGAGGCTTGTTAGTTAAGCCAAGTTTTTGTAATGACCTTAGATCCATTAGGTTTTCTCATGTTTGAGAAATCATGTAATTGTTTTGTTGTGTCATGTTTGACACAAAGCAATGGTTATTTGATGTAAATATATGTATAGATTGCTTTTGTTAGCAATCTTGTTTTATTTAAAAGGTTCCTTAAAAGTTTAGTGTTTTGATCAAACATTTGCATAAATGTTAGTTTTAGGACACCTTACATATAATGTGCAAACGTTATAGTGGTTGGGGTCGGTACTCTTAAATCTCGGGATTTAGAGGAACGAGTTTTACAATATATTTATATTCAAGGATTTTTCCAACCATACAAAATATCATATTTTTGTACAAGACTCTTGAATGAAGAAAAATTGAAAACTTAGTTTTGAAATTAGAATTTTTGTATCAATCTGTACGTTATTATTCCGGACCCAAATGACTTCTTTTGATAAAGAACCTTTGAATAGATAGATCTTTTCGAGTAGGTAAAATTGATATATAATATGTGGAATTTGAGTTAAAATAAGTAAGTTATGGCCATTTTAAGTTGGAATTTCCATTTCATACGATTTTTATGAATTCTCTAAGGTAGGATTATAGAATTTGAATAGATCATGATGATGAAATACTCATGTTGGGTATTTCTTTTGTTTAGGTGTCGAGGATCAAGATCTTGTCTTCTCGAGATTACTTCGACTCCTAGATCGCTATGGACTACGCTTATGTATGTGTATGTGTGCATGTGCTTGTAGAATAGAGCACTAGATGTTAGGAAAGATAAAATTGATATGCATGTGGGATATCATGGGAATTATGTATGTGAATCGTTGTGTGCCATCAATGAACAATAAGTATATCGGAACCCGATTTGTGATTGATATAAATGTTTCCATTTATGTTATGTTAGGTGCAAATATTGCTTGATCGCTTTAAATGATTTAATGTCATATCGGGATCCTCATATAATAAATTTCTCATGCATATCACTTAGAATATCATTCGAAGTTTTGCTACTACTCCTCAGCGTGGGACCAGAAAGGTTAGCTCCTTGCTACAACCTTAAGAGTTAGGCCGTTCGGGGAATACGGTCTCAAGTTGTAGCCAAACGGATCGATCGCTTTGGGTAAGGAAGGCCCAGAGACTAGTAGTACGGTTTGTTCAAACCCAAGACGCGCGCAACTTTAAGGAGGGTTTGGGACCCAGTTCAAAGCATTCCTTAATCTAATGGAGAGGTAAATCTATCACACATACGAAACCGGATAGTTATATGAAACGTTTGATCATATGATTGTTGCATTTCATAGTTTGATTAATAACTTGGTTGATTGCTTGTTATGAGTACTTTTGTGTAAGGAATATCTCACTAAGCTAGTTATGCTATACTCCTATAGACTTTTGATATTGCAAGATTATCCTTTTTGCCCCGAGACCATCCTGACCACCCAGGTAGAATCTTTATTTTGAGAAGCTTTTGGAGGAATTCGTTTTGAAGCTATAGAGTAGATTTCTTCTAAATCTTTCTTTTCCTTTAGTTATTTTTTCTTTATTAGAACCATGTTGTTATTATCGGGAATGCCCCTTAGAAGATGTAAAACTTTATATTTCAATGCAATATATTAAGTGTTATTTTATATGTTCCGCTGCTAATATCTTAAAATGCATTATTTCACCGGTCTCCTTTGATGTGAATGCACGCCTTGTACCGATATGGAAGCTTTCGAGTGACTGAGGTAATCATTCTTAAGTTTTAATATTGCGTACGGCGGGCTGTCATATTTAGGGTACCTGTTGGGGCGTAACAGAAGCTACCCAAAAAATAATTGAAGTAAGAAGCTTTTTGGGTCTAGCTGGTTATTATAGGAAGTTTATTAAGGATTTTTCCAAGATAGCTAAGCCCTTGACCCAATTAACCTAAAAGAATTGAAAAGTTTATATGGACAAAAAAGAGAGACCAAAGTTTTCAAGAACTTAAGCAAAGACTTGTTTATGCTCCAATCTTGGTTCTATCGAATCCTGAGAAGCCTACACAGTTCATAGCGATGCATCGAGAAATGGTCTAAGATGTGTATCATGCAAGATGGGAAAGTGATCGCCTATGCTTTAAGATAGCTAAGGCCACATGAACAAAATTACTCTTCACATGATTTGGAACTAGCCACAGTGGTGTTCGCCTTAAAGATATGGTGGTACTACCTTTACGGGCAAAGGTATGAGATCTACACCAATCATAAGAGCCTTAAGTATTTGTTCACACAAAAAGAGTTGAATATAAGACAAAGGAGATGACTCGAGTTAATCAAGGATTATGATTTGGGGATTAATTACTACCCAGGTAGAGTGAATGCGGTTGCCGATGCCTTAAGTCGTAAGAATCATGGAGAAGTTGCAGCCTTGCTCACCGATCAAAAGGAATTAGTGAAGGAGTTGGAAAGGTTAAGCATTGAGTTCATGGGAAGAGATATCGAGGTAGAGATAGCAAATTTAGTGATGGAACCCACTTTAGTAGAAAGAATCAAGGAGGCTCAGTGTTACAATGAGATAATACAAAGAATAAAGAAGGAAATTCAAGAAGGAAAATACACTAACTTCATGGTGGATGACGAAGATGTTATAAGGATGAAGGGATGACTTTGTGTACCAAATGATGAGGAGATACGGAAGGAGATCATGAGTGAAGCTCACAATTCTGGGTATACGGTACACTCGGAAGTAACGAAAATGTATCAAGATCTCAAAGGATATTATTAGTGGAACGGAATGAAAGGGATGTAGTCGAATTCGTGTTAAAGTGCCCAATTTGCCAGCAAGTGAAGTAGAGCATCAAAGGCCGGGAGGATTATGAAACCCCTACCAATACCAGAATGGAAGTAGGATCAAATTTCCATAGATTTTATGTGTGGGTTACCAAAAACACTAGCGAGGCATGATGCTATAGGGGTTATAATTGATCGATTATCTAAGTCCGCACACTTCCTACCAATATGTATGACTTATTCTACAGATAAATTGGCAAAGCTCTACATCAAGGAAATCATTCAGCTAAATGGAGTGCCAGCTAGGATTGTATCAGATCGAGACCCAAGGTTTGTGTCCAAGCTTTGGGGGAGCATTCGAAAGTGTATGGGAACTAAGTTATCGTTTAGCACGGCATAACATCCTCAGACTGATGGACAATCTGAGCGAACCATAAAAACCTTAGAAGACATACTTCAAGCATGTGTAATGAAGTTTAAAGGAAGTTGGGAAGCACACTTACTCTTAGTGGAGTCTGCTTACAACAATAGTTATCACTCGACAATTAAGATGCTACCCTATGAAGCTTTATATGGACAAAAGTACAGATCCCCATTGTTTTGGGATGATGTGGAGAAATTGGCTCTTAGACCTGATTTATACAAGATGCAGCCGATAAAGTACGAATCATGCAACAACAAATGAAGGAGGCTCAAGATCGACAAAAGAGTTGGGTGGATCTAAAAGGAGAGTTCTTGAGTTCCATATAAGAGATCATGTGTACTTAAAGGTAAATCCTATCAAGAGTATTCATCGAATCTGCTCACAAGAAAAGTTAAGTCCTCGGTATATTGGTCCATTCGAAGTATTTGAACGAGTTAGAGAGTTGGCGTATCGCCTTGCTTTACCACCAAATCTGTCTGGAGTAGATAATGTTTGTGACGTCTTTGTTCTTCGAAAGCATATAGCCGACTTGGATCAGGTTATGGAATTGAAACCGATGTTGTTGAAAGAGAACCTCACTTATGAAGAACATCCGGTGCAGATTCTAGACAGAAAGATTCAAAAGTTAAGTAATAAGGAAATCAAATATGTTAAGGTCCTTTGGAGGAATCACTCACATGAGGAAGCAATTACGATGCTTAAAAATACCAGATCGGTAAATTTCCGACCTATTTCAACCCGATAGGATACAAACTGTCACGCCTCGAAGGGTACCTAAATTTGGCAGTCCGTCGTACATAATATTAAAACCTAAGAATGACCACCTCAGTCACGCAAATGCTTCCATACTATGTACAAGGCGTCTAACACATAAATGAGATACATCGAAATGATACATTTTATGTTGATACAATTGAGTAACAATATAAAGAAATACAAATTTACTATACTTCAGCTACAAACCACTATACTTTATATGAATCACTATACTTCAAAATACAATTCATTCAACTTAAATTTCTTCATCCATAGATTTCCCTACATAAACTATTACAAGACAAATCATAAAACTAGTATAACTTCAAACATTCGTTTCTTCGCTGAAATTCCGGAGTCATTCCCGGCTCCAACCAATTCGGTCTCCACTTGCTTCTTGAAATAACCTGTTCATTTAAACAACTATTGGGTATAAGCTACACTAGCTTAGTGAGAATTCCCTTAATTCCGTACCATAACAAACAAGTTATAATCAGTCATATGCTATGCATGAACAAACACGTGAGCAAGCAATTATGCATGGGTATTCGGACCCACACACAGAACGGATTTATGCCCTCTGTATCTTGGGTTAGGAATGGTATTGAGTCTACATGACCGCATCTAGTCCCCAAGCCCTCGGCTCTTAGCACTCGACTCAGCTAGGCTCATCCAAGAATGCATCCACATGTGCCTTAGTATCCCTGAATGAGCTCTGGCATCGGGTTCGTTATCCAACCGGTCATCCATGGACCATAGCGATGACGTGTGTAGGAGTAGCATGCTATCAAATGCAATATGTCCGATGCGATGCATGACCAATTTATTTTTGCTTAGGTAAAAAATATTTATACATTCTTTAGAGTGACCAACCAATATCACACATATGACAGAAATAATATGAACGGTGCAATTATCCAATCAAATCGTGGTTTCGATATGCTTTAGTATTCTTTGGCATACATTCATCATAGTTTCATCATATCTCTCATCCCCATTCATATCGATTTTTATCTTGTTCCTATAATTCTAATGCAACTAACTACAAGCACTTAAGGTAACAAAACAAGGAGAAAACTCACTGGCCATTGATCACCGGTCATCTAGTAATAATAATTCGGTGGTAGGGAATCGTCGAATTCGGGATCACCTAAAAAGGAAGAAATACTCTAATAAGTATTTCAACTCAAACTAATCTAAACGATTTTATACGAACTATCAAATTCGTAATTCTCGTCCTAAGCGGGAATTCCAACTTAAAACAGCCATTACTTGGTCAATTTAACTCGGAATCTCGCAAATTATATATCGATTTCTATCTACTTCGAAAGATCTATCTATTTCTAATATTATTTTCAATTTTGAAAACTTTGAATCTTTGAAAAGTTCGGATCAGACTAGGGAAGCAACAATTTCAACTTTCGAAAGGTAGTTTTGTAAATGTTTGTAATGTTCCTACTATATAAATTAGCTATACATGCAATGTGAGTGATTTCCTAACATGAATGACATGATGATGAGATTAATGTATGCATGATCTTGATGATTTTTCTAAAAGGAAACTTTATAACTTTTTATTTGCAAGACCATAATAATAACTTACTTATGAAAATCTAGTTTTCTAACTTTGATCGTTTTCATTTGTTTTGGATTTTTTACTTAAGAAAATATAATTATTTTTGTCAAAATTGAGTCTTCATTATATATTACTTATGACCTTCATTTCTACATAAAAATTTCCATTTACACTTTGTAGGCATGTTTTCAAGTGGGGTGATTCCAAAATCCGAATTTTACAAAAATTAGTTTTTGAGTGATTCCTTTAAGTAAAAATCATTGATAATTAGAAAATTATGGCTCAATCATACATAACCACTAAGTACTTCATTCTTACACAAAATTTTCATTTTACACTTGGCAAATATGTTTTCCAATATGATTTACTCAAAAATCCGAATTTTAGAAAATCCACTTTTTGAATGATTCCTTTGGAAAAACTTGTTTAATGCATTAAAATTTAAGACTTTATGATACCTATTACTTAAGGATTCCATTCATTACATAAAACCTTTATTTTGAGCTTGGATAATAGGTGTTTTCATGGGCATCATCCAAAATTACGAATTTCACAAATTGGCTACTAACTCAAAATTTTCCATCTTGATTCTACTTCTTGTTTTACACATTAATCTCATCAAAACTCATTTCGACTTATAAAAATCACTACTTAATTTATTTATTACCTATACCCTTCATTTTTCACATAAAACATGAGTTTTGAAGTTGATAATGGGTTTTAAAAATTGGTCTTGGTTGGGATCCGAATTTAAAAATTTATTTTTGGTCAACTTTTGATAAAATTTATCTAAACTTATGAAAATCCATTCCTTACATATCATATCTTAAGAGCCTTTCATTTCTTATAAAAACTTTATTTTTGAGTTGGAAAACATGTTTTTAAAATATGCCTTGGCCAAAATCCAAAAATAGAATTTTTTATTTTGAAAATAACTTTTGAAAATCACATTAGATCTTGTAAAAAGAAGTCTTGATGATATACATTATTAAGCCTTCATTTTCTTAAGTAAAAAAATTAAATTTTAACACTTGGAAAGTGGTTTTTTATATATGGGTCTTGCCAAAATACGAATTTCATTATTTTTGTCTAAGTTTAATCTAGATCTAACATATATGATATAAATCTAAAAGAAACCCATAGTAATGAACTATAAATCATAGATTAACTTTACTTATCAAAATTGTCCATTTATGTTGTCTATACCTTAAGCCCTTTATTTTAAATGAAAAATACACATTTTGAAGTTGAAAAACCACTTTTCTAAATATGGTTCCATTTTCATCCGAATTTTCAAAAGTTATTTTTGTGAAAATAAAATAGATCTTGAGTTTCCTACAAACTTTCCTATCATCATCATGCTATTACAAGCATCCATGAACATAAAACAAAGTCTAATTCATTTTATGAACTCAAAACTCTAGATCTAGTTTTCTAAACTAGTTTAAATGCATGAATCACTAAGATAGACATGTGGATGCTAGATCTATGCATAAATCATAAGAAATAACAAAAATAACAACTTAAATAACAAGATCTATGGCATAAAACAAAAATCAAAGCTAAAAAGTTAGATCTACAATATATATCAACTTTAACAAGAAAATAATTGAAAATACAAGATAATAAAAGTAGAGAAAAGGAGTGTTTCATTTTTGGCATCATCATCCTAAGCTTTTAAGCTTATGGAAGGTCATTTGATGCATGAAACCTTCATTACACTTTACCTATATCACTATGGAGCTTTGGAAAGAAGATTTGCTTAGAAATCTTTAAGAATGAAGTGTGGAAGCTTTGTTTAGAAGTGGGGGCAGCTTGTTTTTCATGAAGAACAAGATGAAATGAAGAAGAAAAAGAGAGGAAAAAAGAGAGAGAAACTGATAAGTGTCATTAGACCCTTAATTTTGATGCTATTTGAACATTCTTGGTATGTAATTTTTGAGATTTCATGGAGAAAAGGACATTTATTTTGTGAAAAATTCATTTCTTGGCTTAAAGATCAATTTGGAAGTTTTTATGATGGTTCAAAGGAAATTAAAGCAATTAAACAAGTTTGAATCAATTTTGTTCAAGAAGGAAGTTTATGTTTTCATCCTTTTGTTCATCCTTGGCAGGGAAGACTGGGAGGAAGAGGTCAGAATGCAAAAGAGAATTTTAATCTTCATCCTTACCTTCATCCTTAGCCAGGAAGGACGCGAAGGATGCGAACAGCAGCTACACATGAAGAAAAGATTTCAGCCTTTTATTCATCCTCACCCAGGGCTGACAGTCGAGGAAGACAGAATGCTTTTAAACAAGTTTTAGTTATTTTTGCCTTCATCCCTGCCCCGATCCTGGCCATGCTGACCTGAGGATGAACTGGATTTTTCCAAAAGTATAAATAGAGCTCTGTTTTCTTGTTTTAACTTTTAGATCATTTTTTAGGCTCTAAACAGAAATTACGAAGGAAATTACGAAGGACTTTGCTAGGGCATCCATTGAAGATCTCAAGACATCAATTAGGGTTTATTCTTTCTATCATGATTCTTTCTATTTCCTCTAGATCTTTTGTTCTTATTATAAATCTCATGGAGGAGTAGATTCTTATACTCTTCATCTTGTGAAACCCTAACCATACGAATTGAAATGTCTTTTGATTAATGAATGTTCATGCCTTTGTATCTATTCATGTGATTCAATAGTCTTGTGATTGATTTGTGCACAAATTAATTGCATGTTTGATTCTTATTGGATTGAAAGAGGTTTCATTCAATTAGATAGATCTTCATGAATAGAGGAATTGCTAATTTCACCTAGAGGTAGGGAAATTACGATTTTCTGCTATAAAGAATTTAATTCTTGTTCAAGGATCATGATCTTTAATGCAATCTATGTGATGTTAGTAAGGGAGAGGTCTCTACTATCTCATTTAGGGTTAGGAATTGATTAACTCGAGGGAGGAATTGATTTACTTGTTGAGATCCCGCAGTGCAAAGCATGAATGATTCATTAATCAATCTTTTATCATAAGAACTTTAGGTTTAGGGTGGATCAAGGTGGAGAGTATGTCTTGTGATTGAATTCATCTTTGAAAGCAAACATTAGTTGATCTTAGAGCTTGCTTAATCTTCTGCTTAGTAGTTAATTGTAGATTTCTCTCCAAAATTTAGGCTAAATAGTAGAGAACCGGTAATACTAGTACTTGTTCTTCAAAATCCCTGAGGACGACACCCTAAAATCTATGCTACATCGAATAGGTGCGCTTGCCTAGCTTTGATCGTAGATTTAATCGGGTTTATAAATTTTAGAAATTAATACGATCGGTAAAACATCATCAAGTTTCTTGGCGCCGTTGCCGGGGATTTTGAAAAGCAATATTAGGAAAAGCCATATTATCTACTACTTTAGTCATTTTTTTTTTTATTTTCTTCTTCTCCTGCTTTTCAATAATTCTGATTAGTTCTTGTTGTTGTTATAGGTGTATGACAAGGAGCCTTCCGACAGATCTTCTCGATTTAGACCCTGAAATCGAGAGAACACTCCGTAAAATTAGAAGAACAGTTGCTGAACATTCTGAGCAATCATCCAGCTTAAGCAAGAGGAAGAACAAGTCATGGCTGGAGAATATCCTAAAACCAACTTAGAGTATTCAAGGCCTACTCTTGATGGCACCGGTCCAACTATTGTGAAGCCTCCCATTGGGGCTAATAACTTTGAAATTAAAGGTGTTGTCATCCAACTTTTGCAGCAATACTGTCAGTTTGATGGACTTCCGGATGAGGATCCACATGCACATATCCAAAGTTTCTTAGAAATTTGTGAAACTTTTAAAAGCAATGGAGTTGCTGATGATGCCGTGCGTCTTAGACTTTTTCCCTTTTCATTGAGAGGGAAAGCTAAGAATTGGTTGACTTCCTTAGGAGCTGGAGCTATTACTAGTTGGGAGGATATGGTTAAACAATTTTTGGATAATTACTTTCCTCCATGTAAAACAGCCAAGCTAAGGAATGATATCTCTTCTTTTGTTCAAAATGATTCAGAAACTTTGTATGATGCATGGCAAAGGTGGAAGGAATTGTTAAGGCGATGTCCACATCATCAATTACCATCATGGATGCAAGTGCAAACCTTTTATAATGGTTTGAACACAACTACAAGGCAACTAGTGGATGCCTCAGCTGGAGGTACTTTGAATTCTAAGACACCGGAAGAGTCCTTGAAGCTTTTTGAAGATATGGCAAGAAATAATTACCAATGGGGAAATAACCGAGGCAAACAAAGAACAGCTGGATTGTATGAGGTAGATCTCATGACCTCCATTGTTGCTAAAATGGATGCTTTGAGTAAGCAAGTTGCTAGCATCAAGAACACATCAAATCCTATAAACCAATTTGGAGAATCATCGGAAGATCATAGCAACTTCTTTGATCATCAGGAGCATGTTGATTATTTGGGAAACCAAAATAGGCAACAAAATAATCCTTATAGCAACACATACAATCCGGGTTGGCGCAATCACCCCAATTTCAGCTATGGTAATGCAAATCCTCAAAGGACTAATTATCCACCTCCGGGATTTCAAAGATCAAATCAACCTCCACTTCAACTTCCACCACCTCAACCTTTGCTGCAACTTCCAGCCCCACCTCAACCAGAAAAGAAATCAAATCTGGAAGAATTGTTGACAAATTCATTCAAGGCTCAGAAGCAAGGCATAGGAACCAAGAAGCTTCCATCCACAATCTTGAAAATCAAATTGGTCAAATGGCTAAGTTGTTATCTGAAAGGCAATTGGGTTCTCTTCCTAGTAACACCGAGCCTAATCCAAGAGAGCAAGCAAAGGCCATCACCTTAAGAAGTGGAAAGGAGTTGCAATCTGAAAAATCACAGGAGCAAGAAAAAGAAGAAGTTCCAAAGGCTAAATCAGAAGAATTGAAGCAAAAAGAAGTGGAACCAGCAAAGAAATCACCATCTTCTGCTGTGAAGGAGTATGCACCACGGATTCCTTATCCTTCCCGCCTCAATCAAACAAAGGACAAAGAACAATTTGGTAAATTTCTTGAGCTTTTTAAGCAATTGCATATTAATATTCCTTTTGTTGAAGCTCTTTCACAAATGCCAAAGTATGCTAAATTTTTAAAAGATCTCTTGTCCAATAAGAGGAGATTGGAGGATGTTGCTACTGTGGAAGTTGGAGCTAATTGTTCATCCATTATTCAAAATAAGCTTCCACCAAAACTTAAGGATCCGGGGAGTTTCACAATTCCTTGTGTGGTTGGTGATATCACTGTTGATAAGGCTTTAGCGGACTTAGGAGCTAGTATCAATTTGATGCCCTTTTCATTCTTTAAAAAGCTAGGTCTTGCAGAACCAAAACCTACTAGGATGAGTTTACAACTTGCTGATAGATCTTTGAAAATTCCTAGGGGAATCATTGAGGATGTTTTGGTCAAAGTTGGAAACTTCATCTATCCGGTTGATTTTGTGATCCTAGATATGGATGAGGATAGGGATGTTCCTTTAATTTTAGGAAGACCTTTCCTTGCAACAGCCAGGGCATTAATTGATGTAGAGAAAGGAAAGCTTACTTTGAGGGTAGGAGATGAAGATTAGAAGTGAAGATTGCCCCAGCTTGAAATATCCAATGAGTATGGATGATTCATGCTATGCAATTGATGTGGTTGATTTTTCAGTAGAGGAGCATCTTGAAGAAATTTTGTGTAAGGATGAGTTACAATTGAGCTTAGTGCATAAAGAAGGAAAGGATGTAATAAATTCAGAGGTTAATTCAATGATATCACAGCTTAATTCAACAAAAGAAATTACACCTCAAAATGAATTTGAAGAATTGAAAAAAGAGAGTGAAGCAAGACTTAAAACTTCCATTGAAGAGCCTCCGGTTTTGGAATTAAAACAACTTCCAGATTATTAGAGTATGCTTTTCTAGCAGAAAATTCCAAATTACCGGTTATCATTGCTTCGGATTTGTCTTGTGACAAAAACAACAGCTTTTGAAAGTTCTTCAAGCACATAAGCAAGCCATTGCTTGGAAAATTTCTGATTTAAAAGGAATAAATCCATCTTTTTGTACACATAAGATTTTGCTTGAAGAAGGTTTCAAATCTGTTGTGCAACCTCAAAGACGGTTAAATCCAAATATGAAGGAGGTTGTCAAGAAAGAGGTGATCAAATTGTTAGATGCTGGGTTAATTATCCAATTTCGGATAGCTCTTGGGTTAGTCCAACTCAAGTAGTCCCAAAGAAAGGGGGAATGACTGTGGTTCCCAATGAAAAAATGAGTTGATTCCAATGAGGACTGTCACGGGATGGCGAGTGTGTATTGATTATAGGAGACTAAATGATGCAACTAGAAAAGATCATTTTCCCTTGCCATTTGTTGACCAAATGCTTGAAAGACTTGCTGGACACATGTTTTATTGTTATTTAGATGGAATGTCTGGTTACTTTCAAATTCCTATAGCCCCGGAAGATCAAGAGAAAACAACTTTCACTTGTCCCTATGGTCACTTATGCTTATAGGAGGATGCCATTTGGGCTTTGCAATGCACCTGCCACTTTTCAAAGGTGTATGCTTGCAATTTTTGATGATTTGGTTGAAAATATTATGGAAGTCTTCATGGATGACTTCTCAGTTTTTGGTGATTCATTCAATGACTGTTTGGCCAATTTAGAGCAAGTTTTGATCCGTTGTGAAGAGACAAACCTAGCACTTAACTGGGAAAAATGTCACTTCATGTGCAAGGAAGGTATTGTGTTAGGACATAAGGTTTCTCACAAGGGAATTGAAGTAGACAAGGCCAAGATAGATGTCATTTCAAGGCTTCCACCTCCACCTCTGTCAAGGCCATCAGAAGTTTCTTAGGGCATGCCGGTTTTTATAGGCGTTTCATAAAAGATTTTTCTAAAATTGCCGGCCTATGACAAGGTTGTTGGAGAAGGATATGCCTTTTGATTTTAGTCAAGAATGCTTACAAGCTTTTGAACTTTTGAAGGAAAAATTAACAAATGCTCCTATCATGATTACTCCGGATTGGAGTCTTCCATTTGAAGTCATGTGCGATGCAAGTGATTTTGCAGTGGGAGCGGTTCTTGGACAGAGAAGAGAGAAACATTTTCAACCAATTTACTACGCCAGCAAAACACTCAACAATGCTCAAGAAAATTATACAACAACAGAGAAAGAATTGTTGGCGGTAGTTTTTGCTTTTGAGAAATTTAGACCTTATCTTATTTTGTCTAAAGTTGTTGTTTTTACAGATCACTCAGCTCTCAAGTTCTTGTTGTCCAAAACTGATGCCAAGCCAAGACTTATTCGATGGATTTTGCTTTTACAAGAATTTGATCTGGAAATTCGTGACAAAAAAGGAGCTGAAAATTTAGCCGCCGATCATTTATCTCGGTTGGAAAATCCATTCTTAGAGGAGCTCAAGGAAGATGATATTGATGATGTTTTTCCTGAAGAAAAATTATTTGTTTATGAGCTTTTTAATGTTGAAACTCCTTGGTTTGCTGATTTTGCAAATTTTCTTGCTGCAGGGATCTATCCAAATGATTTAAATTTTCATGCTAAGAAGAAGTTCTTTAGTGAACTCAAGCATTACTATTGGGAAGATCCTTTTCTTTTCGTGTTTGTGCAGATCAGATGATAAGGAGGTGTGTTTCTCATAATGAAGGTTGGAAAATTTTGAAGGACTGTCATTCGGGTCCAACCGGTGGTCATTTCAATGCTAACCGGACTGCTCATAAAGTGTTGGAAGCTGGTTTTTATTGGCCTACCATATTCAAGGATGCTCAACACTTTGTAGCTTCATGTGACAACTGTCAAAGAACAGGTAACATATCAAGGAGGGATGAAATGGCTCAAAATTACATTTTGGAGTGTGAAATTTTTATTTATGGGGTATTGATTTTGTTGGGCCACTCCCTAATTCTTTTGGGAACAAATACATATTAGTGGCAGTTGATTATGTATCTAAATGGGTTGAGGCACAAGCTTTGCCTACCAATGATGCCAGAGTAGTATGTAGGTTCCTAAAGAAGCTCTTTTCCCGGTTTGGAACTCCCAAAGCTATTATCAGTGACAGGGGAACACTTTTGTAATTCTCAGTTAGAAAAGATTTTGAGGAAGTATGGGGTAACACATAGAGTTGCAACATCTTACCATCCTCAAACCAGCGGTCAAGTTGAAGTATCAAACCGGGAACTAAAGCGCATTCTTGAAAAGACAGTTGATCATCATCGTAAAATTGGGCTGATAAATTGGATGATGCCTTGTGGGCGTATCGAACTGCTTTTAAGACACCACTTGGGACAACTCCTTATCGTTTGGTATATGGAAAAGCATGCCATTTGCCAGTTGAAATCGAACATAAAGCATATTGGGCAATAAGGCAGATGAATTTTGATTTAGCAAGTTCAGGGATCAAAAGAAAGTTGCAGCTTAATGAACTTGAGGAATGGAGGATGTTGGCTTATGAGAATATGAGAATTTACAAAGAAAGAATGAAAAAGTATCATGATTCTCATATCCGTCACCCTAAGAAGTTCAAAGAAGGTGACAAGGTGCTGCTATTCAATTCTAGACTTAGACTTTTTCCCGGAAAGTTAAAATCTAGATGGTCCGGACCTTTCACTGTTAAAAGAATTTTTCCACATGGAGCAGTTGAGCTTACACATCCAGGGCATGATGATTTTAAGGTCAATGGACAGAGATTAAAGCTTTACTTAGGAGGTGAAAATGAGATGAAACCGAGAGGAGTTTAGACTCCTAGCACCAGATGTTTAAGCTGCAATTTTGTAAGATAAAGTCGAGCCAAACGTTAAACAAGTGCGCTTCATGGGAGGCAACCCATGTCTAACTTTGGTGAGTTTTGTTCTTTTTGCTTTTCTTTGTTTTTCACCAATTCTAAGTCCAAAGTTTTGTTAAAGTTGCAGGTGTGGATGTTTTGCACAATCAAGAGAAGATGAGAGTAATTTTAAGTGTGGGGAAAATACAATTTGGTATGCATTTAATTTCTAAAAGAGAGTGAGGTAAGTTTTCATCTCAATTTTAAGAGTTTTGAGCTAATTTCATGTTGAATTCTTGATGAAAACTTTGAATTTTCTGCTGCATTTTGAATAAATTGGACATTTACTCACTCAATCTGTTAGAATAAAGTTTTATGCAGAAAAATTTTGCTTCTGTATTCATCCTCATACCTTTCCTTGGCCATGGAGAAGATCGGGATCAACTCAATGAAGCTACTGATCTCATCCTCACCATTGATCCTGCCCTAGGATGACGATAGGAAGACTTTTCAAGGAGTTAAAATGTAGCTACTGTTTCCATCCCGGTCCCGATCCTGCCCTAGGTTGATGCTGAGGATGAATCTGTTCTGATGTCTCGTTTAGCTTCTGTTTGCATCCTCACTTCCATCCTACCCTAGGATGATGGTCGGGCTGATTCCCAAGCATGCTACTGATCCCATCCTACCCTTGAATCTTACCTTAGGATGACGCTGAGGATGAAGTTGCCCTGGTGTTTTATTTAGCTACTGTTCGCATCCCGATCCGATCCTGGCCGGGAAGGAGGGCGGGCTGACTTCGGTCAGTCTCTAAAAAAAATAATAATAAATAATAAAAATAAATAAATAAAATACATAAAAATAAAAATAATAAAAATAAAAAGTAAGGTTAAAAAAATATAAATAATAATAATAATTAAATTTTACTAAAAAAATTTTTTTTTAAAGATACGAAAATTTAAAACACATTTAGGTTAAAAAAAAAAATAGAATAGAATAAACTAAAACTAATTCGTTCTTTTCTGCATTTTTTTTTTTTTTTACCTCTCATACTTTTTACTCTCATTTGCTTTCTCTCATCTTCATATGTCTACATTTTCGCAATTAACATCTCGAGGATTCACTCGCCATTTTCAACAACAAGTAAGCTTCCTTATTCTTTCTCTTTGTTTCTCTTCGTTTTTCTTCGTTTACATGCATTTAACTTATGTTTGTGTTTCTCTTTATGATGCATTTTACTGTTTTGACACTTGTGCGTTAGTTTGATGTGGTTACATGCTTCGTTCACTTAGGGATTGAAGTTTCTATGATCAAAATATTGCATGTTTAGGCTTTATTTTTGTTGATTTCAGTTGTCAATAAAATCATTCTCGTGTTGAAGCTATGTTCCTATGGTTCTTGTCGAAAATTTGATGATCATAAAAATTAGGGCTTTTATTTGATTCGTGCAATTACATGCTGCTTGAGCTTTAAAATGCAATTTGTTTTGGAAAATCTTGGCTACATTGTTCGAATATGGACTTAGGGTTCTTTTCGGTTCTGTTTGGGGACTTTAAGTTCCTCGCTGCTTTTGCTGTGTTGAGGGTGTTCTCTATCTTGTTTGTACTTCCCTTTGATATTGGAAGTTTGTTCCTAGTTTTTAGCATGGTTTGTTTTCTGCACTCGTTTGTCTTGATGCGAATTGATGAGTTCATTTTGCTTGTTTGTTTTCTCCATATTATCCAATGTTGAATTTTAGTATCATCTTAACCATGTGAATCTGGGCTGTTGCTGTTGGTTTAGTTTTTATGCCCTTATCTATGAACTTATCTTTGCTAGGTATGCGTACCAAGCGAGCATGTATTAAGAAGGGCAAGCGTCCTATCGGGTCGCCAGAATCTCAACCATCCAAATCTCGCCAAAGAACTAGAGAGCCTTCACCACCATTACCAGCTGGAGTGGAAACTTTTTCTTACAGTGGTGGTGCAATTTCAACCCGTACATGGAGTCGGGCAAGAAAGGCTAGACTAGAGAAGTTAGAGTTTCATAATAATAAGTATTTAGATTGGCATCTCCTTCGCGAATTTGGTATAGAAGACCGTGTTCGTCAGACTATTGCTATCGGTCCTTGGGCTCAATTGTTTGAGATTAATGAGCCTGCTTATTCTGATATCCCATCGAGTTTTTATCTACTTTGGAGATTGAGCAATACTCTCGTACTCACAAGGTCGATAGTATAATACTTTTCAGGTATATGGCAAGTCTTACAGCTTTCATTTATCCAAGTTTGGACTCTTTTTGGGTTTATATTCTGCAGCTGAGAGACGAGATTGAAACGCTGAATATCTTTCTATGCCTAATGATTGGCCCTGAGCAAAGTATGAATACTTTTTGGCAGCTTTTATGTTTTGATAAGCCTGTTAAATTTCTTCCGTCCAAATCCAAGATTTCTTCTATCAATGAGCTTACTTTGAAGGTGGTCCATCATTTGTTAGCTCATACACTAGGGGGACGTAGCAGTAGCCATGGGATTGTTAGTTCCTTTGAGCTATTTTATATGTATAGTATGCGTAGGAACTACCCCATCAATGTAGGTGTGGAAGTTGCATTGTTCCTTAAACGCCAAGCTACTGATCCTCGAGTAAAGGGGCTTTATTGTGGAGGGTACATTACCAAATTGCTTAAGGGTATGAATTTGTTTTGAACACCAGCACCTGGTACTCCATGTGTACAATCTGAGAGGATCTCTGATGGTCCATTTCATGGATATGGGATGTGCAAAATTGGTACTAAATCTCCTCCCGCTTCTGGTCCTGCTAGTGTTTCCACTTATCATCCTTACGGGATTATGAGTTTCGTCGGCTGAGGAGAGAATTCCATGATGAGCGCAAGAAGGCTAAGCGCTTTAGGAAAGCTGTTTGGGGTTTTTTACAGTCATTGGCTACCTGTTGCTCACCACCACCCCCGAATATACCTCATTATGAATCTTCTTCAGAATATGGTTCTGACTCATCTCCTGATATTGATCCAGATAGCATTCGTATCGTTATGGATCCAGATGATGATGGTGGTGTTGACCAAGATGAGGATGATGATGAGGCTTCTGATGATGATGCTGCTGCAGATGATGATGGTGGTGTTGACCAAGACGAGGATGATGATGAGGCTTCTGATGATGCTGCTGCTGCAGATGATGATGGCAATGCATGATTTTGCCTTTCCTTTTCTTTATTCTGTTTTTCTATAGTTTGTACTTTTTGAGCTCCCGCTTTATGGGAAGACTCTTATTTTGTTGATGGAACCATGTGTTTACTCTTTTTCGACTTAGTATAAATTTTTCTTGCTTTACCCTGCTGTTTTGGTTCTGTTTTGTTTTTCTTGCAGGTGTTAACTTCTAACTTGGTCGGATCACAATTGATTTGCTGTGTTGATCAACTCTATTGCATTTTCTTCCTTCTTTTCTGGTTCTACAATTTCATGATGACATCAACATTAAACCAGGAAGTTATTTAGTGTCCTTTTCTAATAATTTCTTTCTTGTCCTTTTTCCTTGCTTGTGCTTCGCTAGGAAGACTTTGGGGACAAAGTCTTGTTTTAAGTGTGGGGAAGGGATTTTATAGAAGAAAGAAATTGTTTGGGTCTTTATTTGGGTTTAATTTTGCATATGCACTTGTTAATCAAAATCCCCCCATTTAAGAGTTTACTAATGAGCTTTTACTGTTGATATGATCTAATATGTTAGAATCTTGAAATTATACTTGATTTTTCTTTAGAAAGAAAAAAAAAATAAAAATAAAATAAAGAATAGTGACTTTATGTACCTTACTCGCCTATTTTGAACTTAGTTTACTAAGTCAAAATTTTGAAATCAAATCTAAGTGAGGTAAATTTATTTGCCATTTAATGATTGAATTTAGGGTTATGAAAGAGGTCAAAGTCCCTAGTCTAAAGTTTAATGGTTTTGTTTCTAAGCTTGTTAGTAGTATATTTGCTTTTCAATCACTTTGAGAGCTCTTCTAATTTTTTGTGAAAGGGGCATATGAAATCTATCACTTGGTGATTCTTCTTAAATAATCTCTAAAAAAAAAAAAAGCCTTTACTCCAATGACTCAAGTATTTGAGTTATGAGTATCCAAACTTGAATGTTAGAGTGAGTAGAGAGTTCTTAGGGGTCCCTTTAAAACCTGGTCACTTGGGTGATGAGCCGGGATGTGCCGACTCGATGAACTCACTATAACGAGAAGGGCGGAAAGGCAAAAGTTCATTACATGAACTTGAAAAAAAAAATATATAAAAGCTGAAAAGAAGCGGGCAAAAACCCGTCCAGAGGTAGATAAAAGATGGAGGCAAAAACCTCCCCCTCTGAAGGCTAAAAAAAAAATTTAAGAGATTTAAAAAAGAGGAAAAAAATCTAGGGGAATGATGGATGCCATATACTTTCACTTAGGATTTTGTGTTTAGAGAGGTGATTGAACGGTTTATAGCTTGCTAGTAAGTGGTGAGATGTGATCATGACACTTTTTGCTTTGTTTGAATTTGTATCTCCTTTATAACTTTGGAATCGGTTATTAAATGGCGAGATTAACAATTTGACTTACTTGGATTAGTTCTGAAATTTTGATTGTAGTATGCTAAGTGCAAGTACAAATATGGTAGGTTTGAGCAATAGGCACTAATGAGTCACTTTGGCTTGATGGAATTAAAGAATGCTATGTTTGATGTGAAATTTCTGATGAGTATAATTGATGATAGATTCTTTTGTTCTTGTTTTGTTTGCTTGAGGATAAGCAAACGATTAAATGTGGGGAAGTTTGATAAGTGTCATTAGACCCTTAATTTTGGTGCTATTTGAACATTCTTGGTATGTAATTTTTGAGATTTCATGGAGAAAAAGACATTTATTTTGTGAAAAATTCATTTCTTGGCTTAAAGATCATATTTGGAAGTTTTTATGATGGTTCAAAGGAAATTAAAGCAAATTAAACAAGTTTGAATCAATTTTGTTCAAGAAGGAAGTTTATGTTTTCATCCTTCTATTCATCCTTGGCAGGGAAGGATTGGGAGGAAGAGGTCAGAATGCAAAAGAGAAGTTTAATCTTCATCCTTACCTTCATCCTTAGCCAGGAAGGACGCGAAGGATGCAAACAACAACTACACATGAAGAAAAGTTTTCAGCCTTTTATTCATCCTCACCCAGGGCTGACAGTCAAGGAAGACATCAGAATGCTTTTAAACAAGTTTTAGTTATTTTTGCCTTCATCCTTGGCCCGATCCTGGCCATGCTGACGCCTGAGGATGAACTGGGATTTTTCCAAAAGTATAAATAGAGCTCTGTTTTCTTGTTTTACATTTTAGATCATTTTTTAGGCTCTAAGACAGAAATTACAAGGAAATTACGAAGAATTGCTAGGGCATCCATTGAAGATCTCAAGACATCAATTAGGGTTTATTCTTTCTATCATGATTCTTTCTATTTCCTCTAGATCTTTTGTTCTTATTATAAATCTCATGGAGGAGTAGATTCTTATACTCTTCATCTTGTGAAACCCTAACCATACGAATTGAAATGTCTTTTGATTAATGAATGTTCATGCCTTTGTATCTATTCATGTGATTCAATAGTCTTGTGATTGATTTGTGCACAAATTAATTGCATTTGATTCTTATTGATTGAAAGAGGTTTCATTCAATTAGATAGATCTTCATGAATAGAGGAATTGCTAATTTCACCTAGAGGTAGGGAAATACGATTTTCTGCTATAAAGAATTTAATTCTTGTTCAAGGATCATGATCTTTAATGCAATCTATGTGATGTTAGTAAGGGAGAGGTCTCTACTATCTCATTTAGGGTTAGGAATTGATTAACTCGAGGGAGGAATTGATTTACTTGTTGAGATCCTACAGTGCAAAGCATGAATGATTCATTAATCAATCTTTTATCATAAGAACTTTAGGTTTAGGGTGGATCAAAGTAGAGAGTATGTCTTGTGATTGAATTCATCTTTGAAAGCAAACATTAGTTGATCTTAGAGCTTGCTTAATCTTCTGCTTAGTAGTTAATTGTAGATTTCTCTCCAAAATTTAGGCTAAATAGTAGAGAACCGATAATACTAGTACTTGTTCTTCAAAATCCCTGAGGACGACACCCTAAAATCTATGCTACATCGAATAGGTGTGCTTGCCTAGCTTTGATCGTAGATTTAATCGGGTTTATAAATTTTAGAAATTAATACGATCGGTAAAACATCATCAGAAACTAAAGAATGAAAAGGAAGGAATGAGTAAATGAAGGAGAGAGAGAAAATGAGTGTTTTAATTGAATAAATGAGAGGAAAAAAAATAAAACAAGAGTAGAAATTGGGGGAGGGCTGCACGTGATTTGTGTGAGAGAGAGAGGGAGTGTTTTGTTGAATTTTGACTTGAAATTAAATTGTGTAATAAATGTGTATGTGTAGCTTCTTTAAGAAGGAATAGAATTTATTTAATTTAGTCAAAATATGAGTAAATAAAGGATAATGACAGCCATAAAGAGGGTCAAAATCTGCCATGAAGTGTGGGTTAATGTGTAGAAAGATTGAAGTAAAAAGCAAGTGATATGTGTAAGGTGTACTTGAAGGTATGGGTTGTAAAAGTACTTTCTTAATAAAATAAAATAAAATTAGAGAAATTTATTCCAAATATTTTATTAGATTTTTCATAATTAAAATTAAATAATTATTTGAATTATTTTAGTATTTTAACAAATACGTTACCGGTATGATCAAAATACGCGAATATGGGCTATAAATGATATTTTTATAATCCGAAAAATTAAAAAATTATTTTATGAAAATAAAAATATTTTTAAAATATTTTTCAATTATTAAATTAATTATTTTATTTTTAGTATCGGGTCTTAAACAGAATTTGATCCCGTAAAGACCCGAAACGAACTAAATTTTAGAAAAGCAAAATTTTCTATAACATATAAAATATTTATCTAAAAATATAAGGCTTTATTCATAAAATTTTGTAATGAAATAAAAATGAATAGTGCAAAAGACTAATCAATTACCGGTAATAATGGAAATACGATAAAAGGTTATACTATAACTTTTATAACCCGAAAAATTATATGACTGATATATTTAGAAATCTTATGAAATTACGAGTCTAATGTTACTATTGGTATATTTTTGATATCTCAAGCCTCGGGACATGCTTTTTAAAGTCTGTATCCCAACGGGTTTGAAATAGGTCAAAAATTTACCAATATGATATTTTTAAACAAACTCATATTACTATGAGCTATTCTACATATTTAAACTACATCTCAGCCACTAGGGCTAGGGGCGCTAGATTTCCGACTTAAGCTATTGTATTTGCTTAGGGTTTTCGGGTGATTTTTCGGTCTAGATCCTTGCCAATTTGGAAACTGATATTTTATGTTTATACAACATATTTACTTTGAGAAATTTATTTTACATTTCATTTTTGTAAGTATTTAATATCTCTTAATATTTTTGGAATTCTTGAATTGAGTTATATTTCGAAAGTCAATCGTTATTTGCTTTTTAATAATTTGTTTTTGGGATTTATATTACCCGTTTTTATAAGTCAGAGTTAAATATGGAATTTTTTGTACGTAGTGGTTTTGAATTTGAAGACAACTGACTCTTATTTTATTTTTAAGGATTTTCATTTTCTCATGATTAAGAAATTTTTGGATTCATTCATGATTTAGGACTTGTCGAAATTCGGTTTTAATTTAGAATGGTTTTTAGGGTTTATTTTCAAAGTTCATCGTAGAATTATTTACTGAAATTTTCCGGGGCTTACACAAACTTTGAAAAGTGTGTCCCGAAACTCGAGATACAAAAAAATATGTTATTAGTACTATTAGACTTGTAATTTCATAAGGTTTCCAAATATATCAGCTATATAATTTTTCGGCTAATAAAAGTTACAATGATAGCCTTTTATCGCATTTTCATTACGACCGGAACTTTAATTGTCTAATCTACTTTTTGATTTATTTCACACTATTCATCATGTACAACCACTCATACCTTATTCTTACATCCTTACAACCTATTCTTACAATATTTCATCATTTTCCTTATATTTACTTTTCCAATACAACTTTTACTACTAAAATTACTTAATTTAATTTTGAAACTTACACAACACAACACACACATCTCTCTCTCTCTCTTAAAGGAGCCAACGCCCCCTTCCCCATGCTCTCTCTCAATTTATTTAATCTTTCTTTCTTTTATTACACAAACCATAATTCCATTCCTTATATAAACTCCTTTATGCCTTCACCATTTCATTTTCTTTCTTTCTTCATTTTCACTTTTGGAAAAATTTTACAAAACTCTCTCCTCTTCTCCTCTCAAATGCCGTGAGTCCCCTCCCTTTATATACACACATACACACTTTTGTTTTTCTTTAAGTTTTCTTTCTCCACACATCTAATAGGTAATAGATCTACACTTTACCACATTAAAAACATGTAATCGCAAGATCATTCATGTGTGATTCCACTCAAAATCTCCATGACCTTTATGCTAGGGATGTGAAAACACTTGAACATGAGATCCTTGCCATCACAATGCTGTAGATCTTATTATTTATGTTGTTTTGCTCTTATTTTGCTTTATTATTGAGTTATGTTGTTATTATTAATATTTTGTGCATATATTCATCATTTAACCATATCTACATAATGATCATAATGCATTTGCATTTATGATTAGTATAATAAACTAGATCTAATTGTTTTGAATTCATAATGCTTAGGTTTTTGTTTTATGTACATAAAGGACTTGTAGTAGCATGATAATAGGGGGAAAATGTTAAAACGCTTAAGATCTATTTTAGTTTCAACAAAAAGTAATTTTTGGAAATTCGGATCTAAAAAGAACCATATTTAGAAAAGCTATTTTTCAACTTCAAAATGACTATTTACATTAAAAAGAAAAGGCTTAAGGAATATGTATCATAAATGAGTGGTTTTGATGAGTAAAGCTTAGATCTACTAAGATATTTTCAAAATAAGAAAAGTTTACAAAAGTTATGTTAGCATTATGTTTCAATCCCAACAACAAACTTAACATTCGTAATAAGGAAAGCTTAATATGTGAACACCTATATTTCAACCCCAAAATAAGATTTTTATTAAAGAAACGGAAGCCTTAAGGAGTAGGTTTGGTTAGGAATAAATTTTAGAAAGGTTAAATGAGTTTTACAAAGAAACAATCTCAAACATAGATTTTCAAAATTCGGATTTGGAAATAACATTATTTAAACACCTATTTCCAAATGCCAAAATGAGGATTTGAATGGAAAAAAAGAAGTCTTAGGGAATACATGTAATAAAGATCTAATTTGGATAAGGATAAATAATATTTATCAAAGTATAATCCGAAAACAAGGAAATGTTTCAAAGTATAGATTAAACAATATTTTCATTCCTTAAAATCTTGTAAAATTAATAATTAGGTAGACCCCCTATTTAAACATCTATTTTCCAACTCTAAAATGAAGAATTTATTAAAAAATGAAGGTGCTAGGCATATAGGTTATTAAGGTTGAGTTTGATAAAAGCAAGTGTGATTTTGCAGGAAATAAAATTAGTTTTCTTAGTATAGAAATTTCAAAAGTTTTGCAAAGCAAAAGTTTTCTAAAAGAATTCTTGATATCATATCATTAAAGATATACATATAGATATCTCATCTCATGACATTCATGATAATAACTTGTAGGTATTACATGTACTCATAATGCACTTGGTAGAAAGAAAGTTAGGAAAATAGTATCTTACACATCCCATGGAGCACTGTCTAAGTACATGAGAAAATAGATTGACCAAAACCCATGAATCATATATGATATGAGTTATTTATGTATATAAAAGAGTCTTTCAAGATATAATGATAGCTAAGTATTTATCAAAGCTTTGGAATGATGCTTGGATTGAAATTAGGAATTGATTTGTGGGTTGGGAATCTCATATAGCATTTTGTACCTTACTGTTCATGGACCTAACGACCTTGTTTGATGGAAATAATTTTAAAAATAGATAGCTCTCGTCGAATATGTAGAAATCAATATATAATATTCGAAATTCTAAGTTAAAAAGACCATGTTATGGCCGTTTTAAATTAGAATTTCCTCTTAGATGAACTTGTTAGAATAGAATTTATAAATTCATTCAAACTTCATAGAAATACTGGAGACTTGGGTGACAGACTAGCCCTTCTTAGGACTATTATGATTAAGTGGATTTTCGCGCCATGGCAAAGTGAGTTCACTATCTTTAAATTATATGCTCATGATTGTGCTTATAATGATAGTGGCATTATAATTAGGATAAGATAAAATTAGAATGTGCATGTGAATTCTATTTGGTTGAATTGATGATAAGAATATCGAAATGGGAAGTGCTATGAATACTTATATGATGTAGTATAGAATTGAAATGTTTGCAATATCTATGATCACCTTTAATTCGCTTAATTAATATACCATGATCTTATAATTAAATTGACCATGCATATCGTATGTTGAGTCACATTACATTTGTCATTATACCATTGTGGGAAGAAGGCATAACAGCTAGGCAACGAGTGGGTCAGAAAACTCGAATGTTGGCAGAATGACTTGAATTAAAATGGAAATGGTGTAGGCATTTGAATCAACTACAAAATTAGTGAGTAGATGGCACTTGAATCAACCATCATATAATTGAGGAAAATAGAAATCTATGGTCGTATGGGCTTGAAACACTTAACCCCGAATGGAGGGCGTAAATACATTCAACATATTACTCCTGGAAAGTCTTATGTATTGTATACTCATGTGCTTGTGTATTTCATGTGATTGTCTAATATGACTTGTTTGTCCTATTGTATGATGAAGTATTTAATTTGGAAGTGAAACTCACTAAGCTCGTAAGCTTATACTCCTGTAGTTTCTTGTTGCAATATGATTATTTATGGCTATCCCTGAGAGGCCACTTTTCTCAGGTACAACTTTTAGAATTTAAGGAGCTTTTTGAAGAAGTTGGGACCTAGTATTAGGCATAGACTTCTAGTTAAATCTCCTTAATCTTATTTACATAATGTTGTAAGAGACTTTTGCATACCTAAGGACTCTTAATATTTTGACGGGGTATGTCCCTTAGATCTTTGTAATAAATTAATATTGGTTATAACTGTTATGATTTAAATTCTTATTGCTATGTATATCATCTTAAGCTATTTCGATTCAAAGTAAGGTCCCTTACTTGATGAACGTAATCCTTACACCTGGTATCTAAACTCACGGATGACTTAGGATGTCATATTTGAGTTTAAATATCCAGTGTGGCGAACTATCACGTTTAGGGTACCCTTTGGAGTGTGACAGACTCAACTTAATCTAACTACTAGAACACTTTAGCTTGGATTTACAATATAGAAAAATATTTAAACTCCTTTACATTTTTCAAGTTATTCTTAAACACATTCTTTAAGCTCCTTGCTCTTACTCTAACATTAATGTCGGTTTTTTGTACAAGACATTTACATATATATATATATATATATTAAAGTTTTAAATTGTAACAAAGAAAATAAGGAAAATAGTAAATACTTGATAGTGATAAGGCCTCGGGTTTTTTAAAGTAGTAATAAGTCTTAAAGAAGTAAGTTGATCAAGTTTTAAGTATTTTTTAGAAGAATAAATCAAATTTTAGAAAAATTGTTATACGCAAGCTTCAACATGAGCTGTGTATAAGGTGGTGTAGAAAGCTCACTACTATATAGGGAGATTGTGTAGAAAGCTATTTGGAGGCAGAAAGTTCTTTACGGTGTATATGAGCTTCAACACAAGTTGTATAGAGAAGTCGTGTAGAAAGCAATTTGAGTACATAAGGTATTTTTAGTATACACGACCTTCAACACAAGCTGTACAAAGAAGTTGTAGAAAGCAAATTGAGGGCAGAATGTAAATATCAATGTACACAACCTTTTGCATAGGTTGTGTAGGAAGTCATGTCAAACCAAATGGAGAGTTTTTCAAGAATTTTATAAATTTCCAATTTTTTCTTCATTTCCAACATTAGAACCATGGATTTCTTGACCTTTCTTCAAAGCGCAAATACCAATTTTAACAAATCTTGCCATAAAGATTAAAACTTGCATGAACAAATTATGTTACCCATATAAACATTTTTCCTTTGTAAATTTCCTTAATAATTCTCCTACAATTCATTTTTTCCGAGTTGGAAAGCTGCTATCACACCGATATGACAAAAACTTTGTCACTCTCGCATTTGCTTTCTTTGAACCAAGAAAAAAAAAGAAAAGACAAAAAAAATTTATTATTTACCACTTTGTCGTGTTAAAATTTTTTTAAGAACTTTCTATGGGTAATTGGAGGAGAGGAAGAGGATGTTTTGCCATGTATGTAAAAGAAAAACGAAAAAAATAACTAACTTGCCCTTTATAAAAAGATTATTATATTATAAAAATTATTATTGTTTTTTCCTGTTATTTGGTTGTTTCAGTTTTATACGTTGGTAATCTATCCTTTTAAAATTTTAATTGTTGGATAAAATCGTCCCTATTTTCAAAATAACATTTATTATTCTGCTCTTATATTTATTTAATTTAGGGCATGTCAAATTCAATAACTAATGAGCTTATGTACAATCTCAGTTTAAAAGGGTCGATTCAGCTGCGCTGCAAATTACTGTCAATATTTATTATTCTTGTTCAGGATCAAGTAACACCATTTATACGATTACCAGTTTTTAATGGAACTCTCCAAGATTGTTATGACCGCATGAGTGTTATTCTATCAGGAAAGAGTTACCATTGAAATCGCATGTGCCTGTTTTTTCATGTCTTTCTGCATATCATACTGGAAATGGAAGGAGAAGGCATTGCCTTCAAGTACTACTCTTTCCTTCCGAGATTACATCATACAATAGGCGGCAGGCAGAAGTTATATATTCATCCTGACCACAAGGACTTCATCAATTAACGATACTAAACAAATGTACCAGAGGTGAGACTAGTTAAGTAGTTGGAATTCTGCATAAGACATAAAAATGTAACTTTGTCATAAAAATTATCAGTTGGTCTCCGGGTTTTTCCCTTGATGGCCAGGTTGCCAAATTATTGAGAGGAAAGATGCATTGATAGTCAAACATCTAGGTCCTTAAGAGCTGTTAAAGGATCAAAGTTGGTTGGTGTGGACTCACAAGATTCCATTAGCCTCCATCTTCCTTCCTCCCACTCACTCATACAGTGCATTGAGTCAATTTTCACTCCAATTGCATGAACTTCACATCCTTTACATGGTTCTGATAAAACCAAAGCACCTGCTCCCACTGTACAATAATATATATTCCAATTAGTTAAAAAAGACTATTATCTCTGACTTTCGGCATACTTTTGGATTGTTTAATGGTAAAAAGCCTTACTAGTTCAGAATATACTTTATCATAATTTTCAAGAAGATTGAAGCATCCCCTAGACAGGATTTCTTTATTTCTTGAAAGTGCAAGATTTTCCTCGCGTGTAAAATAAAAGTCAGTGATGGTTTCAGTTGTGCTCTTCACAGTGAAATGATGCATCATCTAGCACTTAGGGGTGTTACTAGTTTTTCTCCTAAGTGTGACTATCCGGTCTTTCCCAAAATGATATTGTGGACTTGTGCCAAACAAGCTGAAAAGGACATCATTAGTGGTCATCCACTCTCAGACATTGTTAATCCAAAAATAATGCGAGTATTTGCATCATTCTCTAGATGCTGCTGTATTTATATCATTGGGTACTCATAGTTTGCCATGCACAAGTCTTGGAATAGTTATCTTGTTAATTGCCAAGATATGAAAAACATGTCTAGAACTCTCTTAGTTTCATTTTTCTTCTTCCTTTTACTAAGTTCTCCAGCATCCTGCCAGCTAGATTATAAGTTCTATGACCGTAACTGTCCTAATCTCACAAAAATAGTTCGCTTCAGTGTCTTGTCTGCTATAAAAAATGAAACTAGAATGGCAGCTTCTCTCTTGCGGCTTCATTTCCATGATTGCTTTGTCGATGTAATCACTCGATTTGTTTGTTGTTTTAGTCCAATGCTCTTCTTAACCAGCATCATTAAGTGTGTTGCATAGTTAAAGTCACCGTGATTAGTAACAAAAAGCTGGTATTCAAATACTTTAGTAGCCATAACTAAAAGGATCTGTTCTCTATGCATGTTACGTAAATGTTGTCCTCATAAAATGCCTTTTTGTTTGCAAAGCATTTTGACATAATTTCCCATGCACAGGGTGTGAGGGATCGGTCTTATTGGATAGCACAAGCACATCAAGTGGAGAGAAAAATGCTAACCCTAATAGAAACTCTGCTAGAGGATTTGAAGTTATTGACACTATTAAAGCTAATGTGGAGAAAGCTTGCCCAGCCACGGTTTCATGTGCCGACATACTGACTCTTGCAGCAAGAGAGGCTGTTTTCCTGGTAAGACCACCATTCTAGAGTTCACTTATCGCAAGCTTTGTAGTGCTTTTTCAAAATCTAATTAATCTTGTGGAACCGTGTACTCTTTCCAGGCAGGAGGCCCATTCTATGCAGTTCCCTTAGGTCGTCGGGATGGTCTGTCAGCCAAGGAAAGTGCGGCTAATGAGCAGCTTCCTACACCTTCTGAACCTTTCGCAAATATCACAGCAAAGTTTACCTCAAAGGGACTTGATGTAAAGGATGTTGTTGTGTTATCAGGTTGGATTCATATGTTTCATTCACCCTAGCCTTATTTTAGCCAATGCTTTGACACCTATTTTCAGGAAGGGGATAGCTATCACTGGCTTCAAAATTACATGACACTGAAAATATTCATGAAATTCATTTATTCCGTTTTGAAGGTGCACATACCATTGGATTTGCTCAATGCTTCACATTCAAGACAAGGCTCTTTGATTTTGATGGCTCCGGCAACCCTGATCCATCTCTAGACTCTTCCCTTCTGCAAAATTTGCAGACATTATGCCCTAACCAAGCCAATTCTGACAGCACACTAGCTCCTCTAGATGCGGTCACAACAGACAAATTTGACAACACATACTATAAGAATCTTGTGAACAATTCGGGACTTCTCCGTTCAGACCAAGTTCTTATGAGTGACAGCACGACTGCTTCAATGGTCACGGATTACAGCAAGTATCCATTCCTATTTGCAAAGGATTTTGGTGCTTCAATGGTGAAAATGGCCGGTATCGGTGTGCTTACAGGGAATAATGGGCAGATCAGGAAGAACTGTAGGGTAGTGAACTAAAGTTTGTTATCACGTAGCCTCCAAAACAGTGTTTAAGGGCTATCTGTAACGTAGGAACTAAAAATGCTCTTAAAAATGACTGGAAGACCTGGAAGTCAAACTTGGGAGCCTACTATGTTTTAATGTATGAAATTGTCATTACCTGTTGCAGTGCGTCAGTGTGGACTTCTGCTAGTGCATCTCCGCCCAAACTATCAGCAGCATGACTTTGTGAAACTAAATTCAAATTTAGATCAATTTATACTAAAGCAGTTTCTCTTCTTGTCAAGTCAAAGGTTTGTATCATGAAAAATACATCTTGGTTTTGGATGATTTTTTGTAATTGTTACTTGTTACATTTAGGTTAGTGTAAAGTTAAGCAACTACATGAGGAATAATCGTGAGACATAGTCACGTGATTAAGAAAACAAAGCAACAAAAATTAATAGTATAACTACAACAAAGACAAGGACAAGCCATATAACACCCATAATTTATTTCAACCACTAATTAAAATTTGCTAAAGAAGAGGCAAAGATGCAGCTGTAATTGGACCGGCTACTTCCATCAACCGAACAATCTTGCCATGCTCTTCTTCAGAAAACTCTTGATTCGACCAAATATGGAAACTTTCTTCTTTCTCCTCCTACCTTCGCCCATACTCCTACTGACCCTACCTTTTGAGTATCTTCTTCTATACTCAAACTCTCGTATAGTCCCAACTCGAGCTCTAGGCGGCATGACATGAGCCTCTTTTTCAAGAACCCTTCTACTTCTCCTGTCTCCATTTCCATCATCCACTGCCATCTCCCTTACTACCTCCGTCCTGTCCATCGTTACATCAATCATTTGCGTTCTCTTCGCATAACCACCCCCTTCAAATTTCGCTACTGCCACCTTCCTCCCTTCCTCTGCCGCCATCCTCTGCTCTTCTGAAACCGCCACCCTCCACGCTGCCAACGATGTCTCCTCCTGCGCCTTCCGTTTCAACAACGCATACTCCTTCTGAGTCATCTCCAGAGGGCTTCCTTCCTTCTGCGCGTCATCTATCTGCTTTTGCGCCTCCTTGGCTGATTCTGCTAGCGCCTCCACCTCAATCCTGGCAGCCCGGATAGCCTGTTGCAGGGCCCTCAGAGTTTGACGCCTCAAACGTAGGACCTGCTTCAGTTTCGACCTGGACCTACGTAACTCACCTATATCTACCTTAACACCATCCATCTCTTGACGTGCTCCATCGATTGCAAGAGTGAGTTCGTTGATGGTCTTTGTTGTTTCAAGCTCTTCCTCTTTTTTGAGCTTTAATACGGAGAAGGTGCTCTCAATCTGTGACTGAAGTTCTTCCGCTACAGTAGATGACATGGAAGATCGGGTTTTCAAGACGGCAAGTTCGGATTGTGCGTTCTCGAGCTGGTCAAGGAGTGGCATAGAATCTAGCCATGACTCCATGGCAGTTTCCTTTGCTTTCTTGAGCTCTTCCTTTGTTGTTATCAATTCCGAGATCTTGACTTTCAGTGTAGCGGTTCGTACTAAGGCTGTTTCGCCATGGACGTATGTCAAACCATTAATCAATGTAACCTCATTACGTGACTCCATCTTTGATAATCTGAGCAAACAATCAAAACAGCAAGTCTATGAAACAACGTATGCAAGTAATGTTTGGTTTTGATGATCTAGTTGTTATAAGATCAGAGACAAATGTGGTTTGTAATTAAGTGGCAAGACGTTTCAATCAATCTCAATAAAAAAATGGGATGGTTTTATTTTTAGAGAGTAAATTACTCGAATTGCGTGTTGGAAGAATCGACTGTCGAGACCAATTGTCTGATTCCTCAGTTCGGCTGCCATCCTTGATCGGCATAAGACTCATGTTCTGATTGCTATATTAAATTCTAACCCAAAAGTAAGTTGACAAAATTCTATTTCAACTATTCATATATCATAACATATGAAGCTTACTGATGCATATTTTTACTTATAAATAAATTAAATTTAATATATTAAATACAGAAAAAGATAAATAAAAATCAAATAATCAAATAGGTCCTATATTACAAAAATTTTCTGATGTTAACAATAATGGTCAACCGTTCCAAACCTATCGCAAACGTTTGTTTTTTACACAACAAAGTTAAGATGTCGGGGTGGGGGAACCCATTGAATTTCAACTTTTCTCCATAACACTTAGAATTTGAGACATGATTAGCAAAACTGAACATAAATGTCATCCGATATGACTATCATATGACTAGGTTTGCCAGTTTTAGTACCACAACTTTACTCACATTTATAGTAAAATCGTAATTTCAACTGTTGCATTTCTTAATTCCAAGAACAACTGAGATCACCTCAATTAAACATTTATAGACTCCACCAAATTTGGACAATAAAGACCTTTTTTATTTCCTGGTGCGGGAATATATTAAGAGATAAACGGACTTAAAGTCCAGTACATAGCTTATTACAAGAGAAATAACTAACACATCAGCTAAATTAAGATCGCATCCTTAGCCAAAAATACAAAAGTCCTGGAAGTCGTACAAGCCATTTGCTGTTGCTGATCCTTCAGTAGCAGGGCCAAAATAGAACGGGGAGGAACAAAAGAAAACCAGTCCTCCCGTTCTTGATCATGCATTAAAGCAGCAACCTTATCCGCAGCAGAATTTGACTCCCTTAGACAATATGATAGCTTAACATGCTCAAACATATGTTATATAATAATATAATTGCTAACATCATATTTATGAGGGACGTGATGCCAACTTTAACAACTACAAATACGAGTCAAAGATGCCACGATCAACTTTGCTTTGTCAGCATATTTTTCAAGAAAAAGTTGAATTGGATACAGAGAATCATAATTCACTTCAACAAATTGAAAATTCACGAAATGTGATATTTACATGCCAAAGTAAATCGCCCAAAGCTCTACTTGCAAAACTGATATGCAACCCAATTTGCAAGCAAAACCTGCAATCCATTGGCCTCAATCATCCCTTAGAATAGAAGCTACACTAGCCCGACCCAATGAAATTACTGAACATCCGTATTTTATTTAATGTAACCTTCACTTGGCGGAGTCCAACATATTGTTTGCTAGTGAACTGAATGATACAACATGATTTTATTCTGATATGCCCAATATTCATTTTCAAGCACTAGAACTTGCTAATACATATGTAGACTCATGGCTGATTTCCCATAAATAAGATTATTTCTATTCCACCATATAACCCAAATGGCAAATCCAAAAAGGATGGAATTTGATGCTTGAATACCTATGAAGATCAGATTTCTTAAAAGTTGCATATAACTTCAACCATTCATATATATCTAAATGTGAAGATTGACTGAGAACATCATCCATACTTACTTTCCTAGAATTATCTCAATTCAGAACAATCTCTAAACGCACGCATTACATCCTCCTCTAGCAAATGACATCTACGGCACAGATAATTTGAAATAAAAACTTTGTTTAACTTGTACCCCAGAGGCAAAGCATTATGTATAATTCTCCAAAAATCAGTCTTACGTTTTGAACTTAAATGTGATGACCATAACCATTTACAATTTGAGGACAGGTCCAGTGACATGATTCCATCCAAGAACGCAAGGCATTATAGAAATGAGATAAACTCGGAGTTAATCGCAAAATTGTTGAGAATAAAAATTGGTCTGGAAGATCATCTTGCAATTTGCAAGGTACAAAACGATCCAATAGAAGTGAAGATAGTTGGAAACCAATTTATCATCATTTCATGAGCTTCCATTTGTGTAACAATCAAAGCTAGACAAATGAATAGCAGTATGGTGAATTGTAGTCACACCATTTGAAGATCCACTCGAGAAGAAAATCCTAGAGATTTGTCAAATGCTTTTTATAGTTTTAGCATGAAGAAAAGAAGCCTGCATGTAATATGTGGACATATCATTCAAAACTGCCCGTTTAGGCTTATGTTTGGGCCTTCATCTGATTTTGAGCTTTTTAAGGGCCATGAAAGTCCAAATTTGAGACACATGGCTGTGAGGATGAGTGAATTCCTGAATGAATTTGGTTTGGTGCAGATGAGACACAGTTCTTTGTTTTTTTTGGCCATCGAGACACAGTTCAATGACACATATCCTTGAAGAAGATTTTGAAGAAACGATGATGATCGATCATCGTTGGTAGCTTCTTTTCTTGGAGATAAATTCTGACTTTAAATGTTAGTGAAAATTTTTATCCATTTTGAGTTTTTTCTCATGTCAATTTTTTGAGAGAAAATCTTTTAGATGTGGAAGCATGAGAAGTAGAGGGCAGAGGAGAAGCGTTAAATTCAACAATCTGAGTGGGGTTTTTTCGTACACAATTCAAAAGAAATCATACACCTGTTGCTTGAGAAACATGTAATTTTATTGCACTGAAATGGTTATGAGAAGTTGTCAAATTTGGGCATTGTTGACTTTCTGTAGACAAAAATTAATAGCATAACTACAATATGAATTTTTTTGAGGCACAGAAGAAAATTTAGCTTGCGCACGTCTTAATCGCATTTGCTTGTATGAAGCTAAATCAGCTCGCTTTTGAGAGTTTTTACATTGTATGGCCTTTTCTTTAAACCGAATAAGAATCCAACCACCGTATCCGTCTTCAGGTAGGTTATCAGATACACCAACCTTTGTGCCAACATTGCTCTGGTCATCATTGTTGTATGCCCATTTGGAAGCTGATCACTTTTGATACCTACCCATTTGTAGAGTAATCTACTTGTGTTCTGACTAAAATGACAGGTGCGTTTAGAGTCAATATTTTAACAATGATTAGATTCTTGTTTTTCTCTTTGCTACTATGCTTGCATGTTAATTTTCTCTAGACACGCGTATATTTTGTGTCCAATGCATCCATAATTACAACATATGGACCTCAATCTTCCATATAAAACATTGTATTTTTGCCATTCTATTTCAATCGTGTGCATTTGGGGAGCATGCCTATTAGCTTCATGAAAGTCCAATGTATATGATATTATAAATTAAATTCATATTATTTTAAATTCATACAATGCACATACCTTAAAAAGAGAAGAAATATAATATAATGATTATATTTTAGGAGTTAATATTATGAATGGTACTTAAACTTTGAGAAAATATGCAATCAATTACCTAAATTTTGAAAACGTAAGACACAATTTAATGATGAAAGTCAAATGTATATACCAAATTAAATATATATTATATTAAATTCATACAATGCATATATCCTAAGAAGAGAGGAAAATATAATATAATGATTATATTTTTAGAGTTAATGTTACAAATGGTATTTGTCCTTTAAGAAAATATGCAATTAAGTACCTGAATTTTGAAATTGATCAATTTAGTACAAAAACTTTGAAATAATCAATTTAATACCTAAAAAAACTTTTCATACATGCTAATAGTACCCCATTAAGTATTTTCAGGTACTTAATTGATCAATTCCAAGTTTAGACACCCAATTTCATATTTTGTTAAAGTTTAATTACTATTGATGACATTATTCTTTTATAAATTTATAATATAGTATGAAGATATAATTCAAATTATAGTAAGTTCTTTTTTTCCCCTTTTTTCTGGTCTAGGTTGATCAGATTCCGGTCTTACCACCAGGTCGACTAAGTTAATCTGAGTTGATGCCAACTCAGGCCAAATGCATGGGTTGTCCTGTAATATGGCTGGTTTTCATTAAAGTGGGTCAAACCCGTTAGGCGAGTTTAGGCCCAACAATAGTGCCAACTAGTGTTTAACATGTGTATAAAGGACAAAAGACTAAGTGAGAGAGATTGACTAAAAGGAAAAAAAGGAGAATAAGAAGAAGGGAAGGGAGGAGACTTGTGATTCATCCACTTTCTCAATTTGTTTCAAGAAAAAAATCTCTTCAAATCTCTTTTTTTTTCTTTTTAAAGCTCTCAATTTTCACTTAGCTCACTGAATCTCATTCTTTATCTCTCTCTCTCTCTCTCTCCCCAGTCTCTCTAGCATCTACTTGACATAGCGAAAGATTATTGGAAAATCATTTACTTGCACATGAATACTAGAATGCAATCTTCATTGACTTATTGATTCTATGAATATTTAGGTAAATGACATCTAAGCTGAAAAAATAATGAAGAAATTTGAAAATTGGAAGAAAAATAGAGTAAGATGGCTCAAATTCTATATTACTAATGATAAGTGTTTTGTTCTTTTCTCTAAAGTATACATTTATAAGCAAGCTTAAAAGATACGAAAAATAGAGCATGGGAAATTTCCAAAAATAAAAAACCCTAAAACTTATGGATATAAACTAGATGAAAAGGACAAGTGAAATACCATAAGCAACCAATAAAATATAATTACTTATAAAGAGTTATAAAATATTTAGAAGTTTCTTAAAATACGAAAAATGTTGTTTTGATGGCCTATACATTGGAATTTGCTTAGAAACCAACATTGTATACTACCAAGGTAATGGTTTTTGCTTGTTGATTCATTTTATGTCAAAGTAGGGGCTTGAAGTAACAATCTATTACTACTAGTCTAGATCTCATTTTACCATGTACTTACTACCGATTATTTCCCCTTCATCACTACTTCTCTAGCAAACTCTCTCTCTTTCACTTCACTCTCTAATATCTCAAACCAACCACCCTTCCATAGCCTTCATCACCACTTTTATTCAACCTTTGACATCATAGACACTAAATCCACTATATCACCAGAACATAAAAAGCACCATAATCCATGAATACTAACCATTCAAACCCATTATCAACCCTTGCAACCACCAAATACTAGACTAAATTAGCATCCATGGAAACTTCTTCATCATCCATTTAGCTACAAGTCAACACTTGTATGTAGTAGGGGTAAGCGTGGTACAGTTGGGTTTAGTTCACCTCTTAGACCTAACCGAAAAAGAAAGTTTAATTCTTTTTCAAACCTTAAAAAACGGTTTGGTATACTATTCAAACTATTTATTATTCTTTCATATCGAATATGTCAATTTTAATTTTTTGTAATTCATATTACTATTGAAACAATGGTAATGAACCACGAGTGGTTACAATCTTATTTTGATGAGAAAATATATTACATAAATGCTCCATAACTTAATTAAACTACATTTAATAAACAAAACCTATTTTTTAATATGTTTAAGCTTTAATGTGCTCATATGTGTTTGAGTTTGTATGTGTGTTGTTCTTTGCAGATTGTGCGGGAGCAAATTGTTCTGCCCCAGTCTTGATCGTGGCTTTGATCATGGCATTTGTCAAGGGCTTTTGGTCCAAATAAAATGTAAATCTAAGGTGCAATAAATGGAACAAAACAAGATGCAGAAACTTGGTCGCATGTCATGACGATGGCTCAATGAGTTTTACATCCGAGGCTCGAAAAGCTTACATCCGAGGCTCGACAAGCACATACTTGGTCACGAGGTAAATTGAGGCACGACGAGTTTAAGGCGTGACAAGTCTAGGATACGATAGTTTAAAAAATAATCGTTGCAAACTTTTAAATTTGAACGTTGGATTGTTTTTGAGAGTGAATGGCTATGTTTTTAAAGCTGATATATAAAAAATGTTTTAGGGTGATTTTTAGTAGAGATTGAAGGAGAGTGAAGAGAGCAGAGCTTAACTTGCATATATTATGTAAAAATACTCTCTGTTTTGTGTTTGTTTCTATTAAGTCAATAGTGTTATTCATGAGATTAGTAAGCTAATATTATAAGACACTATTTATGCATTTGTTTGTGAGTGCTCTAGTGAAGTACTCGTGTGTTGAGGCACCTATTGAACTCCTACGTGTTAGGTAAGCATAGAGTCAAGTCATCATTGTGAGGCATTGTGTGAAGTCCTTTGTGTTAAGATAATGTGGAGTCCTCCATTGGTAAGGCATTGTCGTAAAGTCCTCTTTGTGAGGCTATGTTTTGATTGAATGAATTATGTGAATTCTGCCTTAAGTGAGGTAAATAATGGACTATAGAGACTAGAGAGTGGGTTGAACTCCACATCAAATCTGGTGTAATATTCTCCTTCTCTTATCTGTTTATTATTATTGTTGTAATTATGTGTAAAAAGATAAAAGAAATAATGATTGGTGAAGTGAGCTTAAAATTGGTTTAAAAACTCGTATTGTAGCTTCCACTTCCGCTATATATGCACATAATTAACCCTAAGGATGCATGGTTTTTCAACAAATGGCTGTTTGCTTTTCCATTAACATTATTTTAACTTGTGTCGATTTTCTTTCTTTTGTTTTTTTTTTGTTCCAAACAATTAGTGTTTAATTCGATACCCTTGATATATATACTTTACATTATGGTTACCTAACTTACCAATATAATGCCTTCACAAAAGCATAGTGATAGACAATCATGGTATCTAAATTAACTATGCTAACATTCCATCATCTAGTATTTATACAAAGCATAAGTTCAAACAAAAACCATATTTGAAAATTTATGATTTAAAGGATTGTCATCATTGATAATTTGTTGGTAGCATTTCACATTAGATTTGATAAAAGAAAAATAATTGCAGCTATTAGAAAAGGTACAAAAAGAAGCATCTTATCCAGTTCATCTTCTAAGTCTGCTTTACCATCATACTTCTTGGAAAATGGGAATAACCTCATCCAATAAATAGAACATGCACACACTTATATCTAAAATAATCACATATATATTTGTTAAAATATGTTAAGATCTCCTAAAATATGTTTTGATGATAATAAAAAGATCAAGTATTTCTAATAAGTTAAGTTGTGCAATGTTTTATGAAGTAACATATTTAAAGGAATTAATAAAGTATTGAAGTCAAAGACTAACTCAGAAGGTTACTCGTGGTAAGCAAATAAAGAGTTTACTTAGAGACTAAATTAGAAGGTTATACAGTTTTACGGTTTGAAGAATTAATGAACAAAATTTTGTTTTATCAAATTGAAGACCCATCATCAAAGTTGAATGTATTTAGGTAATACATTCAAATGTGTTCCACAAAGTTGGTTCAAATATCCATGGGGAATCAAATTTCAATTTTTGGGAAAATCATGTTTTTGACAACAAAGTCCAAGATTCACTCTTTGAAAATTGCAAAGGAGTTTTCTTATTATGATACTAAGACATGGTTAGAGAAAATGTGGATACTATTTATCAAGAGGAATTTATTCACTAGTGTTATGCTTATAAGAAAGCTAATGAGGTTGGCATTTCATTTGAAATTGCATAGCGAATTCTATTTGAGGAGAAAGTTAGTTTGCATAATATGAGGTACTTACAAAGTTTAGACACGTTTTAGATTTTAATGAAGTATGTGTTTGAAAAATAGATTCGAAGCAAGAGGAATTTATTCACAAAGAAGACACGGTTCTATTTTTAAAGGATACAGGATCAGAAGGTGAATTATGAAGAAGATGTCAACAACGGTCCAAGGATCAAATTCAAATTACAAGATAAGGATTCCTATGTTGTAAAGAAGCAAGTTTATCTTCTGAAGATTACAAGATAACAACATTAAGATGCCATGGTATTTAAAGTATTATCGGTTAGAGAATCAAAATAAGCTTATCCAATGTTGTGCAAAACATTAAGGGACAAGCTTAGCTTCTTGAAAACTAACCGTTGAAGGAATTCCAATATATTCTTCAAGCCATGCTCAATGAATAACAACTTTTATTGTGACAAAAAGAGAAAACAGAGATACTACTTCATCATCTGAGCAAACCTTGTTACATAAATTGTGTTACTTTGTTCGAAACTTTTGAGGATTCATATTTTATTTCCGTTGTTTAGATTTGATTTTACATAATTAGTATGAGATTAAGAGTTACTAGTAGGCTCAGTTGATTGGTTATTAGCTTAAGGAGAAGCTTAGATGTAAGCCTCGGAAAATTTCAGTAAATAATTATAAAATAACATCGAAAATAAATTCTAAAAATGACTCCATAATTAAACCGAACTTTGACTAGTCTTAAATCACGATGAATTCAGAAATTTCTTAACTCCGACTTGTAAAATCGAGTAATATAGAACTAAAAAAAAATTATTAAAAGGTAAAATAACGATAAACCTTTAGAAATAAAACCCAATTCAAGAATTCCAAAACGTTAAGATATTAAATACTTACAAAAATAAAATTTAAAATAAATTTCTCAAACTAAATATGTTGTATAAACAGAAACGCTTAGTTTCCAAATTAGCAAAGATCTAAATCGGAAAATCACCTGGGAACCCTAAGTAGAATATAGTAATTCATGTAAACCTCTAATTTTTAGGATAATATCAAGTCTAAACCCTAAACCGAAAAGTCAACCGGAAAACCTAAGTGAACAAATTCCCTGGAAACCCTAGTAGTTTAGATCCATCAATTCCGTGTTCCTAAACCAAAGAGTCGAAATATGAGTAAAGGGTGCAGTTTGGTTCGTAATAATACTAGGATACTTTAAAAGATAAGATTAGTGAGTTTTCGGTCTATTTCGAACCCGATCGGATACAAACTTCGAAAAAAGTGTCCCGAGGCTTGAAATATTAAATATATGATATTAGTACCGTTAGACTAGTAATTTCATAAGATTTTCAAATATATCAGTTATATAATTTTTCGAGTTATAAAAGTTACAATTATAACTTTTTTATCGTATTTTTATTACCATCGGTACTTTAAATGTCTAATCTACTTTTTGATTTCTTCTACACTATTCACAAGTACAACTACCCATAACCTATTCTTACATCCTTACATCCTACTCTTGCAATTTCATCATTTTCCTTACAATTTAATTTTCCAATATAACTTTATTACTTAATTAATTTTAAATCTTACACAACACAACTCAAACAACTCCGCTCTCTCTCTTTCTCCAAAACTGGTGCCTCACCTCCCCTCTTTCCTCTCTCAAATTGTTTTATTTAATTTCTTTTATACAACAAACCCTAATCCATTTGTCTATATATACCTCCTTATACCCACTTCATTTCATTTTCTCTCTTTCTTCCTTTTCACTTTAGAAGAAATTTTGCAAAACTCTCTCTCCCTCTCCTCATGATACCATGAGCTCTCCCTCCCTCTATACACACACACACACTTTGTTTTTCTTTCAAGTTTCTTACCCCACACAACCAATAGGTAATAGATCTATATCTTAGTATCTTAAAAACATGTAATGGCAAGTTCATTCATGTGTGATTCCACATAAAAATCCTCATGAGCTTCAAGCTAAGGATGTGGAAACGCTTGAACATGAGATCCTTGCCATCATAATGTTATAGATCATGTTATTTGAGTTATTTTACTATTATCTTATTTTATTTTCAAGTTATATTGTTATTATTAATGATTTATGCATATGTTCTGTAAACCCCTAAAGTTTTGTGATTTATTTAAGCTTAAACCCTAATTAGAAAGTCAACCGGAATCCCAAAGTCAACAAAACCCTAGTCTTTTGCAACCGTTCAAGTCCGGCATTCCCGTTTAAGCAACCCTAAGAAAGTTAGTAAGAGTTTAGTATGTAGAATAGTTCTTCATAACCTAAGAAAGCTTAAAAATATCAGATTAGTCAAACCGCGATTCGTTTTGAGCACAACCAGACACAGTTCTCGAAAAGCATGTCCCGGAGCTCAAATTAGTAAAAATATTCTGAATATACCGTTAGACTCATAAAAATATAAGATTTTCAAAAATATCAATTTTATAATTTTTCGGTAGCTAAAAATATCATATATCGCATTTATACGCGTATTTTCTTATTACCGGTACTTAGATTATCATGTCTACTTTACATTACTCTATTTACTACTATTCTACACTATTTATCTATCTCTACTTTTTCTTACAACCTACTCTTACAGCCCATACCTTTATTTCTTACAAATTTTCATTTCTAATACAACTTCACATCTTTCATATCTTACTTTTCATTTACAAAAAAAAAAAAAAAAATCTCTCTCTCCCTCTCCCCTCTACAATTTATGCTGGCCCCCTCTCTCTTACCCTCCAATTTGTTTTATTTTCCTTTATTTAATTAACACAATTAACCTCCCACATTTTCCTATAATATCCCATCTTTCTTCCACTTCTTTCACACCTTTCATACACTAAAGTTACTCTCCCAAAATTCAACAAGAATTCTCTCCAAGATTTCTCTGAAGTTTAGTTCTTTTAGGTAATGTTTCTTCAAGTTTTCTTTATATTCTTTTACTTAGTATGAGCTTAGTGTGTGTTTTCTAAACCATGAATGTTAAAGAAAGCAACAATAGGTTCATGCTTTTTTTTGTTCATGAATCAAATTTCTTTTATGTTGCTTTTATGCATATAATTATCTAAATATATATATGTAGCTATATATATCTTTTAGAGCATATAAGCTCATTTGTTTTGCAATTTATTTACTTTCTTGCAATTTATTTACTTTCTTGCAATTTATTTACTTTCATATTGTTTTTAAGACTAGTCTTTCTAGTCTTAGACTTGTCCTCATCAAGTCAAAACATTTTCTTTTTCTTTATGGGACTAGTCTATTCTTAGTCCCGGGATACCTTGATGAAGCTAAGGTTCCAATGCTAGATTTATTTCTTTACTAGCTTATTCTTTTAAGTTATTATGATTCTTTATGTTTTCATAACTTTATGATTCATATTCATACATGAACATAATGATTCTTGTCTCAACAAAAATAAATGAGGAAAGGTTTTCTTAAAATAAAGATTCTTTTCTAGAAATAAAAGTAGGAAGTACTTTTTCTAAAACTACGAAGTCATCTTAACAAAATTAGAGGAGTTCATAGGAATTTTTATGACATAGAAAGAACTTTTTGGAATAAACAAAGTTTTGCTAAAACTTCACATTTCATCAAGTACAAGAATTTCCTTTCATGAAAATAAAATAATTTTAAGAAACGAGGAAATTATTTCTATGAAGATATAATTGTTAGTATTAAGAACAAAGGAAATAAAATCTTTCTTTGAAAATTTAGAGGAAAAGGAATTTTCTCATAACTTGACATATTCTCTAATAAAAATAAGAAGAATTTTCAAAAGTTCCACTTTTCTTTAGAAGACTTTACTTTTACAAAAATTCATGGTTTGAGACAACTTCATTAACTTCATACATTTGATATGAGTCAATAAATATATGTATATGCATTTCAAAGGTTTTACAAACTATTATAATATCTATCTATTCAAAATGAACTTTTGTTAAAAGAAGGAATTCAAGTTTATGAAAATTCGTGGTAAATCTGGTCACCACTTTTTCGGAACCCAAATGACTTAGTTTGATGAAAATAAGTTTAGAAATAGATAGATCTTTTCGAATAGGTAGAAAACGGTATATAATATGCAAAATTCCGAGTTAAAATGAGCAAGTTATGGCCATTTGAAGTTAGAATTTCCTCCAATCCGAATTTTACCGTGTTTTTAAGAAAAGTTTAGAATTTTCAAGAATAGAAATTCTATGAAAAACTCATTTTGGGTATTTTATCTTGTTTAGGTGAAGGAGGAACCGAGATCACTTTCCCGAAAGATTACTTCGATTAGGATCTATCGACATGGAGTGAGTTAATTATTTACTAAAGTTACATTTCCTTGTTTATGCTTGTAAGTAGTAGCACTAGAAATTAAGGAAAAGATAAAAGTATTGTGTGATTTGAATTTATGATTGGTTGAATATATGTGTTAAGAATATTAAAAGAGGAATTGATAATTAAATTGTGATTCTTGCATTGATATGATGAATATCGTTTGTTATCGCCTTTAACTTGAACTCAACATTATCTAGTTAAACTTATATTGAAAATAATTCATGCATATCATATTGGTGAGTCACATTTGTTTCACTACTATTCTTGTGTGGGAAACGAAGAAGTTGTAGTGGTGGCTAGTAAGAGCCGGAAAGTCTATAGGGCGAGCAAGAGCCGGTAAATCTGTAAATATTGATGGTCGTATGGGCCTGTAACCTCCCAACCCCAACATAGAGGGTGAAAAATCTATGCTATACATGATTTCCGGTTAATCTTGTGTATTTTGTTTGCTCATGTGTCTGGTGCATTTTCATATGATTGTTTAAATACTTGTTTGATTTATGGAAATGTTTTGTAGATGAGAATTATCTCACTAAGCTAGATTTGCTTATACCCTTATAGCTTTTTGTTACAGTATGACTATCTTTGGTTGGCACCAAGGAGCCTTATATGCCAGGTACGAGCTAAAGCCACTAGGAATTTTTGAGAGAAGTTATATGTATTTAGTTTTGAACATAGACTTCTAAGAAAATCTCTATAGTAGGCTTATGTTATAGTTATGTTTACTTTGTTAATAGTTTAGTTGAAACAAGACTATTAAGACAAGGGAATGCCTCTAAGATGATGTAAAAAATTATTATTTAAATGAAGATTTCATGTTTATTTATATAAGTTCTTGCTTGCTTTTATTATCTACTTAAATGTAAAACCCCTGTGAGTCTCCTATTACCTTGGAAGTACGCCTTGCATGTGATATCGAAGCTCCTGCGTGACTAAGAATGTCATTCATTAGCTTTAATATTATATCCGGTGGACTGCCACGTTTACGGTACCCTCCGGGGCGTGACATGTTCATCATCTATTCATATTCACATAACTATCATAGTGTTCATGCATTTATAACTAGAATAGTAAACTAGATCTAGTTGTTTTGAGTTCATAAATGCATTAGACTTTTGTTTTATGTTCTTAAATAACTAGTAATAGCTTGATGATAGTAGAAAAGTATTAGAAAGCTCAAGATCTATTTTAGTTCAACAAAAATCATTTTTGAAAATTCGAATAAAAAAGAAACCATATTTAAAAAAGCTATTTTTCAACTTCAAAAGGTGTATTTTTCATTTAAAATGAAGGGCTTAAGGAACATATATCATAAATGAGCGATCTTGATGAGTAAAGTTTTGATCTACTAAGGAATATTTTCAAAACAAAGGCAAGTTTACGAAAGTTATATTTCAATCTCAAAAATAAGTTTTAAATTCGTAATAAAAGAAGCTTGAAATGTAAACAACCAATTTTCAACTTCAAAACAAGATTTTTATTGAAGAAATCCAAGCCTTAAGTAGTAGGTTTGATTAGGAAATGGTTTTTGAAAGACTAAATGAGTTTTACAAAGAAAACAAACTCAAGAGAATTTTTCAAAATTCGGATTTGAAAATAACCATTATTTAAACACCTATTTCCAAAAGCCAAACTGATGATTTTTATAAAAATTGGAAGTTTTACTTGAAATAATGAAGGCTTAATGTATATATATCATCAAGACTTCATTTTATATGGTTCAAAGGTGATTTTCAAAATTATTTTTCAAAACAAAAAATCTATTTTCGGATCTAGACAAAGGCATAACTTAAAAACATGTTTTCCAACTCAAAAATGAAGTTTTTATTCAAGATATGGAAGGTTCTTAAGATATGATATGTAAGGGATGAATTTTCATAAGTTTAGATAGATTTTATCAAAAGATATGACAAAAAACAAATTTTGTAAATTCGGATGGTTTCAAGACCATGCTTTAAAAACCCTTTTATCAACTCCAAAACTTGTGTTTTATATAAAAAATGAAGAGTATAGGTCATAGATATCATCAAGTAATGTTTTTTATAAGTTGAGATGAGATTTGCTAAGAAAAATATGTAGAACAAGGAGAAGAAATAAAATAGGAAAATTTGAGTTGCTTGTCATTTTAAGAAATTTGTAATTTTGGAGTAATGCCATGAAAACACCTATTTTTCAAACTCAAAATGAAAGTTTTATTTAAGAAATGAAGTCATTAAGGGATAGGTATAATAAAGCCTTAAATTTTAATGTATTAACCAAGTTTTTCTCGAAGAAATCATTTAAAAACTAAATTTTCAAAATTCAGATTTTGGAATAACCCCTATTTGAAAACATGTTCATAAAGTATAAAATGAGAATTTTCATGTAGAAATGAAGGTCCAAAGCAATAGACATATTGAAGACTCAATTTTAACAAGGATAATTAGATTTTCTTAAGAGATAAATCCAAAACAAATGGAAATGATCAAAGTTAGGAAACTAATTTTCTTAAAATTAAATATTCATGGAGTCTTATAAATAAAAAGTTTCTAAAATCTCCTTTTAGTAAAAATTGTCAAAAGCATGTATACATCAAGCTCATAACATGCCATTCATTATCGGAAATCATCAATATTGCATGTATAGTTAATCTATATAGTAGGAACATTACAAATATTTACAAAACTATTTTTCAGAATTGGAAATTGCTACTGATCAGAATATTTCGTGACCCATACATTTTCAAAACTTGAAAATAATATTATAAATAGATAGATCTTTCGGAGTAGATAGAAATTGATATATAATTTGCAAACTTCCGAGTTAAAATGACCAAGTTATGGCCGTTTTAAGTCGGGACTTCTGCAAATGATGAGAATTACGAATTTACTAGTTTTTTAAAATATTTTAGATTAGTTAAGTGATGAAATAATTATTAGGGTGTTTATTCCTTTTTAGGTGATCCCGAAATTGACAATTCCCTACCATCGGATTACTTTTACTAAAAGACCGGTGATCCAATGGCCAAGTGAGTTTTCCTCTTATTTTGATACCTTAATTGTGCTTGTAGCTAGCTACATTAGAATTATAGGAACAAGATAAAAACCGATATGAATGGGATATGATAGATAATGAGACTTTGATGTATATATGCTAAAGAATACTAAAGCATATCGAAACCATAAATCGATTGGATAACTGCACTGTTCATATTGTTTTGTTTATGTATATGATATTGATTGGTCACTCTAAAGAATGTATAAATAATTGGACCTAAGAAAAAATAAATTGGTCATGCATCGCATCGGACAAGGTGCATTTGGTAGTGTGCTACTCCTACGCAGGTCGATCGGTATGGCTTGAGGACTCATTTGGAGAATGAGACTCGGTATCAACGTTCATTCATAGGGAACTAAGGTGCATTGGGGATGCATCCCATGTATGAGCCTAGTCGAGTCGAGTGTTATAAGCCTGAGGGGCTTGGGGACTAGCAGCAGATCATGTAGACTTTGAATACCATCCCTAACCCTAGATACGGAGGGTGTAAATCCGTTCTGTGTACGGGTTCCGGATACCCATACATAATTGTCTACTTATTTGTTTGTTCATGCATAGCATATGGATGATTTATAACTTGCTTGTTATGGTACGAAATTAAGGGAACTCTCACTAAGCTAGTGTAGCTTATATCTTAATAGATATTTGAATAAACAGGTTGATGGAAGAATGCTACCTAGGGACTGAGATGGTCGGAGCTGAGTATGACTTCGGGATTCCGGTAGGAAGTAAGAATACTTGAAGATATTAGCTAGGTCTTGTGATTTCTTTGTAATAGTTTTATGTAGTAGAATCTTTTGATGAATTGAAATTGACGTATAGTGAATTGTATTTTCTTTACATTATTGCTCAAGTTGTATCAATATAAAATGTATCACTTTGATGTGTCTCCTCCATGTGTTAGACACCTTGTACATAGTATGGAAGCCTTCGTGTGACTGAGGTGGTCATTCTTAGGCTTTAATATTATGTACGTTAGACTACCACATTTAGGATACCCTTCGGGGCGTGACAATTTAATTGGTATCAGAGTAACAAGGTTTTGGAAATTAGGTGGGAAGACTTTAGGAGAATAGAATGTTAAGATACGATCTTAGGAATCAATGGGTAAGTGTTAGATAATCCTTAAGTAAAGAAGAAACTAGATTTAGCTCTACGACCTTTAAGGTATGAATTTCGATTATGAAAGATTTGAATTCTATCTTGGAGACTTCTAGAAAACATAGAAATAGACATATAAGGAAGGAAGATTGAAAATATTTGAGGGGATGATCGAATTTATTCTAGCAACTGCAAAATACAAGAATAAGTAACTCTACCTGACTCTTGGTTTAAGCCAATGATAGAAATGGTAGATTACCCTATTGACCTATGAGACCACTAAGTGGGAAGGATTAACTGCGCACTTTCACAGTTTTTCTAAATAAACAAGTTTAAAGAAAATAAAAAGTTGTAACTCTTTTTCTAAACCATAAGCAACTTGTGTGTAGTATAACTAGCCTAATGTGACCGTTTTGTCTTGTTTCTAGAAGACTACCTGAGGAGAACGTGCAACAAGCAATAGACCTTCTAGGATGTGGATGCACAAAAGCTCCTCTTACAACAAGTGCTTATTAGGAATGTGCCGGTTCAGGTAGAAGGACCCTACCAAGTGACAATGCAAGGAATTAAGACTCCTTCTTCTATGGCTAGTTCAAGCTCTAAAGTCAGGATATCTAAGACAACTAGCCTATCTGTTAAGAATGAATCTTTTAAGAGGCGTCAGATCCATTGGTGGAAGTGCAAGGGAGGTCATTATCTAAAACAGTGTCCATAGCTGAAGCACTAGTGTTACCTTTGTGGGGATCCCGAGCATAAGATTATGGACTGTCCAAGAAAGAAAACCCTAAAGTACTTCATCTGCAAACAGCCGGGACACTGGGCGAGTAGATGCCCCCAAAAGAATTGACAAGTGGATAGCTGTTGTAAGCCTTGGAAAATTTCAGTAAATAATTCTAAGATGAACTTCGAAAATAAACCCTAAAAATCACTCCAAATTAAAACCAAACTTCGACAAGTCCTAAATCCCTAACGAATCCAAAAACTTCTTAATCTTGAGGAAAATAAGAACCTTAAAAACAAAATAAGAACTCAACGTACTTAATTCCAAAACCACTACGTACGATGAATTCTATATGTAACTCTGACTTATAGAATCGGGTAATATAGAACCCAAAAACAAATTATTAAAAAGTAAATAACGATTAACTTTTGGAAATGAAACCTAATTCAAGAATTCCGAAAACATTAAAAGATATTAAATACTTACAAAAATCAAATTTAAAATAAATTTCTCAAATCAAATATGTTGTATAAACATAAAATATTAGTTTTCAAATTGGCAAAGATCTAAACTGGAAAATCGCCTAGAAACCCTAAGTGGATTACAATAGTTTAAGTCTGGCAATCTAGTGCCCTTAACCCTAGAGGCTGAGGTGTAGTTTAAGTGTGTAGAATAGCTTATAGTAATTTAAGTTTGCTTAAAAATATCACATTGGTAAATTTTTGACCTATTTCGAACCCGTTCGAATACAGACTTCGAAAAGAGTGTCCCAAGGCTTGAGATATAAAAAATATACTATTAGTACCGTTAGACTTGTCATTTCATAAGATTTCCAAATATATCAGTTATATAATTTTTCGGGTTATAAAAGTTACAGTTATAACCTTTTTATTGTATTTTCATTACTACCGGTAATTAATTAGTCTTTTACACTATTCACTTTTATTTCATTATGTAATTTTATTATTCTTATAAAGCCTCATATTTTTAGATAAATATTTTATATATTATAGAAAATTTTGTTTTTTCTAAAATTTAGTTAGTTTTGGGTTTTTACGGGATCAGATTCTGTTTAAGACCCGATACTAAAAATAAAATAAATTAATTTAATAATTGGAAAGTATTTGAAAAATATTTCTATTTTCATAAAATAAATTTTTAGAATTTTTCAAGTTATAAAAATATCATTTATAGCTCATATTCGCATATTTTGATCATACTAGTAACTTATTTGACAATTCACTAAAATAAATAAATTAATGATGTTATTTTAATTATAAAAAATTTGCTACAAATATTTGGAATAAATTTTCTATTTTAATGCCTCTCAATTATTTCCTTTCAGTTTGTTTTGAAACCCTCTCTCTTTTCCTCTCTTTCTTTCTTCATTTTGTTCTTGTTCTTGCAAGAACACAAGCTGCCCCCACTTCTAAACCATGCTTCCACACTTCATTCTTGAGGATTTTTAAGTAATCTTCCTTCTTAAAGCTTCTATAGGTGATATAGGTAAAGTATAGTGAGAGTTTCATGCATCAAATGACATTCCATAAGCTTAAAAGCTAAGGATGATGTTGCCAAAAATGAAACACTCCTCTTCTCCATGATTATTATCTTGTATCACTATTATTTTCTTGTTAAAAATAGTTATATTTTGTAGATCTAACTTTTTGTAGCTTTGATTTTTGTTTATGCCTTAGACTTGTTATTGAAGTTATTATTTTTGTTATTGCTTATGATTTATGCACATATTCACCATTCACATAACTTTTATAGTGTTCATGCATTTATAACTAGATCTAGTTGTTTTAGGTTCATATATGCATTAGACTTTTGTTTTATGTTCATAAACAACTTGTAGTGGCATGATGATAGTAGGAAAGTTTTAGAAAACTCAAGATCTACTTTATTTTCAACAAAAATCATTTTTGAAAATTCAGATGAAAAAGGACCCATATTTAGAAAAGTTATTTTTCAACTTCAAAATGTATTTTTTTTTCATTTAAAATGAAGGGCTTAGGGTATAGATAATATAAATAAATGATTTTGATGAGTAAAGTTTAGATCTATGAGTTTATAGTTTACTACCATGGATTTCTTTTAGATTTATGTTCATATTAAGTGTAGATCTTGGTTTTGAACTCAAACAAAAAATAGTGCAATTCGTATTTTGGCAAGACCCCTATTTAAAAACCATTTTCCAAGTGTCAAAATGAAATTTGTACTTGAGATAATGAAGGCTTAATGTATGTATATCATCAAGACTTCTTTTTACAAGAATCAAAGGTGATTTTCAAAAAAAAATCTCATTTTCGGATTTTGGCTAAGGCATATTTCAAAAACATTTTTCCAACTCAAAAATGAAGTTTTTATTCAAGATATGGAAAGCTCTTAAGATAAGATATGTAAGGAATGGATTTTCATAAGTTTAGATAGATTTTATTAAAAGATATGTTCAAAAATAAATTTTATAAATTCGGATATCAACAAAGACCAATTTTGAAAACCCATTTTTCAACTTCAAAACAAGACTTTTATTAAAGAAATGGAAGCCTTAAGAGGTAGGTTTGATTAGGAAATGGTTTTTGAAAGACTAAATGAGTTTTATAAAGAAAACAAGCTCAAATGAATTTCTCAAAATTCGGATTTCAAAATAGCCACTATTTAAACACTCATTTCCAAATGCCAAAATGATAATTTTTATAGGAAAATGGAAGTCTTAGGGAATATATATATAACAAAGACCAATTTTTGATAAGGATAAGAGAAGTTTATCAAAATATAATCCTAGAATAACAAATGGTTTCCAAGAATAGGTTAAACAATGTTTTCATTCTTTAAAATTTTGTAAAATTCGTACTTAGGCAAACCACTTATGTAAACACCTATTTTCTAACCCCGAAATGAAGGTTTTTATTGAAATATTGAAGGTAGTGGTTATATGGGTCATTAAGGTTGAGTTTTGATAAAAGCAAGTATGATTTTACAAGAAGAAAAACTATTTTTCTTAAGTCTAGTAAAATTCAAAGTTTTGCAAAGTAAAGGTTTTCAAAAAGAATCCTTGGTACTATATGTATACATATAGGTAGATCATCTTATAACCTTCATAAAAATAGATTGTAGGTAATACAAATATGCATGATGCATTATAGAAATAAAGTATGAAAATTGAGTTTATCCAAAATTTGTAAATTCGGATGATTTCAAAACCATGCCTTAAAAACCCATTTATCAACTCCAAAACTTGTGTTTTATGAAAAATAAAGAGTTTAGGTCATAGGTATCATCAAGTAATGATTTTGATAAATTAAGATGGGATTTGCTAAGAAAAATATAGAACAAGGAGTAGAAATGAAGTAGGAAAAATTTTAGTGGTTGTCATTTTAAGAAATTTGTAATATTGGAGTAATGGCATGAAAACCCATATTTTTCAAACTCAAATTAAAAGTTTTATCAAAGAAATGAAGTCCTTAGTGACTAAGTATGGTTGAGCTTTAATTTTCTATGTATCAAATGATTTTTGCTTAAAGGAATCACTCAAAAACTAATTTTACAAAATTCAGATTTTGGAATCAACCCTACTTGAAGACATGTTTACAAAGTGTAAAATGGAAATTTTTATGTAGAAATGAAGGTCATAAGTAATAGATATAATGAAGACTCAATTTTAGCAAGGATAATTATATTTTCTTGAGAAATAAATCCAAAACAAATGGAAATGATCAAAGTTAGGAAATTAGTTTTCTTAAAAGTAAATAGCCATGGAGTCTTACAAATAAAGAGTTTCTAAGATTTCTTTTAGTAAATATTGTCAAAAGCATGCATGCATCAAGCTCATAACATACCATTCATGATAGGAAATCATCAATATTGCATATGTAGTCAATCTATATAGTAGGAACATTACAAACATTTACGAAACTATTTTTCGGAATTGGAATTTGCCACTATTCTGATATCCGATTTTTTCGAAGCTTCAAAGTTTTCAAAACTTAAATATAATATTATAAATAGGTAGACCTTTCAAAGTAGATAGAAATCGATATATAATTTGCGAAATTCTGAGTTAAAATGACCAAGCTATGGCCGTTTTAAGTTAGAATTCCCGCTTAGGATAAGAATTACGAATTTGATAGTTTGTATGAGATAGGTTGGACTAGTTAAGTGATGAGATACTTATTAGGGTATTTCTTCCTTTTTAGGTGACCCCGATATCGACGATTCCTTACCATCGGATTACTTGTACTAAGAGACCGGTGATCCAATGGCCGGGTGAGTATTACTTCCGATTTCATTTATTGTATGTGATTGTAATAATAGTTACACTAGATATTTGATAAAGATAAAATGGATATGCATGATGGGGATGAATGGGGACTATGTATGCTTGTTGTTGATATGAGAAATGGAATGTAAGAATATCGAAGCCGAGTGATTAACTATTGCTTGTATAGATGAATTAGAATTAATTATCTATGATTATTGATTGATCACTTAAAAGAATTGGTGTAATTGATTATTCGGAATTGAAGATGAAATTGAACTCATTCATATCACGATGGGGATGGAGCATTAGCATTTGTTGGTTAATCGTGATCCATAAAACGAATATGAGTTGGTTTATTGTGATCCATCAAACGAATATGAGTTGGTTAATCGTGATCCATAAAACGAAATTATAGTTAGTTGACCGTGAGCTTAAACGGCGTTGTACCACAGGATTCGTTAATCTGCTAACCCGGGATGAAGGGTGCAAGTCCATCCACATATGATTTTCGGCTGGTCATATGTTTGTTGTATTCACGCGTTTGGTGCATATCACTTGTCTAATTAATCACTTGTTTGTATGATGTGATATAAATGTAATCTTGGAAGGTCTTACTCACTAAGCTAGTGTAGCTTATACCCCAATAGATGTTTGATTAATCAGGTTATCTCAAGAATGCTAAGTGGGGACCGTGATGGTTGGAGCCAAGAATGACTTCGGGATTCCGGCAAGGAATAAGAATAGTTAAAGTTATTAGATAGGTTTTATGACTTGCCTTGCAATAGTTTTATGTAGTAGAATCTTTTGATGAATGTAACTGAAGTATAATGCTTTGTATTTGGAGTATAGTAAATTGAAATTCCTTTACATTATTACTCAAGTTATATCAACATAAAATGTATCACTTTGATGAGTCTCCTCCATGTGTTAGACACCTTATACATAGTATGGAAGCCTTCGCGTGACTAAGGTGGTCATTCTTAGCCTTTAATATTGTGTACGCCAGACTGCCACGTTTAGGGTACCCTTCGGGGCGTGACAGCTGCCCTTGCTTAGAAGAAGTCAGTCTCCTAGAAATAGTAATAGATCTCGTGTTGAGCGTTAGGAGCAAATAACTTTTTGGGTAAAAAGAATAAAGATGTTTTGAAAATGTAAACCAATGTTGTGGTTTATCATCTAGTCCATGATTTGACTCTAATGTATGTTTTGTATCCTTTCTTTGAACTTTTGTAAAAAAAGACTTACATCTTCTCTTGATTTCATGTATTTCATTTTAAATATTAGGAAGTTCCTCTTATTGATTTTGATTTCAGTAGAATTTCAATATTTCTTATGTATGTGTTTATTTCCACATTTCTATGTTCTATATTTCCAATAAGTTTCTTTAAGTCTCTTTGAACGCCTAAAACGTGATAAAAGATTTAGAATTTTCACCCGAGCTTAATAAAACTGTAGGAGACATACTCAACCACAACAAGAACCCGTCATGACTCCTTTAGGACCCGAGAATCGAACGATCCCTGAACCACTGACCAAGAGGGAGATGCTTCAATCGAGATTGAATGGCCTACTAGTCAGATAAGAAATTACATGCAACAGACTGGAGCCCGTTCAACATCTATACCTATGAAACATGTGCAAGAAACAACGCAAGACAAGCATCCATCACCTCAATTCCACCAAACCTCTTACCATGCTTCATAAAGTATAACTAGTATTTTGACGGAGCTTTTGGATAACCAGATGAGGCAGAGGATTGGTTAGCACACATTGAGAGATCCTTTAATGCTTTTGAGGTACTACATCACTTGAGGGTCAATTATGGGACCTATATGCTCTACCTACATGCATGAGTATGGTGGGAGTCTATAGAAAGAGAGTTGATGCCTCAAGTTATATGGGAGATATTTAAATATGAGTTTTTGGATAAATATTTCCCTATGAGCTTAAGAGTCCAGTACAATGCATATTTCCTCGATATCTCACAAGGAGATCGTAGTGTGGAACAGTATGAAACCGAGTTTATTAGATTGTTGCAATACGCTCCGAAATCATATAAACAAAGTGAGGAAATCAAAAGAAAAGTGTTTCTGAATGGTTTAAAAGAAGATCTTCGGGCTCGATTGGAGGAATTTGATATCAGGAGTTATCAAGGATTGCTAGAAAGAGCACAAAAGTAGAAAATGCCCAAAGGAGGAGGCAAGAAAGAAATAATAAGGAAAAGGAGTTTTGTGTTGCAATGACCCCAAGTCGAAAAGTTAGAACACTTCACTTAGATGATGACCCAAACAGGCAAGAAGACACAATATTGGATAAGATACATTGTTGGAAATATAAGAGAAAGCATTACCCTATACAGTGTCCACAACTTCAATTCAAGTGTTACCTCTGTGGGGACCTTGGTCACAAAATTGAGAAGTGTCCCAAAAAGATGACTACCATATGCTTTCTTTGTACAAAAATAGGACATTCAGCTAAAACGTGCCCTGGATGGGATAACCCGCATGTTGCTTCACTAAATTTATCAAGGAAGAAGAGGAAGAGATATAATAGGAATAAAAGCAACAAAGGAAAAAGGAATCGAAGTTCTTCAGGAACATCTTCATCCGGAAATCTCGTCCACAATCCTTATACCTATTTAGAGTATGGAGAAGCTAGTGATGAGAAACTGGAGTCCATTGCCATGGAAGGAAGTGAGGATCAAAGATGCAACTCGGTACTAGGTTAACGCTATACCCTCAGACTACCACATATTCTTGCCTACCAATAAAATCAAGGAGATAGGTTATTGGAAATATAGTTGGATTAAATAGCTAGACTAAGAATAGGAAAGCTCGAAACCATTATAAGCTAGTATGAGCCAATGATGGAAACTAAAACAAAACTCGATTAATATAACAAATTCCTCGACACCCCTCATACAACTTCTTGTAAATAAAGAACTTTGAAAGATCGAAAATCTATGATGACCGTTACATAAAAGTTAAAACTTCAGAAATCAAATCTCAATTACCAAACTCCATAAGATCTTCATAAGTAATAATTATACAATAAAGCAATGAGATTTCTTGATTTCAACCCCATCAAGATGATCACGATGATAAGAGTTTAAAACAATGATGACTTTATTATTTAAAGAAATAAGGATCTCAAAGCACAATATTGTATATACAATTACATAAGAATGGAGAAGAAAATCCACAACCTTCATTGGTTAAAGTAATCGAGTCATGAAAGGTCGTATTGTCATGAGTCGTCTAGTGTCGGTCGAGTGAAGTCGTCTGTGCTCATGAGTGAAGTCCGTGTCGTTTTCCAAAAGAGTCGTGTAAGTGAAGGTTGGAATCGCTAAGCCAAATCTTATTAATTTGTATGTGCTATATTTCATAAAATATTTGTCATACAAAATTTAGAAACGATACAAACCAAAGCATAAACCGGTGCTATTGATATAACTCAAAATCCATAATCTTTTCTCAATAAATGATACACACGTAACAAGTTTTGAAAACAAGACTTTTTTTAAGGTGGGGAGAATGTAAGCCCCGAAAAATTTCAATAAATAATTCCAAAATAAACATCGAAAATAAACTGTAAAAATGACTCCAAATTAAAATCGAACTTCGACTAGTTCTAAATCACGAACGAATCCAAAAATTTCTTAATCTTGAGAAAATGAGAATCCTTAAAAATAAAAGAAGAACTCAATAGTCTTTAAATCCAAAACCTCTACGTATGACAAATTTTATATTTAACTCCGACTTGTAAAATCAGGTAATATAGAACTAAAAAAAAAAATTATTAAGAAGTAAATAATGATAAACCTTTAGAAATAAAACTCAATTCAAGAATTCTAAAATGTTAAGAGATATTAAATACTTACAAAAATAAAATTTAAAATAAATTTCTCAAACTAAATGTGTTGTATAAATAGAAACCCTTATTTTCCAAATTAGCAAAGATCTAAACCGGAAGATTATTCGAGAACCCTAAGTAGAACATAGTAGTTCATGTAAACCCCTAATTTTAAGGGTAATATCTAGTCCAATCCCTAAACCAGAAAGTCAATCGGAAAACCTAAGTCAACAAATTCCTTGGAAACCCTAGTAATTTAGATCTGGCAATTCCATGTTTCTAAACCAAGGAGTTGGAATATGAGTAAAGGGTGTAGTTTGGTTCGTAATAATACTAGGATGCTTTAAAAGATAAGATTAGCGAGTTTTCGGTCTATTTCGAACCCGATTGGATATAGACTTCGAAAAGCGTGTCTCGAGGCTCGAAATATTAAATATATGATATTAGTACCGTTAGACTCGTAATTTCATAAGATTTCCAAATATATCAGTTATATAATTTTTTGGGTTATAAAAGTTACAGTTATAACTTTTTATCGCATTTTTATTACTACCGGTGCTTTAAATTTCTAATCTACTTTTTGATTTCTTCTACACTATTCACAAGTACAATTACCCATAACCTATTTCTTACATCCTTATATCCTACTCTTACAATTTCATCATTTTCTTTACAATTTATTTTTCTAATATTACTTTATTACTTAATTAAGTTTAAATCTTACACAACACAACTCAAACAACTCCGCTCTCTCTCTTTCTCCAAAACCGATGCCTCACCCTCCCTCTTTCCTCTCAAATTATTTTATTTAATTTCTTTTATAAACAAACCCTAATCCATTTGTCTATATATACCTCCTTATACCCACTTCATTTCATTTTTTCTCTTTCTTCCATTTCACTTTAGAATAATTTTTGCAAAACTCTCTCTCCCTCTCTTCATGAAACCATGAGCTCCCCCTCCCTCTATACACACACACATTTTGTTTTTCTTTCAAATTTCTTAGCCCACACAACCAATAGGTAATAGATCTATATCTTAGTATCTTAAAAATATGTAATGGCAAGTTTATTCATGTGTGATTCACATAAAAATCCCCATGAGCTTCAAGTTAGGGATGTGGAAACACTTGAACATGAGATCCTTGCCATCATAATGTTATTGATCTTGTTATTTGAGTTATTTTACTATTATCTTGTTTTATTTTCTAGTTATGTTGTTATTATTAATGATTTGTACATATGTTCATCATCTATTCATATTCACATAACCATCATAGTGTTCATGCATTTATAACTAGTATAGTAAACTAGATCTAGTTGTTTTGAGTTCATAAATGTATTAGAATTTTGTTTTATGTTCTTAAATAACTTGTAATTGTAAACCCCGAAAACTCCCACTATATGATACAACCCTAGATTAGAAATTATGGGTTGACTAGTAACCTTAAGAATTAATTAGAAACTCTAAGTAGATAGATACTTTAAATTTGATCGGTTTAGGACTCATAGATTTCTAAAAAGAACTTTTGACCACAAGTGATTCCAAAAACAAGATTTAGTATTCTGAGTTAATAAATCAGGTTTTGATCAAAGGAAACTTCCAATCCTAAACCCAACCTTTGTCAAACAGGCAGAATATATAGGAAAGCCTCAATGTGAATATCCAGTGATTATCTTAGTATTCAACAGAGCTTTGGAATTAAACCAAGGTATAGTAATGAACCTATACTTGCATTGAAACCCTAAAAATTGAGATTTTTAGATAGTAGTAAACTACTTGATAAGATTTCATAGTGAGTATCCAAATCTAAAATGTATAACTAGTATAGCCTATATATTAGTAACTTTATTACTTAAATGGTTCAATAGAGTTGTAGTTGGAAAATTGGTTATTAGGATAAACTGTTAGGATTATAAATACCCAATAAAAACATAAATTGATATATAACTGAAATCTAGACTTCAATATAGAATTGAATCATACCAATAACCAAATTAGGGTTTCCTAAAGCCTTGGAGTCTGAAACGAAAATTGACCCGAAAAGCTTTTCAAACTCAAAACGCGTAGGACAAGTTTTTCTTAAATGAGTAGATACGTATTATTAAAGTTTAAATTTGAACTTTTTGTTAAACTAAACACTTCATAGGATTTATTAAAGACCTTTGTATATATATACTTACATATATAAGCGAAAATATACCCTAATATTGTATTAAACTACCCGAAAACTTAACTAAATAATAGTTAACTATATATATATATAATATATATATATACCTCATCCTGGCTTGCTGGAGACGAATTATGCTTAGGTTGGAGGCTGAGATTTCATAGAGTTAAGTGAGCCGAATTCCTCCAATAATTTGTGTAAACAATACAAATCTTCTTCAAAGCAAATAAAAACGTGACAAATCATCCCAGCCTTAATGACAATCGGACAAAAAGATCAAATGGACAACAAACAAGAGGCAACTCGTTCGGATTCGAAGCATGAACACGGCTGGGAAGTTGCACTAAGTAATATGTATATATATATGCAACGAGCTCGGTTGGAGAAGCAAACGATTCCCAAAAATTCTCAAACCTTCCAGAACTCATCCTTAGCTTATTAGGACTCGAACAAAGCCTAGAATCGATTTTTAAACCATCGCATTAACCCAGTTCGAAATTTCGAACAGAAACCCTAGGAAACGCGTGGAAAACGAGCTCGAGGTAAGAGATGTTATTCCGTGAATTTTCTTTGAGTTTTAAGGATTGCTATTAACTCTTAGACAATCTTAGGAAGCTAACCAAGGTAGCTGGAAGCTTCGAATTTCATCGGAACGTCACGACAAGGTAATCTTTCCAAACCCTAGCCGAGCTTGATGATCCGATTTCTTGAGGAACATGTTGTTTGAATTCAGTTTTTCTTGGATATTTAAGCTTCTAATGTTCCTAGGAGTAGTTTAGAACCAAAATCCCGACGTTCTAACGTCGGGATTCGCTGGAATTCGCCGCGGCTCATCGGGGAAGACGATGAACAGTGCTCCCCCGATGAGCACGGGCTGGGTACACGGGCGTGTACACCCGTGTACCTCTCGGCCATTTAAAAAAAAAAAAAAAAAAAAAAAAAAAAGGAAAAAGAACGATTCTGAATATATATATATATGTATAATAAATATTAAATAATAATTCTGGATTTTTTTATATTTTTCCTGCATTATTCATTTTCTAGAATAGTAATAATAATATATAATAGTAAATCCGAATTTATTTATTTATTTATTTAAATTCAAAAACAGAAATTATTTCTAACTTTAATAAATGTAGAATGTTTTAATACATAATTTATTATTATTAATCCAAAAAGGAGTTTTTGAAATATAAATTACTTAAGTAAATAATTTTCGTTAATAACTTTTTAATTATAATTATTAATAATTTTTTTTTTATATTAAAAAATTTTTGTTAATTTTCGAAAATATTATTAAAAATAATATGAAGGTAAGACCAAAACCACTTTAACATAAGATCATTAGTATAATTTTTTATGTAATGAAATATAATTACTCCCTCCTATTTATTTTCGGAAATTATTATTATATTTATTAATATTATTATTACTATTGTCATTATTATTGATTATTATTACTATTGTTATTATTATTATTGATTATTATTACTAGTGTTATTACTATTATTGATTATTATTTCTGTTATTATTATTATTGTTATTTGGTTGTTTTAAGTGCTATTGATAGCGTAATTATTTTAATACTATTATTGATGTTAATTATTAATGTTTTTACGATTTTCGAAAAAGGGAAAATAACTTCGAAAATAGTTATTATTAAGTTAATAAATTCTTTTATTAATAAAATGTTTTCATAACAAGACATATATATGTATAAATTATGAGTTAGTAAATATTAAGTATATCCTAGGAAAGCTATACGAAAACAGATAACAATGGAAATTTAATACTCCAAATTTGTGAGTATGGAAGTATCTATAGCCTATGAGAAAAATTTATTAAGTAATTTAAAAGCAAATTTATATATTTAGGCAATAAAAATGATTTATAAGTTATTAACTTTTCGAATACTCAATGATCGGTTCACATATCCAACCAGAGCCAACCATTAGGACATCTAAGTATTTGTAGAAACTCATAATATAGTGTCTAGAAATTTTTAATCTTTATATTCTCTATATCAATAGGTGACTCGGTG